>CM024695.1:23494507-24094507 GCA_014182845.1 Corymbia calophylla
AGAAAAGAGAACCGATCATGCTTTTATAAGTCTTCTGATCAACTTTCTTTCCCATTTCATCCTATTCTAGTTTGATGGAGGTTGCCATTGGAGTTTCAGTCTTCTTGCAGTTCTCCATTCCAAACTTTTTAATCAAGTCTTTGGCATACTTTTCTTGATTGATAAAAGTTCCACGTTTTGTTTGATTGACCTGGAGTCCTAGGAAGAATGTAAGTTCTCACATCATGCTCATTTCAAATTCTTCCTGCATAGACTTTGAGAAATTCTTGCACAAGTGCTCATTAAATGAACCAAAAATAATGTCATATACATAAATTTGTATAAGCAGTATATCTTTACATTCCTTCTTAATGAACAAGGTTGTATCTACCATACCTTTATTGAATTTATTGTCTAGTAGGAACTTGCTCAATCATTCATACCAAGCTCGAGGTGTCTGTTTCAAACCGTAAAGTGCATTCTTTAATCTGTATACATGGTCTGGCTTTCTTGGTTCTTCGAACCTAGGAGACTGCTCTACAAAGACTTCTTCTTTGATAAACCCATTCAGAAAAGCACTCTTCACATCCATTCGGTATAGCTTGAAATTTTGATAACAAGCATAGACAAGCAGTAGTCTGATTGCTTCTAATCTTGCAACTGGGACATAGGTTTCATCATAGTCTATTCCTTCAAATTGAGAATAACCCTTTGCCACGAGTCTTGCCTTGTTTCTGGTGACTTTTCCAAGTTCATTGACTTTGTTCCTGAAAACCCATTTAGTGCCAATGATTGTTCTTCCTTTGGGTTTGGGCACCAATTCTCATACATCATTCCTCTTGAACTGTTGAAGTTTTTCTTGCATTGCCTCTATCCAGCTTTCATTTTCCAGAGCTTCATTAATTCCTTTGGGTTCAATTTCAGAGATCAGTGCAACAATACCTGTGTCCTTTTTATTCTTTGATTTGGTTTGAATCCCCTCGTTGATGTTTCCAATCACTAGCTCCTTAGGATGACTGGACTTATACTTCCAGTTTCTGTTTGGTACTTCATTGTTATCAGAATTTTCTACTGATGCAGGAATGTCGGGCTGAGTTAGTCGTTCTTCATGAGTTGCTTCTTTGACTGTTTCCTAGGAAGATTCTGCTTCTTTGTTGAGACTAGATCTTTCAGGAGCAGCATTTGATTCTAATTATTCATTTACTATTCTGCTTTGTTTTGAAACTTCTTGCTCCAGAAATTTTACATTCATGGATTCTTCCACTGTCTGAGTATTCTTGTTGAACACTCTATATGCTTTACTAGAGTTTGAATAGCTCAGAAAAATACCTTCATCTGACCTTTCTTCAAACTTACTAGGTTGATAATTAACATTTTTGAGGATATAACATTAACAACCAAAAATGCGAAAGTAGGAAACAATAGGTTTTCTTTCTTTGAAAATCTCATAGGGAGTTTTCTCAAGAATTGGTCTAAGAAATACTCTGTTAATGATATGACAAGAAGTGAAAACTGTGTCTGCCCAGAAACGAGTTGCCACATTGCTTTCTATTAGCAAAGTTCTGGCCATTTCCTACAAAGACCTATTTTTTCTTTCTACCACTCCATTTTATTCTGGAGTGTAAGGAGAGGAAAATGTATGCTGTATACCATTTTTGTCACAAAAATCTGCAAAGTCTTGATTTTCAAATTCTCCCCCATGATCTGTTTTGATACTAGAAATAGAGTAACCTTCCTCATTTTGAACCCTCTTTGCAAATGTTAAGAAATGTGAGAAGGTTTCTCCTTTATTAACCAGAAAAAATACTCATGTAAATCGAGAATAATCATCTACTATAATAAGACAATACTTCTTACCTCCAATGCTCTGAGTTCTAGTTGGTCCAAAAAGGTCCATGTGAAGAAGCTGCAATACACGATTAGTAGAAATCTGTTTTATAGATTTGAAAGAGCTTCTTACCTGTTTTCCCAATGTACATGCAGAGCAAAACTCTGTCTTCTTGTAACTCAGTGAGGGCAAGCCACAAACAAGCTTTTTGCTGGCAAGCTTGGAAATTTGATTCATACTGACATGCCCAAGTTTGCGATGCCACATATCTGCTTCATCTTGGACTGATAAAAGACATTTTGCAGTATCTTCATTTATGTCCAAAAGATAAATGTTCCCATGCCTTCGTCCAGTGAATGTCTGTGAAGAGTCATTGCTTGTTCCGGAACATAGATTCTCGTTGAAGTTAATTTCGAAGCCAGCATCACACAACCGGGCGATGCTTAGAAGATTGTAATTTAATCCTTTGACTAGGGAAACATTGTTGATGATTAATCTACCGATCTTGACAGTTCCCAGTCCAATGATGTTTCCTTTGGTGTTTCCTCCAAACGAAACTGTTCCTCCCTTAATTCTTTTGAATCCAATGAACATCTTTGAGTCTCCTGTCATATGTCTTAAACATCCACTGTCCAAGTACCATTTCTTCTTACTTTTGAAGCTTACCTGCAATGTACACACATACTCATTTTTTCTTTGGTACCCAGATTTTCTTGGGTCCATTAAAGTTAGTAGTATACGCTTTTTCTATCTATTTCTTTTGAACAGGTCTCCAGACTTTAGGACACTTATTCTCAAAATGTTCTCTTTCTCCATAGTTAGAACACTTTAGATTTTCTCGACCAACAGATTTAACAAAATTCTTTTTAAAATGATTATTGTAGGCCTGTTGAGGAAGTCTCTGTTTAATTCTTTTCTTAACTTTAGGAAAATCAATTAACGATTTACTTTCCTTGCAAAACCCAAGTCCTGACTTATCATAATGAGGAATTTGAATAGAAAGAATATGCTGTAAGTTTTTCGTCCCTTCAGAAAACTTTGCATTAATATTCGCAATTTCCTTTCTAAGAAATAGATTCTCATTTTGTAAAGAACTTTGATTTTTCTTTATTTCCAAAAGTTCCTTTTTAAGGGACTCATTTTCATTTAAGATAGAATCACGACTTTCCTCCGTTTCTGTAAATTCCTTTTTGAGATCATTAAATTTTCCTTTTAACGAATAATTCTAATGACTCAACTTACGATTTTCCACTTTTAAATTGGAGATCTTTTTCAAGGTAGTTTTTAGATTTAAACACAACTCATTTATGTAATCTGAGATTTCTATTGGGATATCGGAATGATTTACCTCGATTTCTCTGTCTGAATCCGAGTCTGATCCTGAATCTGTTTCAAAGTCTGAGTCTGAGTGTGCCATAAGACAGATGTTGCCATATTCGTCTTCACTATCCTTAACCTCTGTGTCACTCCATGTTTCAGCTTTCAGGGCCTTCTTGTATTTCTCGAATTTCCCTTTGTTCTTTTTGAGCTTGGGACAATTCTGCTTAATATGACCATTTTTCTTACATTCAAAACAGATGACATCTTTGGCATAATCTTCCTCATCATCAGTTCTTCGTTGTCCAGACTGTCTGTTTTGTTTCTTGTTGTTGAACTTCCTGACTTTCTTGTTTAACTTTCTCACTTTTCTTATCAGTAGTGCAAGTTCTTCGTCGTCCAGTTCTTCCTCAAAATCTTTAACATCATAATCAGTATTAGACTTAAAAGCAATGGACTTCTTAGCTCTGGATTCCACTTCCTCGTTCATTTGTTCTGCTTCATAGGACTGCAGAGTACCAACGAGCTCATCAACTGTCAGTGGTGAAATTCGCAGAGTTTCTCTAATGGATGTCTTCACATTATTCCATTCTTTTGACAGTCCTCTCAGAAGTTTGTTGACCTTCATTGGTCCAGGAACGGGTTGTCCTTGATATGCCAATCCGTTTACAATTTCTGTAAAACGACTGAACATGTCTCCTATGGACTCTCCCTGTTTCATTTTGAAGGATTCATATTGACCAAGTAATATATTTACTTTGGTCTCCTTGACACGATCAGTTCCTTCATATGTCACATGTAGTCTATCCCATACTTCCTTTGCTGTATCACAAGAAGATATTCGATTATATTCATTAGGTGATAAAGCACAATATAGAGAGTAAATAGCCTTAGCATCGAGAGTTTGTCTCTTTGTCATTTCTTCTGGAGAGATGGTGGCTGATGCTTCTGTTTCTTTCCCATTGTTTCTCTTTGACGTTTTTCCGGTTTTATCAATGGGGTCAATTCCCCTCTCAACCACATCCCATTCGAGTGGATCTTTCGATCTGAGAAAGGCCTTCATTTTATTCTTCCATATATTGTAATCTTTGCCGTCGAAGTAGGGTGGACGAGTGTTGCTCTGCCCCTCAATCAAACCTGATGCAAGAATACTAGCCATAGAGGATCTTTAACTTAGAAGTAATAAACACTTCAAGATCTCGAGCACAAAGCTCTGATACCAATTGATGTAACTAGTATAAACACCTAGAGGGGGGGTGAATAGGTGTAGAGAGATTATTTGCGCAAATATATATAACTTTTGCAATCTACAAACTGGAATCAAGTAGAGAGAGTTAGAGAAGATTGCAAACACCGTTTATAGTGGTTCGGCTTTAGATAGGCCTACGTCCACTCTCCGGGCAATCAGCCAATCGACTGTATTTCACTATATGATCAATGGTGATTATACACTCTCGAGTGTTTGTACTTGGTGATAATATGTCTCACTAAGTCACTCTCTTTTGTAATACACTGAGATCACTCAAATACACATTATGAACAACAGTTGAAGAACGGAATCAGCTTTGGAATTATGTTAATCTACTCTAACCCCTAAGTCTCAGCCTATCCTTAAATATTCTCCAAGCCACACTCGACCGTTGGCTCTTTCCTTAAGAGTTTAGTTTTCCCTTTCTTGGACAAACTTTATAAGGCAAGTATTTTTGACCGTTGAAGGTAGATCATATCCCCTTAGATTCTGTTCGCCCATACAATTAGAATCTAGGTTTCCATAAGTGCTCTATTCTTCTTTGGAAGTTGTCCACTAATTGATCATGCCAATCAAATTTGTATAACGGAATCAATATAAATAAGGTAAGTGAAATACTTTACCGTTGGTGATCTTATCTTGTAGATTCGTCTTAAGTTTGACAAACTTAAGTTCTAAGTCTGCCTCGATTTTCAGTCTGGTACGGTCAAACTTAAAATCTTAGTCTGGTACGGTCAAACTTAAAATCTCAGTCTGATCGAGTCTTCCGTCTAGTACGGACAGACTCTAAGACATCTCATGCTTTATCTTCTACTACCAGCAGACTTTAAAGCCCATGTCATTCTGTGACCTTTTCCTTAGAAAGATAGATATAAATACCATTCATAAAATGTTTTGTTAGCATCAAAACTAGGAGTTTTCTCAACAACCCTCATCCAATCCGGCAAGGGCCACCCCTGTGGCCATCCGCAAAGTCGGTGCTCGCCGGCCCCAAACGAGGCCGACCCTTACCAGATCAGGCGAGGTTGGCCCCGCCCAAGGCCGGCAAGGGTTTGATGACCCTTGTCGGCCTCGCCTGGGGCCGGCAAGTACCGACCTCACCTTCATGGCCTCCCACAAGCGAGGGACGACCTCACGGATGGCCACGAGGGGTGGCCTCCCACAGGCAAGGACCGACTTCACAAATGGCTATGAAGGCAGAAGGCCAACCCTCATCGAATCAAGTAAGGGCGACCCTCATCAGCCCTCTGTGGGCTTCGCTAGTGGCCAGCAGTGCCAGCCGGCCACTGGTGAAGAAGAAGAGGAATCATAAAAAGAAAAAAATAAAGGAAAAAAATGATAAATGACAAAAATACTTTTGACTATTGAAAAGTCATGCCCTTATTTGAAATATATATAGCCACTTCAAGCCTTTATTTGAAACAAAATCCACATCAAGCCTTTATTTGAGAAACTGATGACACTTCAGATCCTTATTTAAAATAAAGTCCACTTCGGACCTTTATTTGAGAAAATGAGGACACTTCAAGCCCTTTTTTGGAATTTTCCCTTACCGAATTGGAGTACAGCTGCTGGTTCATCTACGACAACAACAAGGATGACAGATGTTGCTGCATTTGCTATATCTTTATTCACTCTATGGGCAATGGCAAAGGTTAGATTTTTCTTGGGCCCATGTTGTTCTGTATTTTCATATGATCATATCGTACTTGATTGCTTTGGTGAAGCTTAGGATCTAGACATGCTCCTTCCCTGGTATAACCTTTTTGATCCCGACCATTCTGAACTTTCTCTTATGAGTGAAGTAAATACTTTATTGGGTATTAAAGTTAAAAAACATAGTGGGGATTATTCTTTAAACCAAAGTTATTATGTGGAAAATATGTTAAATAAATATCAACATGTTGGTTTCAAAGAATTGAGCATTCCATTTGATTCCAATAGTAAATTAAATCATTATACCGGTAGAGCAATATCACAACTTGAATAAGCGAGTGCTATAGGGTCTTTAATGTATGCAATGCATTATACTAGACCTGATATTATTCATTCTATGTGTAAATTGAGTAGGTATACTAGTAATCAAAGTATAGAACTTTAGAATTGTTCTATAATAATTATCTGGTTATATTGGAATGATACGCCAATGCTAGTTGGATCACAATTGTGGGTGATAAACAATCCATTTTCGTTGGACTTTCTCATTACATGAATGTGTTGTCCCTTGGGTGAGCAAGAAATAAATGTGTATAACTCACTCAACTATGGAATTTGAATCACTGCTTTAGTAGCAACTAGGAAAGAGGCTGAATGGATTAGAAATTTATTATCGAACATCAAATTATGGTCTAGTCCTATGCCTTCTATTTCTATCTATCATAGTCATGTTATTTTGGCAAGAGCTTATAGTAACACTTATAATGATAAATCTAGGCAAATCGGTCTAAGACATGTGTACGTGAGACAACTGATGAAAGATGGTGCCATAACAATTGTCTACATGCAACCAGGCAAGAATTTAGCTAATCCCTTAACAAAGGCTTTACCAAGAGACATGGTAAATATGACCTTGCAAGAAATGAGACTGAAACCCTTTATTTAAAATCACCAGTAATGGTAACTTGACCTTTTTTTTCTAGAACATCACTAGTTACAAGGTTTAATGGGTAAAAACAAGTTACTGAAAGTATTGTTTGATACTAACATTAACCTTAATATGAGAAGTTAGTGTCGTGTGTTATGTTTTGTAAGTTAAATTGAATTCTCAATGAAGTATAATACAAATTTGTAATGTGTTATTAGTAATAGAAACACATGTGGATACCTCACCTATATGAGCTTAAAGCGGTGCCCCTTCTTACGAAAGTTAGAATTGCTTTCTTTTTAGCACCCAATGCATAAGATAAGGTTCATTAGTTAAATAATATGGAGGGAGTCTACTAAGTTTTTCAACACCTAATGCATAAAATAAGGTTCATCAGGCAATTCCACGGTGCTTCCTTGTTTTGTTTGCAATCCTAATCGTGGTGGTTGAGAGCTTCCCATGTAATTAATCAAAATATTGGGACAGTCCTTGATCAACACGATTTGGCATTTTTTTCATACGTTTGTTCACATTGCATGACGTGCTAGTCTTAAAAAATGAAAGATAAATTCAAGTAGATAGTTCTCATCCTCACCACAAGGCGAGTATACCAATCCTATGCACAAACGCAAGGATAAGTGTTAGAAAAATTCTAAACATTTTGTATTTATGCCAATTTAGTCCTAAACCTTTTATTTGTGCTAATTTAATCATAAACATTTTGACTTTATGCTAATTTAGTCATAAACCTTTTGACTTGGTGTCAATTTAATCCTAAAACTTTTAACCTAGTGCCAATTCTGTCCTTCTGACTAATTTTGACTGGATTTTGCTGATGTGGACGCCGATCAGCAAACATGGCATGGCCGACACTGAATTTGACAACTTTTAATAATATTTTAATATTTTTCGAATTATTTATTTATTTTCTTTCATTTTTCCTTTTTCCTTTTCTTTTTATTTTCTTTTTTTCCCTATTCTCCTCATTCTTTCAGCTAGTCGCCGGCTGGGTGAGGTCTGGCCTCGCCAAATTCGGCGAGGTCAAGCCTCGCACAACCACTGGCAAGGCTTAAGCCATCACAGGCGTGACCTCACAACCTCTGGTGATAGCTCAAGCCCTCACCAAGCGAAGGCAAGCCTTGCCCGCCCTCACAGTCGCTGGCGAGGGCTCGAGCCTCACCAATGGCTAGTGAGGTGCATCAAAGGCCAGCGAGGTCAACCTTGACCTTGTTGACCCTCACCTCTGGCCGGTCGCCCAACCGATGGCTAGTTGGAGCAAGGAGGAGAATGGGGGAAAAAAGAAAAGGAAAAAGAAAAGGAAAAAGGAAAGAAAATAAATAAATAAATAATATTAAAAATATTAAAAGCTTATTAAAAGTTATCCATGTTAGCACCGGCCATGCCATGTCAGCAAAATCAGCCAAAGAGACCGAATTGGCACTAGATTAAAAGTTTTAGGACTAAATTAGCATCAAGTCAAAAATTTTACAATTAAATTGGCACCATTAAAGATTTAAGACTAAATTGGCATCAAGTTAAAAAGTTTAGGACTAAATTTGCACCAATAAAAGGTTTTGAACTATATTGGCATAAATACAAAAAGTTCAGGACTTTTCTAACACTTTTCCCCACAAATGCAATAGTTACATGGCATGCCCCTGTGCAACCATTTTCTCTTCTTTAACTATGATAATTCAGATATCTAGATCCAATTATGCTGATTTAATTGCCAGTGTAGTTACTGAATAAATCTATATCAAATATCCTCCTTTTTATCTTATTTAATGTTGACTATTTATTTACTTTCTTAGAGAGAACATTAAATTAAACCCAATTATCCAATGTATAGTTTCGAACAAAAGCACAAAAGCCTGCAAATTATTTTATCATATTGCATTTGGTCAATGTAAGTCATTGAAGACGTTGGCACCTTTGCTTTCTCTTATTGACATAAATTATTTGAAAGATTTTCCAATACTAATTTCAGGACTAATTTCTAATTTTCAAATTAGACTGTCGTTTTATTTTATTTAAACACATTTTAATACTTTGCACGCCATTTCTAACAGAGATTATTTTAATTTGAGTTTTTTCTTTAGCATCCAGCTTCCACCAATGCGAATTTCAAATTCCGACTTTAATTATTAATCAAATCTAACTTTATAACTATAATAGATTTAATCTAACTATTACGAATGTATTTCTTCAAACATTATACTTTGAAAACTAAATATTATGTTTTGAAAACGTATGAAAGGTTACGCCCACTTTCTTTATGAGTAATGGAGTTTTCATTTAAGTTCCATTTCCCAGTTCAATTTCCATTAACCAATAAAATGGCTTTTTAGTTGAGATTATAATTTATATTCAAATTTTAATTTAGTTATTTTATTTGTTTTTTTATGTCAAGCTTTCAATGGTTTAACTGGAAACATGCTAATGTGCTGGTCGGACAAATGTAGATGGACAGGACTTTCCGGAATAAGCCTCGGTACTGCATAATATTCGAGCAACTTCCATCCGGTACTTCCACTTCCAAATATATGTTCTTCGAGCTTCTCCATCATCCAAAAACGCACGGGACACCGATTCATCCTCACCAATCAAACTCGGAATCCGCTTTAATGACTTGCGAAAGTTCAGTGAGGCCTCTTCGATGACTAGGACGTTTAACAAAATATTGACACCTCCTAGATCTCAACTAAGAAAATGTTTCAGATTATGTCTTTGAAGGTGTGGCTCCTCACTCTTTTGTTCGAATCCTTGTGCACTCTGACCCTTTTTGCCATATAACACCGAAACAAGGCATGTAGAATTTGACAAACGGGGCTGAACTTTGGTAAGTGTATGAAGAGTATATGAATCCCACAGACACACGATGTGAGATACATGAACATCATATGCGATGTTGTAAAAAAATTTGGGTTGTTTCTCCTACTACAAGATAGAATATTACTCAATTTACCACTGAGAATCCCTGATGAAATATTTGCAAACTTCACTTGAATTTCAAGTTCTAATTGTGGCAGTGACAGTAGTTATTTTCTTAGGGACATGATTTTAAAAAACCCAAGGATCTTTAGAAGATGATTCGGCAACTTATTTGGCTAGTACTATACAGTATTCAATTTAGACAACTGAATGCAAACTCACGAAGATCTGTCATTCATCGCAAACAAAGAATTGCTGAGGCAAGCCTTTTAAGTTTTTCATCCTAAAAGAACATTTGGGTACTGATGATCAAGTTCTATTAATTATCAATGAAGAGAGCACACATATGAAATGCAATTTTCATCTTTATGGCCCTACAGAAAAGGAAAAAAGAAACAATCCGGTTTCTTAAAAAAAGAACCTTTTACCCCAAAAACATTGCGTATGATGCTCCAAATTCCAAAAAAAATCCTTCTACCTGTTCTAATGATTTCTTCGGAAATAAAGGGTGAACCATTCAACTGAAACTTCACATTGAGTTCTAACAGATTTAAGGATTTCATCATCAGGCAACAAAATCCCTCATTAGCTTTTTGAGTTTTTGGCTCTCAACAGATGAATACTTGGTTTACCACCTCAAGATTGTGAAAGGGACTACAATTGACTTTAAATGTTTCCCAATAAAAGTTGAAGAGTTTGATCGGGTTTAATGCCGTTAAGTTTATACTGCAATCTAATTCAAAAGCATTGAGAGCATCTTTATTTCTAGTAGTAATAATAAGTAATTTGCTCCATGTATCTAATCACAAGTGCATCCATATGATTCTCATCCACATTCTCGAGAAAAAGGAGAACTATTTTATTAGACGGCCTATCTTTAGTTGTTAATCCCTTCATTAATAATCTTTATATCCACCAATTTCCTTTTTAAGAATGTAAGAGATTAATTGATATTACAAGCACTCGATGCGCTTTATTTTTTGAAGTTTCTCAGATATTGAAAAAGAAAGCAACAACGCCCAATCATGTGAAAGCCGGTTAAAGATAATTTCGCCAACAGAAGTCCGTCCAATGCCACACGTTCCAAGAATATTGTAGAGAACTCTTCCACTCGTGGATAGCTCTATTTGCCACAATATCGAGGGAATAAACAAATAAGAAGATACAGGGAAAGTCGGGATTGGCTAAATAAGTAAAGAGTCATGGAACACTTCGCTAGAATTGGTCAATAAGAACGTGTCAACATCACTCCAGCCTGTCAAAGTTGCTAATACAGTTGTTTCAACACCTAATGCATAAAATAAGGGTCATTAGTGAAATGATATGGATGAATCGTTCCAAATTTTTCAACACCTAATGCATAAAATAGGGTTCATCAGCAATTCCAAGATGTTATGGATGGATTCTTCCAAGTTTTTCAACACCTAATGCATAAAATAAGGTTCATCAGCAATTCCAAGATGCTTCTTTGATTTCTTTTGTTGTCCTAATCGCAGTGGTTGAGAGCCCCCATGTAATCAATCAATATATTTGGACAGTCCTAGATCAACATCGCTGCAATTATTTTCAAACATTTGTTCACATCGCATGAAGTCCAAGTCTTAGAAAAAGCATTAGCACAAGGATCTAAGCTCATAGACTTTGATAGATAGAAGACTTGATCCTATTGGGTAATGCTTGGATCTCAAGTATGAAATTTCTCTCCTTCAGAAGATGTTTTCAAAGACGCGGCTCTCGACTCCATTGGCTATTGCTTTCAGACAGGTATTATAAACGGAAAAGGAAGGCTAAAAGAAACGAACTTGCTGCTTAAATGATTTGTTTGACCTAAGAAAATTAAATGATTTGGGTCATTTTTCAGATTTGTCTCAACATTAGCTGATGTCAGAACAAGCAATTGGTAATTGCACAGGTTCAAGGGGTTCCTCTTTTTCATGTACATAAATAGCACGCTTTCGGACTCTATTCACGAATCTGTCTTGAGGGTGCAGCGGACTAGAAATACAATGGTGAACGGACTAAAATGCAAGATAATTTCAAGTATATTGTTCAAACTTGAGATTGTTTAACTATAAGAGAGAGAAAATAGAATTTGTTGTGGGACTAATATGCACTCACATTTTTTTTTAATTGATAGACTAAACCAACCCATGCATTGTTTAGAAACTCGTTAAAATCTTTTCTATAAACTATTTTGTGCTAATTTGGTCGTTAAAAAGGATGCACTTTTTACCGGATTCATTGTTTTTTTTTTTTTTTTTTTTTTGGTCAGGTAAGAATTATCATAAAATCAACCAGCGAAATGTACATCAGAGGGAAAAACACGGTACCAACAAGCACTCAACAAGACGAATTGTCATTGGAGTAGAGGGGTACCGTGGTTCCAAAGAAAGTTACAAGTAAGCTAGGCACATAAGAGAACCAAGAGGACAAAGTCATCCTATACTATATTGTGGCTGGCTCCACACCAAAAATGCGTGCGTCTATCCCCTAGCTACGCTGCATTCTTCTGTTTCTGGGAGTATCCTCAACCGATTTGAAGGCAAGAGCTTTGTCCTTAACCACCTTACAAAGGTATAGTTTCATGGAAGGGACATAAAGATTATGGCCACGGAAGAGAATTTCATTCCTGGTTTTCCAGATAATGTAGCATAGAGATCCAAAAGAAAAGCATGCTATCTCCGGGTAGAAACCTTTGCTAGAAACAGAGTTAATAACCCATTGAAGATTGTCCGACCAGGAGGAGTTGTGCCAAGGGAGATTACACTTGTCAGCCCAGAAATTAGACAGAGAATTGGAGATGCAGCAATCAACAAAGAGGTGGTTAATTGAGTCAGGCCTAGAGTTGCACAGAGCACAGACCGAATTAGGGATACTACCATATGACATAAGATATTCCTGAGAGGGAAGATGATCCTTGGTAATAAGCCAAAGAAGGAACTGATATCTAGGGGCCAAAGCCTTATCCCAGACAAATGAGGACCAATGAACTGGGTTGGATCTGCACCGGATCATATCCCACGCTGAAGCCACTGAGAATTTACCTGAGGAATCTCCCACCCAAGAAAAGGTATCTTGACCACTTGAGAGAGGGGGAACCGGAATTTGCCATAAAGCCAACTCTTGGAGTAGCTGAGCCCCATTCGGGGAGAATATGTCCTTCACCTTCGCTTGTCTAAGAAGGTCCGATTGGTAGATGTAACTGTTTGAGAATACGGAATTTAGTGGACCAATGTCAAGCCATGGGTCTAGCCAAAGCGACGTAGCTTCACCATCTCCTATCTTCCACCTGAAGTGGGGTAGGAATTCATCTCTAAGAGAAAGGATCTTCCTCCAAGCCCAAGAGCAAAGGGTAGGAGTCGAAGAATTCCAAAAATTATTCCTTTTGAGATATGTAGCATGAATCCATTTGCACCATAAGGATTCTTTATCAGTAAATAGCAACCAGATGTGTTTAGCCATGGCGCTTTGTTGCTATCTCTGATTCTTCTTATACCAAGGCCTCCTTCTAGCGGGGAAGGCGACATCAGCCCACGATACCTTTGCGCCTCCCGAACCCATAGATGGGCCCTTCCAGAGGAACTGTCTGCATATTTGCTCTATTTTGTCCACTACCGAAGATGGGAGCCAAAAGATGGAGGCCCAAAACGCTTGAATGGCATGTAATACCGACTTAATAAGCTGTAGTCGGCCTGCAAAAGAGAGGAATCGATGGGTCCAAGATTGGACTCTAGCAATGAGACGGCATACAAGAGCATTGCAGTCCACTTTGCTCATTCTCGAAGTAATTATCGGTACACCCAAGTAGCGCACAGGGAGGGAACCAAGGTCGAAGCCAAGCGCTTGCAAGATCTGCTCCTTGGTAGCCTCAGACCCTCCTAAAATAAAGACTTCACTCTTACTGGAATTGGGCACCAGACCACTCCAAGTAGAGAATAGGGTAAGCCCATTTTGGAGGCAAGAGATAGAGGCGAGGTTTGCTTCACTGAAGAGAAATACGTCATCCGCAAAAAAAAGGTGGGATAGGCGGGTAGGCTTGCACCGCCAGTGGTATCGAAAGTCCGGATTCCGAGTGTAAGCGTCGAGAATCCCAATGAAAACCTCCATGATCAAGGTGAATAAGTATGGCGACATGGGGTCACCTTGCCTTATACCACGGCCATTGGAAAAGAAGCCATGGAGTTCACCATTTATGGATATAGAAAATTTTGGGGTACGAACGCATACCATAATAAGTTTTGTGAGATGGGTGGGAAACCCAAATGCTTGAAGAGTTTTCTCTAGGAAGTCCCAGTCAAGAGTATCATAGGCCTTCCTGAAATCTACCTTAATGGCACACTTAGGGATATAAGGCTTATTATGAAACCCACTGAAAAGTTCTTGTGCAAGAAGAATATTGTCACTGATTCTTCTACATTTTACAAATGCGGTTTGGACCGGACTAATTAGATACGGAAGAACCGCCGCAATTCTAGAGGAAAATATCTTGGTGATACACTTGTATATTGTATTGCAATAGGTAATTGGGCGAAAGTCAGAGACTGATGTTGCATTGGGGGTTTTTGGCACCAGGGCAAGGATAGTATTGTTAACTTCCTTGAGCAAGCAGCCAGATTCAAGGAAATCCATTACCGCTTCAGTAACTAAATGGTCCACCTTGTCCCAGTTCTTTTTGAAGAAATCAGCATTATACCCATCAGGACCAGGGGCTTTATTTCCAGCCAAGGAGAACATAGCATCTCGAATGTCAGAAGGAAGAAAAGGTTGGGATAGAAAGTGAATGTGTTCTTCCTTAAGAGGAGAGCGAATGACATCAATGAGTTCTTGTATAGAAGACCTCACAGTCATATCAACCGGAGCAAGGAGATCCTGGAAATATGAAACAAAAACCTTATGTACATCCTTCAAGTCCATTACCATTTGTCCTGAGCTGTCCATAACGGAGATAATACGATTACGAAGGTGCCTATGGTTGACCGAGTGATGGAAGAACTTAGTATTATGATCCCCTTCCTTTAGCCAGCGAATTCTAGATTTTTGTTTGAAGGACTCCTCAAGAGATCGAAGTTCATAATAGTTCTTGAGTTGAGAATGTTCCTCAGCCGCCAAGGAGCTACTTTGAGGGTCAAGATGAAGTGCCTCTTGTGTGGTTGAAAGGACCCTTTTTGCCGAAGCTACCCTCAAGGAGATCTCTGAGTAAGCATCTCTATTAAGACACTTAAGCCGACCCTTTAACAGTTTGAGTCTAGCGTAAAGTCTATACATTGGAGAACCTGCAACTTGGGTCTCCCACGACTAAGTTACTAGCCTGGGAAAGTCAGGGTGGCTCATCCATAGGTTATAAAATTTAAAAGGAATGCGCCTAGTACCAGAAGGAAGGATTCTCACTGTCATTGGAGTATGGTCTGATAAGCCTGGGGCCAGGAAAGATGCTTCAGAGAAGGAGAAGGTGGTGCACCAACAGTTGTTAACCAGGACTCGATCAATTTTCCGTTGTTTCCTGCGAGTACCGGATGAGGTAGACCAGGTAAAACGGAAACCCACATAGCGAAGATCAAAAAGTTCAGCTTGGTCCATGCACTCCCTGAATTCATCAAAAGCGGGAATCCAGATATCCGGGCTCCCCATGCGATCAGAAGAATCCCGGATGGCATTGAAATCACCGGCAACCATCCAAGGACTTTCCTTGAGAAAGGAGCTCAGACTGGTAAGCTTGCTCCATAAGATTCTGCGTGCAACAAAAGTGTGCTCCCCATATATTGCCGAGAGATAAAATGTAGACCCTGAGTTCAAGATTTTTATAACACCATGAATGATCTGGTCAGAACTAGTCTGAGTATAGAAACATACCAAAAGCGGGTTCCATCCAACCCAAATGCGCCCTCGAGGAGAATGATCATAATTTGTAACCCACATCCAGCCAGAGAGTAAAACAGAGGAGATATTAGGAAAACTAGTAACTGGAACTTTGGTTTCCAGTAATCCAAGACAGCATATATTATTAAGGCGCACAAACCGTCTAACTTCAGCCTACTTAACAGGATTCATAAGCCCTCTGACATTCCAAAAACCAAAAGACATTATAGAACAAAAAGAATGACAGGCAGACTATTATCTTTTTTGTCGCCTTTTAGTGGCTACTGGTTTTTTTTTTTTTTTTTTTTTTTTTGACAAAAGCTGTCCCTGACGAGGGACTAGGTCTGTTAATTTGCTCAGATTTTTCTTTAGCACGAGGAGTAATAGGGGGAGGCCCCAAGCTACTAGCCTGTTCAATCCTCACCTCAGTGAGTTGCAGCTCTTGTAAGTCATTCTCAAGAGGAGCTGGTTGCATTTTCTGACCTGAGTTTGCGTCTGTAGCAGGGGCCCCTGCTGAATTATCAGCAATATCAGGCCCTGGAATGGTAGCATCAGGGCCCATCTCTTGACCTGACCCGAGGGAAACAGCTCCTGCAGGTTCCGGTAGAATGCAGACAGCAACACCAGCTGTCTTGTCCTGCCCTGCAAGATTAACAGCAGCACGAACTAGCAATGAGGGAACAGAAGCAGCACCAGCTGATTTTCCAGAGCCATCTGCAGCACCAGCTAGGGAGAGAATAGCATCTGCATTCACTGAAGAAGGCATAGCAGCAACACCAGCGAGACTTGAAGGGAGCACAGCAACAACACTAGCAAGACTAGAACTATTGTCAGTAGCATCAGTTAGAGAAAGGACATCAGCATTACTTACTGAAAAAGCCTTCGCAGCGGCATTCATTGAAGAGGGATCAGCAGCGGCATCAACACGCCTTGAAGTATCAATAATAGCACCAGATAATTTTTGAAGGACAGCAGCACCAGCAGTTGTCGTTAAAGAAGCACCAGCCGAAGTCATTGAGGGTCTTGCATCAGAGCACAACTCCTGACCTGAATAGATGAGACCAGCACCACCAGTTCTAGGAGAAGTACACATAGTAGCAGGTAGCTCCTGGTTAGTCTTAGGAGTTTCTAAAGCATTCGCAGCATCCGTCTCCTCATCTAGATCATCTTCTGAGTCAAAATAAGATGAAGGGACAAGATCAAGTGCTGGCTGCTTATTCCTACCAACCCTGCGGTTATACTTGCTGTGGACACGTTTCCATTCCAAAGTAGGGGCTGGACAAGCATCCCTACCTTGTTGAGAGGCGGTGATAGAAGGGTCTGGTCCATCCCTACCAGCTGGAAGGTCGGATGGCTGCATACATGCCTGGTTAACTGGTTCAGACTGAGCTGGACAGGGGACTTGAGCAGGGCACCGATGTCCAAAAGTACCACATAATTGGCATGATACCGATTTCCATTCATACTCAACGTCCACTATACGAGTTTGCCCATTTAGGTCGACCGTAATAGAATTACAGCAGGATTTAGAGGCAGCAAGTTCAACACACACCCTAGCAAATGAAATCATTTTCAATTGCTCCATGCAATGGTCTACATATAGTGGTCTTCCCACCACACTATCAACTTTGCTAATCCCCTTAGCAGACCATAACCCATAGGGAAGATTCTTCAGTCTAATCCAAACCGGGATTGTAGCATGATCTCCTTTTTTCAGTTCTAGCAAGGGGTGCCATTGTTGGAGGATTAAAGGCACTCGTGCCACAGTCAATGGACCTCCCTCTATCACCTTACGCCTGAAGTCAGGGTCCGAGATATGAAAAAAATAAAAACCTTGGTCATTTGCTTTGACCTTCAGCAAGCGTTGGCCCCAAAGATGGTTAAGGGCTGACTCAACTAGCTTGAATGGGAGTTTCTTTCCCACAAAGTAGCCGACTAAACATTGATGCCAAATAGGATCAGCAGCACTAAGGTCCTCATCCGAACAATGGACTATGTTATCCCCACCCGAACAAGGATCAATATAAGTAAGAGAATACCCTTGCATAGCGGCCTTGGCTACATTCGCCCAAGAGCGAGTGGTTGGGGCCGATGTTCTAGCTACTTGAGGCGAAGAGCCCATCCCATGCTCTACGGTGATGGATGCCTGACCTTGGAAAGGCCCAGCTACAGCCATACCCGAGGTAGTTAAGCTAGGTCTGCTGTCATTCTTAAATCCCCCATCCACAGAGACTTGGGCAACGTTTTTGCCTCTAACCAACACATCCCCTGCAGCAGAATCACGGGCAACATTTTTGCCTCTAATCATTTGATCTCCAGCAGCATTTCGGCCCGCTGGAGCCCTACTTCGGCTGCGATGTCTACCCCCACCTAATCCAAGGAGAGATTTCGGGCCAGTAGAACCCCTATCCATGATTCCTCATAATAGAACTGCCCAGCTAGCACTCACCCATCGCAAGGTAAAACCGCGAAGAAGAGAACCTTACCCGAGCAGAGGAAGAAGGGATCAGGAGTTCGGCTTCCACGCGAGGAGTTCGGCTTCCACGCGACTCCACCTCCGAAGAGAGACTATCGTTGAAGCCAGCAATCGCCGGCACGAAGGGATCCCAGAATCGGCGCTACAGTTGTCGGGAACCCAGAACCAGAGAGAGTATGAACAGTAACTGCTCTATTTTGGTCGATTCTCCCCACACAATTCTAGTTGGTCTTTAACCGAATTCATTGTTGTTATTCAATCGAATCATAAAATGACCAGATTCATTGTTAAGGTGACCAAGCGAATGATTGGAGCTTTATTTCTGGATTGGAGCTTTATGTAAGATTCAATTCCAAGAATTTCACGTGCTGCATATCATAATTGAAATATCCAACATGTAATTATGTTCAATAAGTTAGGCGCTGAGTATAGAATAAGACACTAAATTGACAGCATCCTGAGAGACTCCTTATGATTATGGACAAAAAGATACAATCCAGTCCTAACTCTTCAATTTAATCGCTCTTCTAATTACTCCAGCTGCAGAATGAGCCTCGGCCTCCTACATATAGATATGGTTCTATTAATATTCACTGGAGGAGCTTCTATTTCACTAGAAAATCATCAAGAAACATCTTGGTTTACAATTACAATACAAATTTATGACTACAAAGTCTTTTTCTTGACCTGATATGAATTATGAAATGCATTCATTCATTAACTACAGGGTATATTTCTTTGGAGAAACAGGAATTAATGAAGACTAGCATATAACGTAAATCCTATCACAATGGTCCAGAGCCCCAATCTGGATCTTATCATTCCCTTTTGCATCCCCTACCATTTCTATTCAACTTGCAAATATTTCACAAATTTAAGAACCCCTTCAGGATCAGCATTGCTATTGGCTCTCGTTCCTTCCGCCACTGTAGATGCCACTTTTTCTTTTTCTTGCGCGATTTCTCATCCTTCATGGCAACAGTCCTCACCTGCATAGTTAGAAACTTAGATTAAGGACTACATGTCTAATTAAACTGGACAGATTATTTTATCTGGAGCAACTAATGGTTCTATACTCTGAAGGCACTATTACTTTGGTTCAATGGAGCTCTTCTCTTTCACTATTTGCTAAGCCAAATTGAGAAAAAATGAGCATATAACACCAAAAACAGTTAGTCTTTTAAAGTCAAATAGGCCTTTCACTGATGCTACAGTACTTCTACAACGGATTGAAGAGATGAACTAAAAAAAGAGAGAGAATGGTATATTGAGCCTGCAAAAAGAAAAGGACCTTTATTGGTCAGGAAAATAAAATCCATTCACTAAGAAGTTGTTCGACCATACATAAGTGCAGCTTCAGAACAAAAAAGAGCCCAAAGAACTTGAGAAGGATGGCTTTTCTACAATGGACTTTGGCAATCCAGTCCATTACATAATTTGCTTCTTTGTTGCAATGGACCACCCTTAAATCTGAAAAGAGACTCAACTGGGCTTGGGCTTTCGTGATAAGTGGAATTGCCTCTCACATGGGTTGATCTACTCTAGTTAGACATAGTATTAGATCATACCGATTTGAGTGTAGTTCGAAAATAGCTTCTAATCTTGATAAAAAGTATTCTAGGGTTTCCAGCAAAGCAAGCACTTCTGTTTGCACAGTGGAGGATGCCTTGATCGTGCGCGCAAATCCATCAACGAGAATGGACTGGAATTGATATCGGTTGGTCCAGTTAGAATTGTTTATATAATTGCAGAAAGGTGAGAGTCCCGGAGATATCAAAGGATGGCAAATGTATGGACTTTCCACTTTCTTCCAAGCCAGAGATTTTCTGATTTTTGCTTAAACGGTTATGTGCAAACTTGGCACAACGAAAACTGCTAATAGAGATATAGTCATGATAGGTTTAAAGTACCAAACTCACCAAATCGACCATTGTACATTCTCTCAGTTGTTTTCTCTCTCTTTTTTTCTTTTAGGTACATCTCTCAAATAATTGATGGATGAATACTGCCATCTGGGTGGCGTTGCTGGTTCGCGCTCTCTTCCTCTCGCAAAAGGTCGAGAGTTCGAATCCCAGCTTCGTCATAGGGTGACTTACCTGGTTGCATGTGTGTGGTGACTAGCACATGCGGCCCCCAAGGTTTACTCCCCTAGCTGTCGGCGGGGTGCGGGGTTCCCTGTGTCATCAAAAAAAAAAAAAAAAAATACTGCATGCGGGAATTATATCATAGATCATGGATCATAAATAAGCATTCAAATTGTTATTTACCAAGAGGATCTAATGCATGACAAGATGCATACGGAAAAGTTCACTTGAATTATTAACTAACTATTAGTTCTTGAAGAGTTAACTCTAGCAAATGTCTTTCAAGCTTGGAGAAAATTATCATAAAAAGTCTTAAATCTATTATATGTATGCCAATTCAATATTCCACTTTTTAATTTGACCAATTCAATTCTAAACTTTTTGACAATTTTCAATTCGGGCTTTTTGGCCAATTTTTGTTGTAAATTGCTCATGTAGATAATTTTTGCAATCGTTGAATTTTTTGAATTTCTTTTTTTTTTCTTTTTTTTTTCATTGTGGCCAATAGTGTCACTAACAACCCTTGCCCAAGCCCTGACCAATTGTGAAGGCCCTAGGCTAGGCTAGGCCATCACTAGATATGGGCAAGGCCCTCACTAGCCTTAAAAGGCCTTGCCCAGATATGAGCGAGAGCCACCTTGCTCACAGCCGGCATGAAGTCACATTAATGGCCTTCCCCGACTTGATGCCATTATCCCCGCCCAGCAAACTTGAAGAGCTTTTGAGCAATTTCACCAACAGTAAAATACAGGCCATGATAATTATGAATTATTTACCCCAAAAACTGACAAATAAGAAATAACTGCAATCCCCTCTGTCTCTGCCTCTTCCTTCAGCCACCACCATGCTACTGTTTAGTTGATCTCTCCCGTAGGTATCGTCTTCCGCCGCGCCAGAGGTGACCTCGCCATGCCACGCAACAAAAGATGAAAAGAGGATAGTCATCAAGGAACTTAAAATTCTTTTTAAAGATAGTAAGGTTCATTAGAGGAAATATGTTGGAAAGCAACATCGTATCGAATAAGAGAAATTGATAATTTTCACTATCTCTCGATCTCAATTGAATTATCATCAATTGTGTATGCCATAGGGAGAACCATCTTATTTTCACAAACTTCTAAGGAGAATCAATTATCGGAGTAATGAACTCCTCTATATGGGAGGAGACAAATTATGCACTTTGCGCTTGTGCATGCACTCTTGAGAATTAGCTAGAGTATTCGTATTTCTCTTCCACTTAGCTATATTCTAGATAAACTAGGACTATTATATCAAACAATTTTAATTGGCGTGTTTATTTTTATCTTTCACTTAATTGTAGATTAAAAAGAGGGAATTTGGGCTGGCTTTTTCTTCAAAATAAAATATTCTGAAAGATATTGCAATTTTCTAGAAGATCTGAAAATATTTCCTATAAAATTTAATAAAATTACATGAGTAGCAATTAAATTCACCCAAAATTCATCAAAATTTAGCAAATACCAAAATTAAATTAGTAAAAATACTCTTTTAAAAATAGAGTTATCACTGCTAGAGGACCGCCTCCGAGCTGAACCAGCTGCCTCTCACTGCCCTCGACACCGCTAGAGGACCGCCCTCAAGCCACCCTAGCCATGTCCACAACCGCCGCACCCTCTTCCTTCTTCGGGCTTCTCCTAGCTAAGCCCCCCCAGGCGACACCCATTTTCCGCACCGTCTCTCCTCAATGCGCCAGAGGTACCCATGCGTTCCCCTCGCCACCGCCGTCGCGTCCGCATCATCGCCTCAGCGAACCGGTAAGTTATTGCGCTAATCCATTGATTAATGTGTTAATCTCAATTAGAGGTAGGGTATTTTATGACTAATCTAGATTATGTGGTTAGTTTTATCTTAATGATGGTTAGTTTCATTAATCCCACTTAGTATTAATTAACTATAGCTTAATTATAAATTATGCTAATTATATGATTAGTTTAGGACTAACTTCGATCATGTTGAACTAAAATGAGCGCCATACACAAGTAAAGATACTTTTGGTGTCCTTCTCTTGAATATTGCACATTGGTAAGGTCTGATCATCACACACTTCGTCACCAAACGTTGTCCTTTTGCAATATTAGATTCGATTGTCTCAAATTTCACATTTTAACCTATTCACCCCCTCTTGGTGATATAGTTCTAGCCCTAACACTTTTATAGTAAACTTGTAATACAAATCATAAATTTTAAATAACAGTGACAAAATCGTGGAGCCTACTATACTGCTTGTCATAGATGTTGATGCAATTCACTAGTAATGTCCGCAACTCACGATTATAAGTGAAGAGTGACTTATCAATTAGGTTTTATGTTTAATACTCGAAGCTAAATCTACCAATGAGGTAGTAGAATCATTATTCCATTGACAATTTGCTAATGGTCGACTAGATTAATAAACTTCGCTACTTGTAAAACCAAACCAACTTTAAAATGTACTAGCTTATGTCGGAAACAAGTGCAACTTTAAAAAGTACTCACCTAGGTCCCGACGTCCTCGTCGGCCATCGTCACCGCCTCGGTGATGGGGCTGTGCTGTGCTACTTTTTAAAAAAATTAATATTATTTAATTCATATTTATATTTAAAATTGAATTCAGATCAAAACGATGTCGTTTTGCATGAATGTAAACTGAGATGGATCTCGAACGAGCCACTAAGCAAGTAAATTTATTTGAAAAAAGACACGTAGAATTTCTAGTTGTATTCACCGGAATTTGCGCTGAAATGATCCAATTTAAAAAAAAAATGACACTTAAATGCACACTTCGTAACTTTTGACACTTAAATATCTTCCGTGTCAAATTTTGGTACTTAATATGTTCTTTTGCCAATATGTTATGCATGATTACGCAATTCTTTGTCGAGGGTTGAGCACAATTATATTATATATTGAAATATAATTTTAATTTTGTTAATTTAAGAAATTTGTTATTCAAGAAAAATAACTTTCTTATTATGGATGTTAGAATTCATATCCACCTTTATCCCACCTTCCATATGAGATAATTTATTCGGTCTATGTCCCATTTATATCCAACTTTATATTGTCCTGAGTAGGTATCAAACATATGATAGGGTAAATTTTATCTTATCTTGAATTGTATGCTGACCAGTAAACGCATCCTAAGAGGAGGAAAATGTTGATAAAAAAAATAATAGGCGGTTTAATTAAGTTTTTTAGTGTTTTTGGGCTGAATTCTGTTTAGAATCTGATTGGGCTCGATCTCGCTTTGAGAGAAGCATTGGGTTGTTGATTTGGGCTTTATTTGCTTCTAGATTGAGCTTGAGTTGCTTTGAAAATTGACTTGATATAATAGCCCAAGCGTGTCCATGGCCCAGACACGAGAGTCCACATCAGTCCATATCCCGGCCCAAGTCCCCATTTTCGGAATATAAAAAATATTTTTTAAAAAATTATAATTTAAGTTAAAATGAAAATTCAGAAATTCAAATAAATAGCTCAGATATATGTATTGACCTAGTTGTGTGTCTTTAGTCAATAGATTGAGCCTTGTTTTAGGTAGCATAACCCTTAGTTTATTCTTTTATGGGTTACCTTGATAAGTTTAGTTTCAGTAGATTATTCGTTTAAGTAAGAAATCGAACTTTGATTTGAATTTAGCTTTTGGGGATCATGTCATGGGGCTTATAATATACCCTTTTATATTTTTTCCCCCTGAGTATCAAGCCTTCATATCCATGCTTCTATTTTAAGATTTACAATAAGTTGGTTGTTTCATTACCACTCCCCCATTTCAATAATTCATTTGTTAATTTTTTTCTAAATTGATTAGGACTAGATTAGGATTATAATGAACACCTCAAGAACATGTGAATGATCACTCAGAAGCTTTGTGATACCTTTAGGATCATAATTTGTAATTACTAATGTATGACCACTTAGATAACTACTTTCCAAGTTAGTGGCACCGAAAGGGCACTAATAGTAATGTTAGCATAATTAAGTTCTCAAATCTAGATCTCTAGTTGTATAGAAAATAAGACAAACCTCTTGGGCTTAATTGAGGGTCGTTTGCCTACCATTGGGTAATATCTCTAAATCTCATTCTTTTCCCATCAAACCGAAAAGGGTCATTACCAACAAATTTATGATGACGATGATGATGATGATGGAACTATGCCATTGAAGTCCGCCATCTCCTGATAATGCTATTAAGTTGAATTAAATAACTCCTTAAAATTACAATCACGTACAATCTGTATATACTCTAAATAAAATCTCACGGGGTACTCTAAGAAATTTCTATTTATTTATTCTCAAATGATTGAGAGGTATGCTTGGCAGATGTTAACCTTTATATATTCTTATAGATTTGAAGAACTACATATTTGAAAAATATAAGGTGGAGATGTATAATAAAAAGCAAGAAATTGTTTCAATACCAAAAAAGCTTTGAATTGACAATAAAATTATGGATTTAACAGCACAAGAAAAGTGAAGTCAATATTCAACTAAGCAATTAAGTAGATAGTTAGTTCTAGAAAAACGACATAAATGGTTCTTGAATTTTGGCCGAATATGCAATGTCATCCCTGAACTTTTAATTTATTCAATATCGTTCTTAAACTATTAGTAAATGTTCAATCTAGTCCCTATACAATATGAAAATGATTAATGTTGTCCTTGTGTTAATTTAAGTTAACGAAATTTGCTAAGTGGTTTCCAATCCATTACGTTTGAACGATATAGACAACAAAAGAAAAAAAAAATTACACTTCAATTACCCAAGTAAAATTTTTATCTCAAATCAAAATATAATAATTCACGTCATCAAATAATGATGGACATGTTAACACTTTCATTCTCTCTCTTTTTCCTTTTTTTAAAGTAGATTGATAAAATGGTAGACATGTTAATTCATTAGTTTTAGAAATCCAACTTAGCATATAATCATCCACGTCATTAAATTACGTTTGATTTATCATTTGAGCAAATGGAAGGACTATATTGAATATATACCAATACTTCAAACTACAGTGAAAAAATTAACAAACCATAGATGACATAGGACATTGACTTAAAAGTTCATAAATCATTTATTTCATTTTCCCTTAGTTTTTGCTAAGGTGGTGTGTAGGAGCAATTATTTTTTTGGAAAAAGCACCAAAAATTTCTTGCCTCTAGATGACACGCTTGGCAAAAATTAAAGAAGACTCCCTTACAATATGTTTATACATATAGGTTGCATAAAAGATTGAAGCCTCCATTCCTTGGGCAGATCTATGAACCCAGAGATTAAATTTTAGGGGATCGGTGAGCATTAGATCACAAAAAGGTAGTTCTTGATCATCTATTGAAAACCTTTGAAATGTTTGTGGGGTGCGACATTTTGTGTTGGGAGTACGATAGAATGCATTAGCATACGACTTTAAAGATGATGGATCAATCTCCCAAGATGGTTGCAGAAACCACCAGACCCCACCCGACTAACACCCCCCAAAAAAAAAAAAAAAAATTGGTCTTTTCCTTGTTGGTCAAGTGGTTATGTTGTCATCTGTTAAACTGGCTCAAGGCCTTTTTAGGCGGAATTAGACCTGGTGCTTAATCCCAATAGGACTATGCCTTTTTCTCGTGAGGAAAACAAAGAGAAAAAAGGAAACGAAAGAAAAAGAATAAAGAGGAAGGTATTGGAGACCAACGGTCACAAGATTAGTTTTCGGTTGTTGGTGGGAATCAACCTATTTTAGAACCGATCACCCCTAAGTCATACTAATCTCAATTAAAATGAATCAACAAGCTTCACATTTTATCGACCGCAAGGCACTAGGTATTGGAAATTCTCCTTCTCACGTAGAAGAATTTTATTCAACTTTGCCACTTAGCAGACATTTCATTAAAAAAAGTAAATAAAGATGAAAGATTTTGAAAATATAAAACGAGTTTGCCTCGTGAAGTTTCACTTTGCTCGTGTGATTGTCGCGTTGCGTAAATTTGCCATTTGACAACCATTCAACTTTTGACTTATAACATTAATCTCTTTTGACTTTTAAAATTTCCATTCACTCTAAATTGGAAAAGATGGATAAGAATAAAATATCCCGAAGCACATATTTTATCCATTCAACTTGAAATTAAATAAAAAAAAGAGAAGTATATCATAATTACATTAATAATATACTATATGAATAAAATAATTTTAAAAAAAAGCTTATTTAATACACAGATAAGTTTCATTTAATATTCACTAAGTTTTTGTTGTTACAACAAAGTCAGTTCCTCAAAAATAGAAAATAAAAAAGAGTCAATACCACAAAAAACTCCAAATTAAAACAAATTTACCCTCGATTAACTTATGTTAAATTTTACAATAAAATTACTGAGTTTGATAATATGTGGTAGTTGACAGATATATCATTTGGAATTTTACACTCCATTTGTCATAAGTGTACATGTTTGTGATTTTTTGTGATATTAATTTAATTTAAAGAAAATTAACGGAATGTAAATTTATCACAAATATATTAATCGGGGGCTTTTCATGATTAGTCCGATAAAAAAATAACTACAGTGATGAGACCATTATAGAGTGAATTTTGTCTTAAAATAAAAACTTTTGCGACAAACTTTAGTTTTAAATAAGGAGACGAGTTCACTAGTTGGCCAAATCGTCACTAGATGGCTTATTCAAGCAGCAATATCAAAGCCCATACTATTCGAAACTTTGTGCTTTGGCCTAATTGTTGGTCGAAAATTCTTCATTGATTACTACTAAGATGGTGGATTACAAGTAGTGCTGAAATCTAGACATAAGATAAGACAAAGATCTTGCGGGGGCCTTGAAACCCAATTACTAGGAAGAGAGCCGACAATATGGGATTTTGCGATCCAATTGGCAACTCGGTTCGTTTGCCTCGGTTCAAACCGCACTTGGACAGTTTCCATCTGGGCCAACAGCTGTTTACAATCAAGCACGTGAGGAAGGGCCTCCCAAGATGCTTCAGCCCGACCCAAAATGGAGTTCACAGCTTGGAGGCAATCAGAACTGATCTGCACGAGCAGATCAGTTCGTGCAGCAAAGTCAGTTATGTTTTGACTTGCTCGATGCTTCTTCAACCACAGCAACCCATGTAGAATAGCTAGGGTTTCTCTTGTGTTGGCCGATTGCGCATGAATCTTTTGCGCAAAGCCTGCGATACATACCCAGTTGGCCCCTCTGCAGATTCCGGCTATGGAGCTCTCCGATCCCCTTCCTTACCATGAGCAGTCGACATTTAACTTCAAGGATCCTGACTTTGGAGGTGTCCAACTAGTCTAGTCGGAGGTAAGCGCCGTTGCCCTCACATCTCTACGTGGACTCCATTTCTCATATAGTTGCTGCGAAAGTAGCGCCTCGCTGATTATGTACTGTTGTTGCTGCATTCGGCCTTGAAATAGCAGGGAGTTTCGGGCTTTCCATATAAGCTAGAGGAGGTGTGCAAAAAACACCTTTTGGTGTGTCGATATCCCAGATTGAAGGTAATCGCTAACCCATTTGTCAATTCGAGTAATAGACGTTGGGGAGACGTCGATGTCGACATTATTATTTGACCATATTGTCTTTGTCCACTTGCACAGCATAAATAGGTGCTCGATTGATTCTGGAAATTGGTGGCAAAATGGACATGTGGGCTCAGGTATGATTTTTCTCCGATACAAGTTAGTTTTTGTAGGAAGACCTTCATTGCATAAACTCCACATGAAATGCTTGATTTTGGGGTAGGTTTGTAGGTTCCAGATCTCTGTCCATAAGCATTTCGGGGCTTGGTAAGAAGAGGAAGCCTAGGGTGCTGTGGTTGTTGTAGTAGCTTGGCGTATTCTGTGGTACCCACTCTTAACTTTGTAATTCCCCGAGTTGTGTCCTATCCAAATTAGTCTGTCAGGTCTGGGGAGAATGCTGAGGGGGGTTGTTTTAATTTCCTCTAAAATGTTGCTGTGAAAGAGACCATTGAGAAGTTGAGTGTTCCACGCACGCGTATTTAGGTCTATGATGTCTGCCACCAGCTTGGGGTCATTCTGGTTCGCCGGTCCTCCAATCTTACCTGACACTGGCCACCGATCTTCTCTTAAGTTAATAAATTTGCCATCCCCTACCTCCCATTTCATATCAGGCTCTAAAGCATCTCGGCCAGTTAGGATACTTTGCCAGCCCCAAGATGGTCTGGCCCCCCTCAGTGCAGTCCATAGATTACCATTAGGGAAATAGAGGCCTTTAAAAATTCTGCTCCATAAGGCCTCTGGAGCTTGACTTAATCTCTAGGCTTGTTTCCCCAACATAGCCTTATTAAATTCCACTAGGTCTTTAAAACCCATTCCTCTGTGTTCCTTCCGTTCTTTTAGGAAATCCCAGCTTTTCTAGTGGATACCTTTTTGTTTTGCATTCTGCTTCCACCATAATGCTGAAATTTTTTTCTCTATTGCTCAACATATAGATATGGGGATTTTAAAGATGTTCATGGCATATTGAGGTAGTGCCTGGATAACCATTTTAATCGGCACCTCTTTGCCCGCCTTTGATACTAACCGCTCTTTCCATCCCTTCAACTTTCTGTCAACCCTTGCTATGATCCAAGCAAACAGTTGTTTTTTAGTTTGCCCCCAATCAGATGGTATCCCTAAGTGTCTCCCAGTTTTTTCCAAGATAGGGACCCTTTGTTCTGATACTATATTCCTTCGCGATTCTTGTGGACAGCTTTTCCCAAAAAAGACACCAGATTTATTCAAATTGATTAGTTGACCAGAAGCAAAACAATAACAGTTGAGCAAATTGGCTAGGTTATGGGCTTCCCTAATCGTGCCATCCAAGAAGAAAATGGCATCATCCGCAAAGAATAAGTGGGAGAGGGTAGGACAGTGATGATTCAACTTGATTCCTCTTATACTTCCATCATTCACAGCATTGTTCACCATATGGGAGAGGACATTGGCCATTATAATGAAGAGATAGGGTGAGAGATGATCACCTTGTCTTATACCTCTGGTAGGATGGAAAGCTTCACTAGATTCTCCATTGACTAGGACACTGAATTTAACTGAGGAAATACAAAATCTGACCATGCTCACCCATTTGTCACAGAATCCCATTCTCTTCATGCAATCACATAGGAAGTCCTACTCAACTTTATTATAGGCTTTCTGCATATCCAGCTCCAGCACAGCTTGAAATTTTCGCCGTCTCTTCTTAACCCTTAGCTGATGGAGAACCTCTTGAACGATGAAAATATTGTCTTGTATTTGTCGACCTCCTACAAATGCACTTTGTTCCGAGGATATGATAAATGGAAGCTAGAGTTTGAGTCTATTCGACATGACCTTTGTGATTACTTTATAATTAAAATTACATAGGCTGATGGGACAAAATTCAATTATATGCTCAGGGCATGCTACTTTAGGAATGAGTGTGATATGAGTCTCATTCAATTCAGAATCAAAACTGCCTTCGTTAAAAAAAGACTACCAGTTTGAAAACATCCTCTTGAATAATATGCCACTGACTATGATAGAATAGTCCACTCAATCCATCCGGCCCGGGGGCCTTAGTAGCTCCCATTTGAAATACAGCTTGCTGAACCTCATCCCTAGTAAGTTGTCTTGTTAAGGTCTCATTCATTTCCTCAGTGACAACCAATGGGCATTGCTCTAAAACTGGCTGATAGAATCGGGATCCAACTAATGTATATAGGTCATTGTAATAGCCTGTCATATGTTGTTTGATAGTCGGAGGATCACGACTCCAAACATTCTCCTCAAGCCATAACATGGTTATCTTGTTCTTTTGTCTCCTTTGGATAGTTGTGGCGTGGAAGAACCTGGTATTTTTATCACCCCACTTTAACCAATCAATTCTAGATTGAATACCCCAATACAATTCTTCTTGGTGCCAAAGTGTCCCAATTTTCTCAATCATGGTGCTGTATTCCTCTCCCATATCTGTTATGTCTGCCCTGTTTAGTATATGAGTGAGCTGGTTTTTGAGTTTGTCAATTTGTTTTGATGCATTTTGAAAATGTTTTCAGCTCCATTGTCTTAAATCATGAGCAACCTTTTTTGTCTTCCTAACCATGCTCTCCTACTGCTCAGCATCTGCTTTCCATGCCTTTTCCACCACGGTTTTGCATTCTGGATGATCCAGCCAGTAAGCCTCGAATCTGAATGACTTTCGTTTCTTTGGTGTAGCTGGATGTAGGCATAGTAAAAGAGGACAATGGTCCGACCCAATGGCAGGGTAGACAAACGCTTCAACATTAGGAAAGAGAAGCCTCCATTCTAAGTTACAAAGTGCTCGGTCAAGGCGTTTTTTAACTAACTCATCTCCTTCCCTTTTATTTGTCCATGTGAAAGCACAGCCCTTACTTTCAACATCGATGAGAGAGCACGTGTCAACAAATTCCCGGAATGCTGTAATCTGGAATCTTTCCACTTCTCGTCTCCCTACCTTCTCCCAATGGTATAACACTTCATTAAAATCCCCTATACATAACCAAGGTGCTGTAGTGGTTCCATTCCTAACATGAAGAGTATTCCAAAGAGAGACTCTCTCTTGGAAATTAGTGGAAGCATGTAGGAAAGATATCTTCATGTAAAACTCATTTCCAGCATCCCTGCATGAAAGTTCAATTACCTCTTGGCAGCTTTCTTCAATAGTGATATGCACCGACTCATCCCAAAATAAGGCCAAACCTCCCGCTGTTCCAATTGGATCAATAACAAACATATAGGGAAACTTAAGTCGCCTTTTAATATTTTCCACCACCCTGTTTTGATTTTTGGTTTCCATAAGAAAAACCATATTAGGTCTCTCTCGAGCCACTAAGGCTCATTAGTGCTAGACTGTCAAGGGAGAGCCTAAACCTTGACATTCCAGCTTAGTACCTTCATGGCTCCCTTGGTGGCTTATTAGGGCCAACCACCAAAGCCCCTGCCGTCTTGCCTTCCCATATTTGAATCGGTGTATCCAAAAGTTTCTCCGTGTCAATAAGCGTCGCTAGGGAACCCCTTTTCTCATAAGGAGAGAATCGTTTTAACTTTTTAGGGACTTGTCTCTTTGAATTAGATTTTGCTGCCCCCTTAGTCCCCGCCCCTATGTCATGAAGTATAAGCTCACTTTGCTGCTCCTGAAACTGCTGTATTCGTTTTCCTTTTTTTTGTGCGACAATTTCTACCAGTGATGAGAGGTCTGGTGTTGGTTGTGTTGTAGGGTGATAAAGCACTATGGCTTGACTACCAGCTGTTTCAGTGTTGCTGCTCAAATCATCATCAGTTGGGACAGTAGGAGTCTCGGGAACCATGTCATCTACTTTCAAGGTAAAGTCAATATCTCCATAGAAAGTATTCCAGTAAGGACTTAGCTCCTTTACCTCTGCTTTCAGCCAAGAGCCATAACGGCCCGGTTTATCCTGAGTGAGGCCTGATTCTTCATATGAGAAACTCACACAATAGTTTGCATAATGGCCTATGTGACCACAAGAATAGCAGTAGTGCGGTAGTCTTTCATATTTGAAATCAATCCACCAGTTTCGATCTCCCACATGGATTATAGTGCCAGTTTTGAGGGGGTGAAGCAAGTTCAACCTCACTCTTGCTTTCCCTATTTTGCGCGAACTATTGTTTCTAGCCTCAATTCTGACTTCCTCTATTTCTCCCAACTTTACAACAATCAGCCGAATACAATCTTCTGTCAAAGTAGCCCATGGGAGTCCCACAAAATGCACCCAAAATGAGCAGTGTATAAACTCATAATAGTGTTCGGGAATGGTCAGGTCACCTTCCTGTAGAACTAATAAATTAGTTGCAAACAACCAAGGGCCTGTTTGTAGCACTCTTTTCTGCTCTTCCTCCAATTTAAATATGAAGACAAAATAACCCGGTTCTATCACCTCGCATTTTACATCTTCTAATTTCCAAGCTTTCTTCATTGTAGTCCAGAATGCTTGAAAATTGACATTGGGTTTGGAGAATAGTTTCCCATACAATAAGAATTCATCAGTTCGTTTGTGTACCATTGGGATATTTGCATTCAGCTCCGTGACATCATCCACAGTCCATAAATCTCCCATTCGTTTGCAGAGTGCCAGCCTCCGAAGTTGGTTTTTGTGGCTGCCCTCCATGGATGAAGAGAGACGTGCAGGAGCTCAAACTTTTACTTTGTGAAGCTGAGGATAGGTGGTAGGGGAAATTTCGGGATTCGATGGAGAGAAGATGTGTGAGGAATGAAGGGAGCTCTGTACATTGCAGGTATCTCTTGCTAAAGTAGCTAGACTAAATGGATTTCCTCCATTTAGGGTTTCTGCGCTAAATCTCAATTAGGGTTTCAGAAATCAAAGTATTCATTATTAGGGTTCTGAGGCTCAAAGAAGGAAGTAAGTACTGATTAATCAGGTGGGAAGGCCATGTAGATAGCCATTTTTGTGAAAGCTATAAAGATTGTCTAGGAAATTGGAAAAGGAAAGCTATCACCAGAAGGGATAGGGCAGCTGCTCACCTACAACGAGAGAGAGAGCCCGCAGGTGGGCAAATTACCACGGAGAAATGACTTTGCTGACTTTGCTGACTTTGCTACAATTTTCCTCTTAAAATCATTGACGTAGCTTCAATTCAGGGCTCTACATGTTGTTTGATCATTCGATTGACAAAAGACCTTGACCCTAGGTAAGAGTGGTCGGCATCCGGGCCGAATTTTATGAGGATCAAAATCAGACGGGCAAGAACAGTGTTGACCGGCTCCTTCAGTTCTTTCGGTTCTTCATTCATATGACCTAGTTTAAATCTGTGTCTCCTATTTGCTCTGGACGAAAGAAATGGGTGGTAGCGATTCTCGTCGGCACTTTGCACTAGTCACTACAAGGAGCAAACCTTATTTTCCACTCGGGCTTCTTCAATTTGGGTCAAAACATAATATTTCAGATAAAATTGTGTCAATTTTACTACTGGAATCATCCGACTGAGATAAATTTAGCTGGCTGGTAAGGTCAAGCCTTTATCGAGATCAAATTGATCACTTCATACACTTAATTAAAGACAATGTCCACTCTAGAGTGATCAGTTATCAATCTGATCTAGTTTCAAAAGGGAACTAGGAATCGGACCAGAAGGACTGATTCCTAATTTTGGGAATCAGTGACCAAATTATTTGGTCCTAAGACAAGGAATCGGACAGGACTAGACTGTCGATTGGATGAGAGAGAATAATAAATCTTAAAATATTGACGGAAGTAGTGATGAGTAATAATATAATTGAATGAGATATTATTTAGTTTACATTTTATTATTATTATTTTTGAAAAAAAAGATATATATATAATCGGTTCATTCTAGTTCCCTCGTGGAACCCGAAACAGGACCAATACTTCCAGGAATCGAACCAAACTGGCAATTCGATCTTGTTGGAGCGATTTTCAATTTGGGCGATTGGTCTTGTACGCCCCAATCCACTCCAATCTTTTGAGAAAATGCCACTACAGTCTAATTCCCTCATATCTCTCTCTCTTATTTTTATTTTTTGGGAGTTTTGTTTCTTCCGATTGTTCGCAGCCACTTTATTTTATGGAAGGAAAATAAAAAGGAGGGAAAGTGAAGAGAGCAAAAGAAATTCAAATTATTCACGCGGAATGGCGATTTTACCCTTCAAGGAAAGCCTGCACCACTTCCGATTTCCTTCTTCTCTAGTTCACTCTCTCTCCTCTTCCCCAATTTCCTGAGCAAACATCGCCTCCGGTGGTCTGAAAATTCGCCGGCGCTCTGCTTCTCTCCCCTCCCTCCACCGGCGACCGAGCCTGCACGGCGCGATGATGTGAAGCTTCGCCTGAGCGGCATCCTCCGGCCACCGACCGCCGACCGGCGTACCGTCTCCCCACGCGTGAGTTCGCTTCTCCAAATCTTTCTTGTGGCTTGAAGTTTCTCAGGACATCGACTGTGGAATCGGAGAAATTCCCCTTTTCGAAGTGCTCTCGTGATTTTGGATCGAAATCGTGGGAAATTTGGGGGGTTCGATTCGGCGAAATCTACCTGCGGATCACTAACATCCTGGGGCTTGAACGATAGATACAGTGCCGTGGTTCTTGCCTGCCAATTCCCCAGCATTCGATATCCTGTCCCTAGTGGCGCATCAAATTTACTTCTTTGACTTTCTATAGTGTAATGAAAAGTGGGCGTATTAGACGATTTCGAGAGCGCTTTTGTTAGTGTCGACTCGCGTTGTTAAATGGGTATGTTCGTTCAGGTTCTGGCGCCATTCGGTGGTGATGTTCCTGGAGCGCTGTATTGAACAGCTGCATACAAGTCCGTTTTGCTAGCGGCTAGTCCAATTTGCCCGTGTGACACGAATTCAAATCTCTAAATGCCAAGGAAGAGAGCCAAGAGAACCGTTAAGAAACCTGCTTCACCACCCGGTGGAGATGAGGAAATGCCATCAGACAAAGCCCAAGACGAAGCTTCGACGGACCCGGAAGGTGCATGGTTCATATTTTCAGATGCATAGAGTATATTATGATCATTTTTGCTGTCGTATGCAGTTAATCTACTTGCAGCTTTTCTAGGCCTTCAATTTGGATGGCCATTATCCTTCTATGATGTCAGAACTAATTTGGGTTATAGATTCTTGAGCTTTTGACGACTTCAATATGTGGTTAGTTAAATTGCCAATAGCAAGCCTAGACAAATGTCAATTGTTGGTTTAAGGATTCTCAATCCAAAGAAAATTGAGCAATTGTATATTTTTACATTCAGAGGTGAAAGACAACTGAGTTTTTCACTCATATTTAGGGGAAAGTTGGAACAGCAGTAGGTAGTAGCTTATATAAGTTTGGCTTTGCCTAAACTTTGTAAGCACCTATCCTGGCGTGTTTTCCTTGGCTAAGTGGTTTTTCCATGAGAAGTTAAGATGGGTTTTCTTCAAATATTTAAGGTTGTGTAATTTTATTCTTGGGTCTTTCCTTATGTTTTTGTCACCTATCTAATGAATGTCCACAGTGGAAAAAAGAGTTGCAGCAATCAGAGCTATTCGTGATGTACAGATTGAGCATTTGCTGACTGAGTTACGTCTACTGCGCTCTTGTATGACTGAGGCACAGATGGGAAGTCCTGTGCTACAGTTTTTCTCTGAAAATCTTCCACATCTATCATTTGATCTAGACAGAGAAGATGGGCAGTTCGATGTCCATTGGGGAAATAAAGATGGAAAATTATGTCTGGACAACACTGATGGAAAAACTCTACGTGCTTCACTTCTCCACCGAATGTCCATAGCTCATTCTGGAAACTCTGATGCAGTTCCATACTTTGGTGGCTTCGAGTTTTCCAGCAAAAGCGGTACATTTTTGTTCTTAAAGCATGTGTAATGTATGAAAGTTATTCAAAATCCAACTCCTGGACTCAGTGGATCTACTTGATTGTTGCAGGGAAAGCAGACCTTCTTAGTTCGGAAAATCTGCAAGTGAGGGACTTTGTATGTTCTTTCAAAGCTTTCATCCTCTAGCTTTTAGCCCTATTAGATAATGGGGCTTAAGAATCTGTTGCCTCTTGCAGTTGCTGTCTTCTCCTTTTTTAATGGACAGCCAATACTCCAACCAGTCTGCCATAATTATTCCTTCTTTGTTCTTGCTTTAGTTAGAGACTGTTCCTGATATAGTAGTCTCATCTTGCTAAAGATGAAAATTCTGAATTCTACCCTATTACAATTATCAGTTCATTTAATGATGGTAGGGCATCTATAGGATCTTGTACTAAACCTGAATTTCTGCTACCTTCACTCATGAATTTCATGTTATATTTAAATTATTGTTATAGGTTTTGGATGAGCCATCAGATTATCAGATGCTTGGGCTGCCGGATACTCTTAGAACTCCTGGGGTTAGTTTCTAAATAACTATTTGGTACACCCCTCCCCCCCAAAAAAAAAAAGAAGAAGAAAAAACCTCTCTTCTCTTCTCAAATTTTGGCTATTTGAAAGATTTTGACAAATAACAGATTTAAGGTCCCAAAGTCATTGTCTTGGTAACTTAAACATGTCTATCGTTTCAGCATGGAGATGGTTGAGAAAACATAATCCAAGATCTTTTTCCATTTAAGATGAAGTTGTCGTGACTGTCAAATAAGCCTGTATTGAACTAAATAGGAAGGAGTTAAAAGTATAAGTCATAATTTATTTAGAACACAAATTATGGCCTGCTTAACTTTCAAGTGTTACAAACAACCCACCTTATCATGTCTCAGTAAAAATTCATATCCTCAACCAATTTTGATAGAAGATATATTGCGTTTTAAGTTTTCTATAAAATCTATGTCAATATGCAGTTATGTAGATATTATCATTTACATCCAAGGCCAGTGAGCCTTTTCCAGTTCGAATTGTAACCTCAAATATATTTTTTCATTTTAACGTAAAGTTTTCTGCCAAAAAGTCTTGATGTAAAATTGAGATAGGCACTCTGCATCATTTTAGAAGTAAAGCAGATAAACAAGGTAGGAGGTATGACAGAAACTGTGGACCTTATTGGAACTTTTGTGGCTCTGTGGCAGATCTTTGCTAGGCATTTTATATAAGATATGATTGCCCATTTAAAACCTATCAGTAAAAGATGCACCAAGTTTCTATGTTCAGCCAAGACTTGTAAGGTGTACCTTTACATGTGCTTTTAAATGGGTTTTTTGCTGAAATTATTCAGTTGAATAGTGACATTTAAAGTAATCAATTGCCCAGAATTACATGAGTGCTTTTTTCAGCACTAACGCAGTCATCAAGGAATTAGTGCCCTCCGCTACTTTGTAGTTGGAATTCTTCTGCTTCATATGGTACGTAATTCTCTTTCACCTTGTTGCTTGCCCTCTGCAGCTTACTAGCCAAAGGCTCTCCATAGGGATGACACCTAAAACCTTAAGGTTGCCTAAGCCTGGGGAGATGCTTCTATCTGTTCGTGGTTCTCCTCTCGGTGTCTACAAAGAGGAGAACATGGAAGTGATAAATGGTATGATTGGATTCATGATAAGAACTTTTTCTCATTAGGATGTAAAGACAAGGAATTTGTTTACTCAGAATGGTCAAATGGACTAGCGGCAGATGGAGAAGGGATATTGCTTTCTCAGAGTGGGAATTATCCTCTTTCTCTCTGACTCATATTTTTTTATTTTTTTCGTCAATTGCAGAATCTGATGAAGATTGACTAGATCCAAGTCTGTCGGGCATCATGCTTTAAGAGTGGCAGCAAAATGTTGATTTGGTCTAATTGCCACTGCTATAGTAGAGAAGTTTTTGCCATGATAAGCTACTCTGAGCTTGTATTGCTGCTACTTATTCGTCTAACGTCGGAAATAGGTATTGGTCAACTGTCCTGTCTGGTTTCTAAGGATGTATTTTTTTTCTCTTTACATCAATGGGTCAAGTAGATTATTGACCTTCTGTTACATGCACCGTCAGATGTTTCCGCTGCATAGCTTACTCGAGCTTGCTGATCCATTACTTTTGCAGCTCCTTGTGGGGAAAAAAAATTTGATGCCATGATTGGAAAATTATGACTTCCCTTCTAGCATGTGAGCCCAGTTGTATGATGCGCTAGTAGTGCATGAATGCACTGTTTGCTAAATTAGCGGGTTCAATGACATACGACAAATTCCAATGTGGACATACATGATAAAGAATGGAATGAATTAGTTTATATTCTCTGTTTTCATTCCCTACCCATCACAACTTGCACGTATATGAAGATGGAACACTAGATTTCCTACCAACAGTCCTAATTCTCCCACAACCAACCATCAAGTTCCTGATGGATCTTGCAGGTGGACAAGTTCGGAAGCCAAATCTGTTCTCTGGGCTCATGAATCGACCGATCAAGCAAAACATTACCAGTGACCCCGCCAGAGTATAACCCAGAATTGCCAATCCAATGGTCTTGGCTAACACAATGTACATGCCCGAAGTGAAGGCAAGTACCATACCGAGAACAGCAATGTAAATACTGACTCCGGCAACATGCACATGTCGCATTCCCACAGGCTCAAATTCGCCAGTTAGAGACAAATCAAACAGGAGGTAGATTGCAAGGACTGAGAAACAGAAGGCTGTCGTGTTAAACACCACAAAGGCTTTGAAAGCCGCTCGTCTCACGAGAGTTGCTGTCCCTTGGTCTGGCCCGACGTTATTGTAGCCACCAGGGATTGTGAATGCTGCCGTGAAGGTGACGGTAGCAATAAACACTGCGATGAGCAGATGGTTGTCATGCGCGCATCCTTTTGGTTTATCGAATTTCTCTTGGTAGACCATATTCCCCGTGGTCATGGAAATGCTTGATCTTTCCTCCTCATATTGTTTCTCAAGTCTCTTCACATGTTTGATAACCCGGTCTTGCATATCGTTGACACAAAACCATGCTTCCAACAAGTACTGAACTTTTGCAGCTTTAAAGCCAACCTAAATCCACAGAATAAATCAGTCAACCAATCAATTATGGCTTTTCTTACATAGGTGAAGGCAATATTTGATCAACCGCATACAAAATGAACATCGAAATTGGATATATATAATGTTCCTGACTAGTTTTTCACCGCGTCAAGACCACTAGTGCCTTCCATACTTGAGATGAAACAGTTAAAAGTTGTAGAATTTGAAAGTTACTTCGCTGTAAGATCAGTTTAGCATTGAGGTCAACTCTGCACATTGGCTTAAACAAAGTATGGTGTTGATGAGAAAGAAAAAACCTACTCAGCACTACATCTAAGGATAAACCCGAGGAAGAAAAGTGAGCTCAATTTGGTTATTGTCTGCGCATTCTTCGTGACTGACCCTTGCCTTAAGCCAAAGGCTGAGGTTTCGCCTAAGACTACAATGTGCAAATTGATTATATATAGTGAAGTGAGTGAAGGGCTTGGAGAGATCTCTTAAAACCGTTGTGAGAGAACGGCATATGGCGTGAATTATGAATATTTCTTTTGATTAGGTCTGAGCTTTTGACAGACGTCAAGAAAGTATTTCTTGCTCCTATTTTGAGGGGATCTGAAGTAGAATGCATATGATGGATTTATACATAAGTTAAATCAATGCAAGCTGCATCACCATTCAGGAAAACGTACCTTTTCATGACCATCGAGGATGCCTAGGGCTGTCAAACGTTCCTTATTCATGGCTCTGATGTCGACTCTCTTATCAAATGCTAGGATGTTCATCATGTTGTAATCTCGGTGAAGAGCAGCCAAATGAAGAGCAGTGTTTCCATCTTTATCGCGTACATTTATATGATCCTCCAGGTTCGGCATCCCCAATATGTGCTTGACGACCTTGATCTGCCCCCCTAATACTGCAGAGTGAAGAGCGGTCTGTCCTCTGTCGTTTATCGAATCACAAGCATCAGGACAGAATGTAATCAGCTCGTCCAGTACATCAATGTGGCCAAGAAGCGCTGCAATATGAAGAGCGGTTGTGCCGTCCTTGGCTAGCAGGTAAGCAGTGGAAACCTCATGCTGCAATAATATTCGAACTGCTTCGACTTTGCCAAAGTGAGCAGCATAATGAAGAGGAGTCCATCCGATGTCGTCTCCTTCACTGATCATGTTTGGTCTCTTGTTCACGATCGTTCTCAAGCAGTCATGTCCTTCACACAGATCATAACCAAGAGAACCATAAAAAATCTATTGAGACAGATTTCCTGTGCCTTTAGAATAACTTTCATGTTCAACTTGCAGCTTGACAAGCTCTTTTCTTTGGGTTAAGTACATATTCAGTCCTTTTAAGTTTCAACATTTGTGCGGTTTGATCCTCTAATTTTATCTTATTCAATTAAGTTCTCTTGACCCTTTTTACCTGTGCAATTCGGTCTTTTAAGTTTCATTTTTTTCAATCAAGTACTCTAACTCTCTAGACTCGTGCAATCAAATCCTTCGGTCCACCACTCTTACTAAACCGTCGAATTAGTTAACGACGTGGCATTTGCTTATGTGACAAATGACACCTGATGCTAATTTGCTATCAAATGATCAGAAAACAAACGGAGAAAAAAATCATAATTTGACAATATTAATTACCACTAGTAAACAAAACACTTCATTGCCCAAATCAAGAATGTTAGAAGATTTGATAGCACAAAACTAAACTTAGAGGACCAAATTGCAGGAATCAAGAAATTTATAGATTACATTAACTTATTTGCACCTGGCATTGCTAATATATTTAATGCTTTCCGATTTAGGATTCGGCAATAAGAAAATCAAACTGCTCAACTTGCTCTCGTCCTTTCAAATGCAGACAATCCAGAAGTCACTTGAGCGGAAGTTTCCTCTCTTTATTCAGCAGGGGAAATAATAGCTTTATATGGGGAAAATGACACAATGGTCCGTGGTCTTTGGCTTAATATATAATGCATTTTCTTAATTTTTAATTTGTTTAATATAGTCACTAAATTTTAGCCTAATGTGCAATGTGGTCATTTAATTTGTTTAATGTAACTCATGAACTTTTAGTATATAATCAATTTACTCTTGGAATGACTACTTTGAACATGTTCATACATTTTACACACTACATTGAATATATACCAAAAGTAAAAGGACCTCACTAAACAAATTAAAAATTGAAAACTACATTGAACATTAAGCTAAAGTTCAGGGACCATATTAAATAAATTGAAAATTTATATTAAGTCAAAATTCAAAAATCATTTGTATCATTATTCCTTCTATCCATCAAACACATGCTTGCTTGCAAGAAGGAAAGCATAGAGCGAGAAAGACCGCGTGCGACTGAATCATGAATCACAGGAAACATAGGCACGCGTACCTTGCGGGGTGTAGTAGATGGCCGCGTGCAACGCTGTCATGCCTTTGGGGCCTTTGCTAGAGGATGATGACGACGGCAACGGCGACGGCGGTGGAGAAGCATCTAATATGAGTTCCACAATATCGAAAAACCCCTGTGCAGCAGCAAGATAGAGCGGGGACTCATCGTCGCAGTTGGAGACGTCGCACAGTGTCGGATCGGCTTCGACCAGCAACTTCACCGCCGAGGAATGGCCGTTCCTCACTGCTTGGTGCAGCGCAGTTTCCTTGTCGGCGTTCACCTTCCGAAGAAGATCAACCAGCCTACCTCCTTCGACGTCGCGGTGTGGCGAACTTCTCAAATAGTCAATCACGACTCGAACTATGTCGACGCACCCGACTCTTGCGGCAGTATGCAGCGGGGTGTGACCTTTGTAGTCCTCTTGCCAGAGGAGAGAGCCTCCCGAGGGGTGCTGATAGATGAGCTGCTCGACGAAGCTCGCCTGCTGGTGTCGCGCCGCGATGTGGAGAACATTGTTGCCCATCGGCGTCTTCTGGTTCAGGATGTCATCGGAGGGATGAATACCACACAAGTTCATGAGCAAATCGAAGTCTCCCGACATTGCAGCCTCATACATCAAGGGCTGCATCTCTCTCTCTCCCTCTCCCTCTCCCTCTCTCTCCCGGAGACCAAATGCACCTCATCTTCTGTCCGAGCGGTTGAAGATATTGAGCGTAATCTAGATGACCCACGAGAGAAACTTCGAAGCGTTTTCCATGGAAACTCGGAAGTCAATGGCTCTGGGTCGTCCCGGTAGAGAATGATGGGACAGGTAACAAGCATTCAAGGTGAGATCACAGAAAGCTACCAGGTCCAATACCATCTTGACCGAACACGCACGGACACCGTTCGCCCTCAACATCTGATGATAACTTGATATATTATTCATGGGACCGAGAGCTACGAGTTAATCAGTTTTGTTTATTGAAAATCTTCTCCAAATTCTCTAGTCACAATTAGAGTTTTCTTACTCCATTCATGTTAATCCACAAATCAAAAAATACGATTATTTTGTTAATGTTAAGCCTTTAATGTATGACTAGAAAAGAACGCTTTATATATCTTACTATTTTTAGTGATTAGTGGAAGTTTTTGAGTGGAATGTGATTTTTTTCCCATTGGATTTCCATGTGAAATCTTTCTATTGTTAGTATCTTCGTCTTTTTGTCATTTCAACATTATATATTACTAGTTGTTATTGGGGTTGAGTCGATTTCGATTGGTTTAGTTTAGGGAGAGAAATTGATCCTATATTGGGTTTAGTTCTTGGTGAATTTTTGCCCGATTTTCCCCAATAATAGCAATTCACTTAGTGTCGGTCGTTCTATATGGCACACCATCACATCAATTGTTTACAGCACATTGGCCAAAAGGGCTGTAGTGGAATTTCATGCAAAAATTTAAGATTAAATTGATAAAATTTATAAGTTTTTTTAATGAATTGGCATCCGTGCAATATTTGTAGTACTAATTGGACAATTTCTCCTATAATTTTCCCTTTACTAATTCTATAAAATATGGAGGAAGGAAGGTAAATAATTTTAATAAGAGACAGATAGTTTCCACATAGACTCACTTTCTATTTCTTTCGAAAAGGCGTTGCACTTTCCTTCATTGACTACTCTTACTTTCCTTCAAGATGTGAACAAAACAAAGGATGATTGAGTGCATAAGCAAAAGTGACTTTTCTTCAGGTCATTTACATTGAACGTGCATCCATCCGACAAATGATGCAAAATGGATCTAGAAGGGAAGGAAAGAAAACTGAAAAAGCAGAAAGAGGACGCTAAACATGGCATCGGACACATGGAATATAAGGAAAGTATTCCATGTAAAAAATTTTGGGATTACTGTTGGTGATTCTACAGTAATCCCAAAAATTTAAATTATTAGATTTATAATGCACGATTTGATATTCAAAGATCCTGCTACTCTCCCTCAAGTATTGACTGGACCTTTGCCTAAGATTAAGCATGAAAATATGAAGGACCAATATAAGTTGTTTAAAAAGTTTAAACTAGCTGAAGGCATAACTCATTATTTAAAAATATTTAATAAAAAAGGCCAAAAAAATCAAATCAAACTTTTCTATTTAATAATCAATCATGACAAAAATAATAACATTGATGTGTAGCTCCCTATTATAATCACCTTAAACAGAACTATTCCTAATATAGGTAAACTAGACAATCAAACATAAAATTACCCTTAATTTAAAAGCTGATTTGACAACACTTATAAAGGAGGGTCTCCATTCTACACTTGACTCCTTCACCGAGGAGAAACCGACTCCAATGAGTTTTGTCGGTACATCTCTTTAGTTGACATTTTTTTAATTGAAATCCAGGAAAATTCCAAATGAGAGCCAGAAATATCCTTATTTTCTCAAATTAAAATATGAAATGAACATTATTTCAAATAAGAACTTAAAATGCCATAATTTTCTCAAATAAATGTCCAAAGTAAACTTTATTTTAAATAAGAGTATGAAATAACTATGTTAGTCTCAAAGAAGGACCTAACTCACCAACTTATAAGGGCATTTTCGCCCTTTACATTTCTTTTTTCTTTTTTCTTTTTTTTTTGTATTAGAAAAATTGGAAAGGGAGGGAAAATAGTGAGGTCTCCGTAGGCCCTCGTTGCCGTCACCCCACCATAGTTGGGAAGGCTCTGTAGGCCCTCGCCACCATTAGCCCAAGACAGTTGGGAAGAGCCGACAATGGTGGGGGATGATTAGCCAAGAGTCGACGATGGTCACAATCATCAGCCAATTGCCCAAATATGGCAAAGGGCTGCCACTAGCAAGATTCGGTTGCTAGTGAATTGTAAGTCGGTGCTAGAGTTAAGTTGATTTCGATTGGTTTAGTTTCGGGGGAAAAATTGATCCTAAATTGGGTTTAGTTCTTAATAAATTTTTGACAAATTCTCCCCAAGAATAGCGGTCCAATTAGCGTCAATTGTTTTATGTGGCACATGATTGTATTGAAATTTTGCGCAAATATCTAGAATTAGATTGACAAAATTAAAAATAAAATTATTTAATTGGCATCCGTATGATAAGCGTAATACTAATTGGACAATTTCTCCTATAATTTTCCCTTATTAATTATATTAATTATGGAGGAAATGAAGGCAAATAATTTAGATAAGAGACAAATACTTTCCACCTCCGTTCGTTTCATGGAAAATGTTGCTTTTCTAGAAAATATTTTCCAAGAAGCTATTTAAAAACAAAATGTAATTATTTTCCAATGTTCGAGATGAAACTTGATTTTGAAATGGAAAATATTTTTTGTTGTTCGCTTGGTAAAATATTTTCCTTTATAAATTATTTTTCAATAATTGTATTCATATTTTATTTTTTACAATCGTTATTTATTATTATTTTTAAATTGATTATTAAATTATTTTTTATATTTTTTCTATGTTCTCTCCTTCCTTGGCCTGTCGTCGGCATGGCGGTGGCCAACCACGCCTCGAGCTCACCTCGCTGGCAAGGCTCAAGCCTCGCCGCCTTTGGCAACGCTTAGGCATCGCCAATCGGGTGAGGCCCGAGCCTTGCCGCCTCGCCACCATCCGGTGAAGCTAGATCGGCGAGCTCGACTCGCCCGTCGCCGGTCACCGATTGTTGCCGTGGCCGATGATCAGCCGAAAAAGAAAAACAGGAAAAAGAAAGACAGAAAAAATTAAAAAAATTGATTTTATTAAAAAATAACAAAAAAATTCGAATTTATGAAAAAAAAAAAAAATTAATTTAAAAAAATAGAAAAAGAAGTAAGGAGTAATAGAGGGTATGAGATAGGAGAGGATGAGTGTGGAAAATGTTTTCCCCAACTTGAAAAGTGGAAAACATTTTCCCCCACTTTAGAAGACTTTTTTTCCTTCATGGAAAATGTTTTCCCTAATGAATTTATTTTCCGTGAAACGAACGTAAAAAAATCCATAAAACGTTTTCTTGAAAGTTATTTTCCGTGAAACGAACGGAGCCTTAGACTCACTTTCTATTTCTTTCAAAAAGGTGTTGCACATTCCTTCATTGACTACTCTCTCTTTCTTTCAAGATGTGAATAAACCAAAAGATAATTGAGTGCATAAGCAAAATTGACTTTTCTTCAGATCGTTTACATTGAACGTGCATCCAACAAATGATGCAAAAACGGATTTAGAAGGGAGAAAAAGAAAAGAAAAAGCAGAATGAGGACACCAACCTGGGCATTGGACACGTGGAATATAAGGAAAGTATTCCATGTAAAAAAATTTGGAATCATTTTAAAAATTTAAGTTGCTAAATCAATAATACGTGATTCAATATTCAAATACCATAATACCCCCTTCGAGTATAGACTTGACTTCTGCCTAAGATTAAGCATGAAAATATGTAGTATCAATATCGGTTATTTAAAAAGATTGAACTAAATGAAAAGCGTGATTTATATTTACATATTTTAATAGAAAATACCAAAAAAATCAAATCAAACTTTTCCCTTTAATAATTAATCATAACAAAAATAATATCATTGATATGAAGCTCCTTATTATAATCACCTTAAACAAAACTGTTCCTAAATTAAGTAAGCTAGACAATCGAACATAAAACTTACCCTCAATATAAAAGCTGATTTGACAACAATTATAAAGAAGGATCTCCATTCCACACCAGACTCCATCAAGAAGAAAACGACTCCAATTAGGGATGAGCATATCAAATCGCTTGAGCTAGGAATCGCTCAGATCGGACTGGACCAACCAACTTGGTCCGATTTTCGGGGACATCGGTCCAATTCCTAGCTCCATTTTTATAGAACTGGTGATTTTTGTCCAATTCCTAGTTCTGAGGAGAATCAGACCTGATTGATAGACAAGACCGATTCTTTTTTTTTTTCCAAAAATATATTTTTTAATTTCTTAGAAATAGTAATAAACCCTAAAATAGTAATAAATTTAGTATTTTTAAATTTTTAAATATGTTTTGCTAAGTAGCCAGTTCCATTGGATCGAACCAGACTAATCAGTCCAATCCACAATCCCAAAAAATGAGAATTGGTCTTCCTGATCCGATTCCCGATTCCTAGGTGGAATTCGATTAGACCGGAAACCAATCACTCCTAACTCCAATGACTTTTATTGGGTGCATCTCTTTAATTGACTTTATTTAATTGATATCTCTTTAGTTGACTTTGCTAATCCTTCCATAATCAAGTTCAGGACAATTGTACTAACCAAAAAAAAGAACTTCAGGATAACTGTAAATGTTCAAGAGGAAATTTTTCATCTTGATTGTGAATATTGTGGGTTAAGTAAACCTATTAAACGAGTGGGTTGGGTCAGGTTTGGGTCGGTTCATAAATGGTTTGACCCAAATTGACCCATTAACCCATTTATAACCCATTTAAGCACAATATAAAATTTTTGACTCATACCCAACCCGACCCATACCCAACCCGACCCATACCCGACTCAACCCATATTGTTAAAGCACTTCCCTATCTAACTAAACTTAGGAAAACTTATTCTTATAATCTTTTTTAAAGATTATATTCATTTAATATTGTTTATTTTTAAAAAAATAGAATTCTTAATAATTTTTATTTTATTTATTTTTTATTTTTTATTTTTTAAAAATCACACACACATATGGGGGAACGAAACTCACCTGAGTTTTGACAGCCAATCAAGCCAGCAAGGCGTGGCGGCTGGGGTTGTGCAAGCACGAAAGGAAGTCAAAGATTGAGAGAGGTTCGACGATGGTGGCAACCATGTGCAACAAGGCTATCGTGCGAGCAAAAGGAGGAGCTGTTGTGCGAACGGTGAGATACGACACACTATTGTGTGATGAGGAAGGTTTTGTCGTTTTGATTTAAGAGAGGAGAGGAGAGGAGAGGAGAGGAGTCCTCTTAGAGGAGTGATGAGTAGTTGGGTTCTAAGTAGATTTAAACTTTAACCCATTAACGACCCATGTATTTTAGTTTTTTTAATTTTAAACCCATTTTAGGTGATTGAAAAAGAAAGCCTGATCCATTTATGACCCATTTAATATTTAAATGGGTCATAAATAGATTATACACCAATTTTGACAAGTGTGGGATTAAGTGACAATTGGAAATTTTCGAGATACTGGAATGAAAATATCGCAATAAGATAAAACAAATCGGAACGAATTTTGATAAAGGAATTTATTTTAAAGAATATTACCTTTGGAGACATGTCAAAAAATTTTATATATCTTTTTACGGTTCGGATTTCATAGTTTGCAAAAAGAACTTCAGTTACAATTTCATCCAATCTTTTCATGCACAACAAATTGTTGTCCTTAATGCTTCGATCATGTCCCCAATTTTTTTTTTGTTGCAATTGGGTCCTCAATCTATTCAAGTTGGTCCTTATATTAAATAGAAACAAAAATTACTCATATGAATTGACAAGTAAATGTTACGTCAATCCTAATTGCATAAATTAGTGCTTACATGTAACTTTTAGAGGTTGACTAAATAGAATATTAGAAAACTTCAAACTCTAATTGTCCCCACCGGGATTCTTCACGAATTGGTTATCGTCCTCTAAAACTCCCGCTCGATCATAAGGTCAAGCCAACACCACCATCAAACGATCCATCCTATTACAAAGCAAAAAATTCATAGCTCGATGAACATGAACACCAAGATTGTCTCTCTCCACACGTTCAAGCCCCCATGCAACGGCCCGGGCACCCCCGAACGGCATCGCCTCCGCCATGCAGCCCTCCCGTGTGGTCACGGCCCTCGACCCCCTAGAGGCCATCTCGTTGGCACCTAGCGCGCCAGTCTTCCAAGGTGACGAGTTCTTCATCCTAGGGACTTCAACCTCAGGCTCCTCAACCACTTCCTACCCGAGCCGGGCGTCAATCTCAATTTTCAGTTGTGATTTAGCGGGAAATGTTAGGTATCATAATGATGTGAGGAAAATTTTCAAATAAGGACTTAAAATGGGGTTTTTCTTTCTAAAGAGGATCTAAGATGGATCTTATCTCAAGTAAGGCCCTAAAATGACTAACTTAATCTCAAATAAGTCCCCGGCTCACCAGCCGATGGAATCCTGATTGGTCAGTGAGCAAATGCATCTCACGTCATATGATATGCACATTCTTGCCAAAATTAGATTTATTCTCTATATAAGAGAAAGGCAATGTCATTATACTCCGCTGCTTATTTTAAGACCAGCGGACCAAAAGTAGCTTTGTTCTTTATATAAGAATCCGTATGTTTAATTGGGATCATTCGACCGTGAGTATTGATTAGAGTCCAGCAAAAATTTGGCCCGTTCTAGAAGAATAAAGTAACGGAGCTGTACCTACTAAAAAATTGTTTAAAAAGTCCTAGAAGACCAGGCTTGGCCTCGCTAAATCTAGCCTGGGTGAAGCCAAACTTTGTTGGGTCTCGCTTGGTTAGGGTGAAGGTTGATTTTGCCTGGCCTAGGCGAGGCTAGCTCGCTGGCCATGGTTAGTAGCCGGCTACCGGCAAAAAGAAGAAGAAAGCAAAAAATTCAAAAACAATAAAAAATTCAAAAAATATTAAAACATCATTAAAAATAATTTACTTTAACGCCGGCACTAGCTATCCTATGTGGCACCATTAGCATTCGCGTCAATGATTTTCAATAAAAATTAGCCAAATTAACTTAATTGATAAGCTAAATGACAAAATTAAAAGGTTTATAATTGAATTGATAAAAATATATTAAATCTAAAATATTTTAAATAACTTTCTAGTTTGCATCGCGATTAAGTCTCGATGTTAATGAGTAGATGCCGTTGCAATCCGAAGGACCATGACTTTAATCATTGTTCGTACCAGGATTCTTCATGATTTGACCATCGTCCTATGAAAATCGCACCCGTACCCTCACGCCAACGCCACCATCAAACGATCCATCTAATTACAATTCAGCAAAGACTCATAGCTCGATAAACATGGACATCACCAAGGCAAGGGAACAAAAACACATGGACATTAAGGTTGGCTCGCACCACCCGGGCAAGCCCTCGTGCCAACTGTGTGGGCAGCCCCCAACAGCCTCGCCTCCACCGTCCATCCGTCCCATGTTCCCTCGGCCGACACTAAGTTGGGTACATTGGTGCCGGCATCTGTGTGGCAATGCGACGTTGAAGTCTGTCTGGTATATTATTGAAAGCTCATTTAGATGGGTACACTGGTGCCCATGTAATTCTTCAAATGGAGCCATGCCAATCCTTTACCGACAGCTTTTATTATTGGGAGTTCATTTAGATGCAAGAGATCATCCCAGCTACCCTTTAGAACAATGACATGCATGTATGGTGGGTGAGACGATGGAGGGCTCGAATAGGACGTGAGTTTATAACATGTGTCTGGCAATAAAATACAGCGGGAGGGAATGGCATGCATACTGACATGGCAATCGAGTACAACATGAACGATGACATGCAAATGAAAAATGATGTGAAATCTGTGTCGAATCCTATGTTGAAATCGAACTTTCAAATGAGAATAGTTCACATCCATGGGGCCTCAGCTCATGAACTCGGATCGGTCAGCCACCGGTCCTTCACCTCCGATCCCAGCATCATAGCTTTTTGATATCACAAAACTAGTACAACTATAACAAATGAAGAGTAAAATTCCAAAATTGTTACTTGTCATCTAGCTTAGCAATTCAATAGTAAAGTTATTGAAAACTAATAGAGGTAAAATTTGTGACAAGTATACCAGTTTGGAGAAAATTTGTCAAAGGTATACAGTTTAAGGTTTTTGGTAGTCAAAATATTAGTTTTAGATAAATTTGTAAAAAAAATATATTAATTTAGGGTTATTTGTGATATTAACTCTTTATTATTCAAGTTTCTTTCTTCTTCTTTTTTGTCTATTTTTGAATATTTACCATGTTTTTCAAACATTCATTATTTCTATTTTTCTACTCTAAAACATGAAGTAAGACTTCATGTCAGCATTTGGGTCCATAATTTTGACAGAAGGGCCAATTCAAACAATGACCCAATTAATAAAATCAATAAAAAAGAAAAAGAAAAAGGTTCAAGTACCCAAATGGACAATTTGGAAAAGTCCGAGAACCTTTCATACCTTTCTCTCTTTCACAAAACGAGGTACTCGTTGTTCTTTTCTTTCCTTTCTTAACGTTTGTTGGAGCGAATTTGAAACTTAAGGCACCCCCAAAAGCCTTCCGACATCGTGGAAAACAGACAAGCTACAAAGCCCGATCGAGGCAGCTTCCCCGAGACATACGCAGAATTTTCCCCGCACGCATCCCCATGCCACTACCACCCTCTTTAATCTCCCCTGTTAAAACACCAATCCCTACTTAGGAAAAAAAAATTAATTAAAGAAAAAGAGAATGGAATTTTCGATTTTGAAAATTTCGCGAATAAAAATATTTGTATCGAACTAATTTCCTTTTTGAATTTTGAAAGTTCACCTTTTTATGTGTTACCATTGTTACAGCTGAGTAGATCCACGTTCTGTGCAAGTCATTGAAAACTATATTTATTAGAATTTAGAACTCATAAATTTTAAGATCGGTTAAAGAATCTACTTAGATTTCACTTATGTTGAATGATTGTAATAAATTATCACCTTAATAATCACTATTTGTTAGTACAATGACTAACTACAACCTACATGTTGACACATGAAAAATATAAAATATTATTAAAGGAAAATTTTTGTCAAAAAATGGAAGTTTAATTGTTTCAAATTATACACATCATTGAATGCTATGAAATATTATAAGATCACGTGAAAACATAGATAAAAAAAACATACAAACTTGTTTTAAGTTTCAGGTTCCATCTACCTAGAAACTAAATCTACTTATTGCAACAAGTTTCTCAATTTTTGAAAATCGGAATCTACCCTACATACCCAGAACTGGTTCTAGGTTCCCACCAATCCGATTTTAGGTTCTATCCCGAAACTATACTCATCTAATGAAATGCTCCTTCATTGAACATCGTAAGTGTCATTAGTGCTGTCCGGGAAAAAAAAAGAGAGGATGTATTGTTATTAAGGAGCATTTTAGACACTCGTTGATGTATATAACAACTAAAAAAAGAAAATTTCGTTTTTGACGTACATATTATGCTTGACACAAAAATAATGATACTTATAAATGACAATTTATTTGTAGAAATCTTCATCTGTATTTATTTTTAGGATTAATACCACGAAAAATCATAAACTAGTATATAAGTAATAAATTTACCATATGTTAATTTATGTTAAATTTTATTATCAAATTATTAAATTGGAAGACATGTAGAAATTGATTAATGTATTAATTTGAAGTTTTACCATCAATTTATCACAAAATATTAATTTATGATTTTTCGTGATATTAATCTAATTTAATGAAAATTATATGGATAAATTTGTCATAAATGTTATAATTTAGGATTTTTAATTATGTTAATTTTTATTTTAATGTAAGTGCGAAATTACGTCACTTTTCGTCGTAAATTGTCAATTAATTTTCATGAAATTGAAAAAACGAAAAAAAGAAAGAAAAATCCGCCCGCCCGCAGTTATCGGGTCATTTAAGTCTAATCATCTTCAACCTCTCACCCAAAAAAAGCTGCTCTTGCTCTTCCGCTTCCCCATAAACACCGCTCCTCTCTCTGTCCCTGTCCCTGTCCCTCTCTCTCTCTTTCTAGCCTCGGAGATCTCCACAGTGACGAACTTCTAGAGAGAGAGACAGACAGACAAGTGACGTAGTGACAGTAGAGAGAGAAACAACGCCAGCCCGAGTCTGTGTCGGTCGGTCGTCGTCGGCAATGGCGAGCGGAGGAGGCTACGGGGACGGGAACCAGAAGATCGACTACGTCTTCAAGGTGGTCCTGATCGGGGACTCCGCCGTCGGCAAGTCCCAGATACTCTCCCGCTTCGCCCGGAACGAGTTCAGCCTCGACTCCAAGGCCACCATCGGCGTCGAGTTCCAGACCCGCACCCTCGTCATCCAGCACAAGAGCGTCAAGGCTCAGATCTGGGACACCGCTGGCCAAGAACGGTGAGATTCTCTTGACCCTTTCTGGCTCGCCGCTTCCCTTTCCAGTCGATGCTCTCGTGGGTTTTGTTTGTAGTCGCTGGATCTTGATTTGAAATGAGATCTGAGTGGGAAATGCGCGTGCTTTAGGCTAGTGAATCTTGGGGTCGATGGCTTGCTTCTTGATGACGAGAGCAAGATTCAGGGTATCGCATCGGGGTTAGTCTGCTGGGAGTCTCTGAGTATGCTATTGCTAAATGGGTATTGTGGGATCGAAGTGTTTTTCCTTATACATCTTGGTGTTGAATAAATTTCAAGAAGTGAAGCATAATCTATTGCTAGCTTAAAGCCGTTGTTCTTAGTTCGTGAGTAGATTCTTCCAAACAGCTTAACTGGTGTTGCAGTCATTTCCTAAATCTGCACAAATGAATGCGAAGAAATGTTAGATGTTGGAGGAGTTAGGCATAAATGGCCATGAAAGGTACTTGTCCGTGGAGGCGTGGGTTCCCTTGTAGATTCATATGTTTTCTCTGTCAAGATCAGCGAGTGGTCACTTCAAATGAGCGGATGGCAGGGGCAGGCTGTCTGTCAGGGCTGCTTAAAATGTCCAGAGGTGCATGATGTCACTTGTTTGTTGAAAGATAGACATTGGATAGAGGTGGTAAATAACTGGACAGGCGAACAAGTACAGTAAATGCGATATTATATCATTCTATAGCTAGAGTGAAGTACTGTCTAGCTGTCATTTAATGGCATTTCTTTTATGGCAAAATATGCAATTGTGAAGTATTATATGCTAGTGCACATGGTAGAATTCAGAAATTTTGTGTGGGTTTATTGGGTGCTTTGTTTTCTTGAACTAGTACTCGATAGCCATTATTAGTTCCCTGTTTTTCTCCTTGAGTCATTCTGAGATGCTGTTTCGATTAGCAAACTAAACATTGACTTCATGTGTGATCCACATCTTCAGAAAAGGAGGATGCTTGATTGACTGTATGATGCTATTTTACCATGACAAGTTGTGTATGCCTTATATTGAAGACTCTCCTATTTAACATTTATGCAAAAGGTATATATAAACTACTTAATGTCAAGTTAGTCTCCAAACAAGATGTTCAAGCTTCAAAATCACCCAATGCCTTCCCCAAGTATCAAGACTTGAAGACCGAATAAAAATTAAAGATGGAACTTCTTTGTTTTGTAATCGTAATAGCCATTGGAATTGATGGGAAGACTCTTTTTCTTGCAGTACTCTGTTAGAGCTGGCACACAATAACTTATTCGCATTGTTAATTGTGTGCGCCAAAGTGAAAATACTTTTCTGCTGATCAAATCTTTCTTTTGTGGGTAATGAGCAGATACAGAGCTGTTACAAGTGCATATTATAGGGGTGCTGTGGGGGCAATGCTTGTTTATGACATTACCAGACGGCAGAGCTTTGATCACATACCTCGCTGGTTGGAAGAGCTGCGTAGCCATGCTGACAAGAACATCGTCATCATTCTAGTCGGTAACAAAACTGATCTCGAGAACCAGCGTGCGGTGCCCACTGATGACGCCAAAGAATTTGCCCAGAAGGAAGGGCTCTTCTTCTTGGAGACCTCTGCATTGGATGCTACCAATGTCGAAAGTGCATTCTTGACTGTCTTGACCGAGATATTCAACATCGTCAACAAGAAGAGCCTAGTTGCTGGAGAGAGCCAAACCAATGGCAATCCTGCATCTTTGGCTGGCAAAAAGATCATCATCCCGGGTCCTGCCCAAGAAATCCCAGCCAAGAACAAAATGTGTTGTGGATCATAATTGACACCTTCGACGTGATTTTCCTCTTGTGGTCTAGCAATTTTTCCTCAGATGTTTCATGTGTGCTGCTTTATATTCTATGTATATCTATCTACATATTAGAAGAGTGGTGGGGTTATACTACTGATTGTAATAGTATATTTCGTGATGTCCGCAGCGACAATAGACCTAACTGAGTGGTGCATATTCATTGAATGATTTTTGTCTTGGAAAGTGATATTTCATGCAATCTGCCATTTTGGTCCCTTAGGTGGCTTTTGACTTAGTGATGGATTGCAGATGCATGCTGAGCATGGAATATGACGACCAAAACCAACTTCTAGAGCAGCTTACCACCTTAAAAAGTTTGGGATGCTTTTGATATAGGTAAAACCGACATCTTCGATTTTGACGACGCGTTGAAGAGAGATTTGTGGTTTGGGATCTCTACCCCACTTGATGATTGATTGTGGGTTTGGTGTCTCGAAAGCTCACGTCACAAGAGCAACGAATCAATTACTTTTCTAAGACGACACCGAGTGGTGGTTGTGATATGTCGCAATCATCCCTTAAACACGGGACGTGACAGTCAATAATGGACCGTGTTGTGCCAAGGAGTTAATCTCATTCTCAAATGTTGGTGCAATCCGCATCTTAAGGAAGTGCAGGTGAGTTGTCAATTTGGAATTTCACATCATCATTCTTCATTATACACAACGGTGGACAGCTACGTCATGCATGATAATCAAAGAAATGTTTCTCATGCATTTAAAGGAAGTGTGCTAGGAAAGCTATAGATTAGATTAGATCCTGTTCAAGTTTCTCACAGAGGAAGGCAATTTCACCGATGTTTATCATCCCCCGCTAATTCCAAGTTACTGCCAAAACCCACGCACAAAATATTAAATGATCGATTGGCCCCAAAAAAGAGAAATTCACATTGTCCATGTAATGTTTTGACAATTTGCTCTCATAACTTAAGGACACAAAGGTAGAGGCCGAGGAACTAGGAACCGAAACTCACGAATTGTCTTGCAAGCCCCGTAAAGTTGCCAAGTCCACATTTTTTGGCCCATGCAAATGGCTCCTACTCAAAGCAATTTGCGTGTGGCTTGTGAATTTGAATAAGTGACTATCAATCCTCGAATTGGACATCTCCTTATGTTCAACCAGCTAGAACCGGGTCTCTTTGAAAACAAAATTTGGGCTTTCTTTTTTCTTGAGAATTTTGCCCATGTTGTAGTTTTGCTTCAGTCTATAAATTTAGCATGATAACATGTCCCTTGAAAATCGAAACCTATCGCGTGTTTTTCTTTTTTTGTCTGTGAAATCTACCTTGTGTTCATTTGCTTTCTCTGCTAGAGTCTTCTCTTATGGAAGGAAAGAAAGGTATTTTAAAATAATAGTTTGTTTTGCCCTCTAAATTTCTTTTTAAACTTCCGTGTCATGAAAACGGAACAATCACTTCCAATTTCCCGGCTCTGAAACCTGTAATACTAACAATCCGCCAAAGCAGTTGACATAAAATCCAACAGGCGAACAAACACCTCTTCTGTCTTTGTTTATCCTTTTGCTTGCTTCCAGTAACAACAGGGCATGCCTATGAAAATTGAAAAGAGAGTTAAAAAGATATTTCTTGCTATTGCCCTCAGAAACAGAGTGCAGAGGCATCAGAAAAACAGAACAGACATGACGTGCCGACTGATGAGATGTAAATTTTGAATGAAAGACAAGATTGGTTATAATTTATCTTTTATAGGGAGGCAAAATCGTATCCGAATCAAAACAATCATGGCCTGATGGCTAGAGAAGTAAAATGATATATCTTACCAGGACTGACCTTGTGTGATCAATAGGTAGGACAAAACTTAGCAGAACCAGAGTAGACGGTCCCCAAGTTCAAGTAAGTCAGCAGCCAGTTATGATTCTGGCATATCCAATATGTTCAATCATTTTAGATCTTTCTCTTCAATTTCTCCATCTGAATTTTCAGAAGGCTTGTTAACATGTAGAGGAGACTCCTTTCCAGTTTCTTCACACAGTTGAAGCCTTTGTAGAAGTTCCTGGCAGTCATCATCACTGGCCATCACATTCAAACTGATTTTACCCTTCCAGCATGAAATTGCCACCATGGATTCATTCACCCGAGTGTCACTGTATGGCGATTCACCATCTGCATGAAACGGAATGTTCAAATACTGTATATGGACATTTCAAAAACTAAAGCATGAATGGTAAATTGATTCTACTGACCTTTGCTCAGGACGACCACACAGCAACCCGGCTTTAGCTTTGATGCCTTCTCCCCAAACTCAACATCAACAAAATTTGTGAATTTCCTGCTCTTATAGAGCAAAAGATGCCCGAAGTCTGTGGGCGAAGCATGCAGGATTTGTTTGGTGATGTGTGGGAGAATAATAGGCAATCCTTCAGAAGATATCCGGAATAAGCACGAGGCAGAAGGATCTTCTTTTGACTTCTTTCTCTCCTGTAGGTTTTAAGAAAAATCAAAATTATTTCTGGAAATACAGCTACTTAGTTTTTCTTCTGTTTGTTGCCAAGCAGGTACCTTGATGTACAAGTACAGATTCAGAAGAGACTCAACCGAGGGCAATGTTGCATGACACCAAGCACATATGCAAATCATTTTGGAAGAAGAGACATCTGCTAACTCAACATCAACCACAAAACTAATAACCAAAAGGAAACAGAAAGGATCCATCTGATTGAGTTTTCATGCAGAAAAAATTCAGTTTTCATGTCTGATGTCCTCAAACAGATTAGGTAAAAGTATCATGGACATACTTTTCAAAATTGAACATCATGGAAAGTGTAAATGAAAATCAAGGACTTTTCTTAAATGAGTCCAGTTTCTGCTTTCCTCCAAACATAGTCGGTACCTGAATCATGGACATTCTATTTGAAAATGAAAATGATGACATGTAAAACTTTAGTGTTGATAGATTTAAAATAATTCAATATCTACTTTAGGACAATCCTGTTTGAGAACGCAGAATGATGAAGTAGATTGTTAATATGAATTTTTATCCTTTAAAGGACTACAAAAGCAATGAAAAGGGTTATCCCACTAAGTTCTGATTTCACAGGGAGCCTCCTGTAATCACTAAGCCAAGCAACTGGAGTTTATGGCATGATAATTAGAATCTACAGTTGAGATGAATTTTTCTCCAAGGAAACCATGAGGTCAACAACACTCAAAAGTAGTTCCGATTCAAACCAGAAGGGGAAAAGTTATGTATGCATGTTCCCACACATGCACACCAGAGAGAGAAGGGGGGCTGGGGGTGGTTGGTAAGGGAGAGCACAGGGGCTTTTATGTGTAAGTTTGGTCTTATGGTCTGTACGTGGGAGAGTAGACATGCACAGCACGAAGAGGAAGTGGGATCATACAGATAACAAGAGGCTTGGTCATATAAGTCAAAAGATCGCTATTCATTTTGGTCTCTTAAGATCATAAGAAAACATGGAAAATGGGTTTCCGATGCATTCCAATTCAAGCCAGTGAAAGTGAATCTTCTGTGCTTTTCCATGGAAACAGTTTTGAAAGTCCCAAGAAGCATGTTCTCTATGTCACTTTCCAATGGAAATAAGAGAGAACGGAAACCCTGCCTGATACCACTTATTACTCAGTGAATACATTGGATTAGATTTAAAACAGTCTTAGGAAGTAATACGATGAGTTTTATCTGAAGTAGACGCCTCAAGGTGACAATTGTGTATCAAGCTGTAAAACCACCTAAAATGACCTGCTCTCATGACATGATTTAAGCAAAAGCTGCAGATGGATTAAGGAACAGACGGAGAACACAAAGTAGATACTTACAAACATCTTCTGGCCTACATAGGATATCTTGAGTTGCTGCCCCACTTGAAAATTCAATTCCAGAAGATCCTTGACTGACTTAGAAACATAGTAAATTCTCTTCACAAGGTCAGACTCAGCATTTCTTGTCACAAGGTGGCCACTCATTGGGAACAATTCATCAATGCCATAAAATGTCCTGATACTGTTGATAACGACCTCATCTTTTAAGAAAACAACCAGATCAACTCCATTCCACTTGCTTTGATTCTGGAACATTCTTTTATCTTCTGCTTTTTCTTGGTCACTGAGAGCCTTGATCTTCACAGGGTTCTGCTCCGTACAAGTATTGAAATGGCCAGACTTGAGAGCAGACTTATCAGGGCAATCAATGAAATCAGTCTCCAAATCTGATTTCGGAAATACTTCAAGCTGGAAACTGTCTTGAAGGCCCTGATCTGGAAAATTTTTAAGCTGCCCAGTGCTTTCAGTGAATAGTGTTCCTTGTGAACTTGTTGATTCTACATGAATGGCTGCAGAAAAAAAAGGAGCTTAAAAGGTGCATCAAAAAAACACTTATTTTTTCTTAAGATCAACAAACAGATCAGCTAACAAGGGTAGGTTATCAGCTTCGAAAGCCTGTTGAAGATGTCTGAATGGCCTCAAAAACTTAGAGAGGCAACTATAATATGATGCTATAATCAAGGACTTAAGTTTTTAGCTATTCCTATAATTAATAGCTTTTTTTAATATTGTACAATTACCTGATAAGGCAGCAAGTTTTCGGAAGACAGCAATGAAGAAGGCACCACCATTCTGATCATGAGGCATTATTCTCATACAGCGTTCTAAAGGAAAATCAGAAATTTCAGTATCAGCGGTGAGGCAATTCTCCAGCCGCCGAAACCCATTTTTAGAATTTTTAATGTTGCTAAACTCTCGTTCAATTGCCTCATCCATATGTGTTCTACCAGAAGGAAACATACTGGAAGCAACTCCACCCCTGCGAGCTTCAGGAACATCTAGGAAGGAATAAAACCAAGAGAACTTGTCACGTACCTGCAATCCAAAGCAAAGTATATGAAAATTTATGGAAGTAACTGCACTACCACAATAACTTCAAATGTTTGGCTAAATGGATTTTATCAGATATCGAAGCCTAAAAGTACACCAAGATTGCCCAGTGCATTAACTAGTTCACAAGATTTCTTTTAATCAAGCGGGACAAAGATTAGAGTGAAAAATTCAAACAATGGATAAATAGGCTTTCCTCTGCACTTCATCCAAGTTAGAGATCACGTCAACTCAAAGCACCTTCCTTGTCAATGGTTTCTGTTAGTCAACACTCATCAAAATAATCTCCCTTCTGTTGATAGAATCAATTATAAATTCCAGCCAGGTTCCAACAACCTAGAACAGATAGCAGATTGTGGCACGAACTACTCCAATATTAACAGCAATCTCATGCAGAGAAACTCAACCAAATAAGCTTCTTCTGCTAAGAAGATTGTAAGCAGGCAACTATCCTCTCTTTATATGCTTATTTGGATGCAATATAAATCCTGTTAACGACATAAACATTCTTCATTAACAGCCAATGATGAATGGTCATCCAATATCTGTGCTACATATTCATAAATTATGAGAATAGCAAATTTGTGCAATCATCAGTCATCAAAAGGTCTGAACTAAAACACTTATCTACTGATCACCTTGATGTGAAAATTCAAGCTTGTATGGCTTCAAGGCATACAACCAGAGATCTTTCGAGACAAACAAAGTAGTGCAGTCAAAATGCAGATGCTACAACTATAGCACACAAACAAGTAAAGTCCGATTACAACACCTAACCTTCCATTTTCGAAGGCCAGGGCGGCGAACAAGCCGGGGGAGCTCACTGGAAACATCAACAAGTTCAACTGAGTCTCCACACCTTCTTAGGATCTTCAAAAAAAGAGACGAAAATAAGATCACGTCTTGTGGAAAGAAAGGTGGTCACACAAAGACCAGCAACATGAAAGAATATGGGTTATGCGCTCATTGACCAGAAGACACGGCCCATGTAAGCAGATCACAAGAAACAGGGAAAGCAAAAAAGCACACGTTGCAAGATAGCACAATCAGGGATAGAATAATTTGATGAGGCGTGATAGTTGGAAAAATTCCTTTGATTATAAGCAGGGAAGCAACCGCTCCTATTAGGGTTAGGTGAATAGGAAGATGATGGATCATCTATAAAAATAGTCAAGCTGGATCCCACATTATGGATAGGTTCAGCACGTCCCCAACTTCAAGGGCATCTCTACCACATTAAAGCTCTCCATTTAAACGCTGGGAGCTAGGACACGCAAGGAACCTTCACATATTAGGATAACTCACACTTCATAAAAGGAAGTATGCAGGGTAGTTAAACTTCAAAGTTGGGCCATGTTAGTCAATAACAACAACACCTGAAAATTATTTTCTTATGCGACTGCATAATTTATATCCATTCTTAACTTAGTTAACCTTACAATGAGGGCATCTATTATAGCTTCCTGACTGCTCACACACTTTGCTAAAGCATAAAGTCAGATTTCAAGTTTCTAAGTAGAAGTAGCTCCTATCACGAGTTTGGGCAGTATAAAGCCCCTCATACACATGGACTCTTAGCTTAAATCCACTAAATCCCTGTTTCCAAGCTCATTTATGGCCATGAGATAATATGTAAATCTATAAATGAGCTTTCATGTTGTATACCATATTTATCTGGGAAAGCCATGATAGTTACATAGACAAGTAACCCTCCTAGCCATTGCCACTTCATGGACGAACCTAACCTTAACAGCCACTGAAGAGGTTATGGTCAAGTAATTTAGAAGAAACAATGTAATTTGAGTCCAAGCACACCCAAGGTGTTTCCTTAAATAGTAGTTGAAGACATACTTGTGAGAAAGTTATACATAACTATTACCACAGTTGATCATTATAAGACAAGAAAACCAGTCACTCAAAAATCGAAATGGTAATACCAAAAACAGAATAATCGGTAAATATAAAGGATGTCAATGAGAAAGATTTTTGGTCTTGAGAATTTGACTCTTTCCCAGAATGAGACACTACCTCTGCAACCACTGCCTCATTCTCAATCGGATTCATGGAGCAGGTTGAGTAGACCATACGGCCACCTACTTTAAGTAATGATATTCCTGGCACAACCAATATGAGTAAACATGATAGGATTGGGCATCTATGAGGATAAAATAATAATAAAATTCATGGAACTTGTCAAAGAAGGAACATGTCAATAAAGAAACTAGACCATAAAAACCGGAATAAAGACCCAGTATATCAAAGATATATATTATGTTTAACTAAAACAGATCCAATGCATTTACAAAAGATAATCTTGCATAGACCTTTCGCTAATTAATTCGGAGGGAATTTCAACTTCTGGATGAAAAATTTTACAGATGCCTACATAGAAACAGAAAGTTCTCTGGAGATGAATGACAGTGAAAGAATCTAATAGAAACCTCAAAGAGGAGAAAATAAAAAATCTCAGGATCGCTAAGTACATAGAAACAACATTATAAAATAACATTAAGTAAGAAGATCAACAGAAGGAAAGAATGGCATTAAAATTATCAAGTTTCCTATAGCATGTACCTCGCATGGCTATCTGCACTTGTAGGCCATGAAGTCCGTTGGCAATTCCTGCTTTCCTGCAGGACGCAGAAAGGATTTTAACAAGCTGTAAGAAACTAGGGGACAGAACATATGAACCTGAAGCCCCAAATGTATACCATCTCCACCAAATATTTGGAGCTTTCCTAAGAGTACCATCTCCACTGCATGGCACATCACATAGGACACGATCAAATAATATTTTACTGATTTCCTGATCTGATAGGCTCTCCTTTTCAGAAGCATTAGAATGACTTGTGCTTGTAAGGCAGCCTGGGAAATTTTGAGCTTCGTGGTTTGTGACAATTAAGTTGGCTGTGCACATTCTTTTCATTTTGTGAATGAGAACATCAGATCTTTTGAAACCAACATCATTTGCCACGATCTAGCAAAAAGAACACAGACAACATTGAAATCAAGTCTGAGTTTTTAAGCTACCAGCATACAGTTCAGACAGATGAGAACAGAAATTACTGCAGACTACCAGGTTCTACGAGAGTGTAAGACACCATGTTGTAAGGAAGCCTACCAGCCCCTCAGGTAATAATCTTGAGTTGGTGGACTGATTCATAATTTCAAGCATTTGGTAAGTTTTTGAGCCAGGTGCAGCACACACTGCATAGAATTAAAGGAAGTTATCAGAAAGAGCTCAGGTTTGGCACATTATCAAAATGCTTGGGAATAATTAATTCCTTAAAATATTTTCTTTTGGGGGTACCAAAGTACATTTCGCTTTTAACATTTCATCTTTGTGCTTCACATATGCTTGCTCTCCTACATAAGGAAATACTTTGATTTCCCTTTCAAAACCTCCCATTTAGGATGACTGTTTAGGGACCCCGTGGAAGCTCTTTCAACACTCCTAACATATTTACAAATGCTTCCTCCTATAATCATCGAAAAGAAAGTGGTACAAAATTTAAAAATGAAGAATTCATAAACTGTGAAGGAATGACAAAGTAAGGATACACTATATATAATGAAAAAAAATTTTAAACAAAAAAAGCAAATAAAGTACAAGATTTTGTCTTAGGCTCTCTCGGGGGTGTAACAAGAAGGGAGGAAGTTGGCGATGCAATTTGAATTCAAAATGAGGTTTAAAAAGTTCTTCAATCTTCAAGTTTGAGAGACTGGATAGTTGTATTGCTTATTGATCTTTATATATTAATTGCAATCAATTAACAAGGTTATTAGTTTGGTTAGGTTTTATTGTATTTGTAAACCAGCAAGTCAGAGCCAAATATACATCTTGGTCAAATTATTCTCCACCCAAACCAAACAAATCCAAATTATCAATCGAGTTCATTGAAGTCTGATTGGGCTTTATGGTTTTTGGTTATATTTCTTCAACACCTGTCTTAATATTCAGAAGAAAAGTCAGTGGATGGAGGGAATACAAAATTTATCTATGCAGTGTAGATCACTCACTGTCAAGTACAAAATGCTCTGGAGATATATCCAGTAAAAGGGGAGGTACCTGCAGAAAAAAAGAGAGACCATGAACCAGGGTTGAATGCAAAACTTTACAGTTGAAAAATCCCAACAAAAGCACACAAAATGGAAAACAAGAAAGGCTAAGAACAATAACAAGACCAACTAAAACTGGAAGGCTTCTGAAAACTTACCATGCTGACTGCCTCCTGTCGAGTGATGTTTCCAATTTCGTTTTCTAGCTTTAAAAACTCATGAAACCTGTCATTTGTCAGAGAGAACTGCAACTGACCTTATTTGCAATATTATGAGTCCAATCATAATATGGAGATAAGTAAGTGAACTTGTAATATCATGACAGATGCAGGTTACAATTCCAGATTGAGTACTTTAGCTAGAGAAAGAGAACGTAAGATATTTTGTGACGGAAAAGATTTGAATGAAAGTAGAGCAGGACCAAATGCAAAGTTGAATATACAACATAATCTTCAATATCCAAGGTCAAGACTCTTAACACAAGAAGGCTGAAAACAGAAATATTACTTGCAAGTTCAATAGAAAGGAGGTCAGGATGAATGAGTAAGAGTTTTGGAGACTAAGAAAACACCAAATTCCAAGCAATCTGGTGTCTTTTCTTCCTTCTAAAAAGGGATGCTGAGATACATGAATGGATCATCCACAGAACATAAGCACAATGTGTGCAATACGGAGATTGATCACAAGAAGGTGACCTTAGAAGACTAGACTAATAAAGTTTTGGCAGCAGTTCAAAAGTCACAGTAACTTAAGACCCACAATGCAATAAAAGCCACAGCACTCCACAAAAAGCTCATTGGAAGCACCTCTTAAGTGCTTTTGGAGCAATGGCTTTAATGGCTTTCGAGACTTTATTCATTTATTGACAAAAATATTAAATCTCCCACTTAAACAATATAAATTAGAACAACTTTGAACATATGCCAGAAAGCACATAGAACAACCACATTTAGAGCACATCATAACACAAAATAGCTACTGTTCCAAAAGCTATGAGCTAGAAGCTAACAAGCTCTAGAAGCCCCACTGGCAAAGATGTGATTCTGTTGTCTCCCAAGTCAAAAGGAAGGGCTAAAAATTGGTAGATTGACTATATCATTTAGAAAAGATTTACCACTAAAAAGGGGACAACTATCACAAGACGATAGTGTCTAAAATTAATGAGGCTTTTTTTAATGCACGAACTTATGAGGAAACCATGTATTTCTACTTCTTGTACTGCAGCAATTTGGATACATTTTCACCAGGCGGCACTTTACCAATGGAAATGTCAACAGATATATAAGAATAGGTTTTCAAAATTCCAATGAACCCCATCAGCAGAGAAATGTAAACCTAACATGTTAAAACTCCTGGACAGGCATCAAAGATGCAAAGTTTGCTAAACTAAACTAAACATTTAGGGAAGTCCCAGGATCACTAAGATTTACACTAATTTAAAGTAAATTGTGGATAGAGAAAAAGCAGCAAGGATCTCTACTATCAATGATTTGACTATGAAAAAATGGTAGGCACATTCTCCGCCATATCAATTCCTGGGTAAGCGTATAATTTAACGCACCTCAAACACCATTATTTCTACTTATTTCAATTCCCACTCCTAATCAATTCAGTATCACAGATTACCTTTCAAGATTTGGGTTCTTCCTCAATTGCTTTCGACAAAAATTTGATTGCCATGCTAGATTGTCAGGATACCAAGGCAATGGTCTGACAGCCTCTACTTCATTTCCATCAATGAACTGGGAAAAAAAAGAAGGAAAGGTTAAGTAGGAAAGAAAAAAAAAACGAAAAAAGGGCCATATAGTCAAAAGGGTAGCAAAAACTTTTCGCCGGTGAATGCAGTTTACCTCTGCTTGAAGATTACTTGAGAATTCACTCTCCAACTGAGACCGGATATCAAAACAGAATCGGCTACTGCAAAAGAAAACAGGCTGATAAATAATGGATAATGAATCTCACTGCAAAGAATTTACCATATCACATTGACATAAATGAAATCAATTCGAGCAAAAACGAGTGAAACAGAAAAATTGGAGAGATCGTGTCTCCAAACAATGAAAATTTTGGATTTTACCGTTCAATTTGATCCCGAGAACCACAGGAAATGACAGCCGACGACGAAGCACCTGAATAGCTATTTGCTACCATACATCTCATTCCCTCTAATCGCCAACCCAATCAATTCATCTCAAGCTTGAGGCAAATAGAGTCAACAAGAGTTGATATAAAGTAATATCCCAGTTCCCCCGATGCATGGAGTGGCATAATGCCATAATCCCAGAATGTCAAAACCAGACCATATTACAAACTTACAAGAAAAGAATTTGTACAGTCCCTGTTGAAGCTACTGATAGACAGAGCGTGGCTAAATAGTTACAGTCATTCACATTAACAGGCAGGAGAGGATCAGACAATCACCAAGAATTGATTCTGAAGGTAGCCGGCAACGGCTTCCGGAGATACTCCATGAACGCATCCCACTCATCCGCCGAAACTATCCCTTGTTCCTGAAACCACACGAGCACGACACGTCCACAACAACTGATAAGCCTCGGAGCAATCAACTTCACTCGAATTGAAGAACAGAACAGAACAGGGAGACGAACTCTGTAGTACTCCTCGAACGCGCGGTTCTGAACGAAGGAATGCCGCCAAGGAGGAGCGCCGTCGGTGGAGCCGTCGCTTTCGTCGCCGGAGCCGCCACCCGATGTCGGACGGGTCGAGACGGTCCCCCGCCGGCGCTCGAACCGCGCTCTCTGGGGCCGTCCTCCCCATCTTCCTCCTCGACGGCCGTCCGCCGTCTCCGGCGTCGGTTGCTTCGGCGGCGACGGCGCCCCGTCGGCCGCGAGCTCGCTCCGAGAGTGACAGCGAGGCGCCGGGAGCGGCGGAGGTCTCGCCGTGAGCGGCGGAGGTGGGCTGAGGTTGAAGGAGGTGAGCGGCTGCATTGCGGGAATTGGGCTTCCGAGGCCTCTCCCGAGCGAGACGGAGAGAGGCAACCTGCATGAGCATATTTCGTTTGGTCCCGCCATAAATAATTACCCAACAATTTAACAAAATTCTTTTGGATTATTACAATAATGGGAATCCTATAATTTGTGTATTATTGCCATTATTGGACACTTTATTCCTTAAAAAAAAAAAGCCGTTCATTTAATTCTTAAAATTTGTTGTTGTACACTAAATCCCATATCTTGTCTTGTCCAATTTTATCTTGATTAAAAAATCAGATTATCAAACACGTCATTAGACTAATAAGTCCAAATTAGTATTTTACTTCTTTTTTGATCGAGGTGGTCATAATGTAATTGACTGAGTTTGTTAAAATCCAAAACAATGTTTTTTAACACAAAACAATATCATTTTGTTCAATTATTATATTATAAAGTAAGTTTAAAATAATGTAGATTGAATTGCACTCTCGAGGAATTAAAAGAAAATGGGGGCACCAGTACTCCACCCATTTTCACTACTAGGGATAGTTGCCCTCGCCGGGCCACCGGCATAGGTCAATTGCGATCCTTGCCTAGTGGTGGCCACCACAGACCTTACCACCATCAAGTGAGGGCCAACAATTCTCATCGGTGGCCCATGTGAGGGCCGACGACCGCCCTCGCTGACAATAAAGAGGGTCATCTAACTGCCCCGCTCATCATTCAATCTCTCTTATTACTAAAAAATTTATTAATTTTTTCTCGATGAATCGCCTTCCATCTATATAAACTATAATAAAAATTATCACATTCAAAAGAAAATCTACATTGATTTCAAAGCACCACCTTAATATTTGACGTGGCGCGCATTTACCCATTAACATTCACACATGTCTAGAATAAAGAAAAAACCTTGATGTGGAATTCCAAGTAATTCATGTAGAATTCAAAGCAATTGTTTGTTTTTAGGATTAAGCCGGATCTGAACGGTAGCGCAGCTCGTCCACATATCTAGCAACGACTCGATCCCGTGAGCTCAAAAGCAAAATCAAGAAAAGCACAAACGAGGAAACAGAGGCTAGATTTGGAGGCATGACTCCAAGTCGAAGATCTAGACACGCAATGGGCGAGCTGCCGAGGGGGCGAAGGGTTGGCATGCGGTGCCTATAACGTCGCTCGGGCACAGATCCGGCAACGGCGGACATCCATGACCGGCTTCAACTTCCTCTGGCTTCGTCCTCCTCTGTTTTTCCTTCTTGTTTTTGAGCTTCTAGAAGCAGTAGCTCATCCATGGCCATTCGCCGGAAATAGAGAAGTCGCTATCGCCAGATCTGGAGGCACGATTCCAAATCTGGACCACCGGCATCGCCGGCCAAGGCCAAGGCCAAGGACAAGGACAAGCAAGGCCGTTGTCCTGGCTGCATCTAGATCTGGATGCATACCATGCCTCCAAATCTCTAAATAAGCTGACGACGGCTTTCATGCTCGGATGCTACTCCACCAACGGTAGCGGCAAGCCAAGGTTAAAGCTTGGCAACTCCAAAATGAAGCAAAGATTGTTTCAACATTAAACATACCATATAATGAATTATTGTTTATTTGATTCCACATCAACGAACATGTGTCAATCGATCAGTGGACATGAGTAAAATACGCACGCCATGTCAACAGCTTTAAAACCACTAAATATTTTCTCTCCACATTCCTATAGCCTGAACCTAAATAACTCCACCCGCAAGCGTGCCAACTCAACTTCCTAAAAAATGAAATTTCAAGTTCAAAGACTAAGGAACAGCAACAACCCAATGATAAAATGTCCCTGAATTCAAAGGCAGAGCCAAAAAAAGCTATAAATGAACAACTCCACATTGACAAATTCCCCTGAATAATCAACTGCCAAAATTGTTTGAACTGAAAACTGCTCACTTGACCGAAATCGATCAAATGGTAAAAACAACCTAAGCCGCAACAGAAGGCTTTGAGGCAGCAGACAACCTGGATCTCTTCTTAGCCAAGCTCTCGCTGCGGCGCTCGCGCTGCTCCTTCAACCTGGTAGCAAGAAGCTTCTGGTACTCAGCTGCCTCTGCCTTCGCCTTGGTAATTCTCTTCTTCTTGTCAGAAATTCTCGCACGCTTCCTTTGTAATGTCAACGGTGTGACTAGCCTCTGAATCTTGGGAGCTTTACTGACCTTTTTCCCTGTCGAAAGACAAGAAAAGAAGAGCAGAAAAGAATCGAAGTCAAATCAGAATCAATGCCATTTAATAAGCCAACAGGAAAAGAAATTAAGTTGAATGTTGATAGAAACCCTTACCAGATTTAGTAGTGAAGGTCCTGCGATATGTATTGACATACTTCCGAACATCATCTTCCTTCGACAGGTTAAACAGTTTCCGGATCTTAGATGCCCTCTTCGGACCTCTCATTCTTGGCTTCTCAACGTCAGTCAAACCAGGCAGCTCACTTTCTCCTTTTTTCACAATGACCAAGTTCAGAATGGAGAGATCTTGACTGACGATGCATCCTCGAACAGACTTCCTTCTCCTCTCTCCAGTTCGCCTACCATATCCACGGAAGCAAGGAGTACCTGTCAGACAAATCAAATTTGTTTTTCAACCAACACTTATATACAATCTGGTTTCCTAATCAAGCTGTGCAATGAGTTTAGAATATGTATAGCTGACATAACTGCTGAGAATTGCCCAAATGTATATGTGCACTTGGACAGTCAAACCTACCTCGATGAAGCAAGAGACGAACACGACCAGGAGTCAGCACTCCCTGCTTCATTGGAAACCCTTGTTTGTCACAGCCCCCCATTATCTTAAACACGTAGCCCTTGAATTCCTGCCTCATTCATATAGAGGATAATCAATAATGGAACTGAGCAAAAAGATCGCCAAAAGCTCAATATAATTATTGCAGACACATACCTCACCCAGAGCATCTCCACTGACTTCTTGCGAGATCCTCTTGTCATAGAATGCCCGACTGCATGGAAAAGATTATAAAGACATCATTACTCCACATCCCTTTTCTTTTGCTATAGAGACAACTGGCCATTAAAAGAACACCAATTGGCTACCACACACATAGTACCATCAAAAACTACCTATGCTTCCACATTCGCAACATAATAGACAACTCAGAAATGTATCTATCAACTTTCACTTTCTTTCCCTAGTTTAGAGTTTAAATAAAAAATAAGCAACTTTTCTCACATAATTTGGAATACCCCACAAAATACTCTCTATAGATAACCCCATCCCACAATCTGTCCCTAAGATCCAACAATTCAACATTTTAGCATTGGCAATTCAGGGAAAATTTTGATGAGGTGTTCTGGCCAACAAGATACATCACTCAGGTCACCAAAAAAAGATGGAGGGACCAAGGAAAATAAGTACCTAAAAGAATAAAATTCAAATTTCACACTTGAGATACCAAAACGCAAAACCCGAATTCAACATTGAAGACCATGCGAGGTCTATTTCCGTTTCTGAAAATCTTGTAATCGCTTTACAAGCATTTTCGCTCAAACTGATATAGTAAGTCATTCCAATTAGAAAACAAACATTCATATCAGTCTCAACATCACATGAGCGAGAAGAGCGATAGTTCCATCTCCGAATACACAGAATACCCAGCAGCAAACGCCCAAACGCAAGCAACTGAACAGGGGGCCAATACCCACTTGACCAATTCAACAAACTAAGAGCTCCCAAAGGATTCTGTACAAGAACAGCCACGACCCATCAACACCATCCCACATCTCCACCCCAAAAATAAAAAGATCCCACTTACAGTTTCTGGTCATCGTCGATCTCGAGCTTCTTCTGGCAACCGGTGGTCGGATTCGCTAAGTTGAACTGCACGATTACAGAGAAAGGGGAAACGCATCAGAAAACTGCGAACCTCGGGCGAAAGCGAAACGGGAAAGAGAGACGAGCGAACGAGAGATGAGAGGTACCTTCATGTTGATTGTCGATCGCCACAGCGAAGGACCACCGCTTCGGAACAAAGGAGAAGCCGCTTGAGCAGAGTAGGGGGCTTTTCAGGCGGACTAGGGTTTTCGCCTGGGCTTATATACAAAGGAGTCAGGCGGTTGAATCTTTCTACGCACCAATAAGACAAATTTATTTATTTTCCTTATCTATCATTACATTTTAGATCAGTGATATCAAATTTATTTATTTTCCTTATCTATCATTGGTTAATAATTTCATATGCTTAGTTTTTTTATTGTGATTTTTCAAGTATATTAAAGACACGGTGTCTTTTTTCGTTGTTGTAAGATATTACTTTCACAAAAATTTGTTTCGTCGAAAATTGAAATTTCGAAAAAAAACTACTTCACTATGCTATTGATTAAATTTATGGGTTAATTATTAAGTAGATGAAAATTATAAAATCAAAGAATTGCAAAAAATAAGAATTTTTTTGAAAATGCCAATGAAATTTCATTATTTAGATCAATGAAAATTAATATTATCCATGAATTATTTGCAAAAAGGAAATATCAATGTATCTTTTTGTGCATGATGTTTTTAGTTTATACATAGATATTTATCATATTACTTGGAATTTTTTTTTTATATGGCAAATAAATAGACTTTATATATATATATTTTATATATATATATATATATTAGACTAATAAAAATAATAAAAAATTTACCAAGAAAGTGAGCTTTTGACACAAGAGGGATAAAAAAACAGATAAGTTGTTATAAGATCAATAATGAAGAAGAAACAATTTAGGTTTAAACCATATCAAATAATGTCTTTTTTTTTATTAGTAGTAAAATAATTTTATACAGAGCATGTAAAACGTTTTAGGAATATCTGAGAATTTACTTTTTTTTAACACGCTAAAAAAAAAAACTTGTGAAATGCTTAATTATGGTAACTATCCTAAAAAATATAGCGAAAAAGGAGTGGGGTTATTTCCTAGGACTGCAATAGGAAGATTGATGTTAGTTTTTGTCTTTTCAATGTAAAAAGGAGTGGAAATACCGCCGTCGTTTTTTTCTTCTTTTGTTTTTTGTAAAATTCCAAAAAAAAAAAATAACATCACGAAAAACTTCAAACTGATGCACGACAAATTCACTAATAAATTTTCTTCCTCATTTTCTTAAGTTTCAAGAAATGAGGGTGTCGAGGAGCCCATCGGCGGCTCCAACTTTGTGCCTTCGATCAGTGATTTGGGTGGTTTGGTTCCAACGAGCTCATCGACCCCTTTTGCTCTCAGCACCTTTCTCTACAGTCCAGACCACACCACTGCTTTTGCCTCTGCCATTGCCTCCCGGAGCCCCAATGGCAACTCCGGTTCATCATTCGCGTACGACGAGCTCAGGTCAGCATTTTACCCCTCCTTCATGATTATATATTCCAACGAGCTCGAAAATTGACAGAGGACACGGGCCCAAATTCAGAGTCTACACATGCTGAGCAATGCTTCATAGAAATCTTTTGTGGGTTTACAGAAACCAACTTATATTCGTTTGATAATGTTCAGCTTATGAACTAGTTACTTTTACTGGATTGAGATTTTTGTTTGCTGGTGGTGTATGCCCTTAGCCGGCTAATTGGTGTTGTGGTTTCAACTTGGCTTTGCTTCAAAAGGGAACAGTCGTTGAGAGGCATGGCCCAAAGAGCAAAAATATAGAGTGGAGATGCATCAGATGAATGCTGAATGAATCCAATAAGTCGTCCATGCATACGTTTGAAATAAATGTAGCTCGTCCTGTCAATTTCGAACATCCTCGACGGATTTAAGTCGAGATTAGCATCAAACCCGAGTTCATCCATGTGTCTGCTCGCCCTTTAGCTGAACTCATGTAACCTGTTCAATGAATTTCCTATGAGACATTGTTATAGATCGAGTCCCCGTTATTTTTTGAATCTGAGCATGTACTGGTGCACGTTATATGCTAGCATCCTCGAACGGACTTCCTTCTCCACTCTCCACTCCGCCTGCCATGTCGACGGGAGCAAGGAGTACCTGTCAGACGAAATCAAATCTGTTTTTCAACCGACACATACAATCTGGTTTCCTAATCAAGCTGTGCAACGAGTTTAGAATATGCATAGCTGACATAGCTGCTGAGTATTGCTGGAATCATGTATACATACTTGCACAGTCAAACCTTACCTTGATGATGCAAGAGACGAACGTGATCACGACCGGAAGCCGGCACTCCCTGCTTCATTGGAAACCCTTGTTTGTCACAGCCTCCCAGAATCTAAAGATGTTGCCCTTCAATTCCTGCCTCACATAACGGAACTGATCAAAAAAATGGCCAAAAGCTCCATAGAACTATTGCAGACACATACCTTGCCCAGAGCATCTCCACTGGGTTCTTGTGCAGTCCTCTTGTCGAAAAGTACCCAACTGCATGGAAAAGATTATGAAGACGTCATTACTGCACATCCCCTTTCTTTTGCTATAGAGACAATTGGCCATTAACCTCTACAGATGATGATACTTCTGAAGAACAACAGTTAAGTAAGACTTAAGATTTAGGGGATCCATTAAATTGTTATGATCCAATCTTTAGGTATGAAGTTCAAGTGATACTGGTTTCGATACAACAAGAACATGGGTAGCCAGATAAAACCAAATTGGATCCAAAATGTCAAAAAAAAAAAAAAAATCTCAGTTACCTTGCAGAGCTAAACTAAATTATCAGATATAGTCCACCTGCTTTGGACATAGTACCATCAAAAGCTACCTATGCTTCCACATTCGCGACATAATAGACAACTCAGAAATGTACCTATCATCAGCAACTTTCCCTTTCTTCCCTAGTTTAGAGTTTGAATCAACAATAAGCAACTTTTCTTGGCAATCCAGGGTATTAGATCCTACAGTTTTGATATGCTGTTCTGGCCAACAAGATACATCACTCAGGTCACCAGAGAAAGAGGGACCATGAAAAATGAGCACCTAAAAGAATAAAAATCAAATTTTATGCTTCAGAAAACAAACATTCATATCAGTCTCAACATCACACAAGCGAGAAGAGCAATAGTTCCATCTATGGATCCATAGAATACTAGCAGTATAAACGCCCAAACGCAAGGAATTGAACAGGGGCGAATACCCTCTTGATCAATTCAACAGACTAAGAGCTTTCACGGAATTCTGCATAAGGACAGCCACAACCCATCAACAACATCCGACATTTTCACCCCAAAAAAAGGGTTCGACTTACAGTTTCTGGTCATCAGCGATCTCGAGCTTCTTCTGGCAAGCCGTGGTTGGATTCATTACGTTGAACTTTATGATCATAGAGAGGGAAAATGCACCAGAAAATTGCGAATCTTGAGTAAAGGTACAAATGGAGACAGAGATGAGTACACGAGGGATGAGAGAGGTACCTTCATGTTGATTGCTGGGAGAATCTGAGGGGGGCGCTACAGCGAAGGATCGATTCTGAACAAGAAGAAGCCGCTTTTTTATATAGTACAGTATCTTTTTCAAACCCGACTTCGCTGTGTTTGGTCGCCAGGATTTAGATTGGAATGGCATAAAATAAAATGGGATTAGAAATCTTTTCGATATCCTTGGGATTGCAAAATATCTTATCATATATTTAGTGTAACCTGGATTGGAAATCTTTGAAAATCTTTTGAAATCCTCCAAATATCTCTCTTGGATCATTTCTCAATCCTTTTCTTAATATCTCTGCCCTGGTTATCTTAACTTTAGCAAGTCAAGATGTCAATTCGCAAACAAGAGTTTGAAGGGCGTGATAACAACAGTGAATCAAAGACACAGGCTTCCCGTATACGGTGGATCGTCCCCATCTTCTTCCCTTTGCTCGGTCCACAATTAACCACGGTCGTCTGCCACCACCGTCGCCTAGGCCTCTGAAGTCACGTCGCCACCCCAACCGACCTCCTCCAGACAAGCACCGATAGTCGTGATGCCGTCTTCGGAAAACCTTAATCAAAAGCCTGCCTGCTTTCGGTGCTCTCCGCGTATGGACCTAAGATCCCCTGTTTTGGTCTGCTCTTCAACACCGCGTCCTCCGCCGGAGACCCAAGTCGGGAGTTGTAGTCCTACATCCTTATTTCCGGTAACAGTCATACACACGGTGGCGACAGCTCAGAATTGTCAAGCTTTGGTCTTGAACAATCTCGACCCTGTGATGCTCTGTTTCGTGCGGTGGTGGGTGAGTCGTGAATGTGAACAGAGTAGAAACAGGGCGAAGTAGGAGAGGGGGAGAGGTGTCGAGAATAGAGGACAAAAGTTGCAGGGATATCATAAGCTTTTGCCATCTTCTGAAATTCGATTTTCTTTTTTTTTTTAATTTTTAAATTTCACATATTTTATCCAAATTTATCCCACCTCATTGACTTTTTTTGTTTTGTTTGGACAATATCCAATCATATCATATAAGGTAAAAGTTATTATATTCGAAGTTTTGTTCGTCTCACCTAACGCGGCTAAGTGTTTCACGTCCGAGAAATTCTGAGATCCACACGAGATCTTAAATAAAGCAATTTAAGATTATATTATCCTAAGAACTAAAATAGGTAGATGTTCCTTTTTTCTTTTCTATTTCTACTTTTCTTGTTTGTAAAATTCCAAACCCTAACCCTTCAAAAAAAAAAAAGAAAAAGACGTATTTTCATATAGTAACTTTAGAGTCAGACTTTTCCCAAAATACCTCAAAGCTATATACCATGTTCCATTGGATTTCCCAACTAGGAGTGAAAATGATTCGGAGAGGTAGTTCATAGCCTTGAACTGAAAACCGCCCACTAGAGATCAGTTCTAAAAAATTGGAACCAAAAATTGTTCGTTGTTCTATGAATCCACTCGAGACCCAGACCATTGGATCCGGTTACATTTTAGATCCATGGAACAGGTCCCACCAAATAAATTTATAGTTGCAATTGTAGTCTCCACCAACTCCAAGGTCGGTCTCGAAAAGTCCCTATGTATTTATATTTTGTCCTAGAAATTCTAGAATTATAGTTGTAGTCTTCACCTAATTATACTTATAAATTATACCTTTTAAATTCCCAAGTTACAGTGCATTTCGCTGCTAAAATTATTGAATGAATGAGTCTAATGTAGCCATAATTGTTTCCTTGAGAGCTCAAAATTAAATATTTTGTGCTTTATTCAAGCCACCACTGTCGGAGTCCACATTGGCAATAAACTCACCTGTAAGGAGTTTATACAAATAACTTTAACCATGTCAGCTCATGGCCTATAGATTTTGGGGTATAAGCAAAATGTCAAACTTATAAATTGATGGTGTTGGTTATAGCCTAAAGCAGTATCTGCATTCTTGTGCATAATAAATTATAATTTTGTTGACTACAACATTCAATAACAAAATCAAAAGCTACAAGCCACAGCTCATCCAAACAAAAGAAAGTCATGTTGAAAGTGAAAATGTTACGCCCTAGTAATGTCTCGCAAGCCTAAAACTAACATTAATAGTACTAGTGGAAGCGAATATAAGCATCTATCATATAAGCAAAGTCTACTCTTGGCTATTAGTGCGAATAATGTAGATGTTGTGAGGATGATGCTCGCCAAACTTATCCATCCATGAGTGTCTTGTCTTAATCAAGTCAGCAACCATAATGTCTGCATTTTTTTAACTCATGCAAAGTACTAAAGAAATCGAGATTAGAGAACATAATTCAACTACGTCAACTTCATACTTGCATTATGTCAAGGAAAACATTTAGGTCTTCATTACATGGGACCACGTTACTAATCTTGCGCCACTAAATATTTACATCATGTACATTACATATCAAAAGCGCACAATGTAGATATCGGGGAAAGGTCAAAAGGAAGCCTAGCTCCACTATCCAACATTTCTCCCCATGATACTCCGAAAGTTCGTTTCCCTCCGTCCGAACTAAGCTAAGCACCAGCTGCTCCTGAACCTAGTCTGTCTGGCCTGAACCGAAGTGGCCCGAATAGGTCACCCTTGTGGTTTAAGAACCACGAGATGAACCTCATCGGGAATAAGTTGGGACACCAATCGTCCATCCATAAAACAGCCTCAACGAGTGAAAGTAAGATCGGTATCGAGATCATGCATATCATGGAAAGAGACATCGATGTACGCAATTGCCCCACACCGAGCAATAGGGGGCCTATTCATCTTATCGATCTGAAAAATAAGAAGGGGTGGGCTTTGCCCAGTAGAGGAAACAACTAAGCTTTAGAACAAATAATCCAATCACCACTCAGCACATAACTCAACCAGTAATGAAGTATCTCATACTTCCAACGAATTAAGGTAATAAGAATAACTTAGCAAATCAGAGAAGTGAGGAGAGATAGATCTCATGCAAGTGACAACAAAACACATTAACTAATGCCGTTGTTTACTTTGCCATTTTTTTCGACGATACTCACCTAGCAATAGTAACAGTTATATCATTTGGTGATCGACTCCCTATATTTCACAAAGTAGCATAGAACACATAGTGATTCAACGAGTTGGGGCCACTTGAACTACACACATCCTATGGCAAATTGCATGGACACACCAATTGGCATTTCGCACACGAGCTCGTGCAATAAACCTTATACCAGCACTTATGCTCCCACATGAGTTCACACGCCATTGAGAGTTTAGTTTTCAAATGGCTCAATTTCCACCCTCAAGTCACAAATTTAACACTAGGTCGCTGGCCAATCCGTTCAAATCACTTTTGGGTTGTTGGCCGGACTTCTAGGGGTCGCTAGCCCTAGGCATTTCCTTTTTGAGGCATCTCAGTATCCAAGGGTCGCTAGCCTTGTGATTTAAAGCAAGGCATCCCCGATCACACAGCAGGAGTATTCCCACTCCCGGGGGCATCATCGAGTTGCTGGCCGATGGAGCATCTCTTTATTCAATTCTTTCACACATTGTCACACACAAGCTCTTGATTTAAATACAATGGCAGCATCATTCCACGCATGCATGCTCATCTCCATGCAACTTTCTCACATGCCATTTGTACATGACATTCTCATAGCACACGCCCGTCTCTACACACGTCTCAATCGACTTAGGGCCTGCATGATAATGCTCCTAGAAACAACTGTTTCTGTTCTTTTGTTCCCGGCAACAAAAATGTGTTTGGTAAATTTTTGTTCCCTGGAATAGGTTTGGAGTAAAATTCGGAAACAAAAAAAAGTTGTTTATTGTTCCCGGGAACAACTTTAAGAAACAGTTTTTTTTACCTTTCTTTTTTTTCTTTTCTCTTTCTCTTTCCTTTTCTTCTTATTCTTCCTCTTCCTCCTCCCACCCCTCAGCCGCCCCATCGCCGCCGCCGGGCGAGGTCCAGTGAGCTCACCACCGCCTCGCCAGGCCAGGGCGAGGTCCAGCAAGCTTGCCGGAGCCTCGTCCGGCCACCGGCGAGGCTCGGCCTCACAAATCTAGACGAGGCCGGGCGAGCCTCGCCTCTCACAGATCGGGGAGGCGAGCCTCGCCCGGCCGCCACCGGCGAGGCTCGAGCCTCGTTGGCCGACGCGAGGTTTGGCCTCGCCCAAATCTGTGAGGCCGAAGCCTCACCAGCGGCGGCCAACAGAAAGAAGGGGAGGAAAAAAAAAGAAAAATAAAAGAATCAAAAGATTGGAAATTTTTACCAAACGCATTTATGTTCCCGGAGTAAAAATTTTGAACAGTTATCAAACGCCTTCAAATGCTCAAAAATTGTTCCCGGGAACATAAACAAAAAGAATCATTTCCGAGCAGAAACTGCTCCCGGGAATAGAAACGTTGTCATGCGCGCCCTTAGTACATCCCAACTCCACACGAATTCATGCACACATGAATCACAACTCATGCACAGCCATGAATCTCACGTCTAGGGCATACCACAGCATCAACAGTCCACAATCCATAAAATTCCCAGCAAGAAAACAACATATATATCCACTCATATGCGTAATTCTAATCATCGGCAGAATTGAGTTTGTTTACATAGTTTTAAGGGAAATTCCAGAAAGCACAGTAATCTAACTTGAAAAATTCTTAATTTTTTAATATGTTATAGCCAAGACCTAAATCTACAATTCTTATAAGAAAGTCGAGTCCAGTTCCTTCTGTATTAAAAGTATTAAGTCCCAATATGTGACTTACAAAATTGCCCCTATCACCAGAATATTCGTCCCTAAATGTAAGGCTGTTTCGACGTCCCTAACTTCATTTAATCTGAAATTTATATATGTTAAACATCAAGATGTGCCTTACAACTTTCATTACTCATTTTTCTAGCTCGGACAAATTACTTCCATGAATAAAATAGGGTTTGTATCTCTATCATTCTAATCCGAAAAATTATAAAAAAATTAGATTTTATTGAGTAAGGTGTTGGGAGCATTTTTCGTGAAGAAAGTTTATAAAAATCGCACTCCACCGCCCTCTACAAAATCAACAATCGTCGTGGGTTAGCAAATACGGAATTCTGGAAACAGTAGGCAGCTTCGTTCACTTGCATCCTACACCCTCTACTGGTTCAAGGGTCACGTGTATGCACATTCTAAGCATCACTGAATTCATGCAATTATGTTTCCAAGCCTAAGCTACACAAAGAAGGCATTCTACAAGCTAATACGGGCACAAAAACTTCATGCAAGTCATTCTAGCCCTTCAAAACTAGGGGTGATCAGTTCCCGATTTGGTCCGGTTCCAAGGTGGAACCGGAAATTGGACCTTCGGTTCTGGTTTGGTCTGGGCTAGTCCAGCAAAACCAGCCAATTTTTTTTCCACGGGAGTCGCTCAAATATTGACCAATTGATCCGGTTTGGTTGTCGAACCGTCCCACTAGAATCGATCACACATATGCCTACATGCTAGAAATTAAACTCCACTTGTGTGAGCACAAGTCACACTTCATATATTTTATGCTCATTTTAGCTAAAAGGGCCATGAGTGATGTGGCTAAAGGTCTTGCTTGGCTATAGACAATCTCTCTTATGCTTTATGAGTATTTGGCCGATGGGACTTTTGGAGGCTTGGAGTGCTTGTCTCTTGCAAGTGAGGGGAGTGAGAGAGAGAAAGAGGGGGGGGGGGGGAGTGTGAGTGTGAGGAATGAGAGTGTGGCTCTTTAAGCCTTAGTCCCACATTGAATGGAAGAAGACAATAATAAGTAGGCTTCCACTTTAAATAGTAAGGGACTAGGAGGGCTTTTGGTGGTCTCTTGGTCACAAAGGTCTTCAATGGAGACTTTTCAATTTGATTTAATTTATATATATGTTTAAAATATAAAATAGTTCATTTTAGGATTTGATATTTTTTAACAAAATAAAAAATATATATTTTAAAAAAATCAATTCAGTCTGGAACCGGAAATAGGATCGAAAATCACCGATTCCATTTTTTATGGAATCGAGAACTAAAATTGGACCAAATCGGCTAGTGGTCTCAGTTTGGGCAGTCCATCATATTCAACCTATTCAAAATAGCATACAATCTCCTTTCTTCCTAAGAAACACATAATCACAACACTTTCACCTCATCGACCATGCATCACAGTATATATGCATAAGCTTAAAGCCTCCTTATATCTTTTTCTTGTTCACATTGCACCTCAAAACGATTGTTGATGGTCAAAAACTACATATCTAAACCGACCGTCGCAAGCTTTGTGAGGATTATGAGGTCTAACACCTCGCTCCTCCCTTGCTAAAACCAAATCAAGGGTTTACCAACACATGCAAAGCCATTTTCTACCATAAACAAGCCCTTTTTGAACCCCTTAACAACCCTCACCGAACTAGTCTAGCTATATCCGAGCACCAAGAGGATTAAATTGATCTAATACTTAGATATTTCCCCTACCTAGTGGCTAATTTGAACTCTCTTCTTCCATGGTTTATTGATTCTTCAACGACTCAAGTTCTTTTGATTCAAACCTGAGAGAAAATGGAGGATAGAGCTTCAGTTCTTGAGGGAGAGAACAAAGTAAAAGAGAGAGTTTTAGAGTGTCTTTTTGGGGATTTTATTTGTGTGAGTTCTCCAAGCAATGAGTTAATCATTGCTAATCCTACGCCCAACAAAAACCGAGGAGGGGACAACCATCATGGCCTTATTTTTCTAGCCTTCAACTTCCAAAATCTATTTTTACATGAGAGATCATTGGTGGGAAGAGGCAGCATGCATCATTACCCCCTCATTCAAGTAGATTTTAATTTGATTATGCATGTAGGAAAGTTGGCATGTGCATGGGTGCCCGATAATGGCAAGGCATGATTGAAGGTGTCCACATCACCTAATAGTCCCAAAACCGATATATAAATTTTGCGCATGACCTAAACATTATGTTGTATAGATACACATAAATGGTGAGTATGAAATATAACCAACAATGTAAACAAGACACCTTACTAGCCTCATATATATATGCGACATGTTAGGGTTCTTCTGACTTCACGGATCATTTGCAACCCAAATTGGCCTTGCGGCCTACGTACGCTGTACTTAGGCCCTCACAACCTACTAGTACACCATTTGGGCCTCACAGCCCATTCTCCCATTCTTGGACCTCATGGCCTTTCCTCAACACACTAGGTCTCACAGCCCAATCATATTATATCTTGAGCCTCACGGCCCATTCTCACACTCTCAATCTTTATCGGGTTATCATGTAATTTTCATTATGTACTTATAAAGCCAAATAAAATTTATTGTGTCATAGAAAATCATTCTAAGCCATGTTTTTTGGCAGAAGTTTAGGCCATTTTCTTCTAATGTAGATGTACTTAGGCCCATTGAAGATTATGAGTCATGCCACCAACAGCCATTGGGGTTGACAATGTAACATAGAACATCACTTATTCTTACATAACCAAAACTGTTGATCTTGAGTAATGCAAATATGAGTTATCCAAAAATCTTACTTCATAACCATTACAATCACATGAGCTCCATACCACCTTGACAACGCAAGTCCAACAAATCAGAGTAAACCAAACTCGAGTACATAGAATAAACTTATCCAACAAAGTAAATTAAATAGGTTTACAACTACACAACAATCACAACAAGAATTGTCAAAATGTTCGTAACTTGTTAAGCTTGTAAATCACAAACTCTAAGAGCTCTTAAACTCCTAGTTCCAATTTCTTGAAAAAAAATGACAATAAGTAAAAATGATCACTCAACATTACCACATTGACAACACAAGTCCAACAAATCAAACCAAACCTAACTGAAGCACATGGAACAAGCTCATCCAACACAATAAATTAGACAAATTTATAACGACACAACAATCACAGCAAGAATTGCCAAAATGTTCATAACTTGTTAAGTTTATGAATCACAAACTTTGAGAGTTCTTAAACTCCAAGTTTTGACCTCCTAAAAATAAAACGATAGTAAGTATAAATGATCACTCAACATTAGTATAAATTGAACTCAAACAACATTGGAAATCTCACTACAACATTCCTTTGGCTTCAATTTGTAAACTCTATGTACCATTAATCTCTACATTAACATAATCCATTTCTAACAAAAAAAAAAAAGATATTAAATAAATCCTTTACTCATTAGATACACGAAAAAAATACAAAATAAAATGATATGGACTAATCCAACTCAAACTTTTTCGCATTCTTGATAAACTCTTCAATATTAATCAACTCAAGAACTACAAATCAAAGTTTCTACAAGTCTAGGATTCAAAGAACTTTGAAAGCCATCAAAAGCTAAAAATTGCACAAGAATAGAAAAATAATCCAAGCCATTAAAAATAGGCCGACAACACTCCACCACATCAAAATGTCAACATCACGAGCCTTTTTAAGTTCAACTTTAAGGTACCGATAGAACTTAGATAAGTTGTTGTCAAACTTTTTTTTCTCATCATTAAGAAAGTCTTTATACGATGACCCTTGCACATAAAAATTCAAACTAAAAGCTTCCCCTCCATTTCCCTCATCGCAATTAGGATCACAATTACTATCGATACTAGTAGAACTCACAAGTTCACCATCCAAAATTTTGTCACAAGAACTAGGATAAGATTTCTCATAAAATTTAAACAAACATTCCAAAGTGAACTTCACCTTATCAAACATTGTATCAATTTTTGTAGTATCATCATAAATGAATCTGTAATAATACATTACATAATTCATCTTTTTTTGAGAATCCAACGTTACCGCAATCAACACTATCATATTTATTTTTTCGAAACTCTCACAATATTTATCAAACTCATCTTTCATTTTCATACCTATAACTCTTACCCTAAGATTGAAAGCCTTTGCCGCTTCTTTCAGATTATTATACAAGGTAGTTATCCCCTCAAAATGATCATTTGAAATAAGTAATGTACAAAGTTATAGACATCTTAGTGGCAACATCATAAAACTTCTTTAAAAATTTGGGAAAAATAATGGTATTTTCCAATTAACACTATTTGGAATATTAGAGTCAATCTCAATTCAAAAATCATCTCCATCCATTATTTCAAAAACTTTTCTTAGATTTATGGCGCTTTGTAACATTAATTAAGTAGAATTCCACCTAGTGGATATATAAACACAAACATAACCCTTATAAGTGATTATAGTACTCTCGATACAATTTGAAATATCTTAGTTCTCATGGAAGAACTTTTCACATACCTAATCACATTTCAAATACGTGTAATAAAATCACGTATCTAGTCTAAGTCATCATTCATAATCAAATTTAATATATAAGGTGTGCATTTTACACAATTTAAGATCAATTGCCTATTTCTTGAAAACTTTTTTTTTCAAATAACTAATGGCAATATTATTTGAACTAGTATTATCCATGGTAATTGTGGATAGTCTTTTCTCTATTCACTACCCATATATGCATTTCTCAATAATAAAATATGTAATGAAAAATAAAAGTTCAAATTTTGAATGGAATTCCATACATCAGTTGTGAGTAAATCCTAGATTTTTGCTTATGGAACGAAGCTTTCAAACTTCTTTTTTTCAAAAAAATACAATATCATGCAATTTTTAGCCATTGTAAATCACAACACAAGCTTAAAGAGAACTTGTAATTGATTGAAATGATTATGAAATCTTACACTCTCAACCATCAAAAGTGATTGTTCATTAATTATAATCATTTGAACAAGCATTTGCCTACATTTCTCTTGATTAAACTTTCATATCATTAAAACACTAACACTTCCCATACTAGTATTTTCCCTATCATTTGAATCTCATCTACTCTTTAGATGCAAAATTTTTTTGCTTCTTATCTATATTTCAAGGACACTTATTGCATTTTCTCAAGAGCTTCAACATATTTGAAGTATCGTTAACAACATGGTATGAATATTTGGCCCCACAATAATTACGGTTCACATCAATTTTCCCGTTTGTATGAGTTATGCATATATGAAAATGAAGCAAAACTACTAATTTTCACTTACTAAGGGGAGGATAAGAACCATATGCCTAATTTGTTTTGGATCTTCAAAGTCTTCACCTCATCCAAGTTCTGGTAATTCTAATTTCATTATCAATATTATTGTATCATAGGTGTAATATATGGGCCGACCAGCCCATGTCTCTTAAAAGTCAAGCCCAAGGCCAACCCTTTTTTTCTCTCTTCTTATTTGGGCTCATGCATTTGAAGCACAAAAGGGAAAGAAGAAGCCAAAGCAGAAAATGAGAAAGACGAAAGAAGAAAAGGGGAGATTCTTGCATGTGATTGATCCGGACGCCTCGATAACTCAATTTAATGCCATTTTGCAATGCCGGTAAATGATCAAAGTCTCTAATCATCTATGCAAAGGAATTGTTGGAATTAGGGCTTGAAAATAAGGTCAATTATGACTTGCTGTCTTTAATTGGAGAGTTTCGAGCGGCATATATATATCGAAATGATAATTTAGACTATTGTGAAGCTATAGCTTTTTACGATCTCAATTTGAGCTAATGATTTGTTCAAAACAAAATTTTCAAGTTTGTTACGCATATTGATTAGTTCCGAAGAGTAACATAAGAGTTTAATTTCAACCATTTCTAGTGAGGTCTTGGGCAGCTACGTTGGGGTTCTTGTAGTCTATCGAATGGGCATTCTATGGATTACATGCTTGCTTGAGACCAACTTATGTGGAGGAAGTTATGGCCTAAACAAATTTGGCACATGAGCTGCCGATATGGGACGGTATCAGGTTTTTGCTATGGGTGAGCATTTCGTTGGCTCATAGGTGTCGTTTTATCGATGAGTAGGCATAATGTGGTTAAGTCGTTCATTAGAATATTATTTTACTTGGTCTTTTGATATATTTTTTTCCATTAATTGTTAAGAATTCAAGTGATTCAACTCAAGTAACCGTAGTAGGTTGGTTTTTGGCTTTCCCAGGTGAGTAATACCATTTATTCTTTATATTTTAAACTAATGTTTTGGAAAAACATTATGGACAATATATGCTATGAGCTGATAAATAACATCTTCTATTGCATAAAATATGATCGAGCTTTTACAGTCATTTTGTTATTTAAAAGGAAAAGTTATTCTTTGACCAATTTGAATAATTACCTAGAAATGGTTTTGAAACCCTTTATGAAAGAATCTTGAAAATTTTATTATTCTTGAAAAGCACTTTGATATTTATATATCAAATGCTTGAGTTATGAAATGATTATGATTCTGGTTGTAGATTACTAAAGATTTCTATTGATAGTTAGTGTTTAATATTGTTGTGAGCCCAGTGAGGGGCTTGTGATATATGCATATTAGTCTAGAATATTCTTATAGGGTGAGCCACTAACTTATAATAGGTGGAGACCTTATAAATGAAGGAAGAATCTTGGTCGCCTTGTCACTAGGCGTTGTGTCATGACTACGATGTGTGGTACGAGATTGACCAATGGAATGGACTATTAAGGCGTGTGAATTGATGAGATTAATCAATAAATTGAACCATTAATATTTGCAATGATATTTTGATTTAACAAGTGTTTTCTAACATCTTTATGGGTATCTAGTATACATATTATATTATGGATTTGGGTTAACTGAGTTGTGATTTGGTTTTGTGAATATATATAATAATTGTTCGATCCGCTTAAAAGAAATGTATTATTCACAGGGACATGGTAGATCATTTGTTTATTTTTATCATATTTTTTAGGTCCTCAATTAGTGGCTGCTAGAGTGAGAGTGTTATCGCGGAAACTTTTGGGAATTGGATATATAAGTATAGTTTGATGCTACATCCTTTAGAGAAAGAATGGTCATGTCACTCCCTCATCCCTGTAGGATTTAGGGTGTGACAATAAGATTGACATGTTAATGGATAATCTGCTCGAATCAAGCAACATATCTTCAATTGAAATCAACACATAAAAGTTTTACACAAAGGACAACACCCATAAGTTTTGTACAGAGAACAACACTTGCACTTTACCCCACCATCAATCATCTTTCACTATCACTAAGCATACATCATCACTCGTAGCTACCACACATACATGACTAAGAAACTTCGTGCTTAAACACAATTTAAAGAAAAAAAAAAGAGACAAAACAGAGAAAGAGAGAGAATAACAAGATAAAGTATACAAATCCACAATTTGAATCATTCAGAAAGAGAGAGAATAACAAGATAAAGTATACAAATCCACAATTTGAATCACTCATTTCGAACTAGAGAGATTCACAAGTATAATATGTTTATATTATATAGTAATCTTGACACACCTATAATGCAATGGGCATGTTATACCTAGTCCCACCACCTGTCTATTCCTAGTGCAACCATGGGTCATGGATGCTAATGCACCGAATATGGAGATAAGCCATAAGCAAATTGCTTACCTGTTTCTCCTCCCTTTAACGGTGAGCCCAGAGTCAAAAATTGCAAGACATTATGGACTCGCCGCTCTTCAGTGCATAAGTCTAGAATAGTATAAAGAAAAAGCAACCTAGTCTATTATGTTTATATTATATAGTAATCTTGACACACCTTTAATGCAATGGGCATATTATACCTAGTCCCACCACCTGAACCCAAAGTCAAAAATTGTAAGACATTATGGACTCGCCACTCCTCAGTGCATAAGTCTAGAATAATATAAAGAAGAAGCAACGCCCACTTTTGCTTCTCCTCATAATCCTCAATCTCCATTCAAAGCCCCAATAAAAAAATCAGAGGATGAAGCCTCCTCCATGAGATGCAAATTGAGAGAAGTAGCCATGAGTCAACCGAGAGCAAGAGAGAGAGATGTAGAAATTTAGAGATTTAGGATTTTAAATTTTGTATAGTTTTTGAGCAAATAAGATTAATAATTAGGGATTCAAATTTAAAGCAAATAGAGGTGACCAAAAGTGAGAGAGGGAGGCAATGAACGGCCGAAGGCATGGCCGTGAGTCAATGGGAGTTGAGAGGCACAACGGAGACCATAAGTTGAGAGATGTAGACCATGAGTTGAGAGATGTAGATAGAGATGGAGAGACCAACGTGAGACTAACAATGAGACATTAAGATTGAGAGAGACCAAGATGAGAATGAGAGTGAGTTTCAAATTTAGGGATTCAGGATTTTCATCATTTTTAAATTAAAATTTTATATGTTATAATAATACCGATTGGTCCAAGTGGAAGGGTAGCAATTTCGCCCATGGAACCAAGAATGGGACCAATACTCACCATTGGAACTGGGAATTAACCAATTTCCTTAGGAACCATTGATTCTAAGCCGATTCGGTCCAATTCCTAATTCCTTTACACACCGCTACTCCCAATCCATCAACAATGATAGAAACCATTGTCCAGTACATGTTATGGACAGAAGATGTTCAAGGTATAATAAGGTGAGAAGATAGCCCAAATGATTAGGCATATCTTTGAAGCTTCTAAAGTTTTAGACTTTTTTTAATACTTAGAACTTTTTAAGGGTATCATAGGGTAAATGGTAGATTGAAAGATTGGATTTCTTAGTCATCGGAAAAATCTATAGTTATAATTTGATGGACTCATGCATATGGGGCACATTTGGTTTAACATTTTATAGGGGCTTTGGAACCCTAAAGTCTCTTGACCAAATGCAAATGGCATTTGACAAATTTCTTTGGATAGCTTTAGGGAAATACAATTCCATTTCTAAAGGCATTTAGCCCAAGACAAGTCCATAAATACTTTGGAATGATGTATTTTCAAAATACAAATAAATATTTTTTTCTTTCAAATTTACCCTTTCTATACTTTCTTAATTACAAAAATGTTCTCAAAAACCTAAACTTTTTAGCAAATGCTTCATGTGATGTCCTAGGCAGTGTCACCCAATATACATATAGTATTTCAATTCTTACTAATTGATTTATCGCAAGCGGAAGCACAACCAATAATTAAACATGAAATACCATTAATTCACATATTTAAAATTATACATAGTCTTCACTTATATCACAACATCATATTTACAAACACCCGGGAATGGTTCGATAACTCATATCCCCACTACCATACCCCCAACTCCCAAAAGCTAGCCTGCACAACATCGATCCAACATCTAAGGATTGATGACCACCCCCAACTCCGGTTCTTCGACAACATAACCAAGAGGAGCATTGAAGTTTCTAAGTGGTCCTAGCCATTTGTTGTAGAAATTCGCATACCAAGCGATAAACCGATGGAGAACTCACTCGATAAGTTCTACATTGACCCATATCGTAATAGTACACATAATATACACAAATGCCGCATGAAGCAACACAACTTCTTCATAGTTATACTCTATATGAGCTAGGGCTCCAAAAACCGGCAGCAGCAAAAGAGGCATCCTACACGTCTAAAAAAATAAAGGAATAAATTAAAACCCAGCAAGTGAAATCTCTAAGTTTAAAGTAGGAGTTTACATTCGCACCTACCCTAACATAAGAATCACAAGTGTTCATGCAACATAATCAATGCATGAACACACGCCTTACCTTTATTGCATTTGCTTCACACAAATGCATGATACTATCTACTCAATACACATGTATGTCATGTAATATCTTAATGCATCAATATCATTTGGTGCCAACAAACGGATCCCTAGAGTGCCAAAACTTGGCACGATAGGACACTTAAGTGCCAAAAGTTCGAAAAGGTACACTTAAGTACCAAAATTAGAACAAAAATAATCAGTTAAGTGCCAACAGCGAAAAAATCCGGCCAAACTGCCCATATCTATTTTTCGGTGATTTTATTTGTTGACGGAACATTTTTTTTTTCAAAATAAAATATCCACGTTGCAATTTTAAGAAAAAAAACTGTCCAAATCATACTAGAAAAAAATTTAAAAAATCAATTTTATTTATAAATAAAAAAAAGGAAAGGGGAGAGGGTTTGGGCGAGGGGGCACGCCGCCGCCACCCCACCATCGCCGGAAGGGCCACGACGGTGGGGTGAGGGCTCCAATGGCCGACCCTCACCCACCGTCGTCGGCCCTTCCCGGGGATGGTGGGATGGCACCACGGTCGGCGGGGTCATTGGCCGGGGCTCGGCCACTCGCCCACCATCGTCGGCCCTCACCCGATCCTCCCCTTCCTCCTCCTTTTTTTTTTTATAAATTAATCAATTTTATAATAATATATTTTTTAAGTTATTTAATATTATTTAATTAATACATTTTTAAAATATCACATCAACACAAAAACGAGTCATGTAAGCGAATCACGTAAATGACTTATATTATTAAAATAAACTATATCGGATTTCCGGCAGCCTTCGCCAGAGTTGGCACTTAAGTAATCCAATTTTCAAAAAAAATGACACTTAAGTGTACATTTTGTAACTTTTGGCATTTAAGTGTCTCCTCGTGCTAAGTTTTGGCACTTGGGCTGTACTTTTGCCATTTGGTGCCTTATCAATATGCATATATGTATATTCATGAGCATACATCATCTTATTTATTCCACCTCCCGAGCTCTCTCAAGGCATCTTGCACCATTCTCCCATTGGGCACTCCGCCATTCTCATTCATAATCTTTCTTTTACGCGGGGCATCTCGACTCTCGAGACATCCCGAACTCTCCCGGGACATCTCGACACACAAGGCATCTCAACTCCAAGACATCCTGCACCATCCACCCACAAGGCATCCCGCCATTTTCATTTATAATCTTTTATGTGGGGCATCTCAACTCTTTAAACATCCCAAAACTCTCCCTAAGGCATTTTAACAGATGGGGCAACATCGCCACCCTCACGTAGATGACGACACCTTTCTTTTTAAATTTTCAAAGTTATTATGTAACATTAATGCACATGAAGATGATCAACATCAATATTTAATGCACCACATCATTTCATTTATTCTACACCAATTGAACATGCTCTATATCACCATTTTATGCATAGCTTCACTTCACATGAACATATACAACATCTATATTTAGTAAATAATTTTCAAATATAACGGACAAGTATTTATAAAATTTATGTTTAGGGAAACACATGAAGGGTTAAAGGGTTCATGGAATAGAAAGTATGAGAAAATGATTTTTTTTTAAAAAGAAAAAGGTGACTGCCATGTTTGACACTTGATACCGCCATCTTTGGTAACTTATTATATTCAACACTTAGTACCGTCATTTGGTAACATACTATATTCAGCACTCGATACCACCATCTTTGATAACTTATAACTGCTATATTCGGTAACTCACTTGAATTGATAACTTTTTTATTTCTTATCCTTTTTACACTCTCTTTTTACTAGAATACCACCAATCATCCAAGAATCAATACACAATTTAACATATCATAGTCAAAAATCACACAAGTGAAAAACTCAACATGTTGTCATTAATTTTCTTACACATGATCCTAAGAGTAAACATTCATCAAGCAACTAAGCCGAGTACTAATTAGAACAACCTATTTAGCACGTAGAGTCTTCACTTACTTGAAAATAGCTTGCATAAAATCAAAGCTTCACTTTTCCTTCAAAGTAAAAATAAATGTAAGAATTTTCCGGATATCACACCTCGGCCACCCGTGAGTAGCTAGTGAACCACTGATGAGTGGCTAGCGAGCTGCTAGTAGCCTTGCCTAAGGTCACTCGACCTCAATCGAGGTGGCTAAGGTCGCACGACCCAGGCAACCATCAGCTTGGCTTGCACAAACCCAAGCCTCACCTAAGGTTGTGTGACCTCAAGAGAGGATGTCGATGTTGGATTCGGCCTCGTCAGCCCCCCACCGACCACAAGTCATTTGCCGATTTTAAATTTAAAAAAAAAATGCAAAAGAGTTTTGTAGAGTGTGTTTTTTCCAAACAACATTTAGATCAAATTAGATCAAAGTTATATCCCAATGTGTTTTTAAAATACATTTGCCAAACACTACTTACATTTCGGAAAACCCTTTAGTCTAAAGACCTTTGCATTTTCCCAAAACATTCATTCAAAGCCGAACCAAACGCACTCGTATAAGGCTCCTTTCGTCCCTCATTTAGAACATCCACCAATCCAATACAAGAAAAGCAATGGAGCTCTCTCCCTAAACATTTCTCTCAATATTTACTATATGCAATCCAAGGTAGCCTAAGCGAGCAAGTGAGCAATTGACAAGGGGAGGGCCAAGCCTAAATGACTCTAGTATAAAGTGAACAAGTCAAAAGGAGCCTAAATGTTGCAAGATCGTGATCTAAAGTGTCAATTCGTGACATGAGGTATCAAAGTAAGTTGTAGAGAGCATGATTGAGAGTGGTTGTGGTGCATATCAACTAGTTAAGAGGTTGTCGGAATTGGAGGTTACCACTATTGCTAGTACTGGAAACTACTTGAGAGGAGGAGTCTCTTGCAGTTGACACGGGAAATGCCAAGCCCATATGACCCCAGTTGTGGTAAAACAAGTCAAAAGAACCTAAGTGTCAAACGATTGCAATCTTCAAGCCAACCTATGATAGGTGGTATCAAAGTAAGCTATAAAGAAAGTGATTGAGAGAGTCTGTGGTGTATATTTGCTGGTGTTGGAGACAATGCTCGAGAAGAGTCTTTTGCCAAGAGGACTCCATTGAGGGATATTATCTCCTAAATCGAGGAGACTCTCACCAAGGTGTTGTTGGTTGTGGTCAAATTGAGTGAGGTAGTTACCATGATGTTAAGTCAAAAGGTGGATGTTGTGAAGTCAAAGGAGTTCAAGGATGATTGATCTATCAAGGAGGTGGACAATTTCATGTGCATTATCAAACAATACTTCAATGCCTTGGTGATCAACGATGACAAGGCTAAGGCATGGACTACCGCTATGTATTTAGCTAATGCTTTTGGTGGTGGGAACATAAGTGCAACGATGAGAGGCTAGGTGCCTAATGCCAACAAGTCGAGCTCTCACACCCTCATATCAGCCTCAATTTAGAGCCACCTACTTCATTCGTGATCCCTGCCACATATTTGTCAAGGTCGGCATTGATGAAGATGTTGAGAAGCTGCTCTACGCTTATAGCCTCAACATCACCAACGTGGTGGACCTGAGGCCTTGGTCACAAGGGAGCTAGGATTGGAGGAGTCGAAGAATGCCAAGTTCAGCAAAGATGTCCTCCATCGTTGCCTCTCATTTTGTGGATTTCCTCCCCCTCCCCCCCTGCGGCCGCTCCCCTCCTAACTGATCTCTCCCTCGCTTCAGTCGCCATCGCCCTCAATAGCAATTCCAACACCTTCAGATGGAGGTCAACTTGAGCCTAGGACAACGATAATATTGCTTGCTAAAGCTTAAGAGAAAGTATTAGAAGAAGATGATGTTGTTGATGAAGATAACAAAAAATAAAAGATAAAAAATTTTGCCTTTTGACAATGTCCCTAATTGTCACTTGGAAAGTATCACATGAGTCATAGGTGCTCATTGATCGATGAAGATTTGGCTAGCTAATGAGTATGGGACCTTATCCGGAACTAAGTTTGACATTTTATAGTTTTATTTGAGACAAGATTCACTCCAAACTCTCATTTTAATAAACAACCCCACTTCAATCCTTTTATATGGACATGTTAATGACATGTAAATTTTTCCCTTTGTTAAGTTTTAAATTTTTGGCTTGAAAGTCAATAGTAACATTTTGCTTAGTAAGTTAAAACAAACAAAAACATAAATTTGAAACCTAAGAAATCCTTAAGAAGTCAATCAAACTATAAATGGGATAAAAATAGTGAAGTGTACAAGAAAATAGTATAATGAAAACATGGCTTTCGGGCATATAGATTGATTTTATAAAGGTTTTATTACCTCGTTATAATGGGAGAAGAACATAAAGCAAGACAACCCTAGAATATAGTCAAACCTCCAGAAAACTCTGACATTAAAATTGGGGAAATAGTCCAAAAAGTCTTAAACTTATTTCATTTTTGCCAATTCAGTTATAAAATTTTTAATTTTATCAATTGAATCCTCAACATTCTCATATTTTGCCAATTAAATCCATTAAATCAATTTTGGCCAAAAATTACTGATATAGATATTAATCATCCTATGTGGTATGACTAGTACTGATATTGACAATTTTTAATGATATTTTAATATTATTCGAATTTTTTATTAAATTTTTATTTTTCTTCTTTTTTTCCTTCTTTTTTTTTTCTAATCCCAAGCCAACCCACCTCACTAGCCACAGGCAAGCCTTGCCTAGTTTGGGTGAGTGTATTGCTACCCTTGCCAACCACATGTAAGGGTATCGACTCTTGTATAGATCTAGGCAGGGCGCCACAACGCTCACCCAAGCCAAGTGAGGGTGTTGCCACCCTTATTGGCCAACTAGCGAGGTTTAGGAATTTATTTTATTTTAGCAATTTCTGTCCAAAAATGGCTAGATGGAGTCAATTGGAAAAATGTAAAAATATTTTAGACTCAATTGACAAAATTGAAAGGTTTTGAACTCAATTAACAAAATTAAAAGGTTTAAGACTAATTTAGCAAAAATACAATAAGTTTAGGATTTTTTGGAAAATTTTCCTAATAAAACTGTGCAACTAAATTGTATACGCATTTCAAAATAAGATTTTAATTTTCATATTGGTCAAGAGTCGCTCTTTCAATAAATGATTGTTGAGATGTATGAACGTGCCCTTAACAAGTCACACTTTTTCATATTATATCATTCTTGAAATGCAATCAAAATGACTATTCAAAAATCTTAACTTTTAACTAGATAAACCTTGATATTAAATAAACATGACTGTTGACGAAATACACTCTTCTTTCAGATCAATACTCCTAATAATATTATCTACTCCAACACGAAGTATGACGAGGAGTCAAAATTTGCAAAGTGGTCGGTTGTCCCTTGAAGCTCCAAATAAGCCTTTTTCAAGATGTCCTCATACTTTTATGGCAATGCTCAAATCTTTGACCTGTTCAAGTTGATATCCTCGAAATCCTATCTTCAAATGACATCTACATGAGACTTTAAGATTTTTTTTACAACTATTATATTTAATTATCTAAGCTTGCAAAACGGGTTTTGAATTTTGACAAATCAATGAGTAATAGACTTGAGTAAATCCTTAAACAGTTCCATCTAAATTCAATGTAAAATATGGAGGTATCCCCATCTTCATGCCTAAAAAAGCTAGGCCCAACTGCCAACACTTTTCCTTTTGCCAAGTTGGTTCCATTGTAACTCTTCCATGCCAAACGCAAAAATTGAGCCTAGAAAGAACGAGCCTGTGAACAGTTCCTAAGAGGCTAGGCCCAAGATCCTAATTCTCATGTCTAAGTATCCAACTCTTATGCCAAAGTCACTGATGTCTAGGCCCCAATCTATTGAGGTTAAGCCCAAGTCCATGGAGGCTGACTCAAGACCCTAGTAGGTTAGTAGGTGAGCAGGTTAGTAGATACCATGTTCAAGTACCCAACTCTACACCCACCAAGCATGGGCCCTAATTTGACGGCCAAGCCTAGGCCATTGAAGCCGAGCCCAAGTCCACAAAGGCTTGGCTCAAGAACCCCATGCCCATGCCTGGATCCTCAATGGCCATGCTTTAGTACATAGTTATGTGGCCGAGTCATTGATGCTAGGCTCAAGTCCACTTAGGCCGGGTTCAAGACCAATACTTGTGCTTGGGTCCACGACAGTCATTCTTGAGGCTAATCTCGTGCTCAAGTCACTAGTCCCAAGCATATTTCCTCAAGAATTGGTCCTGAGTTCGTAAAGGCTAAGCCTAATCCCTTGAGCCTCGGCCCAAGATCCCAGCGCTAGTGGCTTGATACTCGCTATCCATGCCCAAGTCACCAGCATCCAAGTTTTTAGATTCATCAAAGACAAGGGCCAAGTCCCTAGGCATATAACCCGGTTTCCACTTGGGCTCGAGAAACCATTAACTGCTGCGATCATGATCCGACTCGTAAGTATTGTCTCATTTTACACGAATCATGCACGTCCTTCTAAGAAGACAAAATCCAATTTTCCTTCGTAAACTACGGAAAATAAGGGAACACGATTTTAACAAAAGCCAGAGCCGAGTTTCCATGAATTGGAGATAATAAAGAAAGACGAAAACGTCACTTTTCCACGAAAATTTTCAAAGGCATTAGACAAACGGAGGGCGCCGGCCAGCACATCTTTGAAAACCGGTTCCCCAAGACTAGAGGTACGTGCCGCCTCCTTTATTCTTCGGCTGAGCACAAATCAAGCACGACAAGTTCCAAGTAAAATCACGTGTAGGAGTAAGATGTTATGAGCCCGAACATTGTAGTCAAAGTCACCAATTGAATCCGCGTCTTCGTCAGGGCTAGGACAAAGTCAATCAAAGCATACGAGGCGTCTCATAGCGAATAACCCGATCCAAATATGCATCTCGTACAGAATAACAGAACTAACAAAGACGGGCGAACATTTAACATATAGTCAACATAGGCAAATCCCACAAGAAAAGGAAAAAGCACGGTCATACGCAAATGTAATGTCAAATTAGGCCGGCCACTATTACACAACCCATTTACCCCAAAGGCAACATCATTGTCCTTGCCCTTTTGAATCCACTAAAAAGAACAAACTACGATCCTGCCTATATCATATCATCATCTGAAAAAGTCCTAGGAATCCAGCTTAACAAGGAAAGAACAAAAGAAACACCACCATGACACCACCACCGGATTCAATCTCCTCCCATTTCAGGAGAAGTATTCTAGGCACGCTCACCCCGGATCCTCCGCGCAAGCTGAATATCCTTGGGCATGATGGTCACACGCTTGGCGTGGATGGCGCAGAGGTTGGTGTCCTCAAACAGTCCCACGAGGTATGCCTCAGCCGCCTCCTGAAGGGCCAGCACAGCGTGGCTCTGGAAACGCAGATCAGTCTGCAGCCAAGAACAAGCACACACCATATTTCAGTTTCAAGGAGCAAATTTTCCCCCAGATGTAACAATGTAACAATCCAAACGGAGCAGATACATCACCTTAAAGTCCTGGGCAATTTCACGGACAAGCCTCTGGAATGGGAGCTTCCTGATCAAAAGCTCAGTGCTCTTCTGGTACTTACGGATTTCACTGCAAGATTAAATCGGATGGTCAATTCAAAGAGACAAGAAACCAATTGCTCAAAAGACATCAGCAATGATCACAATGGCTAAGCTTACCGAAGAGCGACAGTACCAGGGCGGTAACGGTGAGGCTTCTTCACACCACCGGTGGTGGGGGCCGACTTACGGGCAGCCTAAACAATTACCAAACATCTCATCATAAGGAGCTCACGTCACAGCAAGAACACAACCCATCAACATAACAGAAGCCGACATACCTTGGTAGCGAGTTGCTTCCTCGGGGCCTTCCCTCCGGTTGACTTACGAGCGGTCTGCTTGGTACGGGCCATCTGTTCAACATCACAACGTTACGCTCGAACACAAATTCAGACAATCGTCGCAGTTTCACACAATCGACACCCAGGCACTCAACAACCCTCACACGCTCCAACCCCCCCATGTCTTAACAAGCGTACCAACACGTCCGAGGAAAAACGAAATCATGTCCAGACATGGAAAAATTAGAGAACAAAGCAGCCATTCGGCAGTCGATCGCAAACCCAAGCCCCTAAATCTTCCCAAACCCTAAATTCGCCAGATCAATTGCCGACCCAAACCCTAAATTCGCCAGATCATCGCTTCCGACCACGATTTCAGCACCACTAAAGATCAAGAGCCGCAGAACCCATCTATCACAAACGCCAGAGAGATACAAAGAGGGAAACCCTAACCGAGAAGAAGCCTAAAAACCCTAGATTTCGAAGGCAAAGCCCCCATGGCGATTCCCATCGCAGCAGGGAGAGGCGCCCGAGATCAAGACGCTAAATTCGACCTCATCATCAACAAAAATCAAAAGAGAGAGAGAAAATCATCGCACGAGACTTGCCTCTCAATCCTCTTCTTCTCTCCTCCTTCGTCTTCCGCGTCTTCTTCTTCTTCTTCTTCTTCCTCGGGGCGAACGAAAAATGCTCTGCGGGAAAATCTTCCAACGACCACCGGTTAGTCCCTATTTATAGGGGCGGGGCGTGGGGAGGGGCAGGCCATGGTCGGACGATCCGACGGTCCAGGCTGGCTATCCTTGTGCTTCTTCGCGCGATGGATCGTACGGTGGAGAGGCGCCCGGTTTGTGTTTTCTCTGCCCCGGATGGACGGCGACAACAGGAGCGCTGGAGGGCTGCCACGGATCGTGGCGCCTGCGTGGCGCGACCTGATTGGCCGGCGTGGCTGCTGCTTTGACTCGGCCCTCCCTGGGGAAGGGAATCAAAGGTAATATTCCGCGTCGGAGCATACACAGAACCGCGGACGTTAACGTGGACTTTCCAACGACTTTTCTAAATTTTTCTTTCACTTTTTTTGGTTTTTTTAAGGTAATGAGTACGATGGTAAGTGTCAATTCGACTTTCACCTTCTTCGTTTCTTTGTCATTCTGTAGCTCTTGCTTGATTATGATATGCAATTTTATTTTATTTTTGGAGATATTCAAATGTGAAACTCGTGCATGATATTTTGATAATTCCTTTTTTTTAAATTTAGAATCCTTAAACTTGGAGAAACAAACTTTTGTCTTCCAAAGAGGCCCTATTTATCAACTTTTCAACTGAAAAAAAACCAAGTAACATATCCCCATTTTGCTCCTTGATCTCAAGAAACCTTGATTCCTTTATAGTGTAGATTAAGTGCGTGTGTTAGATATGGAAGAATTATAACCGTTCCAATTTATATCAAGTAATGCGATAATCATAATTTCGTTAAGAAAAGAAAAATAGTTATATCTCATATTGAACGTTCTAGTCACTTTTGGGAAACACGTTATTAATCTCAAGGGAAGCGAAGCTAGTTGTCCCTCCCTTCATTTTTAATTAATAAAAAGAAGAATGATAATTAATTTCCTAATACGATTAGAGTTTCATAAAAACAAGAGATTTACTTTTAAGAACTAGAACGGTTACGATGAAAGCCCTATTTATCAACTAATTAAACGGGTAAGATATCATTTCCGACAAAAAAAAAACCAAGTGAGATATTCCCGTTTTGCTCCTTGATCTCAAGAAACCTCGATTCCTTTATAATGTAGATTAAGTCCGTGGTTTAGATATGGAATAATTATAACCGTTCCAATTTATATCGAGTGATGCGATGACCTTAATTTCGTTAAGAAAAAAAAAATAGTTATATCTCATATTGAACGTTCTAGTCACTTTTGGGAAACACATTATTAATCTCAAGGGAAGCGAAGCTAGTTGTCCCTCCCCTAATTTTTAATTAATTAAAAGAAAATTGTTAATTAATTTCTTAATACGATTAGAGTTTCATAAAAACAAGAGATTTACTTTTAAGAACTAGAACGGTTACAATGAAAGCCCTAAGATTTGCGCGTTTTAAAGCTTTTGATTTTCACATTTAAATCCTAAAACTTATCGTTATAACCCTTTCATTTAATAGCTTTGTCCATTTTTACATGGATGCAAAGCCTATGTGCGGTAACTTCTTTTCTCCAACTTTTCGCACAAGTGGCACTTGACTTGGAGCCAAATACATGGAATGTTAGATAAAAGAAATTAAAGAATATTAAGACTAAATTTAGAAAAATACTTTTTTCGTCAAATAGAAAAACACAATAAAAATGTCAAAAATAGAGAGAAATCGGGGAAGGTTGAGGGCAAGAAAAAGAAAAGAAAAATGATATCTCAATATGTACTGTCGTGTTTGCATTACAAATACACCGGGAAAGAATTTGATATGAAAGATAAATATCTTTTTTTGTAATCATAAAGTATATTGTTTTTCCTAGACACATGTATTCATATCTTACATGGTAAAAGACATGTGCTCCTCGGCATTTCTATAAAGATACCGAAATTTGGTGCCAAAAACATGTGAAAACTAACTCATTGCACTCTGCATCGAACCTCTCGAAATGTCCCAAAAATTGTCCAGTACCAAACCACCTTTGTTCTCATTGCACTCGCACCAAACCTCTCGAACAGTGCCAAAAATTTGTCCAATTCCAAACCACTTTTGCTCTCACGGGTCACATATTCTTCAGTACACCAGCAAAACGAGCAAATTAGTCAAGAAGCCGTCCTCGTTCATAGAGGAGGAATTTCTAAGTACTGGATCGTCCCCCGTGAGTTGTGAAACCATCATACAGCTGGATTAGTCTCCCCTGAGTCCTCGTTCATAGAGGAGGAATTTCTAAGCACCGGATCATCTCCCATGAGTCGTGGAACCATCATACAGCCGTATTAGCGCAACACTCGCCCATGGCGAGGAATTCAAAAGCGAGCTGCTTAGGCCAATCGAAATCTGGAAACCATGAACTACAGAAAATATGCCAATGGACTCATTGAGACTCATTCAGAGAGAGAGAGAGAGATCAATTTCTGTAAGTACAGTCAGTGACTATAATTCTCTAATCAAAGAATACCCGAGAGAGAGAGAGATCAGTCAGTGACTATAATTCTCCAATCAAAGAACCCCCAATAGAGAGAGAAAGAGAGAGAGAGATCAGTTTCTGTAAGTTCAGTCAGTGACTATAATTATCCAATCAAAGAATACCCAATTTACACCTCTACCATGGAGCAACTTCTCCCTTTGTTCATCACAAAAGCCCTAAAACCGAGGTACACAAATCAATCTCATTCTGCCTTCCTGCTGTTTTTTCCTTTTCCATAGTAAAGTGAAACGAATCAGTAAAGTACAACACTATTGAAACCCACTCAAGCAAGATACAACATACCACAAAAGTACAATGCTCAAATGGATCAAAGAACAAATCAAACTTAGCCTGGTTTATAACCTTTTCTTCTCTAGCAATGTACCTCTACCACTCCCAGAAGGCAGCTCACCCTGATAGGATTTGTGTGGGGATCCCACTGTGGTGCTCGGTATTTACGGTCATATCTGCATGCTGGTTTATACATCGGTGAAGTGAAAGCGTTCGGCAACCTGGAAGTTATTTGTAATCCGAAGCACAGCAGAACGCACGATCTCGGATGTCGGAGAGAGTGACTCAGGCAAACAGGGCAGACAAACTGGTAGATACTGTTCCTTGTTTCCTGAAGGACAAAAGAAGAAAAGCACGGACCTGCAGAACACGAATCTGCAGTACGTGACACCATTAGTCTGCTTGTCTTAAGGTCAAAGGCAGCAAAAGACCTCCTAAAGGCTAGAACAATCACAAGTTTGAGTTTCCATGTGGCAGTTTCAGTGTATATATATAGATGTTAAAGACTGATCAAAGGTACAATCAACCTTAAACAACTCAACCAAAGGAAAATCGAACAGTTTCTCTCCAGGAAAATAACATGCGTACCTCAATATTAGGCGGCGGATAAATGGATCAGATAGAACTTGAGCCCAAACCAGATCCAGGTCAGCTGATGTACAAAGAGTTACTTCCCATCCAGAGAAGGCAGAGGCAAGTATGTTCTCTGCATCTTTATAGGCATCCTAACAAGAAAAGGCAATCAAGTAAGAGATCTAAATCGTCAAGAGTAAGAATAAATCTTCTTTCCAGGGAAATGTGTTATACCTCGTCGTGACTGGATGAAGAGAGACCAACTAATTGGGAAAATGCTAGAAGAGGAGCCGTTAAGAAAAAGGTAAATTGGCTGCCGTTCTCTGCTACATCAGCACCGGACATATTCTTGTTTGCAGACCTCAAAGGAGAAAGAAACAGGGCAGCAGTCTCTCCTCTCTCTGCACCATGAACAACCTGGAAAACAATCTCCAGCAAGTCAGAAGCGTCAAAGCATCTAATGGATAAACATGTTCAGCTACGACCCTTAAAAGATTTTTAAAAATGTCGCGAATTGCTGCAGCACACAACATCTTCATTCATACATGGAAATCATAAAAGCATAGGTTAAATTAATTCACATTTTTTCTGGTAATTCATTTTAAACATATTTGACAGTGGGAATCACTCTCAGTTATGCTTGAACATTCATAATCGGTTTCTCTCTTAAGACAAGGTCTTGATTCCCCTAATCACTTGGCAGGTGCAGATGTCGTCCTTCTTTGAAGTGATTCCTGTTGAAATGTAGCATGTAACCAGAAGAAACCGAGATGATCTATTTCATTCTCGGTTAGAACAGAGGACAGTGGTCGAACGAGTAAGGAAAACCCAATTTTCATGAATCCAAAGTCTCATAGCTTGCAATTGAAGTCCTCGTTGATCAATATGCTGGATGATTAGATGTCACTGTGGCCATTTGGAATTTTTGGGTGTGCAATTTGTATGTCATTGATTGTGGGGAACCAGAGGTCAATCATGTGCATGAATCAAGCTAGATGAGATAAGATTATGACGAAAAACTGAACCACTTACTGCGATCGTAAAAGAGCTTAAGAAGTGACGTCAAATAAATGATGACAAATAAAAGTAAGCAGAACACATTGGAGTTCATCAAACATGGACAGCATCCTATTTTAATAGCAACAGAACAGTGACTAACCCTACAGATGCATAAGTTCTGACAAACCTGCCTTGAATGTATGGCTGTTGTCACTATCAATGATCAAAAAAAGGGGTTTCCTGGTGAAAGGAATTATATCGGCAGGGTAGAGATTGAACGAACCTGAAAATTTCACAAAGAAAACAAAATTATGAGAGCAAAAAATCAATCTCATTGAGAAAGTTCAGAGATATTGAAGAACATGCAAAATGCAATGTCCATGTCTCCTGCTCTGAAGAAGCAGTATCCAGTTTAGATACCTACCCATGGTTCTTCTTGGTGCTAAGCACAGACAACCATCACAAAAGTCATTTGACATGTTCTTCTCATCGACAGAAGATTCGGATGTGGAGGAACTTTGTTCACGAGAAAATTCACCAAAGAATTTGGTTCTAGAAAACTTTGCTGAAAGCTTGGAGTTCTCCACCTGTGAAATATTATGATGGCCCGTCCTGCCTGTGCATAGTCATTCAGTCACTGAGTTAATATGCCAAGACATGATAAGCTGCACTATGCTATCAGCAACCATTTTATATTAAATTTAACCTGGAGCTGAAAGATATATCAGCATCAAAGTATCCGGCCGGAGCTCCTCACAGATTGTAGCAATAACCTTCACCAGGATCACATCATTAAGCATCGTCTTCATTTGTTCAAATATACGTGGACAATTGTCAACTTTTCAAGCACTGTCTAAATGGTTTATCTTTCCTATCCACCAGAAAAGCATTAGCTGAACAAAAAGCAAATTTGTGTGATCATGCTAAGCCGCCTGTACTAACAACTTAGAACCATGATTTACCTTGAGTTTTGAATTACAGAATGTTAATCATGTACTGCTTTGCAGAGGATAAACTTTCAATCAAGAAGCCTCTATCTATGCAGACAAGATGATCTAATTCCTTCAAATTAGCAATCGAGATTTCTGAAGTGGAGGTGATCAAGCAAGGCAATTACTATGGTCAAACTGAAGCAATGCAATGAGAACTGCAAAGTAAATGCATCAGCTCAAAAATATGAAAAGGTTGGCCCAGAACTTACTGCAATCAATTGCGTAACTGATGGACGGTATAGAATGGCCTTCCTTGGATTGCGTGGCAAGGAAGAATCAGTCAAATCCATGCCTAAGTTTATGTCAATAATCCCAGAGGCTCCAGAATGATCGATAGCGGAACCATTCTCATTTGATTGGACAGACTTTTTCTGGTAGAATAATCCACTCGGCTCCCACTCCAGACACTGCAGCATTCTATAAGTATCCAATGTAAGCTCTGCAAATTTGACCTGAATGTGAGAGTACATTACAAGGTTAGACTAATACACAACCTAGTACATGGCTAAGTCAACATCAATAACCTATTTAAGTCACACTTAAGATTACCTCATTCCGGTGGTAGCTTGTCAGCACCGCATCTTGAAATTTTAAAATTCTTTTTGCATGAAATCGAGTTATATAAGGAAGAGACTTTGGGTGGGTATCATAGACGGTGCAGTAACGTAATGGCTGGACTTTCATGGAGGCACTTTCTACATCCATGAAGTGAATAATCTCCTGCACCACTATCTTCCATTCTTTGAAGCTAGTTTCCTGAAAAGTAATAATCAGAATGTAAGACATCAGGCCACATTCCAATCAATTCCATATTTCGAATCACATATGGTAGATTGACCACTGCGTTGTCTATTACTCATGCAATACGATATAGAAAGGCACCAATGACAATGTATAAAACCAAGCAAGATCAAGAAGCATAGGATGAGCTTGAGCATAAAAAAGCTTAGGAACCAGAGAGAAGAAGATAAAATAGAGCGACACAACAATTATGGCGAGACATCCATCAGAAGGTGCTATTCTGACTCAATTTGATGGCAATTCTGGCATAACTGTTGATGTTTAAAATTTAAAAGGAACATGCCACTAAACCCAACTTGCAGTTGAATCGGACCAAGTTTAGAAATGCTGCTGTTTTCTAATGATCAACTGGTTATTATGTGTAATATTCAAAGGGACCGCTGAAAAACATCCAGCTAAAGACTATGTTGGCTTTCAACTACATACGTTCATAAAAGTCAAGGATCATGACCAGGGTTAAAGCCCATCACTGTCAACATACAACTACACATACAAAGGATCCAACTGCTGCAACGTCAATAATGTTGTTGGTCATACATACGACGTTGCATCTAATTCTCGAATGGAACAAACGTGTACATATCAGATGAAGATGCTCCCTAATGCACACTTGCAATGCAGATACAAAAATGAGTCCTGATAATTGATGCCCAAGCTACAAATTGCTCATGAAAGAGATACTCTTCCCAAGTTAAATAACTGCTGGGTCTCCACTACCATGCTTCCAGTTTCAAATGCCCCAGTAGAGAGGGCAAATCATCGAAGCAAGGAAAGGTACCGCGGTCCTAACTATTTTTCAATAAATTTAGGCTGAAAACAGCCTTAACCAATTAAATAATGAACTCGCCATTAATTATTCACTCTCGCTTTCAAGAGCGAACATAGCCCTGTAGGGGGGTCTTGCCCTCTTGAATCATATCACTGTCCAGTCATATGTCTGTAGAACGAGAGCAGAATAAGCACAAATTCATCGTTCTCCACATATTATATCTCTAATTGCCTATCTGGGTCGCAAATTCGTCCTCAATCCCCCGCCCCCCCTTTCGAGCACCAAACACAGCATATCAACCCGTATCGAATTGGGTCGTGAGGGAGTGGGGTGGCGCCCGCGAGAGAGAGAGGGAAAGAGAGAGAGAAAGGGAGTATTTTGTTGCTTCTGCCGCGAAAAGAGTTAAACTAGGTACCCGAAAATTGACTCGGCAGTCGTCGAGGACGGCCCTGAACCGCTCCACGAGCAGCTTCACCGTGTCGGTCCGGTTCAGGATCAAGGAAACCAACAAGAACCTCGCGTAGAACCGCAGCTCCTTGGCCCTCACCCCCAGATCCCGCCCCTGGGCCCCCCCTTCGAAGTACCGCCTGCTGAGGATCGCCTCGTAGAACACGTAGGCCTCCACCAGGAACCTCGATTCGCTGGTCCTCATGTACTGCCCGAAGTACAGCTGCCCGATCCGGCTCGCGACCTCGCCGATCTCCCACCGGTTCAGCCCGGCCTCCACGAGCTCCGCCCGGTGCTCCTGCTGGTACTTCCAGAGGCGCATGTAGGACTTGAACACCTTGGGGAAGTAGTGGTTCAGGCCCCGCTCGTGCGGCGGCAGGTCCCGCACGCGCCCGAACTTGCGGTCCGCGTTCTCCACCAGCGCCCGGAACGTCTTCCACACGACGTCCTTCTCCGACATGGCGGCGGCGCGCACCCACCGCCTTCGGCGGTCACCGGAGGAGGCGGAGGAGGGCGGCGGCGCCGGCGAGGGAATGCGGGGCCTGGAGTCGGTGGCGGCGGGCGGCGCGTGAGTGAGTTGGCATCTGCGGCCCCCCTGCTGCGTGTTTGTCTGTGCGCGATGGTGCGTAAGAGAGAGAAAGAGAGAGAGAGGGAGAGGAGAGAGAGATTTAGGTGGAGAGTAGGTGCGGATTTTATGTTGTCAAGAAAAAAAGAGGAGAATATTTAATTATTATTAATTATTGTTGTTATTATTGTTGTTGTTTTGTTGTTAGGGAGGAGTTACACTAGAGTGGCGGCGTCCCCGGGGGAGTGAGGCGGGGAGGAGCGGGATTCTCTTATGGCCAAGCGGGGCCTAAAAAAAAAAAATCAATTTTGACTCAAGCAAACTTTTTTTGAAAAAATTTCAATCAACTCATTTTAAATAAAAATCCGAAAAAAGTGTCATCATTTTCTTAAATAAAAAATTGAAATAAATTTTATTTCAAATAAAAGTCTCACATGATTATGTCTATTTCAAATAAAAACTTTATTTTCCAATTAATCAAAGTACATTTTTATTATTTACATTTTCCTTTTTTTTTAAATTTTTTTCCTTTTCATGGCTTTTTTCTTTCTTCTTGGCAACCACCAACGATGCCCAAAAAGCTAAGCGAGAGTCGACCTCATGGCCAAAGGCGAGGCCAACCCTTGCCAGATCTAGATGAGGAGACCTCGCCTATGGCCGACAAGGGACGACCTTGCCCTAGGAGAGGCCGCCCTTACAAGCCATCAGCAAGGTCGGCTCTCATCAGATTTAGGCGAGGGTCGCCTCACCTCAACCACTGGCAAGGCGACCCTTGCCCCAGGTGAGCCCCCCCTCGGCAGATATAAGTGGCTGCTGGCGAGGGACAACCTTGCCTCGGCAAGGCGACCCTTGTGGTGAGGCTCAACCTCATCTACTCGTGCTTGTAACCAATCGTCGACGAAGAAGTTAAAAGAAAAAGAAAAATATTTGAATAATCAAATTTTTAATGGCCCGAGATATAATCGTTAGATTGAAAAAAAATTTCAAATGAGATCCAAACACCAAATAATATTTTTTATTACAAATTACCAAACAAAAAAGAAAACTAATCATTTTCTTAAAAAATGTTTTTTAAAATAGATTTTCCTTCATTGTGAAATTTTCTCCCGAATAAATGCATCATATGTTGCGGTCCCATTTCCAATTTGGAAATTCTTTGCAACCACCATGCAACCATCAAGCGACCACAGATTATCTGGAGTTTGACATGGGATTCTCTTTTCTCCGCTGTTCATATTGGGTGGGCGACCTTCCGGTTGAGAAAAACTAAGAGGGATCATGACGATGGCCAGGATTTTAAAAACTAATATTTATATAATATGTAGTACAATGCTCAAAAGGTTTCACCTTTTTTATGTATTTTTTATTTCAAATCAGTTCTTAAAAAAGACAAATGTTTATCAAAGTAAATAGGAAAAGGAAACGTTCATTCCCTTACATTATTGACCGGATAAACTCCACTCTAAAGCCCCAAGAAAAAAGTTCCACTCTAAAGATAATTGTTATTGATAAATATATTTTTATTGAACTAAAACATAATGATTTTAATTGAGTAATCTGATATATGTATCCAAAAATTATGGTGAAAAAAAAATTAACTTCAATTTGTTTGAAAAATGTATGAATGAATCGGGGATTCATTTTCTTTGAAAACGATTGCTCATATCGCTTGCGTAAAGTGAACGAATGAAGCACGCGTTTGTCACCCATAAAAATATTTAGATATAAATTATTATTGATTTTTGCATTGAATAAGTAATTCTACAGAAGCCAAATAAACGGAACTCTTCTATGTGACTTTTATAACGGGATGGTTGTCATCGAACTCTTCCACGTGTCGACCATCCAATGGGGAATGCATAACTTAATCTATACACCATCGGCCGACCTAATAAAAATCTTTATTTGTAGCAAATACGTCTACTTTTAAATGCTTAGCAAAAAAAAAAAAAAAAAATTGTGTGCGCCTTCTATTTTTACTCATCCTGAAGAGACTATAAAGTAATAAGACTATAAATTATTCCCTAGTTTATAAAAACACAATTTAAGATTTCAAGTACGGCCAAATATAATAAATCTAACTAAACTTAAAAAAACTCATCTAGTTATTACATAAATATATCTAACTAATTTTTAATTTACTTGAATCAGATCGGTTATAAAAAAGAGAGTATATATACATTCCAAGTAAAATAGAAAAAAGTAAAATATAATGAGACGGACGAAACTAGGGAACGTACTTTGCGCAACTCATTATCGTGGCTTGTATAAGTCCACCACGTACCTTTAGCCTTCTTTTAGAATAGGCGTGCTAAGCAGCGTAACTAGGCTCTTATCTTCCTTATCCATTTGGGAAACTGTGCTCGTTTCCTCTTTAATTATGACATTATTTATTTTATGAAAAATAAATTATTTGAAAATATTTTTTGTAAACATGATTGTTTGGATCTTTACAAGAATAAGATGAATAAGATTTTTTTTTATTGTTCACGAAAATATGTAAATATATTTGTCAACGATAAAAATATTTTTCATTAACTAATTATTTCAAACGATATAAGCGATTATTTTATGAAAATTGTTCTCCCAATCATTTATTTTCTGTGAAACCAAAAGACCTTCACAGACAATGAATGATTTGAAAAACATTTTTCTGAAAACGATTACTTATATTACTTACAAAAATGAATAAATAAAAAATATTTTCATCGTTTATGAAACTTATGATGTAAACATCTTTCATCGACTAATTATTTCAAGCGATATAAGAAATCGTTTTTGGAAAAAAATATTTTAGATTTCCGATTTGAAATTTCTTTCCAACCACCATTTGCAACCATCAAGGGACCACAGGTTATTTGGGGTCGACATGGGATTCTCTTTTCTCAGCTGTTCATATATGGTGGCCGACCTTCCAGCCGAGAGAAAACCAAGAGGGAATCACGACGGTAGCTGGGAATTATAAATACTAATATTCATATAATCCTGTAGTACAATGCTATTTTATTACATTAATATATTTCACTTATTTTTTATGTATTTTTTAATTCAAATTAGTTATAGAAAAAGACCTTTGTTTATCAAAGTAAATAGAAAAAAGAAGCATTCATTCAAATATTTTTCACCGAATAAGTTCCACTCTAAAGATACATGCTGTTGATAAATAATTTTATTGGAATAAAGCATAATGGTTTTATTTGAGTATCCAAAAAATATGGTGAACAAAAACTAACTTTAATTTTTTTTGAAAAATGCATGAGTTTTCATAAAATTAATTGTATAATTTATAACACAATTAATTAAAGTTATTTCTTTGAATTTCGAGGAAATTAAATGGAATAAATGAATCCCGTTAAATTAAAAGTACCAAAAAAGTCGATAGTTATATCAAACTTGCAATGAAACATTTAATGTAAAAAAAGATTAAATTGCCACTTATCTAAAACATAGAGCATTTGTAATTTATTTGGTTTATTTTCTACAAAGAACGAACAAGCAAATTACCAAACACGTGGTGGGCGTAAAAAAAGAGCTAGATGCCTAGTCGATTTTATAGTGGTCCAGTCTCAATGAGTGCCTACGCGACCCTCGGAAATCCATTCACGATTTTTGCCCAATTCACCAGTCGAAGCTTGATTCCCACAATTATGGCGATAAAGCACTCACATCGCTTACTTCAAAGTGTGTTTATTTTATGAAAAATAAATAATTTAAAAAATATTTTTTTAAATATAATTATTTGTATTGGTTAAAGAAAATAAATGAACGAAAAATATTTCCATCGTTTATACAAGTGTTTAGACATAAATTATTGTCAATAATGAAAATGTTTTTCATCGATTAATTATTCCAAGCGATATAAAATATTACTTTTAAAAAAATATTTCCCAAATCATTCAATTTTTGCTAAACAAATAGAGCCTAATACAATGATTTTTGCTCGATAATATGATTGTAATGTTGTTAACAAGAGCTAGAGTAAGAGATTGGTCAAGCTCATGCTTCAACTTTGGACAACCAAGACAGTGATGTATCAATACTAATCGAGCTTTATTGGCCAATAAATGGCTAATTTTTCTCATTCTCTACCGTCATCAGGGGCACTCAAACAAGTACCTCCGTTCGCCCAAACCATGTTCAAATGAGGACTGGGCATGCCACACTAATAACTAAGGCTATGCATGGTAACCATTTTATTTTTTTTTTTCAAGCATTTTATTCCTGCACTGTTTTTGGAATAGAAATCCGTTTAGTAATATAATTTCATTTTTCTATTTCTAGAACATATTTCTATTCCAAAAATAAATTTGGAATAGAACTTTTCTATTTCTGGAATAGAAATAAGAATAGAAATTAGAAATTGTTTCTCTCTTTCTTATTTCTCACCCGAAGGAGTTTCTTACCATTTGCCGCTCACCACCACCACCACCCCTGCCGTCGTCGGCCGCCGCTGCCTCTCCCATTGTCGCTGCCACTTGAGAAAGTGAAATTTTATTGATTATCAAACGAATTTCTATTCCAATAATAGAAATTTTTTGTCGTTATTAAACGCGTTTTTTGGCTCAGAAACTCATTTAGGAATAAAAATAGAAAAATCTATTTCTCTTTCAAAAATCAATTTCTGGTTAGAAATGTTATCATTCGCGCCCTAATTGGCGGTTGCCTCAGACCCTGAAGTCCGGTCAACTAGGCCCCGCATCTCCATGGAAGGCTCAATCAAAGAGCAGACTACAAGATTCCGACCGTACTACCATAAATTTCAAAAGTCCAAACACATGCACAAGAAAAACTATGGCGGAGCTTGAGGAAAGAGATGGAGGAATACAATGATTTTTGCTCGATAGTATGATTGCAATGTTGTTAACAAGAGCTAGAGTAAGAGATTGGTCAAGCTCATGCTTCAACTTTGGACAACCAAGACAGTGATGTATCAATACTAATCGAGCTTTATTGGCCAATAAATGGCTAATTTTTCTTGTTCTCTACCGTCATCAGGGGCACTCAAACAAGTACGTCCGTTCGCCCAAACCATGGTCAAATGAGGACCGGGCATGCCACACTAGTAACTAAGGCTACACATAGTAAACATTCTATTTCTATTTCTAAAACAGATTTCTATTCCGCACTTTTTTTGGAATAGAAACCGTTTGGTAAAATAATTTCATTTTTCTATTTCTAGAACATATTTCTATTCCAGAAATAAATTTGGAATAGAACTTTTCTATTTCTGGAATAAAAATTAGAAATTGTTTATTTCTTTCTTATTTCTCACCCGAAGGAGTTTCTTACCATTTGCCGCTCACCACCACCACCACCCCTGCCTGCCGTCAGCCGCCTCCGCCTCTCCCATTGCCGCCGCTATTTGAGAAAGTGAAATTTTATTGATTATCGAACGAATTTCTATTCTTGGAATAGAAATTTTTTATCGTTATCAAACGCGTTTTTTGGTTCAGAAACTCATTTAGGAATAGAAAAAGAAAAATCTATTTCTCTTTCAAAAATCAATTTCTAGTTAGAAATGTTATCATTCGCGCCTTAATTGATGGTTGCCTCAGACCCCGAAGTCCGGTCAACTAGGCCCCGCATCTCCATGGAAGGCTCAATCAAAGAGCAGACTACAAGATTCCGACCGTACTACCATAAAGTTCAAAGGTCCAAACACATGCACAAGAAAACCTATGGCGGAGCTTGAGCAAAGAGATGGAGGATCTTTATTGCTTGCGGAAAAGTTATAGAGCTACTATTGAGCATTCTGCGGAAAGCTTGTTCATGAGAACTCTCAACCCCCATGAGAAAAAGAAAGGACGGGGAAGATGATCTGATTTGATGTTGGAAGTAGAGAATTTGAGTTTCACTTGCGCTTTTCACATGTCAAATCGGGTTATAGAGCGAAGCAGAGAGATTTAGCATTGTGGCGACAAGGGATGGGCATAGGCTCGAGGAGTAGGGTTGAGCAATTTTAGGTTTCACTATTTTATATAGGTTTTATATGAAACCTATTCGTTTGAACAAATTTATCATGTTTTGGAACTTAAAAGTTACCTTACATACCCTAAAGCCTGGAGCCTAACTCGTCACAGGTTTTAAGATCTATCAAGTTCCACTTATATTATTAATTGAATGATTACGGTGAATTATTACATCTAATGACCATTTATTGCTACTATAATTTACTGACCATAACTTATATTTAGATTCAAAAAATATGAACACTAACGAAGTAAAAGTCTCATCATAAAATGGAAATTCAGACTAATAATTTCAAATTATACACTCATCATCGAACGTTATGGAATATCGTATGATCACGTAAAGATATAAACCAAGAAAAACTTGTTATAGGTTCATTCTAGGTTTCCCTAAGTTCTAACCTAGAACTTGGAATCTATCAGTCGAAATAAATTTCTCAATTTTTGGAACTTAAAATCTACCCCACATACTTTGGAATTTGGAATCAGACAAGTTCCCAATTGTCCGATTTTTAAGTTTTAGATTCTACCTTGGAACATCTCACTTGTATTAAGGAGGGCACCGCCCCAAAGCTTTAAAAGTTCTCAATATAAGTTATGTGGGGCGATTTTTTTTTCCCATTTTTCCATCTTCTCTCACATGGACTATTCTATAAAAGGTTTGAGCTTGTTTTGACTCTGTAAAACCAAACCTATTAGACCGTTCTTTGTTAAGACCCACTCGTGAGGCCCTTATTTATAGTCATAATATAATAACAAGGTCCTTCTTATAGTTATCAATAGTGTCATCATTATATTAGTTTTTAATCAGAAATTACTAATAATAATAAAAAACTCCAATGGTATCCCGACGAGGCATCGTTGCTCCGCCAAAGCACATCCCTCCTACCCTCACCTCACGAGGGCATAGAATGGTGGCGGACGGGCTTTAGTTTAAGGATGGACATGTTCTAGCTGTTATTAAGGTCATGATTTTGGCTTGCTTCATACCGTGACATTATGGGCACTATTGAGAAAATACAAATTTGAGCTTCAAACAAGTATGAAAATATTTAGATTGTATTTAGTTCAACTTTTATAAGGGACTTTAACCCTCAAAAGTCCTTTAAGTGAAAGTTGGGCCATTTTGATTTTTTTTTTTTTAAAAGCATTAAAGTGAAAGCGAGCATTGGCAAAGTTTGAAGCACAAGACTTGCTGACATTTTTGGAACACAGCTTTTAGGATTAATGATTTTCCCTTCCAAAATTGCCCTCACTAATATTTTCATTTTCCACTCGTCCTCATAAAAAAATTGTTCATCTTCTTTGGTATTGGAGATTTGGGTTATCGGCGAAGCTCTATTGAGCATCGCATGAGACCTGTCGACTATAGCCAATGGTCACCAAGGGTTGTAGCCTCATCGATGGTCGCGGGTCTCTCAGGCAAGATTTGGATGAGGTCACGGCTTAAGTAATATATAAATGGGTCGAGGGTAGCCAAGAATTGCTAGGGCTGCCAAGGTTGATGGTTATTGTCAGGGAGGAGTGCACTACGGCGGCGGCGTTCGGGGAATGAAGTGGGGGAGGAGTGGGATTCTCTTCGGCCAAGCAAAGCAGGGCCAAAAGAAATCAATTTTGACTCAAGTAAATTTTTTTGGAAAATTTCAAATAAGTGAATAAAGTAGAACTTATTTCAAATAACGATCCGAAGTGTCATCATTTTCTCAAATAAAGGACTAAAGTGGATCTTATTTCAAATAAAGTGCCTCAGTGATTATGTCTGTTTCAAATAAGAACACGATTTTCTTGCTGGGCAAGTGCAATTTTGTCATTTACCTTTTTTTTTATTTTTTTCTATCTTTTTTCCATTTTATGGTTTTCTTTTCTTCTTCGTCAGTCGTTGGCCAACCACTAGCAATGTCCAGAAAGGGTTAGGTGAGAGTCAACCTTATGGCCAAAGGCAAAGTCGACCATTGCGAGATCTAGGCGAGGGACAGCCTTGTCCTGGGGGAGGTCACCCTTGTGAGCCATCGGTGAGGTTGGCCCTCACAAAATCTGGGCAAGGGTCACCCCACCCTAGTTGCTAGCTAGGCTACCCTTGCCTTAGGTGAGGTCGCCCTCCTTGCCCTAGGTGAGGTTGCCCTCGCCGACCCTATTTGAGAGCTTACGGGCCTTCACCAATAACTGATGAGGGTCGTTGAGCCATCGCCCGCAACCTACGAGGGTGCTGAGCCCTTGCTCACCCTCGCTAGAAAGGGAAACAAAGAAAAGGGAAAGAATAAAAAATAATTTTAAATTAAAATTGTATTTGGACAAAAACGTCATTTAATCAGTCGAAATATTTAGCTCGCTAGCAATCGGTGAGGTTAGGCCTTTATTTGAAACAACCATGGTCACTTTAGGCTTTTATTTGAGAAAATGAGGATACTTCAATTTCTTATTTAGAATATTCCCAATATTTTTACTCAAATTTATAATTTTAATATTAAGAAAAAAAAAGTTAATTCGATACCTCAACTCCTTTTGTCTTGTGAATAACTCATACACATTTTCTAAAAAAAATAGTTTATGTCACTTGCAAAAAATAAATAAATGAAACGTCCATGAAAAATATTAAAATATAACTTACCATCGATGATTAATTTTTTTTCGGTTCAAAGCCTTGATTTCTTCATAGCCTATGAAGTGACAAACGAGGCTAGGGCACGCACTCGTTCTCTAAATTTTTTAATATTCTATTCTTTTATTATTTTTTTCTTCTTCTTATGTAAGATATGATGAGGGTCGAGCATGCCCAAGGCTGACAAGGCTCAACCTCCCCTACTCGCGCTTGTAGCCGATCACCAAGGAAGAATTTAAAAAGAAAAATAATTAAATAATCAAGTTTTTTATGGCTTAAAATATAATCTTTAGATTGAAATCATTTTCCAAATGAGATCTAAATAACAACAAATATTTTCGGTTACAAATTACTAAACAAAAGGAAAACCAGTCATTTTCCTAAATTTTTTTCTTGAAATAGAATTTCCTTTATCAAGAAATCTTCTCCCAAACAAATGCACCATATGTTTCGGTCCAATTTCCAATTTGAATTTTCTTTGCAACCACCATGCAACCATCAAAGCGACCACAGGTTATCTAGAGTTGACATGGGATTCTCTTTTCTCGATATAAGTTGGGTGACCTTCCGGTTGAGAAAAACTAAGAGGGATCATGACGATGGCTAGGATTTTAAAAGCTAATATTTATATAATATTTAGTACAATGCTTAATAGATTTCACTTTTTTTAATGTATTTTTTTTTATTTCAAATTAGTTATAGAAAAAGATATATGTTTATCAAAGTAAATAGGAAAAGGAAACATTCACTCACTTACATTATTGACCGAATAAGTTCCACTCTAAAGCCCCCCAAAAAAAGCTCCACTCATTTGACCAAAAAAAGAAAAGTTCCACTTTAAAGATAAGTGCTATTGATAAATATATTTTTATTGAACTAAAACATAATGATTTTAATTGAGTAATCCGATATACATATAAATATATGTATCCAAAAATTATGGGGAACAAATGCCAATTTTAATTCGTATGAAAAATGTTTGAATGAGTCGGGATTCATTTTCTTTGAAAATGATTGCTCATATTGCTTGTGTAAAGTGAACAAATGAAGCATGTGTTCGTTGTTCATAAAAATGTTTAAATATAAATTGTTATTGATTTTTACATTGAATAAGTATTCTATAAAAGCCAAACAAACGGAACTCTCCTATGTGATTTTTATAACGAAATGGTTGTCATCGATCTCTTCCATATGTTGACCATCCTACAGTGAATGTGTAACTTAATCTATACACCATCGGCCGACCTAATAAAAATCTTTATTTGTAGCAAATACGTCTATTTTTAAATGCTTAGCAAAAAGAAATTGCGCGTGCCTTCTATTTTTACTCATCCTGAAGAGACTATAAAGTAATAAGACTATAAATTATTCCCTCGTTTATAAATGTACAATATAAGATTTCAAGTACAACCAATATAATATATCTAACCAAACTAAAAAAAACTCATCTAATTATTGTGAGATTTGATGGGACCACTGCCGACTGTTTAAAAACAGTCGGCAGTGGTCCCATAAAATCTCACATGGTATCAGAACCGGAGTTCCTGAGTTTAAATTTTACTAGACCCTATTTGCCTCCTCGATTAAATTTCCACGCTTAGTACTAGGCAAACCACGCCGACATCTACCAGTTTAAGCTTTTAGAACAGTCGGTAGTGGTCCTATAAAATCTCACAAGGTATCAGAGCTGAAGGTCCTGAGTTCAAATCTTACTAGGCCTTATTTGCCTCATCAATTAAATTTTCACGTTTAGTACTAGGCAAAAAGACCAGATTAAGCTTGAGGGGGAATGTTAGAATATATAAATAATAAAACCACGCCGTCATCTATCAACTTAAGTTTTTAGAACAATCGGCAATACTCCCACTAAATCTTATAGTTATTACATAAATATATCTAACTTATTTTCAATTTACTCGAATAAGATCGGTTATAAAAAGAGAGCATGTATACATTCCAAGTAAAATAGAAAAAAGGAAATTCCTTTATAATTTAAATATAGCTTATAACGTTAACCAAATATGTTCCTCGGAGAGAATGATGTAGCATAACTTTTCCGTTTGAAGTATCGATTTCTCTATAGCCTATAATGAGACGGACAAAACTGGGTATGTACTTTAGGCAGCTCATTATCGTGGCTCGTATGAATCCTCTACGTGCCTTTAGCTCCACAACCTTGACAATCAGTCTTCTAGTAGTCTTTTGGAATTGGTATGCTAAGCGGCATAACTCGGCTCTTATCTTCGTCATCCATTTAGGAAACTTTGCTCATTTTCTTTTTTATTATAATTCCATTTGTTTCACGAAAAATAAATTATTTAAAAAATATTTTTCTTGAAAAATAATCGTTTGTATCTTTATAAGATGAACAAGATTTTTTTTTACTGTCGACAAAATTTTTTAGACATATTTGTCAATAATGAAAATATTTTTCATTGACTAATTATTTCGAATGAAACAAGTTATCATTTTTTGAAAAATATTTTCCAATCATTTATTTTTTGCGAAAAAAAAGAGCCTCACGAAAAATGAATGATTTGAAAAATATTTTTCTAAAAATGATCACTTGTATTGCTTACAAAAATGAACAAATAAAAAATATTTTCATTGTTTACGAAAATATTTGAACATAAATTGTTGCCTATGATGAAAACATCTTCACTGACTCATTATTTCAAGCGATATAAGAGATCATTTTTAGAAAAAATATATTTTAGATTTCCAATTTGAAATTTCTTTCCAACCACCTTTTGCAACCATCAAGGGACCACAGGTTATTTGGGGTCGACATGGGATTTTCTTTTCTCAGCTGTTCATATATGGTGGCCAACCTTCCAGCTGAGAAAAAACCAAGAGGGAATCACGACGGTAGCTGGGAATTATAAATACTAATATTCATATAATCTATAGTACAATGGTATTTTATTACATTAATATATTTCACTTATTTGTATGCATTTTTTAGTTCAAATTAGTCATAGAAGAAGACCTATGTTTATCAAAGTAAATAGGAAACAGAAGCATTCATTCAAATTTTTTTGACCGAACAAGTTTCACTCTAAAGGTACATGCTATTGATAAATAATTTTATTGAAATAAGGCATAATGGTTTTATTTGAGTAATCCGTATCCAGAAAATTATGGTGAACAAAAACCAACTTCAATTTGTTTGAAATGTATGAATTTTCATAAAATTTATTGTATAATTTATAACACAATTAATTAAAGTTATTTTTTTTTGAATTATGAGGAAATTAAATGGAATAAATGACTCCCGTTAAATTAAAATTACCAAAAAATTTTATATTTATATCAAACTTGCAATGAAATATTTAATGTAAAAAAAAGATTAAATTGCAACTTATTTAAAACATAGAGCGTTTGTAATTTATATGGCTTATTTTCTACTTTTTGAATAGACATGTATAATATATAGCTTCCATCATTGAATGCTAAAATCGTTCTCCTTTATTTTTGTTTTGCTTGGAACATGACATTATAACTTTTGCTCAACAACATGATTGCAATATCATTAACAAGAGCTAGAGTAAGAGATTGCGTCGAGCTCATGTTCAACTTTGCACAACCTAGAGAGCGATGTATTATACTAATCAAGCTTAATTAGCCGTTAATGGCTACTTTTTCGATCTCTATCGCCATTGAGGGCACTCGCACAGGTACCTCCGGTCCCCCAAACCAAAGTCAGAGCAGGATCGGGCACTCCTCACTAGTAAATTGTCGGTCGGGTCCTCAAGGTCAGGTCACCCGGACCCCGCATCTCCATAGAAGGGTCAATCAAAAGAGCAACCACAAGTTCCAACCGTACTGCCATAAAGTTCAAAAGTCCAAACACATGCACAAGAAAATCAATGGCGGAGGTTGAGGAAAGAGATGGGAGAATCCTTGTTGCTTGCGGAAAAGTTATAGAGCTACTATTGAGCATGCTGCGGAAAGTTTGTTCATGAGGACTCTCGACCCCACGGAGAAAAGAAGTGGTCGGGGAAGATGATCCGGTTCTATGTCGGAAGTAGAGCATTTGAGTTTCATTTGCGCTTTTCGTCTGTCAAATCAGGTTATAGAGCGAAGCGGAGAGGTTTTGGATTGTGGGCAGGGCAATGCCCGGAATTAGCCCTTCCCACTTGTAGCCCTACTCGCCTTGTGGAGCAAATATTAGGTACCGCAATGATGTCGTGCCAGTAAAATACTAATCCACTCACCATGTGGCGCATGTCTCTCACGGGCTCACAAGTCAGATCTTTCTCCCTTTGTCTCTCTTCGTGGTCTCTCTCTCCCTCCCCTATAGTGTCACTCGCTGCTCTCTCTCCTTCTCTCCCTCCTTATGACCTAGCTATTCTCTCTCTTGTCCAACTCCGCCTCACACATCACCTCATTTGCTAATCCCCTTTCGGTGGCAGCTCCACCATTGAGGTCATTTGTCGACCCCACAGCCGCTCCCTAATCCAAAAAACAAGCCCAAGCCCCCTGTCATCCCCGATCTCGAGCCCTCCCTCAACCCTTGCATCCTCGAGGTCCCTTGCAACTTCGATATCGTTGGTGTTAGGGCTAATACAATCATCTAGAGGGAGGTGAATAGGTGATATTGTAAAAAATAAAGAAATTTAAAATCAATATTACAACAGAATAACTTTTGGTGACAAAATCTGCAATGGTCAGATTTTACTGGTGTGTAAGTGTTTCTATCTAATAAAAAAAAAAAAGTAGGGATAAAAATTGCACACGGATATTTATAGTGGTTTAGCTTTGTCAAGTCTATGTCCACTCTTCCGCGCTAACAACCTATTGGCTAAATTCCACTATTTGAACTAATTAAAGGTTACAAGATCTTAGTAATAAAAACTCAAGCTCATGAGATCAACTCTTCACACAATCTCAACCTCTAAAAGATTACACACTGTAGCACATAGAGACGAAAGTATTTGATCAAGAATACTCTTCAAGTCTTTGGAATTGTAAGCTTTTGTTCTTGTTACGTTTGCATGCGCATTCACCTTAACTCATCTACTCTAAGATCTCCTTATATACTCCTCCACTATCCAAGCTGACCGTTGGACATAATCTCCAAAGGATTATCCAGCCAATCTACCCGTTGGCCTAAATCTTAAGAAGATCCAATTGCTTCCGAGTTGTCAAAAATAAAGCTTCCTTAAGATATGCTGCTCATACAACAGTTTGGGTTTCCATATGTCAAGCACTCCAATTTGAGAACAAATCGCATATATTTTGACATTCTTGAAAATCCAAATCTTCAAAGGATTTTGTGGAAAATATTCCTTTTGAACCCCTTATAAATGAGGCAAGAAATCCAATCAATCTTCACTAGTTGTTGCTCAAAAATTTCTATTCTTTTCTAGCCGTTAGACATATCCAATATGGAAGGAAATAATTCTGCTCCGACCAAGATTTCGAAAGACAAGATTTGATGACATCTCATTGGACTTTACTCTTAAAAAATACTTATTGTTAGAAACTAAAGTCTATTTCAACGAATAAGTTTTGTCAATCCTCAAAACCTCTTTAGGGAATGCTTTCTCAACAATTGCCTCCCTACAAAGCTTTTGGATTTGGTGAGGGTTGAGCCCTAGCCAAATTCGGTGAAAGCGACCCTCGCCTATGACTAGGGGTGAGTATGGTCCGAGTTGGGTCATTCCAACACCTAACTCAGAGACCAACCTGCATAATGTCGACCTCCAATTTTTGGGACTGAGGATCGGACTGACCTTATGGATTCGGTCCGGTTCTAGGATCAACCTAGGACCAATCAATTATTTTTTTGTTTTATTGTTTGTATTCCTTAAATGAACAAACATGTTATTTTAAATTTTATATCTATCAACAATACAATATTGAGCAACCAAACTTTGGACACTAATACATAGCAAACATAAATATAAGAAGAGTTAATAATAGAAATTTCACACTTGTTAAAAGTAATAAACCATAAGAGTGAACACGCAAGGTGAGGGAATAGAAGCAAGCGGCAAGGCAAGTGAACAAAAGCGAGCGATAAAGCAAGCAAGGCAAGTGAAGAGAGGCAAGTCTCGAGCCAAGCGATAAGTAAGTGAGAAAGCAAGTGAGGCTAAGGTGACAAATGAGGCTGAGACGAGTGAAGAGGTTTTTTTTTTCTATCGAATCAGGACTTGATTTCTTTCTATTTTCTAACTTACATAGCAAATTGAAATGCAAAGAAAAGAGAGGAGGAGGCGCTAGGGTTTCGAATAAGTATATAATATATAATATATCATATATTTTATAATAATATATAACATGTATAGAGTTGGTCTGGGTTGGACCAATCCTAACTCCCAAGACCAAGGACTAACTCGTATAGCGCAGGGTCTAGGAGTCCAAGGGCCAAGGTCAACACATCGCCTTGTCGATGGTCGCTAGTCTACAAGACAAGATCTAGATTGGGTTGCGGCTCTAACAAGATTTAGATGGGTTAATGGTTGCCAAAAACTATAGATGGCCACCAAGGTTGATGGTTATCGTGTTGAGCATCGCCAAGGTTGAAGGTCGACTGAGCCTTTTGTCTCCAGATGTTGTCTAAGGTTGTGTGATTGCAGTGTTGCCATACCCAAGTTGCATAACTTAGATCTCTTTCAAGATCACGGTGGCCCTCTACTTTCACAATGGAGATGGCAACTAGTAGACCCTTTGTCTTTCTTCTCTATTTATAAATTTTAAAGCTATTTTACAAAAAAAGAAGAAGAAAAACTACACTAAGGATGCGTTTGGTTCATTTTTCCCGATGGCTTTTGGCCTCAAAAGATCTTCGGGAAATGTTGGGATGTTTGACAAGCCTTCTCAAGAGGCTTTCGGCCAATTAGTGGCCTTAGAAGACTGAAATCTCAATGTTGGTAGGGATCAGCATTGAGCTTTCAATATTCCAAGAATGCTGAAACTTGGGTTAAATTTTTTTCTTCCAAAAATACCCTCATCAATTATTTAGTTACGTAGTTTTTCCCCTCGTTGTCATCGTACATCTTATTTGCGCAAGGGCGACCGGTAAGTTCTTGAGACCTAAGCAACCATTGCTTGGGTTCTTGCTACCCAAGCCATAATCGCATGGGTCTCGTGACCTCAAGCAACAAGTGACCCTTTCTTGAGGTCACATGACCCTTTCTTGAGGTCACATGACCTTCATGAGACCTGAGCAATGGTCGTCGAATTTTTGTGAACCCAGCAACGGTTGTTCGAGGTCAAATGACCTCGGTCGTCAATGCCAAACCTGGCTCATCGATGGCTTGAACCCTCTTGCTAGTTTAGGGTTTGAGTATTTCTTTAATAAAGAAAATTGCGGCCAAAACCCTTGTAAATTTTTTTTGTCTAATACTACTTGAACTAAAAGTCACTTTGCAAATAGGTTTTACTAAATGGAATTTACATTTTCTCAAAGGACTTTGGCTTTCAGCTCTTTGCATTACACCTAAAGCCATTTCCAAATTTGAATTAAACCCACCCTAAGAATCACTAAGTGAATGGTATTCATTTTGAGCAACTACACCTCTTGACAAAGATGGACCTAAGCATATCCTTGAAAGGCTTAAAGGGAGGAAATAAGCGGGAGATCCGCCTTAGGGTGGGAGATCTCGTAATATCACTCCGTATTCCCTCTCAGTCGAGAAGAAAAAGATTAACTAGGAATTAGGGGCCCTTAAGTGATGAAGGTAGATACTACGTCAAGACTTCAGTCTTGACTACCGTCAGGTAGGGTGGCATAGTAGCCTCCTGCGAGTGAGAAGGGATAGGTGAAATATCCACTGCTTAGGGTTCGTTTGATTCAGCTTTGCAAATGGGCTTTGAGTCTAATGCAAATGCTGAAAGCCCAAAGCTACTTGGGGTTTGGGGAAATACAATTGTGTTTGATAAAATTTCTTTGCAAATGGACTTTGAGTTGAATGTGCGTTTGGTAAAAAAAAATTTCACAATGGACTTTGAGGGGTATAATATATGTATATATATATGTATATATCTTTCTTTAAAAAAAAAAAATTGAACTAAACCCTTCACTGACGAAGGGCTACAGCCGCTAGATGGGCGAAGGGCTACAGTCGTCGGCAAGCTAGATCTAGCACCAGCAGCCTCGAGCGACCTCTAGCAAGGGTTGTGGCCTCAAGTGGCCCTCACTTGGGTCGCGTGGCGCTTGGGTTGAGCAACCCTTGTTGAGGGTTGCCCAAGGTCGGGCGACCTTCGGTGTTCCTCGGCTAGGTCACACAACCCTTGTCGGAGGTTGCTCGACCTTGGGCGACCCTCGGCGAGGGTCGCTCAACCCAGCGCTGCGCGACCCAAGTGACCACCGCCTGGGTGTTGCGGCCCTTGCCTGGGTCTCACAAGTGTCGCGCGACGGCGGCCGGTGGTCACGTGACCCTCACAAGACCCAAGTGAGGGCCGCCTGAGGCCGCGAGACCCAGGCGGTAGTCGCCTAGGTCGCATGGCACCTAGGTCGAGCGACCCTCACCAAGGGTCACCCAAGGTCGGGCAACCTCCGACAACCCTCGGTTGGGTCACGTGATCCTCGCTGGAGGTCGCCCAACTTCGAGCGACCTCAGTTGACGACTGCTGACACCAGATCTGGCTCATCGACGGCCATAGCCCTTTGCCGGTCCAGCGAAGGGCTGCCTCCTTTTTCAATTAAAAAAAAATAACTAGTGGCAAAATCAAAAATATGAAGAATTAGTGAGGATAGTTTTGGAAGGGAAAAATTAATTTTAGCATTCCGCCAAATGCTAAAAGTCCAAAGCTAGTCCTTACTAGTTTTGAGCTTTCGGCATTTTGAAGGCCGGCTTTCAGTTGAAAGCCATGTCCAAAGCTGAACCAAACGGTCTAGCATTTCCCCAATGGACTTTCAGGCCTGAAAGCTCCTTGGAAATGCTAAATCAAACGTACCCTTAGTAACCTGCCCTTTAAGTAAAGTCTTATAACCTCTTGACAAAGATGACAAACCCGCCCTAAGAATCACTAAGCGAACAGTATTCATTTTGAGCAAATACACCTCTTGATAAAGATGACAAAATGACTTTTACATATTTCCACAAAAGCTCTTCCAAAGCAACCTTAATAATTCATCCTTCCCCAACTAATTGGATGGATATATGTCGTGCATCGGAAATAAGAAAGAGATCACGGATGCAAATCTTACAAATGCTTTTAACCATCATAGGGATCTAAGTAAGTCATTAAACTGTTTTATCTTAATTTTGGGATGTAAAATACAGGATACTCGTACCTTGTTAAGGAAGAAAAATATACCACTCAAAATAAGGGTCTGAAGCATGCAGGGACCGACACATTAAAAAAAAAAAAATACAGTCAGGTTGGACGTCCTTATTAAAGGGACCACCGCTAATGTGCATCCTCTCTTAGCTGATTGGGTGGATATATGTCGGGTATCGCAAATCAAAAAAGAGATCATGGATGCAAATCTCACCAAAACTTTTTACCATCATATATTTAAATCTAATTGAATAAAACAGGAGAAAAAAGGGGTGGTTGCTGACGTGGCACTCCTCCAAGTCAATTTCATTCGGTTCAATTTAACGCATTAATTAGTAATTTATTAAAAGTGCCAAAAAAGAGTTGACAGAAACGTGAAGAAATGGAGGAAAACGAAAAATAAAAATAAAAAACGGCAATTCGCCTGTGCGGTGCTGGATCCCAATTCCGGTCAGGAAAGCGGGCCCGCCTCTCCCGACTTCCGTTCCCTCTCCCTCGTCTCCAACTGCGGCTTCTCCATCTCGGTCTCTTTTTTTTTTTTTTTTTTTTTGGTCGGTCTCCGTCTGGTTCCTGAAGGCTCCTCGCATCTGCGCATAGCGACGATGGCGATTAACTGGCGCTCCTCCTCCTCCTCCTCCTCCGCCTTCGCCTCCTCCACCGCTGTTGGGGATAGCTTTGTCGGCACTGCATCCGTGCCATATGAGTCGCACTAGAGAGCAAGATAGAGCGGGAGAGGTAGGGAGAGATGTGGGTGTTTTACCTAATCTCATTGCCCGGACAGTGGGCATGGTGGTGTTCACGCTACGGTGCTTCGCCGGGCTGAAGGTGCCGCGCTACGTCCTGTTCACCATTGGTTACGCCTAGTTTTGCTCTCTCTCCATCATCATCCTCGTCCTGGCTTATATCTGGACAGTATGCGCCTTCATGGACACGCTCCTGCAATTCGATTGATATATAGACATACCTCTCTCTCGTGCATGTCCCATGTTTTGGCTCTGTGGCATCTCACTATGGATCATTAGATTACCATTACGGTCCCTTACGTCAATGAGGACTGGGAATTGTATTTAAAAGTCTTGTCTTTCTCCTATGTGTCACCTCCATATAGAAATGCCATACTTTTAGAAAAATTGTTGACTTTGTTGAGAGAGGAGGCATTGAAAGAAAGATCTCAGCATTATATCAGACAATGCATCATACAATGATAATATGATTGATATTTGAAAAAACACACTTTCTATGAGATCCTCTTTGTTATGTGATGGATAGCTTTTTCATGCGAATTGTGGTGCACATGCTTTGAATCTCATCATACAGGAAGGTCTAGAGGTTATTGATGTATCATTACATAATATTAGAGAAACTGTTAGGTATGTGAGAGCTACACAAGGGGGAGAGTAAAATTTGTCAAATTTATATCGTAGTCATGCTTAAACACCAATAAAAATGTACGTCAAGATGTGACTACTAAATAGAATTCTACATACCTAGTGCTTGAGGGTGCACTTTTCTTTGAAGGTACATTTTCACATTTAAAGTTAATTAATTGTAAATTTATCACATGTCCATTGTATGAAGATTGAATTAGAGCAAAGAAAATTGCATTCTTGTTAAAACCCTTTTATGATATTTCTACTATATTCTCTGGAGTTAGATATCCCATAGTGAATTTATATATTTATGGAGTATGGTAGATTTAGCTTTGTTTGATACAAAGAAATGATGCTGAGGATGAGGCTATTAGTTCTATGGCTAAGGCAATGCTTAAAAAGTATGAAAAATATTGCAAGTGTTATAGCCATGTCTTATCTTTTGCTACTATATTAGATTCTCGCTATAAGTTACATTTGTTAGAGTTTTGCCATTCGAAGTTGGATATGAATGATCATATAGAATTTGTACGGAGCATTAGAGAAAAGCTCTATGTGCTGGTCACCTTACTTCAACTCATCAAAGTAACATTTCAATTGAGGACATTAGCAAGAACATTGGGGACGACATTAATGAGTATGATGCATTCAAGAGTGAACACTTTGGATCACAATCTATTAAGTCACTATTGGATTTGTATTTGGAGGAGAATAGGCTTGATGGAAAGAAGTTCCCAGATGTTAATGTTCTCAATTATTGGAAGACTCATTTGAGAAAATAATTTGAATTCGTTTATTATATAGATATGCTTAAAATATGCAGACTTGTTCTCCCCATTTACGTGCATTCTAGATAGGAAAAAAATAAATAATTATGAGTTAGGACGCGTTTGTTTCATGGAAAATATTTTCTAGAAAAACTTTTTCCTCATTTTTCAGTGTTTGGCTTGTTTAGAAAAATGAGTCAACGGAAATGTTTTTCTAGTCAACAAATATGTTTTCCTAACAAAACTTAAATTCAAGAAAACGATTTCCCCTTTAAAAGAATCGATTTTTTTTTCTAAAAGTTTTTCCTAGTTTTAGGATCTTGGTTGTTGAAAAGTCTATTCTTATAAAAATAATTTTAAAAAAAAATCAAATTTTGAATTATTTCTTTTTTTATTTTCTTTCTTTTTCTTCCACCTTATTCCCCTTTCTCCTTTGCCGGCAGCAACTAGCCAAGACGATAGGCCAACAAGCTCGTTGGCCCGAGCTTCATCGAGGCCAACAAGCTTGCGACTAGCTAGATCCAGGCAAGCCTGAGCTCGATCAAGGCTGGCGAGCTTGCAAGCTTCGACCAAGGCTGGCGAGCTCGTAGCTCGCTCAATCTTGACGAGATGGAGCTTGCTTGTGGAAGTCGCCAGTTGGTAGCGACGGGGAATAGACAAGGATAGCATGCGGGGAAGCAAATGAGTGTTGGAGAAGAAGGAAAAAAGAAAAAGAAAAAAGAAAATTAATTAAAAATTTGAAATAAAAGTAAAATATTAAAAAATTGAAAATTTTTTGCTGAGATAGAATCATTTTCCAATGAGGTCTAAACATTAGAAAACGTTTTCGATCATAGATTACCAAACAAAGGAAAACTAACAAAGCAAACCACCCTAAAACTCAATAAACATTCACTCGTGAATAAGTAATAATTGTGAGAATTTGATCATCTCACGCACATGACCTCTCTATCTTATTTATATAGAACAAGAAAATCAAATCATTTTTTCTTGAAAATAACTTCCTTAATATTTTTCTGCGAAGTTCATATTCCCATCTGCCCAAATATTCGAATATTTAAGCCGATATATCGAACAGATAAGTACAATTAACGAACAACCAAATTACCAAACAGGTGGCGTGCGTAAAGTAAAAGAGATAGAAAGCGAGAGAGAAATGCCTAGCCGGTATAGCAGCTCAGTCTCAATCAGTGCCTACTCTACTCCCCAAATCCATTAGCAAGTTTTGTGCAACTTTAAGTGGTGCGTTTATTTTGTTGAAAATAAATAATTTGAAAAATATTTTCTTAAAACAATCAATCATACCGCTTAAAAAATGAATGGCTAATATTTTCATTGTCCATGCAAATAATGAAAACATATTTTATTGACTAATTATTTCAAGCAATATAAAAGATTAATTTTAGGTAAATATTTCCCAAATAGTCCATTTTTTAAGAAACAAATGAAGCCTAGTACAATGATTTTTGCTTGACAATAATGATAGCAATGTCATTAACAAGAGCTAAAGTAAGAGATTGGGTCGAGTTCATGCTCCAACTTTGGACAATCTAGAGAGTGGATGTATCTATACTAATCGAGCTTAATTAGTCGTTAAATGGCTTATTTTTCAATCTCTATCACCACCGAGGCCGCTTGCACAAGTACCTCCGGTCATCCGAACCATGGTCAAAACAAGATCAGGCACCCCACACTAGTAACCGGTCAGCAGCCACCTCGGGGCCCCGATGTCCGGTCACCCGGGCCACGCATCTCCATAGAAGGCTCAATCAAAAGAGCAACCGTACTACCATAAAGTTCAAAAGTCCAAACACATGCCCAAGAAAAACTATGGCGGAGGTTGAGGAAAGGGATGGGGGGATCTTTGTTGCATGCGGAAAAGTTGTAGAGCAACTATCGAGCATGCTGCGGGAAGTTTGTTCGTGAGGACTCTCGACCCAGCGAGAAAAAGGAAAGGACGGGGAAGATGATGCGCTTCGATGTCGGAAGTAGAGATAGGGCATAGGGCCCAAGGAGGGCACAACCCCTAATGGCTTCAAAGAAATGCCCCAACGGGCATAGGGCGAGGCACGGGGCCACTATTCCCTTTTGCGTATTTTTAATGAGTGCATAGTTTTATGGTATGATTGATATCACGAAAAATCATAAACTCATGTGATAAATTTACTTCATATTAATTTTTTGATCACAAAAAATGCCTAGAATAATACATTCGTGATAAATTTATCTTTTGTTAATTTTAGTTAAATTTTACAGTCAAAGTGCTAAATTGGATGACACGGTGTACCGGTTTGGAGTTTTATTTTCCATTTGTTAAAAATGCACCAGTTTGTGATTTTTTGTAGTATTAATTCAATTTAACGGAAATTAACGGAGAGTAAATTTGTTAAAAACATTGCAATTTGGGGCTTATGGACTAAATTTATTGCAAGTGTATCAATTTAGAATTTTTTTTGTAGTATTAAACATTTATAATATGATATAAATTTATCAAAAAGATCCTCAGAATAACCTCTTTTTCTTGCGAATCTGGTTTTATAAGGGGCACAAGCCTGAAAAGTTCTCAATATAAGTAATATGGCGATGGACTAAGCATGTCTTTAAAAGGTTCAAGGGAAATAAACAAGTGGAAACACCATCCTAGGGTGGAAGTCCGTGTAATGTCACCCATGTATTCCCTCTCTCTCAGGAAGACAAAGATTATAAAGGAATTAGGGGAACTTGTGATGGTGAAGGTAGACACCACATCAAGAGCAATCCTGGCTATCGTTGAGTAGGCTAATATAGTAGCTACCTGCGCTTGAGGTGAGCAAGGGCAGGTGAAATTCCTGCTACATGTAGCACGTGATATTTTTTTTTCCATTTTTTTTATCTTCTCGTTGTATCACATGGACTATTTTATAAAAGGTTTTAGCCCTATTTGACTCTGTAAACCAAACCCACTAGACCGTTCTTTACTATGATCCACTCGTGAGGCCCTTTATTTATTGTCTTAATATAATAACAAGGTCCTTCTTATTGTTATAAATAATGACGAATTATATTAGTTTTCTAATTAGAAATTGCTAATAATAAAAATGAAAATCGATGGTGTCTCGACGAGGCGTCATTGTCCGCCAAAGAATATCCGCTCTATCCCTCCCCCACACTGGAGCATAGAATGGTGGCGGATAGGCTTTAGTTTGAGGATGGATATGTTCTAGCTGTCATCAAGGTCGTGGTTTTAGCTTGCTTGGTACCCGGCTTTTTGGACACTATTGAGAAATTTATACAAATTTGGGCTTCAATCAAGTATGAAGACATTTAGGGTGTGCATGTAACGATTCTGTGTCCGGAAACAATTTCCGCTCAGAAATTATTCTTTTTGATTATGCTCCTAGGAACAATTTTTAAGCATTTAAAAATATTTATTTTTATTCCCGGGATAGAAATGCGTTTGGTAAAACCTGAAAATTTCTAGTCCAAAATAATTTCTTTTAATTTTTTAATGATACAATTTTCTTTTTTTTTCTTTCCATTTTCACCTTCTTTTTCCTTAATAGATCGCCGGCGATCGGCCAGACAAGGGTCGACGCCCTCGCCAGCGGCCGGCGACGCCAAGTCACGGCGAGGCTGGGTCGCAAGCCTTACCGCAAGCTGGGTGAGGCCGAGCCTCATTGGAGGTTGGGCAAACTGGCCTCGCTAGATCTAGGCAAGGTCACCTCGCCCATCCATGGCGAGGCTCACGCCGCCTAGGCGAGGTCGACACTCGCTAGACCTCGCCCAGCCACTTGCCGGCCATCGCTGGCGCCGACGACAGTGGCCGGTGGGCGACGATGAGGCGGCAGTAGGCTGAGGGAGGAAGAAGAAAAGGAAAGAGAAGAGAAAAAAAAAAACTGATTCTTGAAATTGTTCCCTCAGAATAAGAAGTAACTTTTTTTTTATTCTTGATTCCGTTCCAAATCTATTCCCAGGAACAAATTTGTTTAAATTTGTTCCCGGGAACAAAAATTTTAACAAATGGATTTCTGTTCCAAATATACCTTCGAGAACAAAAGAACATAAATTTTCACTATTTGCCAATTACCAAACAAGCTCTTAAACTGCACTTGATTTAGTTTCCCCAAAAGACTGTAGGTCTCTTAAGTTCTTTTAGTAAAAAGCTAGGCCATTTGGTAAAATTATTTTGGAGAGCATTGAAGTGGAGGTGAGCATTGGCAAAGTCTGAAGCACAAGACTTGTTGACGTTTTTTGAGAGACAGCTCTTAGGATTGATGAATTCTTTCTTCTAAAATTGCCCTCACTAATATTTTCATTTTCTACTCTTGCCCTCATAAAAACTTGTTCATCTTACTTGGTGTTGTAGATTTGGGTCATCGGGGAAGCATCGTCGAGCATAGCACGAGGCTGGTAGATTGTCGTTGATGGTCATCGAGGGCCATCGAGCTTGTCGATGGTCACGGGTCTGCTAGGCAAGATCTCAATGGGGTTGCGACTCAAATAGTATTTTGATGGGTTAAGGGTCACCAAAAATCGTAGAGGGCTGCTGAGGTTGATAGTTATTGTGTCGAGCGTCGCCGAGGTTGATTGACCAAGCCTTTTGTATCCATATCTATGTTGCCTAAGGTTGCGAGACTGTGATGTCGTCACACCTAAGTTGCACAACTCAGATCCCTTGCCAAGACTTGTAGCGGCTCTTTGCTTTCACGATGGAGACCACGACTAGTAGGCCCTTTGTCTTTCTTTGTCTTTATTTTCTATTTATAGATTTCAAGGCTATTTTACAAAAACTTACACTAAGGACGTGTTTGGTTCATTTTTTGCAAGGGCTTTTGGCCTCAAAAGCTCTTTGGAGAAATGTTGAGGTGTTTGGCAAGCCTTCTCAAGGGCTTTCAGCTAAATGCCGGCCTTTGGAAGACTAAAAGCTCAATGTTGGTAGGATCGGCATTGAGCTTCCAATATTTGAAGAATGCTGAAACTTGGGTTAAATTTTTTTCTTCCAAAACTATCTTCATCAATTCTTTAGCTCTCCGATTTTGCCCCTCGTTATTACTGCACATCTTATTTGTACAAAGGCGATCGACAATAGGGGTGTGCAATTGGATCGGGTTTACTCGAGAACTAGACCGAACCACTAGAAAAATTGGATCAAGAATCGGTTTCCGGTGAAACCGGTTCCATTTTTTGAGAACTAGTTGTAACTAGTCTGGGAACCGGTTCCAAGTGAAAACTCACCCGAACCTATTTTGGAATCGATTTTCTTTTAAATACAATAAATTAAAAGGCCACCCTAGCTTAAAAAAGGAAACACCTCATCCTCTCAAGTCTCAATCACAAAAAAAATTGTTATTGGGGGGCAGAAGCTGAGTTCCCTTAGTCCGGTGGGAGGAGGAGGCGGGGGAGGAGATGGGGCGAGAGGAGGAGGCGGAGAGACCGGCCAGATTTGGAGCAGAGGCGAGGGGATAAATGGGGATGAGGCTGGGTGGTGGAGGAGGTGGGGCAGAGGCGTAGGTTGGAGGAAGTGGCTGCGTAGCGGCCAAACCAAACCATATCTAGATTGAAGACGAGGTCAAGGACAGACTAGATCCGTAAGCTGGGTTGTGTGGCAGGCAAGGCAGAGAGAAAGCTAGGAGGAGGAAGCTAGGTGGCCAAACCACTAAATCTAGTTAAACCAAACTAGATTTGGATTGGAGATAGGGCTGGGGCCTGACCAAATCCCAAATCAAGCTATAGAGAAAGCTGGGCGGAGGTAGAGGTGGAAGGAGGAGGTTGGGCGGCTAAACCTAGATCTAGTTAAACTAGACCGAATTTGGATAAGGTGGAAGAGACAAACTAGAGACGGAAGGAGGGCGGAGGAGGAGGGGCGGCAAAAGAGGTGGGTTGAGCGGAGGCGAGCAAGTGAAGGCAGGAGGAGGAGGAGGCGGATTGAGCTAAGGCAGGCGAGCTACATCCACAAGCGAGCATCTTCTCAACCCTGATGATTGCTACTGCTTGTTGCCGTCAATCATCGCTTGTTGCTTTTGCTCGTTGTCCGTCGTCATAACCAAGCTCAGACCATCGCCAAGCCCGTTACCGCTCACCGCTGCAAGAACCGCTACCCAAAACAAGTCCAATGGAAAACAGGATAGACCCTGTCCCTAAATTGGAAAATAGGGTCGGATCCAAAATAAGTCCAGTGCAAACAAGGTTGAGTACAGGGTCTAAAAAAAGTGGAACCAATTATAACAAGATCATGTATAGGTTTTAGGTCTGGACCCTATCCACCCTAAATCGATCACCTCTAATCAACAAGTTCATGTGGCCTAGGCAACTACCCAGGCAACCATTGCCTGGATTCTTACTATTTAGGTGGTAATCACATGGGCCTCATGACCTCAAGCAATGAGCAACCCTCGCCGGGGGTCGCATGACCTCACGAGACCTGGGTAATGGTTGTCGAATTTCCGTGACCTCGGTGGTGGTCGCTCAAGGTCAGATGACTTAAGCCATCAATGCTAGACCTAGCTCATCGGCAGCTTGAACCCTTCACTAGTTTAGGGAGTATTTCTTTAATAAAGAAATAGTAAAAGCCCTATAATTTTTTTTTGTCAAACACTACTTGAACTCAAAGTCACATTGCAAATAGTTTTTGCTAAACGCAATTACATTTTCTCAAAAGATTTTGACTTTTAGGATTTGCATTATACCTAAAGCCCATTTCCAAATCAAACCCACCCTAAAAATCACTAAGCAACGGTATTCATTTTGAGTAAATACACCTCTTGACAAAAGATGACAAAATGACTTTTACATATTTCCGTAAAAGCTCTTCCAAAGTGACCTTAATAATTCATCCTCCCCCAACTAATTAGAGTGGATATATGTCATGCATCGAAAATAAAAAGGAGATCATGGATGCAAATCTTACCAATACTTTTTACCATCATAGGGATCTAAGTAAGTCCTTGAGCTATTTCATCGGAATTTTGAGATGTAAAATAGGGGATATTCCTAACTTATTAAGGAAGAAAAATATATCACTTGAAATAATGTGCGATGATCGGCATATTAAAATAATGAATACAATTAGATTGCACACCCTTATTGGAGGGACTATTGCTGGCACGCATCCTCTCCCAGCTAATTAGATGGATATATGTTGGGCATCGAAAAAAGAAAAGAAAAAAGAGATCATGGATGCAAATTTTACCAATACTTTTTACCATCATAATTAAAACTAATTGAATAAAATAGGAGAAGAGAGGGGTGGATTTCTTACGTGGCACTTCTCCAAATCAATTTCATTAGGTTCGATTTAATAAATTAACTAGTAAATTATTAAAGTCCCAAAAAAGATGATAGAAACGTGAAGAAATGGAGGAAAACGAAAAATAAAAATAAAAAACGGCAATTCGCCTGTGCGGTGCTGGATCCCAATTCTGATCACGAAAGCGAGGCCCACCTCTCCCGACTTCCGTTCTCCCCACCCCCTCTTACGCTCGTCTCCTCCTCCGGCTTCTCCGTCTCGGTCTTGAAGGCTCTTTGCATCTGCACATCACGTCGGCGGCAATTGACCGACGCTTCTCCTCCTCCTTCGCCTTTGCCTCCTCCTCCGCCGCCGCCGGGGATAGCTTCATCGGCACTGCATCCGTGTCACATTAGTCGCAGCAGAAAGCGGGACAGAGCAGGAGAGGCAGAGAGAGATGTGGGTGTTTTACCTGATCTCACTGCCCTGACGGTGGGCATGGTGGCGTTCACGCTGCACTACTTCACCGGGCCAGTACGCTTGGTTCTGCTCTCTCTCTCCATCATCATCCTCGTCCCTGCTGATATCTGGATGGTACACGCCATCATGGACACGCTCCAGCGATCCAATTAATATATACACAAACCTCTCTCTCGTGCATGTCTCGTGCTTTGATTCCATGGCACCTCAGTATGGATCATCATATGACTATGATTGCTCATTACATCGATAAGGATGGGGAATTGTATTCAAAAGGCTTATGTTTCTCCTATGTGCCACCTCCATATAGTGGTGCCATACTTTAAAAAAAAATTGTTGACTTTTTTTAGAGAGTAGGGCATTAAGAAGATTTTTAGCGTTGCATTAGGCAATTTATCATACAATGATAATATGGTTGATACTTGGAAAAACACATCTGCTGTTAGATTCTCTTTATTAGGTAATGAATAGTTTTTTTCATGTGCATTGTGGTGCATATGTTTTGAATCTCATCGTATAGGAATATCTAAAGGTTATTGATGTACATTACATAATATTAAAGAAGCTGTTAAGTATATGGAGCTACACAAGGGAGAAAGTAAAATTTGTTGAATGTATATCACAGTCGTGCTTAAAGACTGTGGCTACTAGATGGAATTCTATGTACCTAATGCTCGAGGGTGCACTTTTCTTTGAATGTGCATTTTCACATTTGAGGTTAATTGATTGTAACTTTGTCACATTTTATCATATGAAGATTATGTCAGAGCAAAGAAAACTGCATTCTTGTTAAAACCCTTTTATGATATTTCTACTCTCTTATTTGGAGTTAGATATCCCATAGCATATTTATATAATTATGGAGTATGGCAAATTCAATTTCATTTGATACAAATAAATGATATTGAGGATGAAGCTATTAGTTATACGGCTAAGGCAATGCTCAAAAAGTATGAAAAATATTAGAAGTATAATAGTGTTATCTTATCTTTTACTGCTATATTAGATCCTCACTATAAGTTACACACATTGCGAAGTTGGATATGGATGATCATATAGAATTTATACGAAGCATTCGAAAAAAGCTCTATGTGCTGGTGATTCGCTTTACTTCTTTAATTAGTCAAGATAACATTTTAGTTGAGGACATCGGCGAGAATATTAGGGACAACATTGATAAGTATGATGCATTTGAGGGTGAACACTTTGGATCATAATCTACTAAGTCACAATTGGATTGTATTTGGAGGAGAATAGGCTTGATAGAAAGAAGTTTTGGATCTCAATGTCCTTGATTATTGGAAGACTCATTCTTATAGGATTAGAGAATGATTTGAATTCATTTATAATATAGATATGCTTTAAATATGCAGACTTGTTCTCCACATTTATGTGCATACTAAGTAGGAAAAATATTAATAATTATGAGTCAGGGCGTGTTTCTTTCATAGAAAACGTTTTTCAGGAAGCCATTCTCTTCATTTTTTGACGTTTGGTTTGTTTAGGAAAATAAGTCATTGGAAATGTTTTCCTACTCAACAAAATAGTTTTCCTAACAAAACTTAAATTCAGGAAAACAATTTTCCCTTTAAAAGAACTAGAAAACGTTTTGCAAAAGCTTATTCTTATAAAATAATTTAAAAATCAAAATTTTAATTATTTCTAAATATTTTGAATTTTTTTTCTTTTATTTTCTTTTCTATTTTCTTTCTTTTTCTTCCACCTTATTCCCCCTTCCTCCTTCACCAGCAGTGATCGGCCAAGACGGGCGGGCCAGCAAGCTTGCCAACTTGAGCTTCGTCGAGGCCGACAAGGGTCAGCAAGCCGTGAGCTCTCAACCAAGGTTGGCGAGCTCGTGGTTCACTATTGGTCGAGAGCTCATGGTTTGCTCAATCCCAGTGAGGCGGAGCTTGTTTGTGGAAGTCATTGGCTGGTAGCGGTGGAGGAATAGATGAGGATGGCGTGCAAGGAAGCAGACAAGCACCGGAGAAGAAGGGAAAAAATTAAAATAAAAATTGAAATAAAAATAAAAAATAAAAATTTTGAAATTTGAAATTTGAAAATTTTTTGCTAAGATGAAATCATTTTCCAGTAAGGTCCAAACATTAGAAAAGTTTTCAATCATGCATTACCAAACAATGGAAAACTAACCATTTTTCTAAGAAATGTTTTCTAAGAAAATATTTTTCTTTACTATTGAGTTTTAAAAACGAAACAAAACAAATTCAATAAACACTCACTCATGAATTTGATCATCTCAAGCACCATGACCTCTATCTTATTTATATAGAATAAGAAAATCCAATCATTTTTCTTGAAAATAACTTCCTTAATATTTTTCTGCGAAATTCATATTCCCATCTGCCCAGATATTCGAATATTTAAGTCGATATATCGAATAGATAAATACAATTAACGAACAATCAAATTACCAAACACATGGCGTGCGTAAAGTAAAAGAGATAGAAAGCGAGAGAAAGATGCCTAGCCGATATGGCAGTTTAGTCTCAATCAGTGCCTACTCCACTCCCTGAATACATTCACAAGTTTTGCCCAATTCACTAGTCAAAACATGATTACCCCCGTCGGAAGTTTTTGGAGTCCAACTCTCCCTACACTCGATATGGCGATAAAGCTCTCATTCAAGTATCGCTTACCTTAAGGTGGTTTGATTTGTGAAAAATGAATAATTTGAAAAACATTTTCCTAAAATGATCGCTCATATTGCTTAAAAAAATGAATTAATAATATTTTCATCTTCTATGCAAATAATAAAAGACATATTTCATTAACTTATTATTTCAAGTAATATAAGCGATTAATTTTAAGTAAATATTTCCCAAATTATTCATATTTAAAGAAACAAATGAAGCCCAATACAATGATTTTAGCTCGACAATATAAGATAGTAATGTCATTAACAAGAGCTAGAGTAAGAGATTGGGTCAAGTTCATGCTTCCACTTTAGACAATTTGGAGAGTGATGTATCTATACTAATCGAATTTAATTACTCGATAGATGGCTCTTTTTTATTATATCGCCGCTAGGGCACTTGCACAAGTACCTCCGATTGTCCGAACCATGGTTAGAATAGGATCAGGCACCCCACACTAGTAACGGTCAGCAACCGCCTCGGGGCCTCGAAGTCCGGTCACCTAGGCCCGCATCTCCATAGAAGGTTCGATCAAAAGAGCAACCGCAAGATCCAACCGTACTACCATAAAGTTCAAAAGTCCAAACACATGCCCAAGAAAAACTATGGCGGAGGTTGAGGAAAGGAATGGAAGGATCTTTGTTGCATGCGGAAAAGTTAGAGAGCTACTATCGAGCATGCTGCGGGAAGTTTGTTCGTGAGGACTCTCGACCCCGCGAGAAAAAGAAAAGGACGGGGAAGATGATGCGGTTCGATGTTTGGAAGTAGAGAATTCGAGTTTTGTTTGCGCTCTTCCCTTGTCAAATTGGATTATAGATTATGGCAGAGAGGTTTTGCATCGTGGTCACGAGGGTTGGACATAGGGCCCAAGGAGTGCACAACCCCAAATGGCTTCAAAGAAATGCCCCAACGGGCATTGGGTGAGGCACGGGGCCACCATTAGCCTTTCCAACCCGCAGCCCTACCCGCCTTGTGAATCCTTCCCATTTGCGTATTTTGAATTGAGTATATAGATTTATGGTAGGATTAATACTGTGAAAAATCCTAAACTCGTGCGACAAATTTACTCCATACTAGTACACTAATGACAAATTTACTCTATTATAGTTTCCGTTAAATTTTGTCGTCAAATTATTAAGTTGGACTGCATGGTGTAACAATTTGAGGTTTTACCTTCCATTTGTTAAAAGTGTATCAATTTGTGATTTTTCCATACATTGATTCAATCTAACAGAAATTAACGGAAAGCAAATTTGTCAAAATCGTTTCAGTTTGGGGTTTTTGGACTAAATTTATTACAAGCGTATCAATTTAGGATTTTTTTTCGTGAAACTAAACATTTATAATATGATATAAAAATATAAAAAAGACCCTAGGGATAACCTCCTTTTCTTGCGAGTTTGGTTTTATAAGGAGCGCAAGCTGAAATGTTCTCAACATAAGTAATGTGGCGCGATTTTTTTCCCCCATTTTTCCATCTTCTCAGTGTCTCACATGGACTATTTTATAAAAGGTTTGAGCTTGTTTGACTCTGTAAAGCCCAACCCATTAGACCCTTTTTTTAAGACCCACTAATGAGGCCTTTATTGTCATAATATAATAACAAGGTCCTTCTAATTGTTATAAGTAGTGTCACGCTTATATTAGTTTTATAATTAGAAATTACTAATGATAGTTAAAAAGCTCTGATAGTGTCCCAATGAGGCATCGTGGCTCCACCAAAGCATATCCACCCTACCCCTCGCCTCACACGGGGCATCTTTAGTTTGAGGATGGATATGTTCTAACTGTTATTAAGGTTGTGGTTTTAGCTTGCTTGGTGTCCCGATATTTTGGACATTATTGAGATATTTATACAAATTTGGGCTTCAAGACATTTAGGCTGCATTTAATTCAGTTTCCTCAAAAAAGTTTAGGTCTCTAAAGTTCTTTTGGTAAGTAAAATTATTTCGAGGAAAAGTTGGGCCTTTTGGTAAAATCATTTTGAAGAGCATTGAAGTGAAAGTGAGTATTGGCAAAGTTTGAAGCACAAGACTTGATAACATTTTTTGAGAGACAGCTTTTAGGGTTAATGAATTTTTTCTTCTAAAATTGCCCTTACTGATATTTTCATTTTCCACTCTTGCACTCATAAAAAATTGTTCATCTTATTCGGCGTTGGAGATTTGGGTCATCGGCGAAGCTCCGTTGAGCATTGTGCGAGGCCAATAGATTGTCGTCAACGGTTACCGAGGGTTGTTGAGCCTTGTTGATGGTTGCGGGTTTGATAGGCAAGATCTCGATGGGGTTGTAGCTCAAACAAAATTTGGATGGGTTAAAAGTTGCCAAAAATCGTAAAGGGTTGTCGAGGTTGATGGTTATTGTGTTGAGCATTGCTGAGGTTGAAGGTCGACTGAGCTTTTTGTATCCAGATTTATGTTGCCCAAGGTTATGTGACTGCGGTGTCGTCACACCTAAGTTGCACAACTCAGATCTCTTGCCAGGACTTGTGGTGGCCCTTTGCTTTCACAATGGAGGCGGCGACTAGTAGGCCCTTTGTATTTATTTGTCTTCCTTTTTTTATTTATAAATGTCAAAGCTATTTTACAAAAAACTACACCAAGGATGTGTTTGGTTCATTTTTACCAAGGGCATTTGCCCTCAAAAGCTCTTGGAGAAAATATTGGGGTGTTTGACAAGCTTTCTCAAATAGCTTTCGGCTAAATGCTAGCTTTAGAAAGATTAAAATCTTAATGTTGGTAGAGATCGGCATTGAGCTTTCAATATTTGAAGAATGCTGAAACTTGATTTAAATTTTTTTCTTCTAAAACTACCCTCATTAATTCTTTAGTTCACTAGTTTTGCGCCTCTTTATTACTATATATCTTATTTGTGTGAGGGCGGTCGGCAAGTTCGTGCTCTCTAGACGACTACCCAAGCGGTAATTACGTGGGTCTCATGACCTTAAGCAACATGCAACCCTTGCCCGTGACCGCATGACCCTCATGAGACTTAGGCAATAGTCACCGAATTTCCACGACACTAGTGGTAGTCACTTGAGGTCAGATGACCTCAGCTACTATTGCCAGACTTGGCTCATCGATGACTTGAACTTAGAGGTGTCAAAATGAGTCATAAATCCATATTATGACTCATTTTTAGTTAAATGGGTCAAGTAAAAATTAAATATGAGTCAAATATGAATTCAGTGAGTTATTAGGTAGACCCATCATCTCTCTACTTCCATCCCCCTCCTCTATGCGTTCTCAACCTCCGTTGCCGATCCCGCCATCATGCCGCTGTCATCATTGCCGATCCCGAGCTTGCCGTCACTGGCTAGAGCTCAGCTTGGATCTGGGCAGGCAAGCCATGACAGAGCTTGGGCTGGCGAGCCTTAAGCTCGCTGGCCGGAGCTTGGCCTAGATCTGGATAGGCGAGCCGCAAGGTCGTCGGCCTTGGCCGAGCTGCAGCTCTCCCGGATCTGGGTAGGCGAGCCCCGAACTCGCTGGCTACAACAGAGCTCGTGGCTCGCTAGATCTGGGCGAGCCCAAGTTTGACCACTGCCAATGACCTCAACGGAGCTTAGATCGGCCGAGCCTCGAGTTCGTTGGCCTTGGTCGAGTTTGGGCTCACTAGCCTATGGCTTAGCCAATTGCCGTCGAGTGGCACCAGCAGAGGAAAAGGGGGAAGAAGAAAGAAAAGAGAAAAGAAAGGGAAAATAAAAAGAAAAATAAAAAGAAAGAAAGAAATAATAATAAATAATAATAAATTCAATTTTTTAAAATAATTATTTTCCAAAAACTATTTCAATTTAGAGGTATTCACATTTTTTTATTTACTAATTTTTTATTATTTAATTTACTTTATAAATTTGATGTGAAATTTTTATTCAAATAATTTATATGTGTAAAGTTTAAAGTGGACTAAATAAGTGGGAGTAGATTTTCTTAAATCAAGTTAAATATTAATATGTGTTGGTAATATGGGTCAGGTATGAGTTGGGTATGGGTTGAGTCGAGTATGGATTATCAAATTTATATTGCATAAAAATGGGTCAAAACGAGTTAAATGGATCGATATGAGTCGGACCATTTTCGACCCGACCCACTCATTTGACATCCCTATTTGAACCCTACGCTGGTTTATGGTTTGAGTATTTCTTTAATAAAGAAAATTGTGGCCAAAGCCCTTGTAATTTTTTTTTTTTATGGGTCAAACACTAAAACTTAGAGATATGTTCAGCAAAAGTCCTAAAACTTGTTGGGATAGTGCAATTGAGTCTTAAAATTTGTAAAAAGTGCAATCGAGTCCTAAAACTTATCATGTTGGTTCATTTGAGTCATTCCGTTAACACCATCAATTTAGACTAATGGAAAAAGCTGACGTGACATTTTAAAATTATTTTTTAATGCCACATCAGCATTTTTAATTGTTATTTTATTCAATCTTATTTTAATTAAATCTAAAAAAACAAAAAAAAAACCTAAAATGTTATTAAAAAACAATAATTGAAAAAATAAAAAACAGAGGGAGAAGGACAGGGCTTCAGTCGCCGCCGCCGCCCATCGCTGGAAGAGCCGGCGCCGACGGCCCTAGGCGAGGTGGGCCCTCGCCGGGCCCAGTGAGGGCGGCGACCCTCGTGGCGAGTGCGAGGCGCCCGGATTTGGGCATGCCGGCCCTCACGGGGCCCGGTGACCATCACCCACCTTGGGCAAGGCGTCGTAGGCCCCGATGAGCGCCAAGGCGGGCAATGGTCGGCGGCCCCTCGTGAGGGCCGACGTGCCAGATCCGGGGGCGCCCCGCGCTCGGCTGCGAGGGTCGCCGCCCTCCTGTGCGGCGAGGACTCCCCACTCGCCGGGCGACGGTCGCCCGGCCCCACGGGGCGGCCCCGCCCTTCCGGCGTGGGCGGCGGCGGAGAATTGAATAAGTTTTTTTTTAATTTTTAATTCCACCACTTTTTTTCTAGTTTTGTTTTTTAATAAAAAATTTTGTTTTTATTTTTTAATCTAATTTACAAAGAATCGAAAAAAAAAGCCATGTGAAAAATAAAAATTACTTTAAAATGCCATGAGGAAAATTAAAATTAAAATTAAAATGCCACGTCAGCATTTTGGTTAGTCTAAATTGACGATGTTAACGAAAGGACTTAAATGAACCAACATGACAAGTTTTAGGACTTGATTGCACTTTTTGCAAGTTTTAGGACTCAATTGCACTATCCTGATAAGTTTTAGGACTTCTGCCGAACATATCCCTAGTTTTCACTAAACGCAATTTACATTTTCTCGAAGGATTTTGTCTTTAAGCATTTACATTACACCTAAAGCCTATTTCCAAATTAAACCCACCCTAAAAATCACTAAGCAAACAATATTCATTTTGAGCAAATACACCTTTTTCGACAAAGATGACAAAACGACTTTTATCTATTTCCGTAAAATCTCTTCCAAAGCGACCTAAATAATTCACTCTCCCCTAGCTAATTGGGTGGACATATATGTCGTCCATCAAAAATATAAAAAGAGAGATTATAGATGCAAATCTTATCAATACTTTTTATCATGATAGGATCTAAATAAGTTCTTAAAACTGTTTTATTTGAATTTTGAGACATAAAACACGGGATATTATTATCTTGTTAAGTAAGAAAAATATAAAACTTGAAACAAGAGTATGACATGTTAAAATAATAAACACAGCTAAGTCGGGGGCTTTTACTATGACGATTATCATTGGCGTGCATCATCTCCTAGCTAATTTGGTGGATATTTGTCGGGCATTAAAAATAAAAAAAGAGATCGTGGGTGCAAATCCTACCAATACTTTTTATCATCATATATTTAAATCTAATTGAATAAAATAGGAGAAAAGAGGGGTGGATTGCTTACGTGGCACTCCTCCAAATCAATTTCTGTTGGTTTTTGATTTAATAAATCATTAAAGCGCCAGAAAGATGACAGAAACGTGAAGAAATAGAGAAAAACGAAAAATAAAAAAAGAAAAAAAAGAAAAAAAGGACAATTCGCCTGTTCGGTGTTGGATCCCAATTCTGGTCAGGAAAGCGGGGCCCACCTCTCCCGATTTCCGTTCTCCCTCTCCCTCTCCTCGTCTCCTTCTCCGTCTCGGTCTCGAAGGCTCTTCGCATCCGCGCATCGCGACGGCGGCGATCGACCGGCGCTCCTCCTCCGCCTCCGCCTCCTCTGCCTCCTCCGCCGCCGCCGGGGATAGCTTCGTCGGCGCTGTATCCGCGCCGCATCAGTCGCAGTAGAGAGAGCGGGAGAGCGGGAGAGGGAGAGAGATGTGGGTGTTTTACCTGATCTCGCTGCCCCTGACGGTGGGCATGGTGGTGTTCACGCTGCGGTACTTCGCCGGGCCGGAGGTGCCGCGCTACGTCCTGTTCACCGTCGGTTACGCCTGGTTCTGCTCTCTCTCCATCATCATCCTCGTCCCCGCCGATATCTGGACGGTACGCGCCATCGTGGATACGCTCCTGCGATCCGATTATATATATATACATATACCCGTCTCTCTCTCGTGCATATCCGTGCTTTGATTCTATGGCGCTTCATTGCCCGATTTCTGCTTGCAGTAGCTCCGAATCAGCTAGATTGTTCCTAATTTTACCGGTATTTCTGCAGTCGGTTGATTGATGAATGCTGCGTGAAGCGCATTAGATGTGATGCGTGCACCGATTTTTGTTTCTTACATGGCTCGATTGCTTATTTGATGTGCTCGTGAAATTTGAGGAAGGCGAGAGTAGAATCAGGCAAGGCCTTAGCTTTGGTAGAAACTAGGTTTTGGCTGGTCCTTAGCTCCGTTTGTTCTTATCTGACAAATTTTTTTTATTATGTTCTAGTTTTAGAGATACATTTTGGGTTTGATGGAAAATGCTCACCCATGTTTGAATGGTTAAGTACTTTGAATCGTCAATTATGGAATATCATTACACTTGTTACAGTTCCGGGTTTGTATTGTGCTACTTTTTAATCTGAAAATGGAGGGTCTATCCCTTATCTGTTGATTTTCTGACTTTATTGAGTTATTACAGTTCAATTGCGTGTAGTGATTCTTCCATTGATGATATCTTCTAGGCTGGGCCGTTAGATCCTGGATCTCTGTCCTTTAATATTGGAATTCAAGTTCTCAATCTCAACTTAGGATGCCTTTTCATCTGGCTAGCCGCTGGTAGAAACCTGCTATCAGCTGCCAAGAAGAGAAACCTTACATTCTTAAGAAGGATGGTCCACTCTGGACCAATGCTATATCCTTAGGCTCTATCTGGGGGGTGAATTGTAGTTTTAATTTTCTTAGATATTTGCTATGTTACAAAAGCTACATATTGCTGGGTTTGAATCTTTTGATGAATACACAGATGACCTACGTCCTTTCAAATCATACAGTTACCCACTTACCTCATAACAAATCTACAAATACTTGCTAATTGCCGAGGTGGCTGTCATATGTAGCTTTTTAGTAGCATATGGTTAGTTCACATCTACATAATTTTCCATGCCATAGACATGAAGGATGATTGCTGCTAACCACCAAACCAACCAAACTTCATCAATCCTGTCTCAATCTCATAAGTCTGCCAAGTCCAAAGGTAGAGAACCCCAACTGTCCCTACCACCCTTTTCTTATGTGGAACTATTTGATTAATGAATATAATGGTTGGTTGGAAGAACAATATCTTCAAAATATCTGACTCCTTGGCAGTGCCATTTTGATTCCCCCACTTTCTTCTTTGATCTCTCACATTCTACCCTTGCTGCCAGACTAAATGTGGTTTGGAGAGAAAATGGAGAGCTGATCCTAGGTGGGGATACTCATTGCAACATAATGAATGAAATCCACTGGTGAAACGCAAATGATTACTTAAAATGGATGGGAGTTTCCCTTTTCTGGTCTTTTTTGGCACGAGGAGGAGTGTTCCTATACCAAAAATCAAATACTGTCACTTGGGAGATTATTTGTTATGTCTCAAGTCATCTATGATGTTGAAACCAAATTCCAATGATGAAGAATCAGTTGATCTGTATGATATCTTGTTCCACTCCTTTAAACAAGTTTTGTATGACGTTGAAATGAAAAGTCAATGATGAATCATAAAGTTAATCGGTATAAATCTCATCCCACTCCTTTAAAGACTCTCTTTTTTGCTCCCTGAGAGTGCTTTTGAATATGTTTCTCCCCAGAAACCAGGAAATCTAGGGCCTCTAATTAGAATTTTAGTTCCTTTTTTGGTCAGTTTTCTTAAAGTTCCTTTCTATCACTTCTGTTCACACCAAAAGAAATCCCAGATGCTGACAGTTATGTACCCTCATATGTCATCTATGGATGAAGTAGCAGAATAGGATTAGCATGGTCTTATTCTTTAGAAAGAGCACATCAACTAGCATGTTTGTTGTATTTCCTGAAAGCAACTTTCGAGGTGTCTTTTTTTTTATGCCACACATACTTTGAGGGAATATAGTTTAGCCAGTTGTGCCATTGTGTAATAGTTGGTGTAAGTTTTAGCCTGCAAGGCAAAATATGCACATAATTGGTGGGACTTTGATTTTGAGGTTTACTATCTGACTGTATTTTGACTTTAATGCATAAATCCCCAGTATTGTACTTTTGTGGTTTTAGCAGGTTAAAAGAATATCTCATATTTTTATCTCATGGAGAGTTGAAAAGTTTGTTAGGCTTCTTGTGAACTGCTTTTCTGTGGAAATCTAGTACTCTATTTCTATGAAATTTACCAGCCTGCTTAAACTATCTAGCCATATCTCCCTGGCCCAACTTTCCTTTGTGGATACAACTTCCTGTGGAACTGTAAAGTGTGTTTCGCCCCTCCTTTTATGATTGAAAGAGACCATCAAAAAATGTATAGATAAATAATGATTGGAATAGAAGTGAAATCGGCTTGACTTCAGGTTGATCCTTGTAGGTAGTGACCTATTTTTAGCTTAACCAAAATGTACCTCCACAAAGAAGGGCACTAAGATTGCCTCATTGGCACATTTGTGGTGCATTATCCTGACCTGGGGAGTTCTTGTACCTATTATTTAGTTAAGGGAGACATGGGCCCTTGGGAGTTGCCTTACCTAATAATTAGCTAAAGTAGACGTGGAGGATCTAACAGTGTCACATGCTGATATGACTCAATTGCATGTTTCGGTTTTCTAATATATAACAAAGCAAAGCAACAATTCAATGCTATATGCTGTTAATATGTCCACTAACTGATAGGTTCATCAATGAGAGAATTACTTATGCTTATAGATAAAATTACAACCAATGAAGTCTAGCAGAAGATGGTTTTGCTTGCCCTGTGATGATATTTTGGGCCAAATCCAATAGAGATTGACTGCAAATTTTGTCAAGTTTAACATCTTTAAATTGATTAGGACGGTAAACAGGTCATTTAACAGATATCCCCTGCCAATCATAAAGTATATTGATTTGTTCATATATCTTTAGGCAGCACCTTAGATTAAGACATTATTGATCATGCAGCTTGTTTAATTCTCCTAGTCATGTGTGAGAATGATGACTATAGAAAGTTCCTGAATGTAAGCCCATTCAGTGCATGTGCATGCAACTAGTACTTTTAATGATTAGAACTATGTCTTTACTTCTTGAATCTAGAGTCTCATTCCTCCTGTTTTTCATTATCTTGTAAGTATGCTCCTTACTGAATTTATTTGGTGTTGTTACTTTGGATCTATATCATTTCACACAAACATGGGGATATACTTTTTAATCTCATTATTTTGCTTTCCCATTGCAATACGACTGCTGAATATTCTGGGTCTGAGGGAAGAGAGTGTTTCCATGGATACCTGATATTGATTTTCAGTTGCTGGTGACTGATCAGGCCTCTACTTAATTTGTTTCCACAAATTGACCAATTCACTTAAGATGACATGTTTCAAAGCTGTGGATATTGTGTGTTGATTATCAAGCAGATTGTGAAAGGATCCTTTCTGTTTGAGGAAATCTTGTTTTTATGTTTTTGTATTAACTGCTAGAATGATGGCATGTCGGATGTATGTATTACAGTTCCATCTACAATAATTCATAAACTTGGTTTTTTTATTGGCATTGATTTGTATTGCTGAAATGCAAGTATTGTTTCTTGCCCATTCAGACAATTTATAATCATGGTGGTGGAGGCATTTCATTCTTCTGGAGCTGGTCATACTGGAGTACATTTTTGCTGACTTGGTATGTTGACGTAACTTATCGAAAAGGAAAATGTTTATGTTCGTACTTATTAATTATGTCATCCTTTTCAAGAATCTCCCCAAAAAAGGTGTTGGCAGTCTAAAAATTTGGACTGCTAAGTTTTATAATCAATTCATGGTTTGCTGCATCCTCAAATTCAACTGTGTCTGTGTTTTCCAATTGGAAATCTTCCTTAAAATTGCTTGGCAATTTGCTTATGTGAAACCCATGTGTTGAATTTACCAGAGAAACATTTCAGTTGCTTGAACTTTCAGGAAATATTGTGCATACTTTGAGATGAGATTGGATAATTTCGCCTTCGCCTTTCCCCTATTATTTCAACTGAGCTGAATTGTATGTGAGTTTGCATTTTGCTTATGATTTTCTTATCTACACATAGTTTCATTTGGTGCCGGGATTCAAGTTCTACTTCTTGAGTGTTTATCTCAGTGATTTTGCATGTGTTAATTTGGTTGGCCTGTCAGTTGATTGGAAACTGATGGCCTGGTTAGAAGTAGTTTCATTTAGGATGATTAGCTCTGAAGTATGTTGCTAGACCTTGGTCCTGGGAAAGTTTTATTTTTCAGCTTCCATCATTCTTGTTTACTGGATTGGCTTTCTTTATCTAGTGTCCTCTTGTTCATAGCTTTGTAGTCTGTCGCTCCATCTAGCATGTCAGAAGCACTAACAAAGAGCTCCAATGCAATTTCACTGGCATTTTTAACTCTTTAAAATTTGTAGTGTCCTTTTTGTAGAGGTATAGATGCTTGATACCTAGTGTTGAATTTAAAGCCAGTATCATTTTTTTCTATGCAGGGCTGTAGCTCCTCTAATTCAGGGGTTTGAAGATGCTGGAGATTTTACTGTGAAGGAAAGATTTAAGACTAGCCTACACGTGAACTTAGTCTTTTACCTAATTGTTGGATCCGTTGGTCTCATTGGCCTTATTCTTCTCATCATGATGCACAAGATTCGGTAATTTTGTTTTTTCAAGCAATATCCACTAGGTGTGAATGATGTCCATTTAATTTGATTTGCTTTTGCCGTTATACTATAGAGAATGTTTATACCTCATGATAGTCAGGTATAACTTATAGATTATGCCTTTTTAGCGATTGAAATCAGTTGTAGTTATTCATGATTGCTTCATGAGTAAATGTAAGGTAGGTGCATGGCCTGGAGAAGTGAGTAAAGTAGTCACAGGTATTTAGTGATTGCTTAAAATTGCTTGAGAAATATGACTGGAACATCATATATTGGGAGTTTATTTTTAGTTGCAGGTGAAAAAATCAATCTTGTGCTGGAACCGAGTGTTCTATATTCTTTTGTGTAGCATGACTGTTCTTTTTTGGTTATATAGTCTTGCTATAGCAGTTTGTTGCTGCTTCTGTTTGTATTTTTCCCCGTTTAGGTGTTTCCTTGACTTATAGGTGTGATAATTTCAGCAAATTTACATTATTGTGTCCTGTTTATTTTTGTTGACAGGATTGGTGATGTTCTTGGTTTAGCAATGGCCTGTTCAAATACTTTTGGGCTTGTAACAGGGGTTTTTCTTCTTGGTTTTGGCTTAAGTGAAATACCCAAAAGCATTTGGAGAAATGCAGATTGGACCACCCGACAAAAAGTTCTCTCTCATAAAGTAGCTAAAATGGCCGTTAAACTTGATGATGCTCACCAAGAACTCTCAAATGCCATAGTAGTGAGTGCTTTCTATTTTCTAGTCTGGAGGCCATTGATGGAATTCTTCTACCTTGTCAATATTTTCTTCTGGATAATGATCAACTTTTGAAATTGCTTTATGTAAATTTCCTTCTGTTTAAGGACTTTTGTTCTCATGCTGGTTTCAGTAGTTGGGTCACGGAGTGTTCTCAAGTATGTAACAGGCTGCTAATGAAGAATGCATTTTTTGATCTTGTACCATCAACGATCTTCTTGTGGTTAAGTCAAGAGTATTTTCATCTTGGACCTACTCTCTCTTCGACTTCTTCCTATGAATCCATCTACCAAATTAAGCATGGGGTGTCTGCTACCCATTCAGACAGATATGCCTCCATTTGGAGTGGCTTTTATGGGTAGAACCAACTTTAGTTTGATTAACTGGTTTTTGCAGCCAACATTGTTGGCCACTTTGAATCCTCTCCAATCCTTGTTTGATAAGGATCTTCATATCAACTGTCATCTTTCTTCTTTGAAGTGTTGCAAAGCTGCACTATTTTTGCTCTCATGAGTAATTGTAGTTTATCTGATTGGAAGGGTGGAACGAGATGTGGCAAAGCTAGGTCATTAATTTAGCTGTTTACTCACTAAAACTTTCACAAGATATATAAATAGAACAATTGGTTGACAAGAAAGGAAAGTCTTTTGATGTGGTGACTGTATCAGCTGCGAGCAACCCTGATGATTTTACTGGGAAACCAATAGCCTGCAGCTTGTTCTTTGTCGATAGATTATATATGTTGAGATTCTCTAGAGTATTGATATATATGTTGTTTTATAGGTAGCTCAAGCTACTTCCAACCAGATGTCAAAACGTGATCCTTTGAGGCCTTACATGGATGTTATTGACGATATGCTAACTCAAATGGTAACTTTCCCAGAACTCTGATGTTCTAGGAACCACTAAGTAATTCAGCCTTGTTTTTTGACCAATTTGATGTTTGCTTCTCTTATCCAGTTTAGAGAAGACCCATCCTTCAAACCACAGGGTGGAAGATTAGGAGAAAATGATATGGACTATGATACAGATGAGAAGTCAATGGCAACCCTGAGGCGTCATCTGAGGGGAGCTCGAGAGGAGTATTACCGCTATAAAAGGTAAGCAGGAGCATGTAATTTGTGTTTGCTTCCTTTTGAGTATTTTCGCATCTTTTGGTGCGTTGGGTTCTTTTTTTTTCCCCCCTGCATATGTAACCAAGCACTCCATGTCTGATGAAAATTATTGCTATTACTTTTCCACTCAACTTTAGAATAAATCAAAATAAGTTTTGTTCCTTTAAATGGTTATTTCCTATGCGATGTTGACGTGCTTGAAAGTCAACTTGCAAGCATGGCACATAATAACAGTCATAAGCAAATTCAGAAATCATAAATCATTGCTCTAGGGAATGGGCTACAGCCATGCCAAATGGGCCTAGACTTCTAGAATAGAAACTGGTTCCTGACAAGATCAGTAGGTGGTTTATGAACTACAAATGCATCAAATTTATTGGCAACCTTGCCATAGGGTGTAGTGTTAGCTCATCCAGCTAAGATGGACAAACATTTGTACCTGTAAATAGCAATCATCAAAAAATTAACTCAACTAAATCAAATAGGCCACAAGTCATCAATAAAGTTGTCTCAGCCTATTTAGTTAGCTAGGTCAGACGGGGCAATTATGAGTTACAGGTTGATGTTTCAAGTCAGAAGGAACTTATTTATTAATAGTGTCAAGTAGGTTGACATAATTTTGACACAATCACCATAAATGCAAATTCCCACCTCACCCCTCACCCATGTGGTGTAGAAATTTTCATCCTTGAGGTTCATGATTTGCAGAATATCTGTTAGGAGAAGCTGAAATTACCAACATAAAAAAATCTCCTAAAAATGTCTGACTTAATGAAAAAGAGTAGAATTTGGACAATTTGATCCTTTTGGGATAAGTAGAAAAGGATGTCAAATAAGGGGATTATTTAGGAATGGGGTTCCTCCACCAGCTAGAAATGATTGTCGAGTTACCTGCATTTTATCCCAAGTTTTAAAGCTAATGAATCCTTTGTGATTGGGTTGCTTTGATGCTTTTCTGTGTTTGACATGTTGGATATACTTTCTGATTGAATGATTTCATCTACTACTTCGAACATCCGACTTGGAGAATGGATCACTTTTGACTTCCTATAGGCTTCCGCTGAACAGTGTGTTGTGAAATCTCATCATTGTGTAGCTCTATTTTATCTGATGCTAATACTTTGTCATTTTTAATGTTGCAGTGAATATTTGATATGCGTCTTGGAGGCCCTTGAACTAGAAGATGTAATAAAAAACTATGAACGTCGAGATGCCACTGGATGGTAATTTTCCAGCATTACTTTTTTCTCCATTTGAATTAGATATATGCTTTTCCTTTTGGACACAAAATAGCTAAATAAGATGGCATTTCCCCATTTCTCTCTTCTCTCTCTCTCTCTCTCTCTCTCTCTCTCTCTCCGTGGTGGTGTAATTCTTCTTTAAAGCTGTAAATTTTTAAAAAAACTACTTGTGCCCAAAAGGTACATGTTAAATTTGCGGAGATGAAGAAGTGAATTTCTAGAATTGGTAGTTTACATCCAAATATCTGCTCATGTGGGGCAAATTCAGAGGCTACAGAAAGTTCCATTGGCTCATGTGCATCTGCTTTGTATAATTCAGGAAGTTCATCTCAAGCCTCAGACCTGCACGAACTGGACAATTGGGGGCATTCTTGGATACAATGGGTAATTTAAAATTCTCGTCTTCTAATTCGTTGGAGTGAAATTCTGAGATTCATCTGTTTAGTCTTGTTAAGACATCAGAAGATGTTAGTTTTTCATGCTTGAATATTGCCAATCTCGGAACTGGACTAAAACAAAGCGGAACTTACGATTTGATTTTTGCTGTAAGTAGCGTATCCTGAGTTCTTAATTCAACCTTTTAATCGATATAGTGTATATAATGTTTGCTTAAATAAAGCACATTTAACATCTGAACTCTTGTGTGCCAACAAGCCAAATATGAAAAATCAACTGTCTGGTATCTTGGAAGGAACATATCAAATAATGCTGAAGAAGAATAACCTGCTACATCTGTATCTTGTTTGAGTGCTTTTGTTGCATTTTCCTTTTCATTATTTTTGGGCTTTGGTAAAGCCTTATCGTTGTTTCTGATGGTTAGTGGTAGAGCATTAAGGTCATTTTTTAGTAGGGGACATATCATAATTTACTTAAAAGAGCTTGAGCACTGGAGGTATATGTTTGATTTTGTGTAGTTGTTGATGTGTATAAAATGAAGGGCGCACTTGTTTTCAGTCAAATTTTCTTGAAATAGGATGTCAATCTGAGTTATGCTGGGTTTATCATGTTAATTTACTTTGCTGAGACAGCTGTCCCGCGAATTCCTTAATCAGCTGTTGGGATGGGGTGATGCATCCCTTCAGTTGAGGGAAACGATTTCATGTACTCATTGAACTATTTCCTTTCTTTCCCTGTTTGTGAAGAATACTGGTATTACAGATTAATTCTTAACCATAAGTTTGACTTATTTCATACTTCATTTTGCTTTTTTTTTCTTTTTTTTTTTGCAGAATTTATCTGGCGTTGCATTTTGAGAAAGCAGCTTGCGAAAATCTTTGCCATCTTGCTTGGGATCATGTCAGCTGCAATTCTTTTAGCAGAGGCAACTTTGCTCCCTAGGGGTGTTGATCTCTCTCTCTTCTCAATCCTTATAAAATCTGTTGGGAAACAAGAGTTGCTAGTGCAGGTGATTTATTTTCTCAACTTAATTGATCTTTTATTGAAAGATATTTCCTTTAAATCACTGTCCTCTTTGTGGCCTTCTCACTGTCAAATTTTATTTAGGACCTGTTTTAAAATCTAATTAAATGCTGAAAACTAGAATGTGCAACCCTTATAAAGCATAAAAATAAGTACAGAAAATGCAGTCACTAAATTTCAAATATTAATAACTAAAGTGCTGAAAATAGAAGCAGAATAACTATAGTTGAAATTGCGTGTGAATGTCATCATTTTCTCTCCAAATATGGAGCTGTGGATTTAATTGCCAGGTTCTAGTAACATGACCGGTAGAATTCTAATTCTCGCCTAATGTTTTTACACTGAATGAATTAAGTAATTCCTTAACTCGTGCCAATTGGTTTAGCAAACTGGGCTTTTCTGCCCCTTGCTGTAAATGAGTCTACACATTTAGATAGGTCACCTCTTGGTTTAATTCGGTGCATTTTTGCACGGCATTCTCCAGTGTACTGATTGAAATAATAGCTGTTCTTTTGTGCAGTTAAAATTTACAGCATGAATAGCTCAGTGGAATGTCTGGAGTGATAATTAAATGTCCTGAAACTTTTGTTGCATCACAAAATCATGTTAGTCCTGCGTTGGGTTCATAATAGAGTTCTCTCTTCCCCTTTGCTACATGAAGAAGATCATCACGGCTCAATGTAGATTGTCCTTTTGAAAATTGGTGCTGTGGTGTGTTCATCATGTAATTGCCTGGGTTGTTTATTTCAAGGCAAAAGGGTGTAAACTGGAAAATATTAGAAGTAGTGGGGCTCCAAGGAATGAGTCTTAAGACCAATTAAAGGGTTATATATCTGTTTCTTCTTAATGCCCCTTAAGTAGTCAATTTTCCATCTATAGTAAATCAAGCCCATTAAACTTTCTGAAATATTTCCATGCTGCGGTTATTTTGATGAGTTAATTAAATTCCTTTTCATGTATACTTTCCAAAGTTGGTGTAGGTAAATCACTAAGCTATGATCAAATTTTCTATTTCTCTAGTGCCTTCCTCCAGTCCTCCTCCAGTGCCTCAATGACTGCTAATCAATGCCCAATTATCTTCTGGTCCAAGCTCTAGAAACCTGACTGCAGTGGGTGTAAGAGAGTTAACATAGGAGAGGCCTTTCGAACCCTCCATTTCCCTTCAAGTATTTATCCATAGCTAAATTTCTTACTCAAGTGACCTTTGGAGCTGCTACTTTTGGCAAGTTTTGTCTGAATTCTTCCTAGTCATTACTTACAAGGGTGCTTTGCATCCTTCATGGGGCTGGCTTGCTTAGAGTAATACTTCATTGTTCATACATTACATTGGTCATATTTAGATGACCATCTTTATTGCCCCTATATCTTTTACATTTCCACGACAAGCACTGTATGGCTTCTCATTGAAGCTACATCAATGATGACATGGAAAGTTGAGGGAGTTTTCCCTTTGGCAGATGAGGACTACGCAATGACAGCTAGTCTTTCATGGAAGGTTGAAAGAAAAGGCCGACTTAAGTTTTTTCCATTTTGAGCATTTATTTGGGAAAGAAGTGGTTAAATAAATGTTGAAAGGTTTGGGATGGGATCTTTTCCCAAAACCGATACTCCTATGTCTGATTTACAGAATATGTAGATTTGGTAGTGGTTTTGGAAACTTTATGTTAATTATGGATGTCATACTTTGCTGCTTACATGTACTAAGTTGACTGATAATGTTTGTTCCCCCCCTTTCTTAGGTTCTTGCTTTTATTCCTCTGATGTATATGTGCGTTTGCACATATTATTCGTTGCTCAAATTTGGAATGCTGATGTTTTACTCATTAACACGAGGGCAGACAAGTTCAGTTAACTTGCTTATGATATGCTCGTAAGTCAAACTGCTATTCTGTGTCATGAGTGAATTATTTAGTTCAATTTTTCTTATGCAAGTAATAGTTGATTCAGATATGCTTTGATGTTGGCACAGGATGGTGGCTCGATATGCGCCTCCAATTTCATACAACTTTCTCTATCTCATTCAGCTCGGTGGCGGGAGGACGACAGTCTTTGAGGAGGTAGTCTCCATTTTAACATCCTGCATGCTGGCATTTATGAGTGTCTCTTAGTTTAGAACTTGAATTCTGATGTGCTGTGGTATTTTTGGTTTTAAGACTCAGTATGTGGTTGATGACTGCTTTTCTCAAGTAATGAGACCTGGTTACTGTACTATCTCACAGCTCCATTTTCTAAACAGATGGTCCTTTTGGTCTGTTGAAATGATTTGACCTGCGATCATATTATTATTCTCAGTGTTGTTCTATGACCCTTCAACTTAGTGTGTGCCTTAACCGCTTTTCGAGCAAATTATCCTTGTAATATAAACTCTTTTTGTATCTTTTCCAAGGAAGTAGTTTATTGCTGTTTGCATGAAATGGTACTGATTGTGTTGTTGCCTTTGGGATTTGACATGGATATGATATTCTTCTGATTTGATGATGTTCTGATGCTTTTATTCTGGAATCTTTGCCATTTGCCATGCTAATAGAGACATATTTTCCCCTTTTTAGTCTAAAGTAAGGATACGAAAGCGGTGGCAGTGTTTCCTGAAAAGAAGGGGTTTTTGGTAGATTTTACTTGTATGGGTTCTGCTAAATGAGCTACCTATGTTTTGGTCAGTATGTGGTTTGCTCAAGAAAAGGTAGGTGCAAAAATGATTGTACTGAAGTAAAAGTTGGTGTGGCCTGCATGAAGATGAGATGATAGTTCGCTTAAGGTGGTTTGACGTGTGAAAAGATGACATCCTTTTGCTCTGGTGAGGTGATCCTATTGGTGGGATGCTGTTTAATCCAAGAGAAAGACCTTGAAATACATTGGATATGGCTTGGAAATTTGAGTGAAAAGTTGTGCCTGCTCAGATTTGAATAATAACTTGATATCGAATACAGTGGAGTGGCATCAGTAGGATCCATGTGCCCAAATTAGTTTTAGAATTTAAGGCTTGGTCTCGGTGGTAGTTGTTGTATTGGGTAGTCATTCAATGTGTGCTATAGCATCCTGTGCAGGCATATGGTAGATAATCCTCCAATTGACCTTTAGAATTGATGTTTCTATATCTAATCGCAGCGGATGGGCAACATTGATACTTTGCCGTTTCTGGGGAAAGGATTTAACAGAATATATCCTCTTCTTATGGTCATTTATACACTCCTGGTGGCAAGCAACTTCTTCGACCGAATAATTAATTTCTTTGGCAGCTGGAAGAGATTTAGGTTTCAAACAGAGGCAGATGATACAGATGGGTTCGACCCATCAGGACTGATCATCCTTCAAAAAGGTTAGCATATGTTGAGTGGTAATTAACCATATAGATACTATGCTGAGGGCCATCAAATGATAGCGGAAAAAAAAAAAAATCCATTACATGGAAGTTCTTGATAAATCTCCATCTCCTGGATAGAAGTTGTTTGAACTTAAATATTGCTCTCTTTTGCTTGTATGTCAAACTAAATACCTGTAATTCTCTCCCTTTTTCTCTTAAATTGTAGAACGAGCATGGCTAGAAGAAGGTCTGAAAGTTGGTGAGCATGTTATCCCACTGGCAAGGAATTTTAATGGCACAGATGTCGAGTCTGGTGGCAGGAAAGTAAGTTATTTTTCACTTCAGAAAGCAGAAATCCTCTTCTTTATTCTTCCCCTACCTTCTCTGAGCTTTTTCTTTATAAAAAAATGGAGTTGGATGTACACAGTTAAATGGGGAACTCAGCCAGGGACTAAGTTTCTAAAAAAGGAAAAAAAAGACAGAAGAAGAAGTTTGTGCTGTTGTGAAGGGGCTCAGGAGAATCTGAGGAGGCTGTCCATTAGAAACATTTCTCTTCAATTGGTTACTAAAATATTCTCAAAGATTTCCGTTGATAACTACTACTTTAACATTAGTCTTTTTGAACGGCAAAACATTTCAGGACACAACTGCTGTTGAGATGAAGTCCGCAAGTTCAATTCACGAAACTACCAAGGAAAGTTCATCCCGGTCTGCAAGAGAAGATGGTCACAGATATGGAACCAGCAGAGAAGCCATGAGCAACAAGTACGCTGCGATAAGAGAACAGAGCAGACAACAATTAAAAGCCAATCCTGCAGAAAAGAACATCACCTCTGCTAAAGTATCCTTACTTGATGATGGCAAGTCTCAGTCTGGCATCTCATCTGGAGAGCCATCTTCCGGAATAGCTGCGAAATGGCAGTCCATGAAGACGGGTTTCCAAAGTTTCAAGGCGAATATAGGAGCAAGAAGATTTATCCCTTTGCGTGAGGCTCAGGAAAGCGGCTCATTGACTCGCAATTCTTCACACGAGTCTCTCGATGAAATATTCCAGAGACTGAAGCGTCCATCCTTGGAGCATGGGAACCAAATCGACGAGGATGAAGATGGGTCGGAAATCAGCATTTCACGCCCCGGTAGATAATACACAGATCTTCTTTTTCTAATGTAGATTTACCGTGAATCCCGTGTTTTCTCTGGGGAATGAATCCCTAGGTGTACAGCATTTGGGAAGAGGGCATGCCCGTCTCACTAATTTCTCGGACAGTCGGTATCCTCTGGTATAGGTTCATTAGGTTCTCCTGTCATATTTGTTTGAAATATAGTTATTGTCCACAGAAAAGTCAGATGCCGGAAAGCGCGGGAGCGACCCTCAGGGTGTATTAGCAAAGGAAGAAATGAGAACATGATCAGACATTGAATTTGGGAAGTCCTTTGTAATTTCAAATTGCATTGTCATGTGCTTCCCCTTTGCCTAATCGATGTTCTCGTTAGAATTTTGTTTGATCACGTCTGCAACATGATGTTTTTTTCGGTGCTGCTCCCTTCTTTTTATCTACTTGCCTATTTTAAGATCCATGTTTAACTCGTGAAAGATTGCATTCATAGGAATTGATATTGCCAAGGGTCTTGTCAATGAGTGTCGGATTGTCATTTTCAATGCACTGATTGCACTGATTGCACTAATTGCACATGACACAAGAGATTCAATGCACTGATTGCACATGACAAGAGATTCAATGCACTGATTGCACACAAGAAAGGCGGCGCATAGTGAATGGCGAAACGCATTTCTTACATCGTCAATAAAATGTGATTTTTTTTGGGATAAGTGTATTTGAAGTATTAAAACTTTTTCAACAAACTGCAATTTAGTCATAAAATTTTCAAAAAATATAATGAAGTCTTAAAACTTGTTAAGAAAATATGATTAAGTGCTAAAATTTTCAAAAAGTACAATTAAGTCCTAAAACTTATTAAATCTGTGAAATTCAGTCCTTTCGTTGAGAACATTTTTTTGAAAGTTTTAAACCTTGATTACATTTTTATGATAAGTTCTAAAATTTAATTGCATTTTTTGAAAGTTTTAGAATTTGATTGCACTTTCGTAATAAATTTTATGACTTAATTGTATTTTTTTAAAGTTTTAGAATTTAATCATACTTTTATAATAAATTTTATGATTTCTAGTACATTTATTCACTTTTTTCTTCATGTAAGTGCTCTTTGGATCAAAATAATGTGTTTCACAGTCTCGACTATACATTATGTAAAATTTCAAGAAAAGAATATGTATATCATGACTCGGAGTTCAAGAAAAAGGATACATATATATCATGAGTCAAGGAAAGTCGGGATCCCGAGTATTTAACAAAGATTTTATGTCACGTTCGGCATTCAGATGAGGATGCCCAATCCTTACCCCCTCCTTTGTCTTTCTCTCAGAGAGTCAATAACAAGGACTCTTGATTTGTCAAGTTTTGAACTTTTTTGGCCCCAATTTCAAACTCGTACGCCACTGCGGAACATCAAGCTCCCCGTTTAGTCCACGAAAAGAAATTGCTTGAATAACCCCCGATATTTGTTTCCTCACGAGCAAGTTTGGACCCGACTCGATTACTTGATATTCAAAGCTTGACTCGAGCTCAATCAAAGCTCTAGAATTTTGGGTTCCAGCTCAAATTCTATTGCTCAAAACTTGACTTTGAGCTGAATCAAAGCATCGAAATTTTGGGTTCCAGCTCAACTCGATCGCAATAGAGTGCTTTTACAAAAACTCAAGTTCAATTAAATTCAAACATTCTTGCTTTATCCAATCACTCAATTTGAGTTAGATATACAATTCAACTGACCAACACATTTTTTTGTTCAGTAATTATACGCCCCTTTGGGGAGAAGGACAAAAAACCCGACTTTCGAGCTGAGTATCGACAAACCCGAGTCCGACTTGTACAAAATACACGAGGTGGGCTTGAAATTAGGCAAGTCTAGCATGGAATGATCATCGTGAGGACAAAGGCACGTACGGATACACCGGAGAAAAAAGTTACCTTAAAAATTCGTATTAAAAAGGTACAACGATTGCAGCTGCCGTATGGCTGCCACGTGTAAAATTCGGATCTAGAGAAAAGAGACTATTCATACGGTCATCGATCGGCGATCGACTACTTTCTTTCCATTATTACATCCTAAAAGACCTCCGTCGGCGGCCGCTGGCGGCGGTGGAGCACCGACCCGTCCTCCTTCCGGCTCCTCCCTCCTCCTCCTCCTCCTCCTTTCAAGAGCAGCAGCCTCCGCCAGAACCCTCTCTTCTTCTCCGGCACCGCCGCGATCGATCTGCTCTTTTTCAGCCCCCAGTCGCCGCCGCGATCCCCCCCGCCGCCTCCGCCCCCGCCGCCGATGCTCACCGCGAGGAACACCGACATGTTCGCGTCCGACGCGTTCCTGCGGTGGCGCCGCCCTCCGAATCCGCCGCCGCGGTGGTGGTGGCGCGGGGGCGAGTGGTAGAAGGAAGAGGACGCGGAGGAGAAGCGCCGCGAGGAGGAGGAGGAGTCGAGGGAGGCCGAGGAGGCGTGGAAGGTCGCCGAGGAGAAGGAGACGGCGCCGGTGGCCTCCGAGGAGCCGCAGAGCTGGGACAGCCTCTCCCGGAGGCACGACGAGCACACGCCGGGGAGCTTCTCGTGGTTCGGATGCCGCGCGCACTCCGAGCCTGCGTCCGAGCCACCACCCATGATGTTCTTTTCCTGCTTCGGGGACGAGTTGCCTCCGGTTTCTCCCTTTCCGACTCTGTCACAACTCGTGCGTGTCGACTCTGCGTGCGCAGGGAATTAAGGGGGAGGCCAACCGACGGACTCGGCTTATATACGAGCGGGGAGGGCCCCGGGGGGGATGGCTCGGCTCGGCTCGGCGGCTTCCCGGAAGGTTCCCCCCGAGGGCAGTCTCGTCTTTTCATGAACGCGGAGGGAAAAAAATCGAGGTGATGTTACGTCAACCCTCTCTTTTGCCGTTAAGTCATCCCCAAACCGTACGGTCACGGGAGAGGCGAGGAATGGGATGCGATTGGAGGGAGGCAATCGCTTGGCGTGTCGAGGATTAATTTTAAAAAAAAAAGAAAAGAATTTTATTCTCAAAAAACGAGGCAATAAATTATATGATTAATACTACAAAAAATTCTTAAATTGATATGCATATGACAAATTTGCCCTTAAAAATTCTCAACTGATACATTTGTGATAAATTTACTCTCCATTAGTTTTCGTAAAATTTTATTATTAAGTTGTTGAGTTTGATGATATGTAGTAGTAATCAATTTGAAATTTTATCCTCATTTTGTCATAATTTTATAAGTTTGTAGTTTTTCATAATATTAATTCATTTTATCATAAACTTACCGATTTGAAGAGTTTTGGTGGTCAAAAAATTAATATTTGATAAATTTGTCATAATTGTACCAATTCGGGACTTTTAGTGGTCATAGAATTAGTTTAAGATAAACTTATCACAATTTTAGTAGTTTAAGTCTTTTGGTAATCAAAAAATTAATTTTAGTAAATTTATCATTTGTGTATCAATTTGAGCTTTTTCTTAATACTAACCATTAATTATAATAAGTGGAATATATTTATATGTGAAGTTATATCGGATTGCCTAGATCACAAAACAATCCATTTTAATGGATTAGTTTTCATAATGTCATGAAACGTTGCGAAATTGATTTATCCTATCACGACACAATACCTGTCAAATTCATAAAGTCATAAAAGAAAATATAATTGCGCAAAACATTATCATGCCTTAGGAATTTCAAGCACGATAGGGTGGAATTATGAACGGAAGGAGGAATAGTCAGGGCACGACCCAAAAGATAAGTTGCGCTTAGGTACGACAATATACTCTTTACACCTTTTCTTGCCCCTTTTATTTTATTAGAACTTTGCACCTTACGGGGAACCTAGTACAACCTAACATTAACTAATGGACATCATCAGCTTCTCCTAGGTTCAATGCATGGCACCAACCGGCGGGTGGTTAAGGACATGTTTGCGAGACCTCTCCCACGAGTGGAAATAAAATATATGGAGTTATGTTTAAAAATATTATAATAATATTTATATGAAATTCATCAACAAATTGTTTCGTTGTAATTTAGTTAAATTAGCGAGCCAAATCTAATGGGAATTTATCGTGCATGTTCTATAAATCAATTCAGTTGATAATTTTGGTTTATACCTTTGATGAAAGACCCTTTGGAGAATAAGGGAATATGATACAAATAATTCATGAATTTTAGCCTAATGAACAATGTTATCCATCAATTTTTAATTTGTTAAATGTGTTTCTTGAACTTTCGAGGCATAGACAATTTAATCTTAGAACTATAATATTCAATATTGTCCATGAACTTAAACTAATGAAATAATAATATTGATTGTTTTCATATAGTTCAAGACTGAAATTTTAGTAACCATATTAAATAAATTAAAAGCTCATAGATGATATTACATATTAACTAAATTTCAGAGCAATATTAAATAAATTAAAATTTTATGGATAATATTGAACAAATCAAAAGATAATAAATTATATTGCATATTAAATTAATATTTAGAAATTGTAAGTGTCATTATCATTTTTATTAGAGGATGACTCGAGACACCCGTCAACCAATTCCATTTTTTTTAATGACTCGGTCGCATATAATAATGGTACGAGGGAAATTAGTAAGCTTCAATGGCACACTTTCGCGGAATTTCCGACTAGAGAAATTTTTAACAAACTCTCTCCGAAAGCATAAACTAATGAAACAATAATATTGATTATTTTCATATAGTTCAAGAAATATATTCAATATTTACTGAAAGTTCAACGATCATATTAAATAAATCAAAAACTCATAGACGACATTACATATTAGCTAAATTTCAAAGTCATATTAAATAAATTAAAATTTTATAGATAATATTAAATAAATCAAAATTTAATGAATTATATTGCATATTATATTAATACTTAGAAATTATAAGTGTCGTTATCATTTTAATTAGAGGATGACTCGAGATGCCCGTCAATCAATTCCATATTTTTAATGACCCGGTCGCATATGATAATGGTACGAGGGAAATTAGTAGGCTTCGATGGCGTGCTTTCGCGGAATTTCCGACCGAAGAAATTCTTAACAAACTCTCTCCTCCGAAAAGCAACGATTTCCACGTGGCAAACACAGTGCGTTCCGTGAGTTCGGACTGATTGACGGCTCCGACGCGGGCCAAAGTACAAGCGGGTCGGAAGGGCGGAGCGGGGCGGGGCCCACCCGGGCGTGCGGAAGTCTTAGGACGTTACGCGGGGCGGGGCCCACCCGCACGTTCGAGGTCAAGACCGAGGGAGGCTCTTCGCTTTTCTTCTCATTTTTTTTTTTTATTATTTTTTTATTATTTTTTTAATAAATGGCGCGCGTGGGCGGTCAAGGTCTCGAGCCACGTGGAGACGTCGCCCGCACGTGGGGATTCTCGCCTGATTGGCGTGGAATCCATCGCCGTCCAAACGGCGTGCGCGTCGAGGAGGACACGCTGCCGTCGCAATCCTCCTGACCTCACACGCGGGGGCGGGAAGTTTTTCTTTTTATTTTTTTATTTCTCTCATCGTTCACACGTGCGGCGGTCTGCTGTCCGTACGACATCCTCGGAGATCCACGAGGCGAGATTGGAAGATTTCGTGGGAGTCGGTTTCCCCCCTCCGAGCTCCAGTCGACATCCTCGGGCCTCGGAAAGCCCGATGTTCTTTCCATGCGCTTTTCGCCTTTTTTATCGGGAGGAGGGTCGAGGCCCTCGCCCTAAATCTGGTTGGGGATCGGGACCCTTGACGTCGGGGCGGTGGCAAGGACCGCCGGCCCCTAGCACGGTTTTTAGGGAGGGGGACCTCTCTTGGGTCATTGGCTCACATCCTCTCTTGATGCTCCGTCTTCTGATTTTGATGGCGCGAGTGGGTGGCGGTGTCCCCATTCACTTCACCTAAGTGAGACAAGGGATGCCGACCCTTTGCCGACAAGTGAGGGGCATCGCCATGGTAGGTGTTGCCGCAATGGCTTGTTTCTTCCCTTCTCCTTAATTTTATTCATCTAATTTGTTGACTTCTTCTTTTTTCAATTTTTATTTCTAGATTATGAGAAACATTTTGCTTTGTTTTCCATACATTTTATTTTTTAAAATTATCACATAGGATGACACATGATATCTAGACTAATGGGACATTTAAGAGGCAATTCAATGGCACAAAATTAAACATATTAAAAACATTTGTAGGCTTTTTAGCGACTTTCTTGTTTCTAGGAAGTAGATATGCCAAATTAGGGGAAGTATGAGGGTTGGCAATGCTGAAGATGACTAGTTTCCATGATAGTAACATGATACTAATCAAAACCCAGATATGACACAATATGACCTGGTATAAACTTAATATGGTGACACGAATTGACATGCGAATGCAAAACGATATTTCAAGAATGCCACTAGAATTAATACTTTACAGATATACAAAATACCTTAACATTTCCTCCCAAGCCGGAGCCTATATATATACTTGCCCTTAAATTATAAATGTATTCGATTCTAGGGCCACTCAATGACTTGTGTTAGGCCCAAACAAGCAAACTGCGAAGGTGGATGAATTGTTTGTTCGTTTGTTTTTTTTTTTAAGAAAACACGAAACTAATTTTGTGGAACCAACCCCAATAAAAATTCCACTTCTATGTGCGAAGAAAACTAGCGATGTAAACCGCCAATATTAAAGAGTTTAGAAAAAGAGAAATTGCAAGGCAGATTTCCAAGAGATATTGCTCCCGTCTTCTTCCAACTGTAGCAGCCCAATTAGGCCGGACTCTCATCACATCACACGCACACGTTGGTGGAGTGCACGTCTGTGTGTGTGTGTGTGTTTGTGTCCCCTGATTCCCAATGTGGGCTTCTGCTTATTTCTCAACGGATCAAGGCCCAAGGAATAAGCCCAGGCCCACAGAAATCTCTCTCTCACTCACTCACACACACACACACACACACACACACACACAACTCTTCACCTTCTCTCTTTCCTAATCTCCCTTTGGAATTTTACAAATCTTCCTTCCTTCTCTTCCCCCCTTTTTGATCCTCATCATGGAAGGGCATTATAACCAATGACCATGGCATTCCCTCTTCTTGGTGGATCTCCTCAACTCATCACTCACAAGTATTGCACCCAAAGAATCACTTGCAAATCCGATGATGACGTTGGATCTCAAGTATAACTAGGCCTATCGAGTAGGTTCGATCGACTTTGCATTGAACGAAAATGAGATTAGTCAAATTAATTCCTTTAACTCTTATTGACCAATTTTTAAGCAACTCGTACCTGATCTGATCCCGACCCATTTTCAACCTAGCCCGAGTTACAATTATGAGCAATTTCCCTCCTTTAAATTGAAAAATAACATACCAATCTAAGCAAAAGTTGAAATAAGGATTTGACTTGAAAGAAGTTGTGATAAGGAAGGGCAATGGGCGTCCCCACCTTAATTGTTGTTTATTTCATTATCATCATAAATGCGTTCAAGATGAGTCCGATTCAAACCCATTTGAACACGCCTTTCAATTGGTCTTTATTTCTCACAGCTCATTTGGACCCATTCATGAACTTGGAACGATCCCGTTTATACTTTGGTGCAACAAACATGAGTGGAAAATGGGTTTGTTGCCATCTCTGCCTAACACCAAAAGTCCACAACTTGAAAAGAAAATGTATAGATTCGACCAAAAAAAAAAAAGAAAAAAGAAAAGAAAATGTATAGCAGTGCCAACGAAAGTTCTCGGACAAAGGGATGATGCTCTAATATGAAATTACACTATACCGAATGAGAAATGCATAACTTATTTAGTATTCAAAGTGAAAAATGAAAAGAGCATACACAACACACTTCAAAACTTGCCTTAATGTCAGTTGGATGCCTTGAGTTTTTGAATGTTACTAATTGCAATCAAAGTATTAACTAATTTACACATAGCAAATGACCTTGATGAGGTGCAACCATGTATTTCTCTAAGTACAATTAAAATTTTAAAGAAAATGGCAGAGATGTAATTAAGTTCATCCCCAGGACCCTCATGCGTAGATAAAAAAAAACAAATGTATGTAAAAATCATTTTCTTGGAAAAAGCATCCAGAACCTACGAAATGCAATTAAGCCTAACCTTTTTTTTTTAATTGGTGTAATCCAGTTCGAACTTTTACAGTAAATACAATCGAATCCTAAACTTTCGAATTACCACAATTAAATCCTAAATTTCTTACCGGTGAAAATTGCTATGCATCTAGCACTGCAATTTAAAAATTGTAATGTGTAATTTTCTCTCAGAGTTTCCATGGAAAATACATGATATATATAATTTTTTAATAAACATTATGTCAAATTAGATATCTACAAGCCAAGGCCAGTCCTATGCCGGCGATCCCCAGGGGGATGGCCAAAGCCACCATCCACGCCATGGAAGAAGCACATCCCTCCTCCTCCTCGTCGGAATCTCCCTCCTCCATCGATCCGCCGTACCCCTCCCAGCGGCACCGGAGCTCCCCGTCCCGCCGCCGCCTCGACCTCGACTTCGACTTCGACTTCAGCGCCGCCACCTCGAGCTCGAGCACCCGCACCCACCGCCGGTACGCCGACGACCTCGCGGACTCCCCGATCAGGGCGTTCGCGACGGCGTCCCGCTCGGCCGCCGCCTCTGCGCCCCTCTCCTCCGCCTCCCTCGCCCGCGTCTGCGACAGCCGCAGCGCCCTGAGGAGCTCCAGCTTCCCGTCCCCTTCCCCTTCCCCGCCCCCGCCCCCCGCCGGCCGCCGCGGCGTAGGATCGGAGGCGCCGCTTCTCGTCCCCTAGCCCCACCAGCGCCGCCGGATCGTCGATGCCGGGGAAGAGCTTCTGCGGGGGAGGGAGATCGCAGTTGCGGATGAGCTCGAAGGGAGAGACGAGGCGCGAGATGGAGCGGCGCTCCTCCTCCTCCTCCTCCATCATCGCCTCGCCCGATTGAAGGGTTAGGGCTGGAGATCGGATTCTAGGCCAAAGGAGGAAGGGGTCGGATCGGTGGTTGAAGAAGATGGAGATGGAGGAGGAGTTGGGGGGACATTTTCTTGTTGAGTCTCGTTCTGGTTTGGGCTTTGCGGGCAAGGCATTCTTTTCTTGCGGGGAGAAGCGACCCTCTCAATTTCCTTGCTGACTACTCCAGGAAATTTATTTTGGTATGTATATATTTTTTATATGTGCCCAAATCGCAATTATCTCACTTTTAATTAATTTTTTTCATTTCCTTATTAATACCCATATCAAATGATATAAAATTAAGAATCAATCATGTCCTTATGCTCACTCAATTAGAGCAATCGATTTCCAAACTAGATGGGTTTCACCCTAAAATCGGGAATCAGATTGGTTCTTGAATTGAATTGGCCCGATTGAGGATCGATCTAGCATGAACCGCTCGGAATGGGTTAGTTTGATTCTTGGGTCGAGGTCTAATCCGACACTCAATTAAATGAATTCAATTTTTTCTTTTTTAAACTGATTTCTTTCTTTCCATACACATTCCATGGATGATTAAGCACTCATGTAAAGTGAGCCTCGACATTAGTGTTATATATTGATAAAGAATCTTAATCTTCTCGCTTTTAAGTTATTGCAAAAGTCCATTTACATTAAATAATGAAAATACGCCATAGAGTGTATTGAAAGCCTTGTGGCGGCTCAAACTCATCCCGATTCACCCGTTTGAAAACGGATCTGACTTGTTATAAGGCATCGCTGGAAGAAATATACTCTGCTGTACTTTGATTACTGTAAATGAGTTTTTGGTGATACGTCATACAGCCTTCATTCTCGGCCCAACGCAAAAGCAAGGGAGCCCGCCCGGTTCGATCCTCGTCCTGCAAATTTGTGATACGACAGCGAACGCGAGCAGGCGGAAATCACACGAAACGAAACGGGGGAGGTGCAGATAAGGTGGGGGAGCCACCACTCACACTCTACAAATTCCTTTCATTTTCATTTATTAGTCCTTTTTCCCTGGTCACCAACTTGCCTAAGTTTAAAAGCATGCCTTTTACCTTACTTTCTCGCCACATCAACCAATCTTGGAATCTATCCCTCTTGACAAAACCCACCCAGGCCCTCCAAGGAAAAGTCAATAGTCACCCTTTTCTTGCTTTCCCTTTTGCCGTTAAACAGCACTCATGTGAGCACCAGATCTTTTTCTGCATACATTTTTATTCTGTCTGTCTCCAGAAAAAGGTCCCCTTGATTCTAACGTTGTTTTCTGGTTACTTTATTGCTTTGCAACGCTTGAATACTTTTGCTAATACATAAATGTGAATGAGAAAGATCTTTTGTGCTTGTTGACAAGGTTCAAATTGGTATAGATTCACTGGCAAGGAAGGAATTTGCTGACAGTCTTGACAGGATCGATGTACGTGGTGTTTTCTTACGTGGGTTTCTTCTTGTCTTATAGATGGACTGGTTGGGATGCTGCTGAAGGCAGCATTGTCCATGGATCATGATATGAGCAAATGGGTAGGCGTGTTTCTACTGTCTTGTTGGCTCATCTTTCGGACAGCATTTTGTGGTAACTCTTCTTGCTCCTGCGGCCTCTGTGTTTCATCATGGTTTTTCGTGCAAAATACTGATTACTTAAGGTGAGAGGCAAGTGTGATTGTGAAATGTCAATGCTTGATGTACTTCTTCCTGACTGATTTCAGTGGAGGGATTACACGAAGATTCTAAAGTGAGAGGAGTTAACTTGGGAGGGTGGCTGGTTGTGGAAGGTTGGATTAAGCCTTCACTTTTTGATGGCATTCCCAATGGGGATATGCTTGTGAGTTTCTTTGTTCCCTCCATTTGTTTTCTGGTTTCTCATCTTAAATTTAGGATCACTTTTGGGTTCTTTGTGATCGGTTCGAGTGATCTAGTTGCTGCTGGTATTGAAATGTAGGATGGGACGCAGGTCCAATTTAAGTCGGTTACCTTGCAGAAGTATGTCTCTGCAGAGAATGGTGGGGGCACGACTGTTTCAGTCAATAGGGATGCTGCGTCTTTGTGGGAAACTTTTACGGTGAGATGCCTCACCCATTCAAAACAGCCTACCGTAATCAAGAAGCTAAATTGAATGAGGGATGTGCTCTGTCTTTTGCATGTACTTGCCATGGTTTTCTTATTAGCTAAAGGTATTCTTATGTTTTACGATGTAATAAGCATCAAGCTGCAACTGTCTGAGACCAAAAACTGAAAATGTGTGGGTTTCTGCATTATTGATTGTTTATTGTTATTGGAAAGATGCCCTGGTTAGTGACAGTTGCAGAAGAGGAATAAAGATGTCTTTGGCTGAGTTTCTTGGATGCCTATTTCTTTCTGGCAACCGACATGAGGGTGTATGACAAGGAAAACCGAGGAAACACTAGTGAAGAGTGTTGACAAAGCCATATACGTCTAGATCATTTCATCACTTGATTGAAGATTTTTCTGTGCCTACTGTGTAAAAATCATGCAAATTGAATGTTTATTAATATGCAATTTACTGAGTTCTATGAGTTGAAATGACATTTGGGTTTCATATCAATTGTCTACGTAGGTTAAAGTCACTTAAGACATTGTCTGGTAAGAGCGTGTACTAAATTTGAAGTCAACCAATTTCTCACGACTCTAAAATTTTGTAAGGTGTAGTTTCTGTGTTCAGTCCATGTAATGAAGAGTTCAAATATGACGTATGTTTGTTCACCTTACTCCTATTTCAAAAGCTGCAATTGTCCTTTCCACTATTTATTTTAATATCAAAAAATGGATGATTCTATTTGGCAGTTGGTTAAATGACAAGCTGATTAACCAGATCTGTTCTGGGATGTTTCTCCTCTCATCCTACAGCTATGGAGAGTTTCCGAATTCGCATTTCAATTTCGGTCTTCCTCTGGTCAATTTCTAACATGTGATGGTGAAGGATGCTCAGTTTTTGCGACAGCACAGACACCATCGGCAACAGAAACCTTTTACATTGAAAGAAACAACAGTAGGATTCACATCAAACTTTCAACTGGGGCTTATCTACAGGTGAGGGGGATGTTACTCTTTTGTCATTTGTCCTTCTGTCTGTAAGAGGTCTAAGACATATTTTCAGTCTGATAGACACGAAAGTAGGTTTTAGAGCAAACTATTGTAGAGTTTCAGTGTTAATCCCCTTATTGACGTCCCCATGCCCCTCCTGCATGGCAACATGTGAGCAAAAAAGGGAAAGAGGAGGATGGGGTTTCTCTCGCTTTATTAAACAGTAGATAACTTTGCAGCATAAGATCTTTCTCATGGTGATAGCTGATTATTCAGGTCATCTAGAATGGTTTAAAAATGATCAGAATGAGAATTAAATTTATCTAAAACAAACCAGTAGGTTATAGATGAATGTCTGAAACTTCTTGCTCTTGCAGTTGACAATGTCAAAATGAATCTTCTTAAATGATCTTTAGCTGACTTCTGAATTTTTTTGACACTGCTAGAATTTGGTCAAGCTTACATAGTTTCTTATCTAGGCTACAACAGAAAATCAGCTGACAGCTGACTATCCAGGGGAACCGGGATGGGATGACGACAATGCGGCTACATTCTTAATGACAATTGTGGCAAATAATCTGCATGGTGACTACCAGTTGGCAAATGGATATGGTCACTCCAAAGCAAAAGAAGTCCTCCAGGTAGCTAAGTTGTTTTTTTCCCCGTTTCCTCATTCTAATCTTTGCAAGGCATGAGATTTCTTTTGATTCTCCTCAGCGTACAGGATGGTGAATTTGCAATCCAATGCCAAGCGTAACTATTCATTTTTTTTTTAAATCTACTATCATTAGCACGTTCTTCAGCTACATTTTTTTTTTAAGTGTAACTAGGCTTCCTGCCTGAATTTCCAAAGATGGCTTTTGATACTGAAGAGTTGCACTTTTTCTTGCCATGTGATGAAAGAAAAGATTGTGAGCTGGAATCCAATGGCTGAATGAGGGATGAATCTCAAAGCATTAATCTTCCTCACCATCCTTTCAGCTGTCATACAGTAACAAAAGAATCGAGAGTCTGCGGTGTATCTGCCACAACAGATATAGACACAACAAATGACCTTTTCACTAGGTAGGAACTATAATTCGAGATTTTGTGAATTTAGGTCTGATTAAAAAGAGAAATGGTGTCTGAAAACTATGCTGAAAGCTTTACCAGTCTTTTAAAGATACATAGAATCATCTTCTAAACCTCTGTTGAATCTTGCTGATTTAAACACTATACCCATAAAAGTGTTTGTTTCCTTTCCTGAGACTGCCAATCCCCTTTCAAGTTTTCTTCTAGTGCATACATACAACCAATCTTGATTCCGTTTCTTGTGGTTCTGTTTTTTCTGTCTTGATTGTATAGGCATGTCCATGACAGCTATTATGGCGATGGATATAATTTTTTGACGTCATCTCTGCATACCTTGATATTAAAAGGCCTTCATAGCATGTTGCCCTGTATGTTAGCTTTTGCTACTCATTTGACTTTTCTGAAACTGCAGAAACACAGGAACACGTTTATTACAATAGAGGACTTCAGCTTTCTATATAGACATGGAATTAATACAGTGAGGATCCCCATTGGCTGGTGGATTGCTTTCGATCCTAATCCTCCAGCTCCATTTTTAGAGGGGAGTTTGGAAGCTCTCGACAACGCCTTCTCTTGGGCAATGTAATTTCCACTTCATCCTTTCACATGAAGTATAGACAACTTCTTTTGGTTTTCATTTCATATCGACATTCATAAACTTTTGACATTTCTTTTGGTTTTCATTTCATATTGACATTGATGAAACTTTTTGCAGATCCTATAGCATAAAGTGCATAATTGACCTTCATGCAGCTCCGGGCTCGCAAAATGGTATGGAGCATAGTGCTAGCAGAGATGGTACAACAGGCTGGCCTACGTCTCCAGATTACATCTCCAAAACATTGGATGTTATTGATTTCTTAGCTAAACGGTAGGTTCAAACAAGTCGCCTTATGATGCTTTACTTGTCACAGATTGTTTATCCTTCCAGTACCTGATTCCTTTTTTGTCTATGATGGCAGAGATGATGGTTCATCTATAAAAAGAGAGAGATTCAGTTGAGCTTCTTTGTGATGGTGATCTCTTGCTTTTTGCAGGTATGGAAAGCATCCCGCTTTGCTCGGGATTGAACTTTTAAACGAGCCATCTGCCGCCTTGGTTCCATTGGACGTTCTTGTATCATATTATAAACAAGGCTATGAAGTCGTCCGGAAGTACTCATCCACTGCTTACGTGATAATGTGCCAAAGAATCGGCAATGCGGATCCATTAGAACTATATCAGGCTAACATAGGCTCCCACAACATTGTGGTGGATTTACATTACTATAATCTTTTTGACACTTTCTTTGTGAACATGAGTAGTGCGGATAATATACAGTTCATATACAAGAGCAGGGAAGCACAACTGAAGGCCTTGAACGCTGCAAACGGTCCGCTCGTTTTCATTGGTAAGTCAAGATCATCTCGCCTTCACCAATTTGACAGAACCAGTCCTCTCCTTTGCCTTCTTTTCCTCCAAGATCGGGCATTGGATATGGCATACGTTCCTCCATTGAATCAGTAGTCGATTCACTGCTTTTGTCCTTGCATTTTTCAGGGGAGTGGGTGAATGAGTGGAGTGTGACCAGTGGATCAAAGGCTGAATATCAAGATTTCGGGAAGGCGCAGTTAGAAGTCTACAACGCCGCTTCGTTCGGATGGGCTTATTGGACGCTGAAGAACGACAGGCAGCACTGGGACTTCGAGTGGAACATTAGGAACAAATATCTCCAGTTAGGTAAGCACATGATCCTCCAGTCATTCTTCAGCAGTTCACAGAGCAATTCAGTTTACATTCCCTCAAGGGCTCAATATGTGACTTTTGCTTATGCAGGAGAGTCACCAGATAGACAATTTGCCAACCAACTAGTCATCCTTGCATCTGCAGTTGCCTGCTTATTCCTGCATAACTCCTTGTGAAGAATAACATCCTCAGAGTAGACCTCTCCGACATCTGCTGTTGCTGACGGAGTTTCATCTGCTGTTGCCGACCTCCACAACTAGTCATATTCTCGCATCTGCAGTTGCCTGCTTTTTCCTTGCATAGCTAGTTGTGAAGAATAACATTGTCCGAGTTGACCTTCCGAAACATCTGCTGCTGTTGCTGACGGAGTTTCATTCGTGGCTTTTCCACGATACCAGATTTTTGAATTCTGATGTATGCGAACCAATATATGTCCGAACTTCGAGCGACCCACCTGGTACTTATTACTCCGGGATGTATAACTTCATTCATTCAATGCCGATGATTCATTTGCTGTGCCCTTTTACTCGAAAATCTAATTAGCATTCGATGAAACGTCAATGGCATCTCGTACCCGAGCCGGGGTCATTAAATAGAGTCGCCTACCCTGCTCAACTTAGCAAGCGAGACAGGGTTTTCGGTTCCAAACTAAAACGTCAGAACAGAGCAATCAAAGGGCTCCTGCCTGCCCATTAATATCCAAGTACAGCAGCATTCTAGGGAATCCGATCGATCAGTTGCGAACCGCAACCTTCCCGGAGATGCTGCCGACAGTTCTCGAAACCCCGACGACGGATCCAGGCCTCTGAGCAAGCCACCCAATCAGGAAACACACGACGTCACCCGCCGGCTAGAACAAACCCACTGGAGAATTTTTCTTTCGATTATTAATCTGTTGTTGTCTTTGTCCTTCGCAGAGTCAAAAAGGCCAGAGAAAAGCCACACGCAAGAAAACCGGATAAACCCCCCGGAAACGGGCATCTTCCTTCCTACCTTCCTTTCCTTCCTCTGTTTTTCCTCTGTTTTTGGTCAACACTCGACACGACACCGCCCCTCGGTTTGTCCATGCTTTTCGCTGGATTCTCTCGTGCTTCCCCCCCTCACTCCCTCTCTCCAGACCGTATTAGATTCTTCCGGAAACATATCTTTTTCCGTCCTTTTCCCCTGTCCTAATAATAAAAAAAAGAAGAAAATATCGTGACCGTCCGATCATCCACAACTTGTACTCCATGCCGCCGCCGTATCAGGGGCCTCCTCAATCATTATCCTCCCCGCCGCTGTTTCCTCCCCCTGCCACGTCGGCCCCCCAGCCATCGACGGTGTCTTCCCCCCAAAAAAAAAAAAAAAAAAACATTTATAAAGGTCGCTGCTTTAGTCTCTTCCTCAACTCAACTGAACTGAAGTAAGTCCAAATTTTAAACCCGTTTTCGGAAACGAGATAAACCAGATAAGCCCAACCGCAAAAACAGAGAAGAAGAGTTCAACTTCGATTCCGATTTCCATCCCACGTCGGCTGTCCTTCCCCCTGAATATCTCCTCTGCCTTTTCCTTCTTCATCTTCTTGCTCGACCCACCAAACAGTTCGCTTGATTCCGAGTTCGGGAGGTGAATGGGTCGGGCGTTCGGCTTCCTCTGCTCGGTCGCCGCTCTCGGGTCGGCTTCGGTCCAGCTCGGGTATGTCCGGGCGCAGGGAGGCCCGAGCCACGGTTCGAATTCGACGCAGGCGGCGCTCGGCAACGGGAACGGCAACGCCGCGCCGTACGGGCTCTACTCCAACCTGGACCCGACAATGGCGATCGTGGTCGTCGTCACCATCTGCGCCTTCTTCATGATGGGCTTCTTCTCCGTCTACCTCCGCCACTGCTCCGAGGAGCCCTCCGGCCGCGCCGGAGGGTCCCGCTCGGGCGCCGTCCGGTTCGTCGGCGTCGGCGTCGGCGGCGGCGGCGGCAACTACCGGCGGGGGCTCGACCCGGGGGTCGTCGGCTCGTTCCCCGTCCTGGCGTACGTGGCGGTGAAGGACCACAAGCTGGGGAAGGGAGCGCTGGAGTGCGCCGTCTGCCTGGCGGAGTTCGACGACTTCGACGCGCTCAAGATCTTGCCCAAGTGCGAGCACGCGTTCCACCCGGAGTGCATCGACGCGTGGCTCGCCTCCCACGTCACCTGCCCCGTCTGCCGGGCGAATCAGACTCCCGATCCGTGCCTCCGCCACGTCGACGCCGCCGTCGCCGCCGCCGCCGCCGCCGCCGCTGTCGAATCGGTCGTCGACCGGAGCCGAATGAGCCAGCCACATGCGGAAGAAGAAGAAGGACACCAGCCACGACGACCGCAACAACTAGCCCGCGATGAAGTACGAAACGAAGTGAGGATCGACATCGGAGGAGGAGGTGATGAAGAGTTAGGAGCAGTGGCGGCGGCGACGGCGGCGGCGGGGGGGAAGCTACCGAAGTCCCACTCCACGGGCCACTTGCTGGCCCGACCCGGACCCGACCCGGACCGCTACGCGCTGAGGCTGCCGGAGGAGGTGAGGAGGCAGATAAGGATGGCGGGGATGAAGCGGGCGACGAGCTACGACGTCCTGCTGGCGGCGATAGAAGGGGGCTCGTGGAAGGGAGGAGGAGGGCGCCTCTTCTCCGCCGTCGCCGCCGCGACGCCGCCGTCGCCGATCCTGTCGAAGGCGGATCGGATATGTGGGGGAGATGGAACGGACGGTGGGGATCGAGAGTTCGAGGTAGGGGAACAGTCGCTGTCGCGGCTTCCCTTGTAGATTCGCGCACGTAAGCCGCTTTGGTAGTTTTTTAGTGTGTAGATATTTGTTTTTTTTTTTTTTTTTTTTTTTTTTTTAGATAGAGAGAGGTGTGGAAAAGGAGTCTTATCCACTTAGACTCATTAATTTTTTTTAGGTTGGACACGTTTTTATTTATTAATTTACATTTAAAGGGTCGGGTGAAAATGGACGTCGTAAATTTAAAGTCGAATCGGGACGGGTCGGGTCGGGATGGTTGGGATTTTTAGGGACGTCGATTTCAGTATGCATGAGTGTAAAGAAGATTTTGGACAAAAATATAAAATAAAATGTAAAGAAGATTAACGGACGTGCTTTCACATCATTTTTGGGTTGCTGGTTCTTGCTAACACGAGTGTGACCTTCTTTTAGTTATATTGGGTCGTGCCATATTTTGATTCGTTTCGTCCTTCACCAAGCTCGTGACCAAGGCATCACCTCCATCACACCTCACCCGCTGTCGTGTCTTGCACATGTTGTTTGTTGTTGAGTTAGTTACGGTGGATATGCATTAAAAATTTATGGATTAAATTAAATAAGTTAAAAATTCAGAAATTATATTGTATATTAAGTTAAAATTTAAATGTCACATTAAATAAATTAAAGATTCGGAGATCACGTTATATATTAAACCAAATTTCAAAGATATTTATGTCTTTTTTCCTTTTTTCTTCCTTTTTCTTTTCGATATGCTATTTTAGAGAATTTTTGACCCATTTAATCCGATCAAACCCATTCATATAACATATCTAATTTAGAGAATTTTTTTAGTGCAACATAGGTAAGTACATTGAAGTATAATATTATGAAAGGAAAAATTCACCAAAAGCCCCAAATTTATGTTTATATGACATATTTACTCAAAATATGTATAGTGTGATTTATTTATTCTAAAATTTTTTGGTGACACTAAAAACCCTCAAATTTATATCCATATGGTACTTTTAAAAAAAGCTTGTAATTTTTGGTATCATAAAAAAAAAGTTCAGGGTAAAGTTGTCATATATGTAAAAGATAGGGATTTTCGGTGTCATAGAAAAAAGTTTGGGTAAATGCATCACCCAAGTACAAGTTTAGGATTTTTATGTTACAAAAAATAATTTATAAATATATCACATGGGTAAAGTTTGAGATTTTTGATGATTTTTACATTTTTATTCTTTCTTCAAATTATGGGATATCTACCTTAACGTCTTAGTCTTGCAGGAAATCAAATCATAGTTATTACAAGCAGGACCTTGGGGAGCAGCAGCTTCACCGTTCAATGCACGGCTTCTCGCAGCATAGAAAGGGACCATTCAATGAATCCTTCCTCCCTTTCAAAGTGTGCTAACGAAAGAGGTTGCAAATTGCAATTTCTCCTCTAAGAAATTAATGCACGGCTAAGTAGTAGATGATCATCCAATTTGTGGTGAAGGAGCCACGTCTTTCTTCCTTCCTTCCTTCCTTTCCTTCCTTCTTTTATTTCTCTCCCTTTTATTATTAATTATTTTATTTGTTTTCATATTTTGCATATTTTCAATCCTCATTCATTTTGTATCAAAGATTTCACTTTTATTTGTTTGTTTCTTGAGAATGGAGATTTTATCTATTTTTGTGTTTTCTTTTCAGTCCATTTGTGTGTCCATTTATTAGCTTAAAATTTCTTTTCTCCTTTTCTGTAATAAAATTCAAATATGATCAAATTGCTTTACATGTTCCTCACGGCTTAGATAGAAGGTATGTTTTTGGCATCAAAATCAAATGTTATGGGTGCTATTCTTTTTTGGTTTAATGAGATCTTAGAATGACATTGCATAATTTATTCTTTTTATGTCATTAGCTGTAATAAATGATAATTTAGCTAATATTGCACCAGACAGAAGCTAACATTGCTTGCTATTTAATAAATATCAAATTATCGGAAAAATTAAATTATGTTAGAAGATGAAATGCCATCTGTCTATTTAGGCGCTTTGGTTATTTTTCATCTTGTAGCATAGTGGGATCAATATTTTCTAGTAAGTTTGGAGGATTTTGAAAAAAAGAAATATTTTTATTTGATCAAGCCTATCTCACCATTTCACTTGTTTATAACAAGCGTGTTCAAAATTTTCAACTTGACTAATTTCTGCGTTCCATAGAAACTTGGGCCAATCTCTTTGACCTACCTTCACTCTCCTAGATTAATGATCACGAATCAAGTCAAGATCCATTAGTAATTATAAGAGGTTAGAGAATGTAGAAGACATCACTCTTACTCAAAACTTAGTAAATCATTCCATCTATAAACACTCTATGTTCCTATATTACAACACATCACAATTCTTACAGAGTTACAAATCAGTAAACAAACAGTATTTTATAATCAAGAGCACAAGAGCATTTAAATGTGATCACTTTCCAAGGTGCTACTGCTACATTGCGCAAGTCATTGTTTCAGCTGGTTTGCACCATGTTCCCTGGACAAGATGCAATCACTTTAAGTCTTGTCCTTTCAACACAACATGTCGCTTCATTACTCATATCATATTGTATATTTATATGCCACTAATGTCATATCATCATATTTCATTGTCTTTTATACTTAGTCATCGTTTATGTCGAGTCATCATGTCATATCATGAGATAAGTATAGAATTAGTCGTTGTTAGATAAAAGTAGACAGAAAAAATGACTAACTTTTCAACACATAATAAAAGTATTGAATTACCAGCATATAATGGATGAATATTTGACTTTATGATGGTCCAAATATAATCATGAGGATAGTATTTACGTTTTACAACGTTACCGCCAATTGTCTTCTCAAAGTAGCAAAGGAAGCCATTTGTGTATTATTCTTTAATGGAGAGAGAGAAACCGTTCTTTTCATCAAAATGTTCTTTTTTTATTCTTGATATTATAACTATCTCCAATTGTTATCTATTTATACTACTCATGCCCCCTTCAAAGGGCGTCTCTCAATTATATCACATCAAGATGAACCAGTGTCTCTTAAATGTACCCTATCATGGATGAACCATCGCGATATAGTAGTCATCAACATTTTGACCCCACGGTTAACCGAGCCTTTAAGATTTTAATTTGGTCGATTAAGTCCTTACACTGTTTTTTTTTTTGGTCGGATGAGTCCTTCGTTGTTGAGTAAAGTAGAATTGAGTCCTAAACAAACCTTTTTGTCTCTTCTCGCATTTTGATAAATGTGATAAAAGGGCAGCTTTGCATTTGCCAGAGGAGACTGATTTGGGCCATTTGCCACATAGAGATAAGGTTGCGTTCAGAAAATGCCAAGCAGTAGCCATATAAAATTTTCGAGATTTAAACCTCGCGGTCGACAATCTTACAAGGACTTAACTGCAAAACTCCTTTTAAACCTCGCTATCGCGGCTTCCCGTGTAGATTCGCGCACGTAAGCCGCTTTGGCAGTTTTTAGTGTGTAGATATTTTTCTTTTGAGGGATAGAGAGAGGTGTGGAAAAGGAGTCTCATCCTCTTAGGTTCGTTATTTTTTTAGGTTGTACAATTTTTTTTTTTTGTATTTACATTTAAAGTGTCGGGTGAAAATGGGTTTCGAAAATTTAAAGTTTGAATCGGGTCGGGTCAAGTTGTAGTGGATTTCTAGAGAAGTCAATTTCAATATGTCCAAATATAAATAAGGTTTCTTTATTTCCATGGATATATTTAATCTAACCGTAAATCAAGCTCTAGATAAGAAGATAAATCATCATAATAAGATTAAGAGTCTCATACTCAAAGAGTAGATTTGTGATTTCTTCAAATTAAAATTGATGGCCAATCACTGAATTTGTCATCAATAATGGGCACACACCAAGATCTTCTTATGTTACAACAGTTTTGCCTTTCGGCAATGTGTGCCTTTTCGACGAAGATAGAGGGGACTCCAGGTGGTTGCAAGGCTGTGACCACAACAACAGATGCGATTGGGGATCCAACGCCAACAGATGTGAGCTGAAGAAATGGCCACGGTGGTATTGCTTCCGTCCAACGTTATGTCGAGCTAATTCGTAGAAAAATTTCAAAGAAAGAATAAAACTTTAACGGTAGCAACAACAAAAAAAAAATGGATATTTTCTTTTTAATTTGTCATTTTTTTTAAACCTTTTCGGTATGCTAATTTTCCAATCATAGGTTAAATTGTTCAATTTGGGTATGACCCAAACTCATCCAATCTATTCATATGACATGTCTAATTTAGAGAATTTTTTGGGTACAATATATTTAAGAACATGAAAGTATAGCACTAGGAGATAGCTCGGCGTAGTTTTTTAGGATTTTCTATAGGCATTTTGAAACTAACCGGTTGTAATCTTTCTTCAAATTGTGGAATATCTAACTTGATGTCATAATCTCACTGGAAATCAAACAATAGTTTTCCTGAGCAGGACCGTAGGGAGCATGCACGGCTTCTTGCAAGATAGAAAGGAAGGATTCAATGAAAGAGGTTGCCAATTGCAATGTCTTCACTAAGAAATTAATGAGCCGCCCAAGTAGTAGATCATCCAATTTGAGGAGAAGGAAGCCACGTCTTTTTCCTCTCTCTTTTTTTTCTCCCTTTTATGATTAATTATTTTATTTGTTTTCATCTTTTGCTTACTTTCAATTCTCGTTCATTTTGTCACAAAGATTTTACTTTTATTTGTTTGTTTCTTGAGATATTCTATCATGAAGATTTTATCCATTTTGTAATTTCTTATCAATCCGTTTGTGTGTCCATTTATTAGCTTAAAATTTCTTTTTTCCCTTTTTGTAATAAAATTCAAGTATGATCAAATTGTTTTACATGTTCCTCACACCTTAGATAGAAGGTATGATTTTGGCATCATTATCAGATGTTATTTTTTTCTTTGTCAATCCATTTACGTGTCCCTTCATGAGGATTAAAGTTTCCTTTTCCTTTCAATTTTATTTTCAAGTTAATTCTTATAAAATTACTTATCAGCTCTTAAGAATATTTAAATCGTTCTACCTTAGAAAAAAGGTCAACACTTCGATGTTATCATCAAAATCAAATGTTATGGTGCTACTCTTTTTTTCGTAATTTATCATTAATCACAGTTTAATGAGAACTTAGAATGACATTGCATAATTTATTCTTTTTATTTCATTAGCTGTAATGACGATTCAGCTAACATTATTTTCACTGAAGACATGAAAGTATTATTTCATAGCATGCAATTCATTGAGCAAATGCAAATAGTTTTATCTAATAGACAAGGAAAGAGTCGAAAAGATAGAAGGATCAGCAAAGGGATGTGTAGTGGTTAGGCCAATCCCTTTGACCTACATTCACTCTCTTACACCAATAGCCACAAATTAAGCTGGGATCCACTAATAATTTCAAGAGGTTACAGATCATGGAAGCACCTCTAACTCTATAAACACTCTCAACTCCCATATTACAGCACCCACAATCCGTAGGAGTACACAAATCAGTAAACAAATAGTATTTTGCAATCAAGAGCACATGAGTATTCAAAATGCAATCACTTTGCGCCCTATCATTATGACACACCATGTCACTTCATTGCTCAAATCATGTCGTATATGCATATGCCACTAATGCCATATCATCACAGTCCCGCTGTTTTTTACACTTTGTCATTATTTATGTTATTTCATCATGTCATATCCTACAATAAGTGTGTAATTATTCATTAACATTTTGATCCCTCGATTAACTGAGCCTTTAAGATTTTAATTTGGTCAATTAAGTTTTCATTTAGTTTAATGTTTCAAATTAATTAAGTCTTTCACTGTTGGATAAGGTAGAATTGAGTCCTAAACAAACCTTTTTTTGTCTCTTATCGCATTTGATCAATTTGATAAAGACCAGCTTCGCATTTGGGCAGAGGAGACGCATTTGGGCCATTTGCCACGTAGACATGAGGCTGCGTCCAGAAAATGCCAAGCAGTAGCCATATAAGATTTTGGACATTCAAACCTCACGGTCGGCAGTCTTACAAGGACTTGACTACAAAACTTTTTTTAAATGATAACGACTTAGTTGACCCAATTGAGACATTAAGAATTCACTTAATCAACTGCCGAAAATGAAAGAATTTAATTGACCAAATCAAAACATTAATGACTCACTTCAAATGTTAAAGACATGTTCTATACTTATCCGTAGTCAGTGCCACAACAGCATAATTGACATGTTATCCATAATCATTATTTGCCTATAGTCATGCATCCACGATTTAAATATATGAAAAATACCAAAAACATACCTCACATTTCACCTAATGACCATTTATGCACCTCCACTTTTAAAAATGCCAAGCATATGTATAAATTTTACCTTTGAAAACCAATTTACACATTCATGTTAACTAAGCTTGTGTCCTACTAGCGAAAATGTCATTTTCTTTCCAAAAATGCCAATCCCTAAGTCCTAATTCTCACAGCTACCTAAAGCAGTTGAAATTAATTAAAAACCAAATCAACCGAACTTTAAGCAAGATGCTAAAATAAGTTTGTAAGAACAGGTAATTTGAATCTTTCAATCTGGGGCTTTTTGTAGAGGTATGTAAATGGCGTTTGGAAAAATAGAAGTATGTTATGGTCATTAGATGAAAACGTTAGGTATGTTTTTGGTAATTTTCCTTAAATATATATCGTCATCGAAAAAACATGGAAAATTTGTGTACCGAATGGCGAATATTACTTACATCAACCCTATATATGAGTCCAGAGTACCACTCAAGGGCTTTCGTGCAATTAACAGCAACTTCTGGGGTAGTTTTGAATTGTGTCACAATCAAAACCATTTTGGATTTTAAAGGTTTTAGGTATTTTCCAATAACCAAAAGTTGCAAATTTGATAAGATAAAGTAAAATGTGAAATGTTAAAGTCACTCTAAATAGTCATGTCTCCCTCCCAAGTCGAATTTTCTCGTTTACTTGTGTTTGAATTTCATTCAATTAGACTATTTTATCTGAACAAAAAATCAAAAATCACATTGCGTGTGCTTGAGCATTTTTTAAAAATATGATCATGTTAATACTATGCTTGAGTAATTTCAAAAGGTCATGGATAGTAGAAGATGCCACTTTTACTTGAAACATATACATAATTCCAAAGGACAAGCACCTTTAACTCTATAAACACTCTATGTTCCCATATTACAACACCAACAGTCTTTATAGAGTATACAAATTAGTCAACAAACAGTATTTTGCAATTCAGAGCAGGAGAGTATTCAAAATGCGATCACTTTATGCTGTGCTACATTGTGCAAGCGCTATACTAGCTAGCTTGCACTGTGTTCTCACAACAAAATACAATCACTTTACGTCATCTCATTACAACACACCATGTCGCTTCATTGCTCATGTCATGTTGTATACGTATATGCCACTAATGTGATACATCCTGTATCGTCATCTTTTACATCATGTGGTCATTTATGTCGTGTCATCGTGTCGTATCTTGCAATAAGTGTAGAATTAGTCATTAACATTTTGATCGCTCAACTAATTGAGTCTTTAAGATTTTACTTTGGTCAATTAAGTCTTAACATGGTCCATCGAGTCCCTAATTTTTCAAATTAGTTAATTAAGTCCTTCGCATTGAACAAAGTAGAATTGAGTCCTACACAAACCCTTTTGTCTCTTCTTGCATTTGATAAACCGGATAAAGAGCAGCTTCGATTTTGGGCAGAGGAGAGGGATTTGGGCCATTTGCCACATCGACACACGGTTGTGTTCAGGAAATGCCCTGCCGTAGCCATGTAAGAATTTCGACATTCAAACCTCACGGTCCACTAATCATACAAGTAATTAATTGCAAACTCTTTTTTCGAATGATAAAAGGACCTAGTTGACTCAATTAAAACGTCAAGAGCTCACTTACTTAATCAACGGCCGAAAGGGAATGAACTCAATTGACCAAATTAAAACATTAGCGACTCATTTCAAGTATTAAAGACCGATTATGCACTTATCCAAATCAAAACATTTATGAATCACTTCTAATGTTAAAGACCGATTCTGCACTTATCCCTCATATAGTTGGTGCCATGCCATCATAATTGACATCTTAGTTGTAACAATTATTTTCCTGTCATCATGCATTCACGATTTAAATATAGGAAAAATGAAAAAAATGTACCTCACATTTCACTTAATGATCATTTACACCTCTCTACTTTTCAAAACTGCCAAGCACATGTATAAGATTTACCTTTGAAGACCACTTCTACACATTCATGTAAATTGAGCTTGTGTCTTATTTGTGAAAATGTCAAATTCTTTCCAAAACTACTCATCCCTAAATTTTGAATATTCACGGCCACCCAAAGCAATCAAAACCAATGAAAAATCAAATCAACCAAACTTTGAATAAGATGCTAAAATAAGTTTACAATAATAGACAATTTGAATCTTTCTATGTGGGGCTTTTTGCAGAAATATGTGAATGGTATTAGGAAAAACAGAAGTACGTAGGGAGTCATTAGGTGAAAAGTCGAGTATGTTTTTGGTATCTTTCTCAAAATATATTTCGCCATCGAAAAAACAAAGCAAATTTGTATACTGAATCGCGATGATTACTGACATCAAACTATATATGAGAGTGGGGACACATCCTCCGACGAAAAAAAGCAAGCCAAAATTAGTCCGAATTCCACTCAAGGGCATTTGTGCAATTAACGGCAACTTCTAGGGTGGTTTTGGATTGTTCTAGATCTATCAAAATGGGTCTTAAACCCATATATGACCCATGTAAACATTAATAGGTCATATATGAGTCACTCAATTTTGAAATGCCATGCTTAAGTGGGCTTTAAATTTGAAAGTTAAAATAAATGGGTCTACATAGATTGAGTTTAGAACCCATTTTTATCCCACTAGACTCACCACGCTCTCTCTCTCCCTCTTCAGCCTTATAAAAATATTTAAAAAAATCAAAATTATTTTTATTTTTTTTTTTATTCCTTTCCCTTCCTTTTTTTTTTTTTATCTTCTTCCTTCTTTCATCTTCCTTGACTGGTGGCCGGCCAGGCAAGGGATGAGCTCCTTGGAGGTCGGCGAAGCTCGAGCTCACCGATCAGGCAAGGTCGAGGCCATGTCAAAGTCTAGCGCTGGTGAGGCTAAGACCTTGCTGACATCTAGCAAGGTGGTGCTCACCCAAGGTTGCCAAGGTTCGGCTCATTGTAATTAGATGAGCTCAAGCCTCGCCGGCCATGGCTGCGGCCGGCAACCGACCAAAGAAGAAAGAAAAAGAAAAAATAATTAAAATTTTGAATCTAAAAATAAAAAATATTAAAAGAAATGCACAAAGGAAAATCAAAATCAAATTTCCTATACCAAATGGTGGAAAATATTTTAAATTTATTTTCAAATTTCAGGCAAACAAAAAAAAATTATTTTTTCTAAAAAATGACTTCCTAAAAACACGTTTGAGAAAAATGGAACCTCAATTATTATTTTAAAAATTTATAAAATTGTTCACTAAATTTGTATCAAATGAAAGTATTTTAGCAATACCTTTTTTTTTTAAATCATATGAAACAAACTTTCTCAAATTTGGTTAAATGAGTCGAGTTGGGTATAGGTCGGGTCGAATATGGGTTGAAAATCTGTATTATGTAAATGAGTCATAAATAGATTAAATGAGTTAATTTGGATTGGATAAATTATGACCCGACCTAAACCTAATCCAACTTATCTGTTTGATAGGTGTAATTATGTCACATTTTGAGCCATTTTGAACTCTAAAGAGGTTTTAAGTATTTTTCAATAAGTAAAAGTTGCAACATTTGATAAAATAAAGTAAAATGTGAATGGTAAAAGTCACTATGTCTCCCCCCAAAGTCAAGTTCTCTCAATTACTCGTGTTTGAATTTCATTTGATAAGACGATATCATCTAAACAAAAATCAAAAAATCACATTGCGTGCGCTTGAGTAGTTTGAAAATATATGATTCATGTCAATAATGTGCCTTCAAGAAATATGGTCCACGTGAATAATCATTTGCCAACAAAAGTTTAAGGGTAAAAGTAACTTTGGATGTTTAAGGGGAAACTATCACTTTGATTGACTTTGTGCCGTGGGAGAACCCAAATTCTTGCTTGAGCTTGAATGCCGAAAGGTCATTTTGATTAAGATAGGTTTGAGGTCGATTAACGTCATAGGAATAATGAACTTGAGATTCAAAGATATTAGGTTAAAATTCATTATTTTTTAAATTGTCCGTACATGTAATTCACTAACTAAAAGATTGGTCGAGTGATCCAAAACTTGATTTGCAAACTGAATGTCTTGAGTTTGATTCTCTAGCCTATTGTCAATCTCGGAAAACTTTGGTTAGTTTGTGAAAGAAGGGTACAGACTTACGTGTATCCCTCATCCAAATCCTTATTCTCCCTAAAAAAAAAATCGGTACCCTTAAATTCTATAAATGCCCTTACTTTTTTACACCTATTATTAATATTAATCAATATTTTAACACCTAAACAATGAAATAAAATAAATAACAATTTTACAGTAAAAGATATTTGGAAACAACAGAAGACGAAAACATAGTGACTCGCTATAGGAATTAAAGGCATATCTTTGATTCTTTGCACGTCCCCTAGTCACCTGATTAGGTTAGTCTAATATCATAATTACTTGAACAAATATATATCCCTTTTATGAAAAATATACCATGTAACAAAATTAGAAAAATACAGTCTTCACAAAAAAAAAAAGAGACTATTGATTCCATTTTTATCTAGTCAACATGAAAGTAATAATGCCATAAGTAAATATTAAATGGCTTAAAAATAGAAGATTATAAACATTTGCCATAATTCCACATCATCTTTTGTAGCCTGTGAGGCCCAATAAAAGGTACAAAATAAGACGGCTTGTCATGGGCCCATCAGAAGGCCCAGCCCAGATCACTCCCCAGCGCTTTCTAAATCGAGAAAAAGCAGAAAGAGGCTTCTCTCCTCTTCTTCTTGCATGTGGAATCGCGAGAGAGGTGAGAAGAGGAGGGAGGGAGAGAGAGGGGCAAGACAGTTTTGTTAATTCACTCAAGAAAATGAGTCAACATAAAATGTTTTTTACCAAAACTTAAATTCATGAAATATATTTCATATTTGAAAAAATCGAAAAAATAATATCCAGAATATGATTGCATATCGGCCTTTGGACCCCAAAACTTTATGCTTGGGTACGGAAACCCCAACATTGATTCTTGGTTTCCAACGTTTATGACCAACTCTCCAGTGGCTAGGACGAGGTCCATCAAGGCTGGGCTTAAGACCCTAGTGCTGTCGATGCCTGGGTCTATTAAAGCCCTACCCAAATCCATGGTGCTTGTACCTGATGCTTTAGCACTTGAGCTTAGGTCCCCGACACTCAAGCTTGGGTTCACAAAGGCCATGCATAAGTCCTTGGCACTTGGGTTCATATCATTAATTAATGAAACGTTTGTTTTTACAAAAATATTTTTTAAAAAATCTAATTTTTAATTTTAAAAAAATTCAGATTTTTAATTAATTTATTTTTTGTTATTTTTTATTTTTATATACATTCTTTTCTTTTCTTTTCTTTTCTGGCCACGCCTCTCATTTTGATCTTTTCCCTTGACTAGTCGATGATTGGTCAAGGAAAAATAAAAGGAAAAAATATATAAAAATAAATTTAATAAAACACGCCTCAGTTTTTTTTTTTCATCAACAATCGATCAGAGGTGATCTTGAGCCTTGTTGATTCATTGGCGCTGGTCTGACCGAACCCTAGCTGTCTCATAATGATTAATTAGGTTTCTCGCATTCCTACGAGAGAAATCGAATTTTTCTCCCGAGCTGATTATAGGCATTACGCCTTTGTGTGCGCCTATCAACTACCATCGCTGAAATGTTAATCAAAGCACAAATTAATTTTCAGATTTTTGCCACCGAATTTTTGGTATATCGATTGCTTCAGTATAGAATTCTTGTATTTTACCATGCAGCTATGAAATTGGGAGATCAATTTTTTTTTACCCGAAACAAATTTTGAAAATTTTTCTTGTCATTGAATGTGAAGACACGTACATTATTGTTTTTATACTTCGAAAATAACCTAGAAAATCTGACAGATATTTCTTATTTGATATATGTTGGTTTAATTAATGTCGAAATATTTTTACATTTGGTCGGACTTGTAATTTTACATCAATAAAGTGTTATTGAGTTGGTTGATACTTCCATGAAGTTTTCTTTTTTCGATTCTTCTTTGGTGCTCTACACAAAAGAGCAAACTTCTCTTCATTTCTTTTCATTATGTTTTTCTTGTTTTTCCTCACCATTCATGACGCCAAGCTTTTGATGTACTTAAACAAGGCGAATCGCTTCGCATATGGCTGAATCGTTATCGTTATCTTTTTGGAATTGCAAAAGTTAAAGATACACACATTGTAAGTCTTACAACTTATCATGAATGTGCAGTTAAGTATTAAAATTTTCATAAAGTGCAATCAAATCTTAAATTTTTTCTTGAAAATGTAATTAAGTCCTAAAAGTTTCAAAAAATGTAATAACATCCTAAAACTTATCACGAAAATGCAATGAAGTTTTCAAACTTTAAAAATTCACGATTGCACTTTTTGAGAAGTTTTAGGACTTAATTGCATTTTTGAAAATTTTAAGACTCAATTGCACTTTTGTAATCATTTTTAGGACTTTTTAATGCACTTATCCCTAAAAGTTTTTCTTTTTTTTTTTTTTTGCTTAAGCTTTTCTTTGTGAAGCTTATTTTGCATTTTAAGTAATGATTGAGATATTATTCATGTTTGTACAAACATAACAAGAGAAGTACTTTAATGGACCTGATATACCTTTTGATTTTTTCTTTTTTGTTCTAGCATAAAATTAGCCATCTTACACATGTAATGCATTATTTGTAAAAGTATTTTGAGTTTAAAATAGAAATAATTTTTTTTCAAATGAACTTGAAGTATATTATAAGAATGTGCATATGCAAAGGTTTTGGAATGAGAAATAATTAGACTCATAAAAATGTTAAAGGAGAAATAATCTCACGGATGATGAGGATTTTTTTAAGCTTGTGATGAAGAGAATTTTTTTGGGACTTTATGGTAGATATGTTTGTTCTACTCATTGTATTTATGGTTGAAAATGGTGTTTCTGAAATACAATATGTCCATCAACGTAATCATTCATTTATGTCATAAAATCAAAAGCAAATGATGGCTCATGTGTTTTTTTTTTTTTCTTATAGGGGCGAACAAATTATACAAGGGTCAATAGGTGAAAGTACAATGCAAGTACCAAATAATGAACATCATTGCTAGGTCTTTTCAACTAACATCTAAGTCTGGGTCTAGCGATCACAAGATGAGAGGTAACAACGAGCTAGGTTGCATTCCTACAGAGCCGATGGTGGCGACAACGAGAGGCAAACCAACTGCTGATGATGGTGGCAACTAGCAAGAGTGTGGCGGATCTAAGGTTGCTAGGCACATGCTTGCTACATGTAGAGGGTTCCTATGATTGAGAGAGAGAGTGGCACATGAACTCGAAAAGATAGAGACTGAGTGACTAAATTTCTGTGCGCTTAGGGTTTTCTATTTTTAACAATGGCTAGCATTGCGATCGCGAGCGAGGGTCTGAGTCAGATCGTCTGACGAGAAGCCAATAGCATCACAATCTTCACAGTCTTCCGCCGGTTCCTGTTTTACAAGCGTCAACGGCGAGAAGCGAGGCGTCGAGGAGAGAGGGAAGAGAGAAGATTGAGAGGGGAAAATTAGGTTAGAAATTGGGGGTTTTTTTTGGGAAGGAGGAAGGCTGGACCAGACCGGTTCCGATTCTGGTTCCGGTTCCGGTTTAAGTTCTATTAGGAACCGGGAACTGGACTCCCTAAAATCGGGAACCGAACCGAACCCTCTAGTTTGGTTCTCCAATTCCGGTTCTACTCGGGAACCGTGCTCACCCCTAGTCACAAGGGTAGGGAAATTGGGAAAATGGTGGAGAAATGCATATATGAGTGGAGAATAAAAAAAAGGTGTCCACAATAATTGTGGATAATGTTAGTTTCAATGATGTGGCTGTTGGTTATTTGAAAGAAAAGTCTTCAAGTGAAAGGTTTTTGATTTTGAATGGTGATGTTTTACATATGAAATGTACTACTCATATATTAAATTTATCATAAGAGATGGATTGAATGAAATGTGTGATTTTATTATACGTAGCCAAAACTTAATTCAATATGTGAGAAGTTTTCCTATGAGAGTGACAACATTTCAATCTTACATTGAAAGTGAGAGGATTGCATACAAGGGTTCGGTCTGTCTTGATGGAACTCCACTTACCTAATGTTAGACACCGTCATAAAGTTTAGGAAAGCTTTTGAAAGGATGGAAGAAGATGATTTATCTTTCTTGAGGGAGATAGACCATGATTTTCCTCAAAATGAAGATTAGAAAAACGCCACCAATTTTTGTAAATTTCTGAAACTATTTTATAATGCCACCAAACAGATGTCGTGGAGTTCATATCTTAATTCGAATGATTATTTTAAAGGGATAGCTTTCTAATACAAATATTTGAATGATGCGGCGAATAGTTTGGACCCTAAGCTTCAAGCTATGGGTATAAAAATGGAGGAGAAGTTTGACAAATATTATGGGAGTTTGGATAAGATAAATATGATGGTGTTAATTGTGGTTGTGTTAAATTTGACAAAAAAACTGAGTTATGTGAAGTTTTGTTATGGATAAATTTATGATGACGAAGCGAAAATTGATGAGATGCATGATAAGGTGAAGCTTGTTTTGAAGCATTTGTATAAATTTTATAAGCAATCATTTATTTATTATTCTAATAAACGAAATTTTGGTGGTTCAAGAGTGAGTACCAATAGTAATGGTTCCAATACCAATATTGATGACAATGAAGGTAACAATAAGTATGACATCCAAGCTTGGCAAAAAAACTTTCCCATGTGAAAAAAAAAGTGTTTGATGAAAACAAATATGAACTTGATCGATATCTTGAAGTTAAAAGTAAAGATATCCTTAATCTTGACCTTTTGATGTGGTTGAAGAGTATTAGGTTAAAATATAATATCTTATTTATCGATGGCATTTGATGTTTTGTCTATTTTAGTAAATATTGTTCCTTCAAAATCAACTTTTAGTACATCGAATTGTATGCTTGACGGTTTTTGAAGTTCTTTGACTCCTAAAGTGATGGAAAGTTTCATTTGCACTCAAGATTGGTTAAAAGCCACTTGCACGTGCCGATTAATGTTGAAAAGTGCATTGAGAATTGTGGAAAAGTTTGAGTTGGGTAAGTTGTGTATGCTTTTTTTTATCTTGTAATTCACTCACATATTTATCTATCGAGCAAGTGCTTTATTTAATCTCTTTTTTAGTTTTTAGATTTGGATTCTCTTACTAAGAACATTATCATTGGCAAATAGACTCCACGAGTTGCGGTGGAAAATTTTGTGTGTCTTTCTATTCATTGTTTTAGTTTTTAATAATCTTCATTGCCTTTCTTCCCCTACACATCATATTTTAAGCATTAAAAATCTGTTTAATGAATATCATGACTAGTTACACAATATCATCTAACTTTGTTACTAATCTTTGTATTTTCATGAAAGAACAGGTAAAAGAAAGAAACTAGGAAGAGATGTGGGACATTGCCTTGTTTAAGATCCATTCAAAACTTTGGTGGAGATTCATGATGTTGAGCATAATATTTGGGGCCAAGCATAAGTTGGGCAATCTGACCTACTACCTAATTTTTGCTAAAAATAGAAAATGTGCCATTGCAATGTAGATTTGACACATTCTAAAATGGGGAAAAACTATTACAAAATTTTTAATTTTATTGTGCGGATGCTATTTCAGTTCTAAAATTTTTAGTTTGATTAATTTAGTCTTAAGTTTTTTGATGATTTTCCAATATAATTATTTCAATCAATTTTGGCCAGCAATTATTGATATTGACATCAACCGTCCTACGTGAGACACTAACGTGGACGATTATGTATATTCTTTTTAGAAATTTTCAGAATTTTTTAATAAATTTTTTTAATTTCTTTTTTTTTCTTCCCTCCACTTGTCTCCATGATCGGTGATCGGCCACGCGCAATGGATTTTTTTTTTCTTTTGTAATTATCCCTCCTAAATGGCATAGGACCACTACCGTGTAGGTATAAGACGTTAGTCATATTAATTGTTTTGTAACCTGTGGAAATGACACATGGTCCCCAAGAAGACATGGACATATTGCATGATGTTCATCATGGCTTAGCCCCACCACTGTAGGCCCATGATAATGAAAATTCTACTTCATCGTCTTAGCGCTAGTTTTATCATTGTCCGAGGTGTAAAATGTTAACTTCCTATCATTTGTCCTTAGTATGATGTTAAATTGCTATGTTTGAATTTTGGAATGTAAAAGTTCGGAAGTATTACCCGGGGTAGAAGGAAAATATCCTTCTCAATTGAGGTTAGAGCGTGCGGGTACGGGTATATTAAAATAAAGAACATAATCTTGTTAGTCCCACTAGAGAGTTACTTGGTAGACGAGGCAACTGCCAACGGAGCTTTCGAATTCCTGGATTGTGGTGAGGTACAACTATAACCACCCACCAAGGATCCACCCACCAAGGATCCACAACACGCCCTCGGTTTAAAATTTGTTTACATTCTTACATCCAATTAAAGAGGAGAATAATTTATTTTCCAATATTTTTAACATCTTCCGGTTCAATCCATGCGTACTCGACATCTCGTGGTTGTTGTTGCCAGAAATCGCTTGCTTGGAATCTGAGTAGTTTCGAACCACGCAAGAGGAAAAAGCATGAGCATGTAAGTGGGAATTTTGGTGACAAAAATTGAAGTGGATCCTCCTGGAGCAAATGAGGCATGGACGAGTGTATTTGCCGATTCCAATCTGGCAGAAGATCAAGAAAACATACTTTTGAACTCGTGATCAACGGTGTCCAAAAATAGGGAAACCTCTCAAACTATGCGCAATCTTTCTATGTCAACAAAAATAAGGAACCTGGGATCAAACTATGCGCAATCTTTCTACATCAACGAAGCCGGGAATAGCCAGACATAACATGTAATCACATTGCTTCTTTTAATGTTGTCATTGGACATAAATTTAATGTGAGCCAAATCCGACTGCTTGTTTTTTAAAATACAGAAATACAAAGAAAAGTTTTGGCCAAAGTCAGGAGTTCAAAGCAGGCGCTTTTCACAAGATGAAAAAAAAAGAAAAGTCCAGGGCAAGATCGAAATCCAATTAAAACTGATGCTTTCTACAAGACCAAAAAAAGGAAAAAGAAAAGTCTGGCCGGAACGGGGACCCGCTTCATAATTCGTGCTTTTGAAGCAAAATCAGACCTCCTTTTTTTTCAAATCAAACATTGTCGATACGGCACATCAAAAGTAGGCATTGACATAAATAAATCATGTCAGCATATAATAATATTGTCATCATATTACTTAATATTATGATCATTAATATAATACTTTTTATCATCTTCGTCTTCTTTTATCATTATCTTTTTTTTGGGGCCAGACACGAAGAAGAGCCGGTGCCACGTCATCCAAACCCCACCACACGATTCCTTTTCTTCATATCTCTCTCTCGAGGGGAAGAAGCTGAGGAGCGAAGCGAAGCGAATCCTCCTTTTTCTCAGCCGCGCGCGCACGTTTGTCCTGCCCCCGCGCCCTCCGTCTTTTAAAAATCAAAATTTTTCGTTTTTCCTCTCTCTTTCTCTCCCACTAATAAAAATAATTTAAAAAAAATAATTTATTCGGGTCGGGGGGCGGAAAAGGTAATGATGACGAAGGCTTTGAGAGGGCGAGGCGTGAAGTGGTAATGCGGAGCCCCCAAGCAAAAGACCACCTCTCATCATCAATCCTCTCTCTCTGTTTTTATTTTTTTTTTTTTAAATCCTATAATTCATTTTTATATCTCTAGAATAATAATGACCCAAATAGTCATCACCTTTGGCTCAATTTGTAATATCGGCTATAAACTTTTAATTTATTTGATTTGATCTCAGAATTTTTAATAAATATTCAAATTAGTTTAACTTTTGCCATCGAAAATTTGAACCGAACATTTTTAATGTATTCATCCTTCCATTAATTTAAGTTTAAGGATGAAATTAAACATTTTCATATAATCTAAAAATTTAGTTTGAACATATATTAAAAGTACAAAATTTACACAAAATGCAAAGACGATCTTGTGCCTTGGGTTAAAATTTAAAGATTGCTTTGAACAATTAAAAGAATTGGAATTTTTTTTTAATTGATCTTATTCTACTACTACTCTATCTCTTATTCAGATTTTTGGTCTGTTTTATTACAGAGTACGTGAACCTAAATCGTCCTTATCCTCAAAGCTTTGATAATATGAGAATTTGAATCCATATCTCTCCATTTCTATGTGGAAAGTACATGAATTTAAATCATTCTCATTTCAAAATCCCCCCAAAAAAATGAGAATTTCAACCCACACCTCTCTTTCTATGAAAAGAGTGATTTGACAAACTCACTCCATTGGGTTAAAAGAGCAGGAAATTCAAAAACGTCATTTTCCATGTAATATTTGTGGGCGTGAAAAGACGACGACGTGTCGACCTCGGCCGCACCACCACCTCCCATTTATGGTTTAGCCAGGGGGGAGGGGAAGGAGAAAGCTCTCGTGACCAGAGTACTAATGGCAGAGGAGGAGCTCTGAGAAGAAGAAGAAGAAGAAGAAGATCAGCCGATTCTCTCTCTGTGCGCCGCGCGTAGAGAGGGAACCCAAGGCTCTCTCTCCTTCTCTCTCGGCGCGCTCGGTCCGGCTCGGCTCGGCTTCGGCTCGGCTCGGTAGGTCTGCGGTTGCCGGTGCGGCAATGTCGGACCCGAGGAGCAACCGGTGGAAGTGGGAGGTGAGCGGCTTCGAGCCGCGGAAGTCGTCGTCGTCCTCCTCCTTTGACGCCGCCGCCGACGATCAGCCGAGGCCGAGCGTCCCCCTCGCCCGGCGGTACTCGATCTCCTCCGCCTCCTCCTCGCCGCCCTCTCAGCACGTCCTGGCCTCCAAGGTCCAGCGCCTCCGGGATAATGTCCAGGTTTTCCGAAACTCTCCGATTGTCTCGGCTCCGTTTTCGCCCCCGATTGAGCGGGGGATTTGCCTGTTTTTAGTCCGGTTTAGATGTGGAATTTGAAAAAAGAGCACTTTCCGGCTGCAGCTTGCGAGGGAGGATTACTTGGAGTTGAGACGAGAGGCGAGCGAGCTGCAGGAGTATTCCAACGCGAAGCTCGATCGAGTCACGCGCTACCTGGGCGTCCTCGCGGACAAGACCCGGAAACTAGGTGAGGAGTGCGGCCTCTGTTGTATCGGGACGTGGGTTTGCTTTCTCCTTTTTGGGTTTTGACTGGTTCTGCGTTTGTGTCAGATCAAGTTGCCCTTGAAGGCGAGGCTAGGATAGCACCACTTGTTAGTGAGAAGAGGAAGTTGTTCAACGAGTTGTTGACATCCAAAGGTCAGTCTTTCCTGTCTAATTGAGTTCTCTCACTTTCCACCTGAAGAATGTGGGCGGAAGTACTTGGACACATGAGCCAATAATTCAGAAAATTTGTAGTTTTAATTGCAATTAATTTTTGGGATGATGTTCCTGTCAGATGGACGGATAGAGTATGGCAATTTTGCAGTGTGTAGGAGGACAAAACTTGAGTTTAACAAGTCAGACCAAGCCTGACTGCAACTGATAGAGTTTTGGTGATGAAGTGCAGATCAACTTGAGATTGTGGTGTTAGCTATCAGTTTGTGATGCATTTTACTGATCAGTTGTTAGTCTGAAGAATCGAGCTGTTCGTTAGTTCAGGACTGATTATACCTCTGATATTCGTCATTCTGTATATGGAGACTAGATATCAGGCACGAAAATGATTTTCTACTTTGTGTATTTTCTTCCTCCTCTGTTAGGATCAGTTCTGGTACTCTGATTGATGGTTATGAAGAAATTGAATCTCTTGGATTAAACTAATGGGAGAACTCCCAAGAGATATGATTTTCAGACAAGAGTCCGGTCACCAATGACATCATTCCCATTTGGACTCCTTTACATCAGCAATTCGCCATTGATAGCCCTATCACCAGATTAGTCGACCTAAGTTATACCAATACTGGTTAGGTGAGAAGGACAGACCATCTTGAAGCCATTTGGTTGGCTATCAGTGTGGGTGCATGCACATTAATTAACTGTTTGGTTTAGAAGTTGAGCTATCTGTTAGTTAGTTGCTGAGTGACTATAGTTCAATTTGTTAATCTTTAATGGAAGCACAGAAATCAATCAAGATAGTGGATTTCTCTATTCTTTGTGTGATCTCTTCGTCTTACTATAATAATTTGTTTCAACAGCTCTTCTCTTCAATTGCCAATCCTCCCTCTTTGAGGCTGTACAAAATGTTTTGGTCACAAATTTATTATGGGCATTTTCCTTTTCTATATTGATTTGAAGATGCCTTTAATTTCAGGGAACATGAAGGTATTTTGTCGTTCGAGACCATTATTTGAAGATGAAGGTCCCTCTGCTGTAGAATTCCCTGATGATCTTACTATCCGTGTCAACACTGGTGATGAGACCAGCACCAACCCTAAGAAAGATTATGAATTTGATAGGGTATATGGACCTCATGTTGGGCAGGGTGAGCTAGAAAATGATTCATTTCTTTCATAACTAGCAGCATTTGAATATATATATTTTGGAGTATATACTAGCTACCTAGCTGGTTTGCTTGGAAGTTTGTTAGCTTACAGTAGGATTGGTGCATGTGCAGCTGAGATATTTGGTGATGTTCAACCATTGGTTCAATCAGCTTTGGATGGATTTAACGTGTCAATATTTGCTTATGGACAAAGTAACTCGGGAAAGACGCACACTATGGTCTCTCTCTCTCTCTCTTAAACATACTCCCACTGAATAATATCTCCATATGAGCTAAATATCCAAATATTTGGCTTTGGCTTTTAGATAAGTATTTTGTTTGTTATTCCCATTGCATTCAGAAGGGAGCTGAGCTGGAATGAGAATGTGCTTTTGTGAATTATACATGTATGGTTGCCATCACGGGCATGGTCCATTAATGCAGATACTTCCTTCAGATATTGGTCTTATGTCATGTCTGAATTTAAGGAGCTAAAAGTTCTGTTGCTCACAAGTCTTAGATCTGATTGTCGTTGGTTCGATCTTTGGCAATCATAATCATCTGAATGATGGCTTTTGTAACATTATGATTAACCACGTTCACCCACCATGTCATTCCACAAAAATCTGATATGGAAGTTGACATGATGGTACTTTTTGATGCTTTTCAGGAAGGATCTAGCCATGATCGTGGTCTATATGCTCGTTGTTTTGAGGAGCTCTTTGATTTAGCGAATTCAGATGCAACTGCTACGTCTAGATATGACTTTTATGTCACAGTTTTTGAACTCCACAATGAACAGGTTTCTTTTCTTTTTACTCCCCATAAATAGCTTCAAGTTAGGTGTTCTGCATGCCTATGTTTTGTCTTGATGTAATCGTGCTTCCACATGCTTATTTATGTAGGTACGAGATTTGGTGTGTGAATCAGGAAGGAATTTATCAAAAATCTGCATGGGGTTTTCGGAATTTCTTGTCGAACTTACACAGGAAAAGGTCGACAATCCATTGGATTTTTTGAAGGTTCTGAAAGACGCATTTCAGAGTCGAGGAAATGATGTTTTAAAGTTCAATGTTTCTCACTTGTATGGTTTGAATTCTAAGCACCCTCTCTCATTGCTTTTCTGGGTTTTCTGCTTTCTTGATATATTATGATGACAATGTTAGCTAGAAACTTCATGTTGCTGAAGGGTGAATAACTGATACAATTCTTTTTGAAAGAATTCAAGGTTAATTCATGAGCATACAAAGAATGAAAAATAAATTTGAGCAATTAGTACAGATAAATCATGATGTCTACTGTTATCAATTGCCCCTCTTAAACAGGTTCAATTGATTGTGGTGCCAAGCTTCTGATTGAACGATGATGTTTTCCTAAATTAGATACTAGGAATAGCATTTGTGCATACCTTTCGTAATGAGAGTTTCAAGCCCCTCTTGGCTGCTTTATCATCATTAGATGGATTAGTTTTTTGTTGGCTGAATTAATTTATAGGTATTGCATGGAAGAGGATGCTGCTCAACCTAGTTGTTTACTTTTACTTTCAGGGACACCTCAATAATTTTGGGAGAGGATTTTTTCTTTTATTTTTTAAAGCAAAAGCTGAATGCAAGCGATACACATGATAATTACACAGTGTTGTTACTTGATTAAGTACATGGCAGTGGCCTTTAACCCTCTTATCCCCAACCCATTGTTGAGTTTTTAATTGATACTTTTGACTCATTCTCCTGTTATATAATCAGGATTGTCACAATCCATATATCTTACAACAACTTGATTACTGGAGAAAACCTGTATAGCAAGCTTTCTCTTGTTGATTTGGCTGGAAGTGAAGGGTTGAATGTGGAAGATGGTAGTGGGGAGCGGGTGACAGAACTTCTACATGTTACGAAGTCACTTTCTGTGTAAGTCTTGGCTTGTTTGCTATCATTCTTATTATTGTTACTGTATAGTTGACTTTATGTTAGTATCAATATTTCAGTTGTGGTTGCAATACTGTTTCTGGCTTTCTTACACCCTTTTTGATGAGTTACTGCCACTGCTTGCTTTCTAGCAGCATATGAACTTCAGAAGACATAAGTCTTGCTTGACACTACTTTCCAATTGTTAGGCCTCTCTACCTAATGTGTTGGTGCTTCAGACCTATCTATGTTCTCAACTATTAATTAGTCGATGAAAGAAGTCCAACTTTATCACTTTGGGAATGCTAATCTTGTGGTTCTTTACTATGTAATTAAGAGGAAGCATATCTTAATTGCAGATTGAATGTGTAGAATGGTCTGTTGATCTCTAGTAATAACTCTGATATTCTGGAGTGCCCCTGGGCACGGGTTTGTTGATGTAGAAGGGAGACATGCAGACATTACCTCTTATGTTTTTATAAACATTTAAGATTTAATATTTTGATTAATTTTTTTTTTTTTGATATAATGTTTTATGACTTTTCTTTCATTTTGTAGGTTGGGGGATGTTTTATCTTCATTGTCGTCAAAGAAGGATATCATTCCATATGAGAATTCAATGCTAACTAGTGCACTTGCTGATTCATTAGGTATCTTTTGGCGTGACTTCCTTGGTTGCATACATGATGATTTGATTTTCTGAAGGTGGTGGCTATTACATGCGTGTGTACTAGCTTGTGCCTACCAAGATAGCACAAAAAAGGCAAAATGTAGTTGACATCTTCACATTAATAACTCTTGACATAAAGAACTTGGAATTTTGGAGTGCCTGTTGAAGAGAAATGGAATTTTAATTGCCAATACCTTTTCAATGGATTTGAAACTTCATGGAAGGGATATGACATATCTAATGCAAAATCTTGTGAAACAATTCATACGATATTATGGAGTGAATACATATTTTACTGGGCTGCATCTTGCTTTGAAATATTTAGCCTTAAGATATTATCAACTGAGTTTGTGGATGGCCTTTCCTTTGTTTATAGGTTATGTTCTATCAACATACTCTTTGGTGCTTTGGTGGTGCATAACGTAGCTGTTAACAGATGTTACTGTCCTCTTAGCTGCTAATAGGTGATCATGACAATACCTGCCCCATTTTGTGGAGAAGTGTCTCATCTTTGCAGAATGACTGTTTTCTACATCTTTTTTTATTTGAGCCTAAAAATACCTTAGTTCAGTTTCACTCCTTTTGGCACCCAAGGACCATTATGAATTTGACACTTATTGACAAGATATTGACTAATTATTTTAGAACGTCGTGTGAGCTTGTGCTGTCAGTATTTTCATGGTGTCCTTGTTGCAGCTAATGAATTTGTGATTGTATTTGAAGGTTGCACCTTTTCTTTTTTCTTAAGTCTCAATTAAAACATCGAGCAAAGAAACTTTGCAGTGACAGACATTAATTTCTGATGGTTTGTTCATTTTCTTTTGCTAAATGTCTCTACAGGCGGAAGCTCCAAGACTCTGCTGATTGTTAATGTGTCTCCTGATGCATCAAATGTATCTGAGACATTATCATCCCTTAATTTTGCTTCCAGAGCACGAAATGCTATGCTAAGCCTTGGAAACAGAGATACGATAAAGAAATGGCGGGACATTGTATGTTCTGTATTCCCTGGTAGACTGAGCCTTAGTTGGGATTTTTGGTTGAACTAGTGACTATGGTCTATGGGCATGAACCCACAACAGAAAATTTTGTTTGTTTCTCCCCTTAAAGCCTTTTGATTTTAACAAACGTGAGAAGGTGTCCATGTCTGACTTCACCTTTCAGTTTCCTGTTGCTTGAATAACTGTCTTGTCAAATTTTATTAGATTGCTAGTTATCATGAGTATACTCTTTTCAGCCTGTCCCCTGTGATGTGATATGTCTGATATTTTGTGATCATAAAAGAGCACTTTAATACAGAATTTCTGGCCCCTGCGAAAACAGATTTCTATTTTTTATCATCAAAAAGAGGAAAAAGCACTGAATTTTTGCAGGTGGGTGTCTTTATCTTATTTAGGCCAATGATGCGAGGAAGGAGTTGTATGATAAAGAGAAAGAACTACAAGATGTTAAACAAGAGGTTTTGGGGCTAAAACAAGCGTTGAAAGATGCAAATGATCAATGTGTCCTCCTTTTTAATGAAGTTCAGAAGGCATGGAAGGTCTCCTATACTCTGCAGTCAGATTTGAAGGTGTGCAACTTCATAGTGGCAATTCTCCTAGTTGTGCGTGGAACTTGTATGATGATCAATTGCTTCGGTTGATATATGTCATTTTCACTCCTGATAAATGCTGGCTTCTCTGAGGAAAAATGTGTCCGACATTTATTTGAGAAACATCTTTAAGCAAATGACTTTGTTTGGGACAAGATTTCCATGTGGTTGTCCTCCAAATGACCACCTTTTCCTCAAGGAAATTAGATACTATTCTCTGAATATAACTTTCTCTTGTAATATTAGTTCAATGGATGCTGATGGTTAGTAGACATATTGTTCTCCATCTACATTGTTCTTTGCAAAAATGTATTGTATTAGTCGATGACAATTATAGTGCAAGAGTATGAGGGATTTCTTTTATGTCCTGCAACTTTTATCCTCTGCGAATTACATTTTTTATGATGGATTCCTTTGCAGTGCGGCAATTGATTTTTAAGGAGTGGCATAGCATGAGATTTTTATCAAAATTTTTAATTATGATAAAGTTTCAAGGAAATATTCAATGATGTTAACACCAATAATAACTTTTTCCTTGTCTCTAGTATGTGCTTGAGCAGTTCTGTATATATCCAGGAAAATGTTGTGTTTTAATTTCAGCATGATTTCCATCTATGGTTTTTAATTAGGATTATGTACTGAAATCATAACTTTTCTGATGCAGTCTGAGAACTTGATGCTGGCAGATAAGCATAAGATTGAGAAGGAGCAAAATGCGCAGCTCAGAAATCAACTTGCTCAGCTGGTACAGCAGGAGCAGGATCAGAAGCTGCAGATACAACAGCAAGATTCAACTATTCAGTCTTTGCAAGTTCGTCTTATTTGAAACTTAATGCTTTTCTGCATGTGCTTTTTCATCTATTTCACCACTATGTTGATCATATCCTTTGCCTTCCTTTATGGATCTTGGATTTTTGGAATTTGCCTCTGGGATTCTTGAAACATGCTTTTTATGGTTATAGTTGTTCCTGAAAATTTTTGATGGTGGTCCTATTTCTGTGAAATAAACCACCAAATGTTACTGAAAAAGGTTGATGTAATTTTAGTTGGTATATGATGGGAGACAATTGATATGGCTCTAATGTTTTGTTGAAGTACAGAGATGTTGGTGTCTGCATGTGGTCTTTGTGCACCTTTAAGTGGGAGCATGTGCTTGTGTGCCCATGCTTTCTCATTGTTGTACTTGCCTGTCGGCTTGCAGATGCTGTCTCAGCATCCAGAAAAGTGCCTGAGGGTGTTTGTATGTACCTCAGTTTGGTACATAGTTCTGCTGCAATAACATATAACGGGAACGCATTAGACAATTTGTTTCTGTTAAGTGCATTGGTTGCTCTTCATTTTTATGTCATGATCCGTATGCCCTATCTATGTTTGATGTTATCTGGTCATTAGTTACTTTATGAACGGAAGATAGTGCATCCAGGTCATTTGGAAACTAGTTTTTGCATCTTCTTGTCCTGCAATGATTCGTTGTCCCTCCTTTTTGGTTTAATTAGTATGTTTCGTCAATTAGATGTAGAAAAATATATATATGGTGCACTTCTTAATGCTTTGGGTTTATAATAAAAAATACTAGGAAGTCAGATATGTGATATGACTCTGCTTCTAGGTTAATGAAATTTTTCTCTTGCCCTTATTTTCATAATGCAGGCCAAGATTAGAAGTCTTGAGCATCAGCTTAATGAAGTCCTTCATTCAAGTGAAACTAAGTCAAAATCTGGTGTAGATTCAGGCCTTGAAGTACAATCACTTCCAAAAGCTGTTAGTGATACAATGGATTCTTCAATAGTGACCAAGAAACTCGAAGAAGAGCTAAAAAAACGTGATGCATTAATTGAGGTATGGTCATTCGCATGGATATTCCGTTGTATGATCAATTCTATGTACTACTTTTCCTCCTGCCTCCAAATATTCTCTCTCCTTCCCTCGTGCACACGTGAGAAAAGAGAAAAGTTCGCTGTCTCTTTTTTTTACCACATTAGTTGTTACTTTCTTGAGATCTATATTGCCTCATTGCTTAATGCTGATCCTGTAATTCTTTCAATTATTTTCCATGAGAATTTATCCCACCAGAAAAGGATTTGTTTGTTATTTTGCCTATTCTTGTTTTGTTAAAGGTTGGCCTGTTCAGTTGGTGGTTTCCTCTGCCATGATGTGTCTGGCAGTCATTAAAGGAGTTATTTCGTTTATCTTTCTTCTCTTTCATTGGCACTCTCTGTATTTTTGTTGTGATTTATTTCAGTGGGGATGAAGGCATTGAGAGGGTAAAGATTGGGCATTAGGGTTGTATGGCTCACATATCGACATGGAAGATACTAACAACCAATAGAATCTGAAATCAGAACCAGGGCTAGTGGCTTCCAGTGTTAGTGAGTGTAGCAAATCAAAATTACCTTATAAAAGCGTGAAATATCGTGATTACACTTTCTACAGCAAAAGGAGTAGCACTAACAATTCTATATGGAACAATTTCCATGTCAATAGAACAATACCGAAGCAGATCTGTTGTTAATATTGGAAACTAACATAAAAGCATAAGTTGATCTTGTGGATCCTTTGGCTTGAGGGGATCATCATATTTTTAAATGATCAGTTTCTTACTTATATGCTTGTGTAATTTGATAGTTGTGACTGTTTGCCAAACAATGGGCTTCTTTGTTTTCAACATGTCTAAATTCTGTGGGCAATGTGTTGGGAAAACTGTAGTTTCATAACTGGCAAAATTAGAACACATGTAAGCAGTTAATTTCTTATAAAATTGTGTGTATATAGTCTCCATCTGGATGTTGACAAGACTTGATCTGTATAATAATGAATTACTCTTGCAGAGATTGCATGAGGAAAATGAGAAACTATTTGATAGACTCACGGAAAAAGCTTCGTTGACCAGTTCACCCCAGGTAAAGTCTTATTCCTGTTAATAATATAATTTTACCTGGCAGTGCCATGATGCAGGGGAAAAACTGTAGATGGACTTTTGCTGTAGCTCAGTTCTTTGAGTGCTGTATTCTGTTCATATCTATGACTAGTGCTCTCATTGTCTTCTTTAACTCTTTTTGAGAGCTGCAATGGCTCTTGGGTTGCATAGTATCTGTAGACCTCTGTGAGGTCCCACCTGGGGCTTGAGTGGATCCACAGTTGTTCGGATTGGAGTAGCACAATTGTGACTAATCTTCACTGCCTCAGTTATCAGTTAATAATTTCCAGTGCAAGTCAGTAGGTTTGCTTATAGTTATTGTTCTGCAAAGATATTGTGGAACCTTTGCTTGACTCTTCTGCTTTCAGCAGCATTTCATTGTGATGAGATGAGTATGTTAGTAACTCGGTTGTGATTTGTTTGTAAGTTGTAGAATTCTCATGGGTGCTGAACTGGCAGATGTGATGGATGAAAAGATACTTGCAGAAGCTATGATATGAAATTTATTGCAGCATTCACATATATTGTTGTGTTCATCAATTGACAATTTATTTTGGGCTCTGTCTGGTTAGGGAAAGTGTTTTCTGTTCTCTATGCAGAATGCAATAAAATTTCTGGAGGTCCATAAGTAAAGATAGGTGAATGTCAAGGCTTACCTGGTGTCAGTTCACTAGCATTGAGAAGTCGTCATCTGAAGTGCTTATGAGAGTGAAATCCACTTGTATTAGTTCAGTACATCCTTAATCATTTGTATAGCTGCCCGCTTGGTCCAATTTTTATGAGTTGGGGGAGTAAAATTTGGGTCATAAAAGGGGGTGTAATTCAGGTCATCTTTAGGCTAGAGCTGCACTGACAATGAATTTGACAAATAATATGTTTAGGGAAATTAAAAATCGTTTGGATGAAACCTTTGAACGTGCAGTAGAATTTCATTTGAGTTCATTTATTTCAACTAAGAATCAACTTGGCCTCTTTTAACTCATGGGCTAAAGTGAGAGGCATTTGACTTGTCTGCTTCGTCTATTGTTTTCAAGGGCTGTATTGGCTTTTCATGTTTGGAGGTTTCTACTCCATTGACTCTTCTCTATCTTTTTTGTTGACTATGCAAGTGCTCTTCAGTTTACTTGTTTCTTTTGGTAAGGATTCTTTCTCAGATTTCTGACATGCTTGTCAATCTTTTTAGATATCAAGTCCATCGTCAAAAGGAACAGCAAACATGCCATCTCGGTATGTTTCTGAGATGAAACTTGCATTGTGTGATTCTAGCCTACAGCATGTTACTCATTGTCCATTGTTCCATTGTCGATTATTCCAGGACAAATAACAACAATGTTGGACGTACTCTGGATGTTGTTCCTTCGCCATTAGCTGCTGAAAATTCTGCCAGTTCAGTTGCTCTGGTCAAAACAAGTTCTGAGAAAGTTAAAACTACGCCAGCAGGAGAATACCTGACTGCAGCATTGAATGACTTTGATCCAGATCAGTATGACAGTCTTGCTGCCATTTCTGATGGAGCAAACAAACTTTTGATGTTGGTATGCTTACTTAATGATATTCCTGTGCATTTAAAAAATAATGAGGGCTTAATCACGTGTTCATTAATTGGAAAGGAAAAAAATTTCTGATGAATCTTGCATCACTGGTTTGTCATTCAACATGTATAAAGTTTTATCTTCTTGTAGGTAGTAGTTTCACGATCGAATCATTGTCAATTGGTGTGCTTTGTCTTTGGTAAAATATAATAGTGATTGGCAATAGTTCGTTACTTTTATCTTCTAATTTTTATCTCAAAATTGTTCATTTGCATTTCTTATTGAGTGTGTTTTGTTCATTTTGTGAAAGACCAAAAGGTAGCTTTTGGTTTTCTCTTCTGAATAGTAAGTTTTCGTAATTTTAAATGATTTTACATGACTTCAAATGAATCTAAATGCCAATTTTATGTCTTTAAACATTTGATGTGTTGAATATCAAAGAAAAGTCAAGATTCAAATGCTAAAAGCAGAAGTATGAGCAAAAGGCTAAAAAGAAGTACTTGCAAGTACAGTATATTTCATGAATATACAATTTCCGGTCTCCACAAAATTGGGCCTGAATGATAAGATTTTTTTACTATTTTAGAAAGAATTACAGCACGCTGGTGAATGGATGTTTTAAAAACAGAAAAATACTGTGGTGGTTTATGACATGTTATTCATCTAATTTAGTATTTACTCCATTCTGCATAATTTCGTTATTTTTGTTGATAATGGTGAACATCTTAAAATATATCATAGTTAATTGCCAATATTATGGTAGTGCAGGTTTTGGCTGCTGTCATCAAGGCAGGTGCTTCCAGAGAGCATGAGATTCTTGCAGAAATTAGAGATGCTGTTTTTACGTTTATTCGTAAAATGGAGCCAAAGAGAGTTATGGATACCATGCTTATCTCACGTGTCAGGATATTGTATATTCGGTCTTTGCTAGCTAGATCACCAGAGCTGCAGTCTATCAAGGTAGCAATTTCTGATACCTCCTTTAGGCTTCAATTTCTGCTGTCAGCATCTTATAATGTGCATGCTATCTGGATTTTTAAATATCTGACTAGGCATTTCATTTTACCCCTGGTGCTTGTTGTCACTCTTCAACTGTAGGTTTTGCCTGTTGATTGCTTCTTAGAAAAAGCAAATTCTGGAAGGAGTAGAAGCTCTAGCCGAGGTAACAGCCCTGGGAGATCACCTGTACGGTATGTTGACGAGCAGATCCAGGGCTTCAAAGTCAACATAAAGCCTGAGAAAAAGTCTAAGTTTTCTTCAGTTGTCTTAAAGCTTCGAGGAATCGATCAGGTTTGTGCTGTTCTTCTACTGTTGCTATTCTTTTGAAAGATGTGAAAGGTGCACCTGCTACCAATCAAAAACCAAATAGAAACTGACGATAAGAACAGAACTACGTTGAAGGGCATCTTCAGTCTAGCCCCATTTAACTTTATATCATGAGCTTCTTGCTCATATTTATTCCTGTAGATGGTTATTATCTGGGATATTGCTGATGATATCTCAGTATTTCAACCTTTCACTCTTTTACCGAATGCTATAAACCCTGTTTTAGGAAACTTGGAGGCAACATGTCACTGGAGGAAAACTCAGAGAAATAACTGAAGAGGCTAAAAGCTTTTCAATTGGAAATAAGTCCCTTGCTGCCCTTTTTGTACATACTCCAGCTGGTGAGCTGCAGCGGCAGATTAGATCTTGGCTTGCAGAGAACTTTGACTTCCTCTCTGTGACTGGAGATGATGCAATAGGAGGAACAGCTGGTCAGTTAGAACTTCTCTCGACTGCCATTATGGATGGTTGGATGGCTGGACTTGGTGCTGCCGTGCCTCCCAACACAGATGCTCTTGGTCAGCTTCTATCAGAGTATACCAGGAGAGTCTATACTTCTCAATTACAGCACCTGAAGGTAGGTGTTGATCAATGGTGGACTTCATCAATTGGATGCATCAATCATGTCACTGCAGCACAATTGCATGATTTTGAACAAATGACTGCAATTATCTGGCGATTTAGGGATTGACCTTTGATGGGGCGGCTGTGTGTTTTCAGTATTCTCCTTTCGTTGTGCTTGTGTTATAATTGCTGGCATCACGGATGCAATCACGGGGTGCCCATATGAGGCAAGCAAATCTACCTATAACCCATGCCTTGAAGGATATGAAAGTTATACTTAAACAAATGACCAGTTACTTAATAAGGAGAGTAGACCAATCCAGAAATAATCAAAACTCTCCATGTCTGGGTCATTTAACTGAATTTATACTTCAACCGATAACCTATTGTCTTTATTATTAAGATGATGCTAATTTCCATGGCTTTCATCAGGATATTGCTGGAACCTTGGCGACAGAAGAGGCAGAAGACTTGGCACATGTAGCAAAGCTTCGTTCAGCTCTTGAATCTGTTGATCATAAGAGAAGAAAGGTACTCCTCTCTTCCATATCACTGCTACTTGGGCCTATTTATACTAATTTAACTTGATTATGAACGGATCTATGAACTCTTAAATAGCAGCTAATCTAAAAAGTGACACACACATTTATGTATATATTTCTTGGATTTATGTGATGTTTTCTCTGATTTTGAGCTGATTATTGGAGGAATTAAGTGATGTAAATGATTGCTTAATTGATGGGTTTATTTTCTCTCCGTCTGGCTGCAAATGCTCATTTTTTTTTGCTTAACACCTAAAATACCATTCAGATACAATTTGCGCAAGCCTTAAATTGCCACGCCTCTTTTTTTCTGTGGTTTTCTAGTCTACAAGCAGTCATGTTCCTATTTCCATCTACAAAATGATGTTTCCTTCCGTTTTGTGTTTCTTCAGTACATAAGATGAAGAAAAGTGGCTTCCTCCACCCAAGAAAGGTTAAAAAACCAATTGGAATTTAAAAGTGTTTTGGTAGAAACTGTTGCAGATGTAACATGTTTTTTCTTCAGTTCTTAGCTATCTTAAGAAGATGAACGAAATAAGAGAAAGAGAGGGAAAGAATGGAACTGAAAGAGCCCATAGATGGACCTCAAACAAGAAAACCCAGGGAGAGGAAGGGAGAAAAAGAAGGGGGTGGGTTTTTTTGGTTTTTTTTTTTTGGGGGGCGGGGGCGGGGCGGGAGATTAATAGTTTTAGTAGCTGATCTCCACTGCCCTTATTGGTGGATCTTTTCTTTCCTTACTTAGAAAGTTATGTGATGGGAAAGGGGCAAAGCTGTGATGCACAATGTGACTCAGTCCCTATTCTTGTTAGTGAAGGCTATCGGATTGATGTAATCAAAAGAGCTTTTTAGTTGGACTTAAGTGGCTGAGATCCGAACAAGGAAAAGCAAAAAAGCAAAATACGGAGAGACAAATTTGATCATACTGTCTTTGGATAGTGGCATAGTGCTTGTCGCCGTGTGTGTGTGGATCGGATGAACCCACTGCTCAGAGGGCAAGAGAGTTAGAGATGGGTAGAGGATGTAATAAGCCATGTGTCTGTAGATCATGGTGTCACTGGGAGATTATTATATCTGAAAGAGGAGAAAAAGTGTTTAAGAAGTGTTGTGCTAGGGTGAGAGAGAGGGGTAAGGGATGATAAACATCTATTTTGTCAATTTCTAGTTTGACAAACGTTGTCCAAAAATGACATGAAACCGGCTGTTGGCCGGATAAAATTGAGAAGAAACTGACAAATGAGAAGGGATAAGAGAAAGGTGTGGTCCATTAAAAGCTTAAGGGAGGGGTAAGGGATGATAAACGTTGCTTTTGTCAATTTCTAGGTCGACAAACATTGTCGAAAAATGACATGAAACTGGCTGTTGGCCAGATAAAATAGAGAAGAAACTGTGTGTGTGGGGAGAGAGAGAGAGGGAGGGAGGGAGGTAAGGGATGTTAAACATTTCTTTTGTCAATTTCCAGTTCAACAAACATTGTCCAAAAATGACACGAAACCGGCTGTTGGCCAGATGAAATCAAGAAGAAACTGACAAATGAGAAGGGATAAGAGAATGGTGTGGTCCATTAAAAGCTTTACTAAGAATATGGGCAGTTGAAATAGTTATCGGAATTAGTTGACTGTCAATTTGCATCATACAGTTCGATTCAATTCACGGTCTAAGCGATATGTATCTATTAGGTCAATTGTTAATCTCCTGAATCGCAAGTGAATCTATCGCTTGTGAATTTACGATTCTCTATGTATATATCAATTCAAGTGATTCTTTTTTTTCTTTTTTTATGTTTACCTATAATCTAATGCAAATCTCATCACGTTTTAATCTGCAGACCATATTTTGATAGTAACAAAAAAACTGAATGTACGCTTTGTACTTTACAATAATGTCTAAATAAAATGACCTAGAAATTTGTAATTTACATTTGAGTGTAATCCTTATATTAATAAAACAATGCGAAATTATCTTCTTATGCATAGGTTCATAGCATGGACTTGAATTTCAGTTTTCTTTGTCATGGATCATAAATCTTACTCATTTTATATTTTCTAACAGTTTTACGAAATTTAAAAATGCCTGACACACAATCCTACTTTTAGGAACTGTACCGAATCTTACGATTACTATTAGATTCATTTCAATCCTAGATTCGTAAATTTAAGATTTTGATTCACGATATGTATCTTGATTTGATGACTATGTCGTGGGTACTTTAGACTACAAAATGTGTGTTTGCATCCTAGGAAAGTGTTGGAGTCATTCTTTTCTTTTTACATAATCAGAGATGGTGGTGCTTTTACTCATCTCTATTAGATGTAATTGAGTGACTTTCCTTAATGGACAGAGGGTCCATCTTTAAATAATATTAATATGCGGGTGGAGGTCTTGTGTTCTATTTTGGCATTGAATTAGGTGCAGATCTATGCATATATCAGTGGTCTCGGGACTTAAATAAGGAGTAAGGTCCCAAGTGATCAAAACATGCGTGAGTAGTAGATGGCTCTGCCTTGAGGGTATTCTCAATCATTGAATACACTGGGAACATTTTATTTGAGTATGCTAGAGAAAGCAACCATAGGACATAAAAGCTTCCATCCTTTCTCTTTGTACGGGGACTGATTGACATTTCTGGTGGAATATAGAATGACGACAACAACAAACCAAGCCTTATCCCACTGAGTGGGGTCCTTACCATGTGTTAGAGCTTCTGTAAGCATTAAGTGCTGTATATCTTTTCTGTCATGTGATGCTCCTCCTAGTTAGTGTCACTGGATCACTCATTGAAGCATTGAAAGTTTTTTATTTTTATTTTTTAATTCAGTCAACTGGACCAAATATTATTTCTAACTGATATAGGAAATAATAAATAATTTGAGTTGTCAGGCAGTGTAATATACATGTGCATCTATTATGCATTTATAAGTTAAAATAGAAATAAGAAAAATGCTAATATATATAGCTTGTACATTTGCTGCTACTCTTAATCAAAATCATTGATGATACACATATTACCAAAATGATGTCAAGTATATATGATTTGCTGCGACGCTTACTCAAAATCCTTGATGATGCACATATTACCAAAATGATGTCAAGTATATATGATTTTGTCAACGTTATTGGTTTTCACATTTGTGTTAAACTTTATCCTTCAATGCTTTGATTTGATTGACTCAGTTCTTTCGTTTTGCTCCTTATGTTTCTAACAAAATCAGATTTTGCAACAAATGAGAAGTGATGTGGCCCTATTAACACTGGAAGGTGGTGGTTCACCCATTCGCAATCCTTCCACTGCTGCTGAAGATGCAAGATTAGCATCTCTTATTTCTCTTGATGGCATATTGAAGCAAGTCAAGGTTTTCTACCGTTCTTTGTACTTGTATTTCATTGTGTGTGTCTAGTCTATGTACAAAGTAAGGAGGCTGGTTGATTTTGAGCAGGATATAATGAGACAATCATCCGTCAACACCTTGAGCAGAAGTAAGAAGGCAGCAATGCTAGCATCTCTGGATGAACTTGCAGAGCGGATGCCTTCCCTCCTCGACATTGATCATCCTTGTGCCCAAAACCAGATCTCCAATGCCCGTGGTGCTGTTGAGGTTTGTCAACCTTGAAAAAATCCTCAATCCTGCAGATTCTTTTTTTCGGGTTACGGTGGAATTCGTGTGCATCTATACCATTTTGCAAAGAACCATGCAGGATCCGATAGAAACCGACAATCATTGTCAGAATCAGTAAGTAAAATGTTGGATGATTGGGAAATGTCCTATAGATCTGTGTAATGATAGCAGCGAAGTCCTTGGCAAAGAATCAGACCACAAGGTTTTGATGACAGAACTTTCTGATGGTCCAAGTGTTTGGTTTAGACAGTCCATCAGAGGTGGTTGTGGAGACTTTCATGCTCCTATGACCTTATTTTTGACCTTAATCTTGATAGGGGGATAATCACCCTCGCTCTAGACTTCTATCATATAGAGTAATCCCCTAATTGTTTTCCACTATTCCTGAAAGAAGTATTCAAAAAAACAAAAACAAGTAACAAGAATTTGATTAGGATTTGCACCTCCTCATTGATATGGCATTATAGACCTGCATTGTTTTTACTGGGTCATTGGTTTTTCGATTGTGCTGCTGCAGTCAATTGCCGAAGACAATAAGCAGGAACAGTTGCATGCTTCCAGACCTGTAGATTCGGGCCCTGTGGTAGACACGGATGTGGCTCAGTGGAACGTCCTGCAGTTCAACACGGGTTCAACGACTCCATTCATCATCAAATGCGGAGCCAACTCTAACTCAGAACTGGTTATCAAAGCTGAAGCCCGTGTTCAGGAGCCCAAAGGCGGTGAAATCGTGAGGGTGGTTCCCAGGCCATCTGTTCTGGAGAATAAGAGCTTGGAGGAGATCAAGCAGCTCTTCTCCCAACTACCTGAGGCTCTAAGCTTGCTCGCCCTCGCACGGACAGCAGATGGGACCCGTGCTCGGTACTCCAGGCTGTACAGGACCTTGGCCATGAAGGTGCCATCGCTTAGGGATCTAGTGGTCGAGTTGGAGAAGGGTGGCGTGTTGAAGGATGTTAGACCTTGAAATCACTGTGCCCTTATGTATTCCCTCTGGACTCGCTGTCACCGAGGTCATTTTGTAAGCTTGACGAGGAGATTTTTCTTCTGTTCGCTTGTCCATTTTAGGGGTAGCTTCTATCAGTTTTTGGTGGGTTTTGAGTGGTGAGCAGAAGTGTGTAAGAAACTGTAGGAATTGTAATTTTGTCCAGGGCTAAGCCGATGGCTTCTTCAATGTAAAGATGAGATTACTGTATAGCTCGTTTCTCGGGGGATCGGTTGGAGCGATAATTATGCGACCTAAGCAGCTGTTTCATAGCACACAGAATCCTATGTGCTAAATTGTAATGTCCGATGTCTCATGTCTTGAGCATGTGACCATCAAATTGAGAGATCACCTTGAGTGATTTGTCGTTTGGCAGTCACTTTCAAAATGGTTATAATCTTGTGTGGTTATTCAAAATAGAGCTTTTGAGGGCTTGGCCCTTGTAGAGCACGTTTTTGTGGAATATGTAGATTTCTTTGAGAATTTGAAGTAAATTGAATGTATGAATCTGTGGTTCGTTCTTAAATCATAATGGCCTGCAGCAATTCAGGGGAAATTCTGTGGTCCCGCAACTAGTCCAGTAAAATCCAAAAATTGTCGATCTTCGTTTTTGTTGTTTGGAAGTTTGTAATTTTGTAAAATCTAAATGCAATTGTTGATCTGGGGTGGAATTAGAGAGCGGTTGTTAGCAGTTTGATTGGTATCTTAACACCAACTAGCTAGACCTATTGTTGATAATATATGGAAGTAGCTAATCATGGTGATATTATTTTTTCCCTAGTAACTTGTCAATGTTTGACTGGGACAACTATTTGTCAAGAAATTTTTTTATTCTCCGTTCGAAATTTGACAGTGATTGGTTAAGGAGCAACGACATCATAAGTACATGAAATTTGGCCTTTATACACGAGTATATAAACTTATATATGTCCAATCAAGTATTTCAACTTTCCCCGTCTAGCTTGATGTGAGGTGTTTGTTAAATAAGTTGCCATATCATGTGATTGTACCGAAATGACTCGCTTACTCGACAAAAATTAAACACAATTGGTGATGTGGCTCCCTCCATAGCCAAAATCATTTCATCTCCGTTTAGGCTTGGGGAGATGAGAAAAGAGAAATAATACCAACTAGGATTATCTTAGCTATTGAATATGACTTTGTTTACATGACATTATCTCTAAAGGCCATCCATTGAACAACATTAGTGTCGATTTTAGCATTTTCTATAGCTCATTTTAACATAGGTTTCAAATTGACCCATATTTGAAAATTTGAGTTAAATGCCAACAATATAATTTAGATGCTCAAATGTAAGAGGGGCAAAAGTTCAAATATTCATCATATCACCACCTTAATTTTAGTAATGCGTGAAATTATTTTTATTTTTAGTGTATCTAACAATGGAATTCTACCATTTATTTAGAGTTTGTTTGTTTGAAGGAAAATTATTTTTCAGAAATTATTTTCAAATTTTTAATGCTTGAATGATGAAAGACTAATCGATTTATGAAAAATATTTTTCATCATTTTTCCTTTTGATAAGGAAGAAGGGAAAAATCACATTCCTTAAACTTAAAACATCACGTCACTTAGTTAAAAAATAGAAAAGGCTTATATACTACTCAAGCAAAGTTAGTGATTTGACGTGAGAGTCAGTAAGCAATTTAATCATAAATGGTAATTTAGAATCGATCAAGTATGCGTCGCTAAGTGACAGATCAAAACAGAGTTGACAATTTAAAACTGCTTTCTAATTCAATTAAAGAAACATTTTTTTTTTGTTGACCGAGGAACCGCCGGAGCTCACCCTTTGGGGGAGCACACGACCCTCCAGTGCCCGGTGGCACCGTCGGGCATTGCCACAAGCCTCTATTTAGACGTAAAACCTCGGGGGAGGCTAACCCAAGACCTCAACACCAGGACCCCCCTCTTACAACACTTTAGCAACAAAAGGGTTCGGACTCTTGACCTTGGCTATGAGGGAGAGAACGTACACCAACTACGCTGCCTGTGGTTGGGTCAGAGAAACATTAATTACTTGCTCAGATTAAAGTCGGTAATTAATATAAGTTTGACGGGTTGGGTAAGCTATGCAAACAAAATGTTAGTGATTCAGTATGAAAGTCAATAATTTACAACAAAATTAATAGACAAAAGGCAATTTGTGGGTTTTCTTATATATATAGGGGTTAATATTGTGACAAATCCTAAATTGGTACATCTATAATAAATTTATCAACAATTAATTTTTTGATTACGAAAAATCCAAAATTAGGAGACTTGTGATAAATTTATTCGAAATGATCACAAAAAACCCAAACCGGTATATTTATGACAAATTTACTTCAAACTAATTCTTTTGACTGCTAGAAACTCCAAACTAGTGTATTTGTGACAAATATACATTCTGTTAAATTGGATTAATATAACAAAAAACCACAAAACTGAAATGTGACAAACAAGTTGGTATAAGAGTCAAATCTCAAATTTGGTACATAACTATAACTATTACAAATGCACTAACGTACCAATTTGGGATTTTTGGTGTCATACTAATTTAGGATTTTTTACGATATTAATCCTTTATATAATCCCAAATGATTTTTAGTTTTACGAAAATATTTTATCTAAAACCCATAATTTGATTCACCTCACATAGCTGCATAAAATTTAACAAAAAGTAACATGTGGTAAATTTATAATAAGTGCACTAGTTTGGGATAAATTTGTTAGAGATATACCAATTTAGGGTTTTTGTTGGTCAAAATATTAGTTTAGAATAAATATATCATAGATGTATTATTTGGGATTTTTCAGGGTATTAACCCTCTATATAACCCCAAATGACTTTCAGTTTTACGAAAAATATTTTATCTAAAACCCACCCCTGAAACTGTCCCTAGCGGAGAGGGGTTTCCTGCCGTTCCCCCAGTTCTAACGGCTACATTTTCATACTCATCGTGGTTACCTTGGTCGTCTTCCTCCTCCTCTGCATCTGGATGAGGAGCGGACATGTCTCCTCCTTCGATTATGTGCTCGAGATTCGCCTCAATCGCCATAGCTGCGATACGAACCTGCAGTAAAATGGCCAATACAGCTTCAAATCTCTAAAAAATTCAGAACATTGTAAAAGAATTGCAAAATTTTTGGTACATCTCACTTCAATAATTTTGATCGGCCTCTCCCTCTTCATATTCGGCTTCATAGATGTATTATTTGGGAATTTTTTCCCGTTTACTCATTTTTAACCTAGAAAAAACCGGCTCTCCCTGGTGTCAGGTACAGTTACATTTTCTACTCATCGTGGATGTGACCTTGTCAACCTAAAAAAGGGGAAAAAAAAGCAAAAGAAACAACAAAAGAAATTCAAATTTTTAAAAAATTAAACAAAATTTACATAGGATGATTTGCCTCCTCCATCACAATTCTGCAGTATTTCAAATTACACCTAAGATGATATTATCTACCCATTTTATCCCGCTTCTAATTTTTTCCCACATTTATCAAATTTATAACGCCGCCTTAAATTTGAATTTCCTTTTGTATAAACCAGTTGGTCAAAGTATCAAACTCGAAATTGATAATAGTAGATTTATAATTTTCACAAGATCATGTCCTTGAAGAATAGGCATATCTCCTTCCCAATTGCAGCAACGTGGAGAGGAGGGAAAAAGAAGAGAGTCGAGAGAAGCAAATGTATGTGGGAGAGTTATTCTCCAATTGTGAGAAGAGTGAGGTGTGTGTGGGAGTGAAGCTAGGAAATTGTGAGTGATCGAGTGAGTAAAATAAGTGTGTATACTTGTAATAAATATTTCATATAAATAGTGAAGCAATTTTGCTATTTTGAGGAATAGCAAGATGAGTCTCACTCAAAATCGACTGCTAGTTCTTGTTGCCTTGTTACTGTCCTTCTGAGCCTCGTTGCTGGTCCAAGCGACCTTATAGCCGTGTGAAACATCCTTCCCAGCTTATTCACGAGCTTCACCACATCCATGTGCCCGATCACCGTCAGCATTTGGTCCTCCATGTTAATCACACTCAAACAGACCCCTGCACATATGCAGCGAAATTTGCACTCCGTTTTGACTCGGTTTTCTTGACTACAGAAATTAAGAGATCTGGGATTGTTCCTTTATAGAAGTAGAGACACAGGCGAGAAGAAAGGTTAATTTGATTGATACCTGCAAATGTGGAGAGTATCTCCGTGGCCTTCTTCTTGTCCTTGTCATTGTGCAAGTCCACCTTTAGCTCCAATTTCTGTCACCACAAAAACAAAGGCAGCAACGTCAAAATAAACCCCTTTTAGCCCAGCTAAGGACCACTTTCTCTTCAACCACTACAAGTCAACGTCCTAGATCGCTAAAGAAAGGTTAAAAGGGAATAAAAGTTGGATACCCGATTCCGCATATACACGGGAACACCAGAGGGGGAGAGCTTACCAGCCTGTTTTCGTAAGTGCGTTGAATTTGACAGAACTGATGTTCCTATTATTCCAGTTAATGGAAATCTAAAAGAGAAAGGTCTAACTCTCTTCTCGTATAATGAGAGAGAGAGAGAGAGAGAGAGAGAGAGAGAGAGAAGTGAAGAAGTCGAGCAGAGGAAGAAACAAATCAGTGCGTGTGGGGAGAATCTTGGGGACGACGTGGAGTTCTAGTCAACCAGCGTCAATTTCGCCTTAGTCAAAGTTATGCAACTCGTAGTAGTCTCGTATGACCCAGCATTAAATCTCGCAGTATCATCTAAACACAGTCGTTTCAAGCTATGTTTTTGAAATCTATAATTTGTTATCTATCATCTAAAATCTTATCTACGAAATCTATAAAAGGCAGACATTGTGTGGCTAAAGAAAGGAAGCAAAGCTTCATCTGATAAACAAGACTTTTTTTTAAAATTTCATTCCTTCCTTTACTAGCAAGAGAGCGCATATCCATATTCCACTTTTTTTTTTTTTTTTAGATACTAACAAATTACAAGAATCCGTATTCCACATATATTTTTACTGTTCATTAAGGATTTTCCTTTTTTTACAAAGTAATTAAGTAACTATTTCCAGTGCTTTGAGGACTTCGGAATGCTTACAGATAATAGTAGGTCATCTATTACTGAAAGTAATGGGTAAAAATGAAAGTTCCAAATTAAACGAGGTCCCTATTTATCTACATGAACTGTTAATTTCTACGGTTAGCCTTACATTAAAGATCAAGGGTAATTGCTCAAAACCCTATTGTACATTAGCTCCCTTGCACGACAGCTCTGCACTTCAAAAATATCAAACTACCCTCCTTAAAATTTGACCATGCTACAAAGTAGCAAGCAAACTTGGAAAAGTTATAGATTACTCCCAAAATTCCATTTTTGTTTCAACCATTACTTTTTTCAATTCGTACCGAAGTAAAATGTTAATTGAAAATGGATTAACTCATTATGACAGAATAACATCTGTGACATGGTTTATGAAGTTAAAAACAAATAGAAGATGATGCGCGGTTAATAAAATTAGTTAAGGAAATAGATCAAGAAAAATGAGCTGGTCCCTTTCAGGTAATCCTCAGCGGCTGCGCAGACTGAAAAATTAATGGATGCGACATAAATCAAAGTTCTTTCTTTAGGTGGGGCGAAGGTGGGAGGGTAATTATAACTTTTTAAATTTTGTGGACTATTGAGCAAGTGTCAAAGTTCAAGAGGGCAATTATTGCTACATGTTATGATATCAAAATTGACACATATCATACATAATACTCAACACTCAATTATATGCAAGAAATCAATTTAAAAATTACACTTTAAAACACTTTTTGTGTATTTATTTAATTCATACAAAACAACATTGCAAATTAAAAAGAACATGTGGAAGGAACACTAATTACTTATTATTAGTTAAAGATCATCTCCGGTAAATTTTCCTTTTGAATTTAAAAATACATATTTTACATCCATATGAAGTTTAAAATAATATTTAACTTTTTACGGTTTGTTTAGTTTTACTAAATCATAGCATCAAACTGAAATTAGAACCAATCAATTTCCAAACCCATGCAGTCAAAACATCTAGTGAAGAAGATGTCGTACCTGGTATGATGTACCTAGAAGAATTTCTTCTCTGGAACACTGCAAAAAGATTCTACGCTTCCTCAATGATGTGTCCTCTATGATATCCGAGTACTGTAACTCGTGAAATTCCTCAACAAGAGTTTGTTCGTTGCAACACAGGATAGTGAAATTCTCCAGGTTCTTCAAGTACGATAACCCACTCAATCTTGTCAAAGATTCACACTTATTAATCCATAAAGATTCCAATGATTTCAAAAGACCCACTTGTATCTCAACTAGCTCTGGACAAGAGAACACGCTTGCTTGCCGTAGCTTCCTTAATTCCGAAGGAATGAATAACCTCTGAAGCAGTTTACAACGATTAACGAATAACTTCTCCAGGTGTGGAAGTCCATGAAGTGGAATGTCTTCCACTTCACCATCAATTAACTCTAATGTCGACAAATTTCTCAATCTCAAGCACGAGGGAAGCAACTCTGCCCTCCTGATGCTGAAGGATTCAAAATATAATCTCAGCAGAGAAGACGGAAGCTGCCCAAGGGTTTCTAGGTTTAGGTGTTTTAAGAAAAGCTCTTTCAGATTACAAAGAGAAGCCATATCTGGAGGTATAGGGACGTTTAGCAAATTTAACTCTAACTTTTTCAGTGCAGATAACCTCCCAATCCACCTTAAGTTGCATCCTGAGAGTGGTTTTGATTTCTCTCCAAGAAATTTGTCATTACTTAATAGTAGTTCAACTAAATTAGTAAGGTTCGACAGATTGGGGACTGAGAGCAATGATTCAGATTCAAGATGTAGACAAGTCAAGCTTGTAGGAAGTTCCGGCAACTCTTTAATCTCATGACAATCACTTAGTTCTAGTGTTTGGAGGTGATGAAGCATGTTGATTGTCCTTGGAATTCTGCAAATACCGGTGTGCTCTAAATTTAGGATTCTTAAAGATGATAATTCTCCAATTCCAATAGGAATTTCACCTCTCATTTCATCATGCCCATGGAGATCCAACTCTTCAAGATTTACCAATGTGCTGATGCCACTAAGTAATTGCCAAACATGATCCTTTTGATTATTATATCGATATTTCCTTGAAATGCAAGATGCATAATGATTTTAACTTTGCAATGGAGTTGGGAAGTTCCCTTATACTTGTGCCTGTTAGAAGAAAAATTTTCAAATTTCAAACTACAAATATACGGATTTTAACTTTTCAATGGAGTTTGGAAGTTAGGCAATGCCCATACCTGATAAGTCTAACTCTGTCAATGATGTTAAATTCCCAAGTGAGCTTGGAAGTTTTCTCAATTTTGTACATCCCGACAATGAGAAGTGCTTAAGCTTCACAAGTGCCCCCACTTCTTCAGGCAAATTTGGAAGATAATGGCAGCATTTGATGTTTAACTCGATCAACGATTGTAGATTTCCAATGAAGCTTTCAATTCTCTTCAAATTGTAGCAACTTTCAATAGTCAACCTCTCTAAACCCAAGCATTTAGAGATTTTAGGGATTGTCTTTATGCCCGAACACTTAGTAATAGATAGAACTTTCAAATCCCTTGCATTCTGCAAAATTGGATGGCATGTCAAGTGTAAGAATCATCGCATAGTATACATGGGAACTATTAGACTAGAATTAAAACATGTAATTTACCTTGATCAAGTCCCATGCTTTTGAATCATTTTTGAAGGCAATACAGCTCAAGTTTACAAACAACAAGGTGATCAAAATACATATTGTTCGCCCTAAAATTCTTCTCAGAGGAGAATGCCAATGCAACCATCTCAAATTTGAACCACACTTTGCAAAGTCGCCAACATAAGTTCCAGAGCTCAACTTGAGGAATCTTAGGTTTGGTAACCTTTCAAAGGTCTGCATTTGTAATCACTATTGGGGGACCATTTGTAAATAGCTCAAGTGCTTGAACCTCATGCTTCCTCTGCAAGTGAAATTGTGCAATGATGTAAAGAATTCTATCAATTTACAACTGCTATGTTTTGCAACTCAAATGGGGGGGAAAAAAAAAAACACAATCCTAAAAAAAAAGAAGGAATTCTAAATCTCAAGATATACAACTTCTCTTTGAAAATGAAGACATTTCTTACTTACCTCTTGGGTTTTTATGATTTTAAGAGCCTCTTCAACAATCCATAACCTACTTTGCTTTCCAAGGTCACCTAGATTGTCTTCACGAACAATTTGCCTGCCCAGTGCTATCAGTTGATCATGCATCCAGAACTTATCGTTGTCCAATATCTTTAACAAGCACCTATCAGTAAGGACCTTAATTCCTCCTTTGGGATAAAATTGACAATCGGTCCACATGTAAATTGCATCAGTTTTAGTCTCATTGAAAAATAAGCACGCTATATCGAGAAAAATTTGTTTATGATGTTTCTCTAGGTCATCATAGCTAATCCTCAACTTCTCTAGAATCTTTTTCTCAGGTACCCTCCTTAACTTTTCCAACGTCTCTTCCCAAATTTCTTGGTCTTTCCCATTAAGCAATGAACCTATCACTTCAATAGCCAAAGGAAGGCCTCCTGTAGTTGAGACAATGTCACTTGAAAGCCGACGATAATCATCCGAAGGAAAGTCTCCACTAAAGGCATGCCAACCAAATAGCTGAAGTGCAGGATCATCATCCATCTTTAACATCTCATATGGTAGAATTTCACCTTTAAATCCCTCAACTTTTAGAACAATTATGTCTCTTGTTGTAATGATTATCCTAGACCCTGAATCTAATTTGGAATTTCCTATTAGTTGCTTGATGTGATCTTTCTCACCAACATCGTCAAGAACTAATAGGACCTTCTTATTGCGGAGTATTTCTCCAATCCTCCTCCTCCTTCTTCACTATTGTTGAATTCTACTGTTGATTTAGAACCATCAATGTCGGATAGTAATTTCTTTTGCAATGGGACCATGCCCTCCTTAGTGGATTGTTCTCGAATGCCCTCGAGGAAGCTGCAACACTTTCCAAAGTGGAAACATATTTGATTGAAAATGACTTTGGCAATAGTTGTTTTACCAATGCCACCCATTCCATAAATTCCAATGAGCCGCACGTCATCATGATCGACATTGAATAATTTTGTCAATTCTTTTATCCGATCATCAAGTCCAACTAAATGTTCAGTCACTAATTTTTGTTTTATCTTCAGCTTCTCCAAAACCTCTTCAACAACTGATTTGACAATCGTTGCTTGGCTGCAAGGCACAAAAGCGCTTTCATTAGTTACTAGATTGATTTCATACCCACATGTTTCAGATGTGGGATTGTCAAAATCTTAGCTTGAAGAGATTTGAATTACATCAAAACGATATCTAATTATAAAGAGTAATCATTATAGGCTAATTGAGTAGAACTTACTTGATATGTTTTTCATCTATGATTATATAAATTTCTAATGACTATAGTATTGACTTACACATGATAACTATAGTTACTAAGTGTCTACTAAATCAAACATAAGCAAAATTTTCAGCATTTATAGCTAGGCCTAGACAAAATTTCAGCAATGGTAATGGGAGAATCACAAGCGGAGATAATGTAGTAGACAAATGCAACGTCATCCATTGAGCACTATAGTTTGGTTGGGAAAAATATAAGCCTGGAAAAAATAAGGCCAAAATATCAGTATTGGCTTAACTTATGCATGTAAGTCTTATATGGATCTGATTATTGTAGGGTGATCTTGGGCCTCTCTCACCTCATAACCTAGTACCCAACAAAGTAGACAAATGCAACGTCATCCATTGAGCACTATAGTTTGGTTGGAAAACATATAATCCTGGAAAAAATTAGGCCAAAATATCAGTATTGGCTTAACTTATGCATGTAAGTCTTCTATGGATTTGATTATTGTTGGGTGATCTTGGGCCTTCTCACCCCAGAAACTAGTACCCAACAATTATGATAGCATTCAAAGAGCTATGTCACATTAAGATTTGTTCAAAATTGAAAATCAAGAGACCCGACTCCTATGGGGTAAACTTGATGGTTATTGAATGAAGATATGTATGGATTAGGCACACAAAACATTTGATTCTCCAAACCATCAAGTGGGGATATTCATATGTTTGGGTCACCTACTGGGGTTTTGGCTTGCACCTTACTTGGTCATAGAGTTAGTAGTATAAGTCATAGTTTTGTAATTTACTTATCCAAGGTAAATTTCCTCGTCAATATATAACATCTTTTGGTTAAAAATCCAAAATTCCAAAGCGGCGTGTTGGTCATATTGACTTCGTAACCTCAAAAACATAAGAGATTCCCCACTCCTAACCATTTGTACAAAAACAGCTCATTTACTTTGGAGAAGCTAATGGGCGCCCACATGCTACAAAACCACACAATTGATTTGTTAATATAAAATATGAGTTAGATTTAAATTTATAAATTAAATTTGAACTTGACTTTGGTAATCATCCCAGATAATAAATTAAATTTAAACTGATATGAATGCAAAATCTGAACTTGATTTTGGTAATCATCCCAAACAGCAAATGTGAAAAGGGTGCTCTTGAATATTTCGTACCCTTACGAGACAGTGAAGTGGAAAAAAGGTTAAAAGGAATATGGAGGTCCATGTCATTGAAGTTATCGACATCGCAGGGGAATATTTCAGGGAAGGTGTCAAAAACAGGAAATGTAAAATTGAATGGGAGCAGCAATTAAAAAGGAAAAAAAATAGAGGAAGAAATAAGTAGGGATCTTGAGAGAGTTTTACCCTGATTTCACATTCCATCCCTTGATTTTACCGACCTTTGCAAGAGCTGCTCTCCACACCTCAACTTCATTGGGAAACTCCCTCTCATGCTCTGATAAAGTGTTCTTATATATTGACGTTTTGAGTTTAACATCGTCAGGTTCCACATCAAAAAAAATGGGAAGGATACTCTTTTCATCCTTTGATTTAGACACGTTGTCCACTATATGTGCAAGCTCCCGGAGGCACCATTTACTGGAAGCATAAGTTCGAGAGAAGATGGGTATGTAGATTATGGAGTTGTCAATAGCACTTAGCAGGTTCTCACCAATCACTTCACCGACGCGAAGTTCATCATCGTCCCTGAATACATGAACTCCAGCATCTACCAAATGGTTGTAGAGAAAGTCTGTGAATCCATGACGAGTGTCGGGCCCTCTAAAACTCAGGAACACTTGGTACTCGCCTTCCTCGTGTTGGTGCAACGTCGCTACTGATTTCAGCCTCTGAGTTTGCCATAGGTAGGAAGCTTATTATTTCCAGATATTTCTCCCTTCCCTGAAGAGAAAAAAAAAAGGTTGGTGTGGCGTGGCCTAGCTGAGAAATGAGCTGAGGTTTTGGATATGAACGAGGGAAATGAGTACAGATACCTTGAAACTTGGCCGGGTCACTTTAAAATCAAATTTAATTGTATATTTGCCGATCTAATGTTCTGGATCTTCAAGTGGACTCTGGTGAAGGAGGGAGAGAGAAAGCACATGGAGAGAGAGAGAGAGAGGCACGGCGGCATGAAGTGTACATAATCATGATGCTCAACACATTCCCTCTAAAGAGAATAAAGGCAAAACTCCTTGGAAGACGATAAAGGCAAATGCGCAATTAAATAATGGACCGCCAGTAAGGACTTTTCCAAAGGAACGGCAAACTTCCAGATGCTCCATTGCACTGTCTGAAAGCCTGGCGTGACGATCGATCCAGTGGGGGACCCAAATCATATCGCTGTGGACCCCACCAGGCAATTAATTCTCCTGTTGCTCGTAAAAACTGCAGAAACGGATTTTTTTTTTATGAATTCTTATTAGGGATATTGCCAAAAAAAACTCAACAATATATTTACCAGTACATCAACCCATACATTTATTTTTTTCGTCACAATAATCATAAACTTGTACTAATCTGACAAATATACTTCTATTATAACGCCATCCAATCCTATATGGCAAAGCAAACAACTCAAGTGATGTTATTTTGACTTTGCTAAAGCCATGTTAGCTCCATTTGTCTACTATTAACTATAGTTGGATCCACATACTATTTTAACAGCCGCTTAGACAAAACTATGGTAGGGGGTTTATTTTAGATCCAAGAACGAAGAAAAATGTGGTCACACAATTTATATCGTGACTTTGCAAATGGAGATATATTTGTTTAAAGGATATTAGATTGTTGATACTATTAGCCTTTCCTTTCAATTACGGAAGTTAGCTATAGATTAAAAATGAAAAAAATAATTGGATGGTAGTTTTTAATTTATTATGAGAATAACATTCTGTTTTGAATCACAAAGTAAGATAATACATAGGTGCAACTCCTTTTAAAAAAATCAAATAATAAATTATTATAAATTATTATAGGGTTCATTCCTTTAAGAATTTGTAGTTTATAAAAAATTGTTATTCTTACATTAATTTTAAAATTATTATGCTAGTAAAATCCTTGAAAATTAAAAAAGGCCTACGTGTGATTACCAATGTCTTCACAAAATAGAACTCAATAATTATATCTTTGCCTCGTGATTCATAGCATTGTCTCGTCCATGCATATAATCTGTAAAATTCTTAGATGGAAGGGTGAAAAAATCATCAGTGAATCTGTTGGACGTAGTTGATGCCACGAGTCTTCTTCCAAAGTGAAGATCAACGAGTCTTGTTGGATGCGAATACATTGTCCCTCAGCCCACCTGCATTTACTGTCTACAAAATGATAAATTTAGACACGCATGCTTCACATATTGAGATCACTTAAAAAGTACAGAATAAATTTGCTTTTTATATTTATCCCTTTTAAAAAGTTGACATATAGTAAGTCTCCCCATTTTCTCCATTTTCCCTCTTTTCATTCTTGACCTTCTCCATCTTCTTTGCGTGTGTATGTGGTAAATCAAGCCGTGACATGAAAATCGAGGTCATTGGAAGCATGATTTTCGAGTCGACCCTCCACATCTAAGGAGGTTGGTGGGATAAAAGAGAGTATGTGTGAAATTTTATAAGATCATTATCAACTATTTTAAAAATTAATATTTCATTACTTTAACACTTTTGCTCATGCTTAATTTGATCTTTTTTGCCTATTACTAAGCGTTGACATATTTAGTCTTGGACCGCCATCGGTGCCTGTCGTCTTCTTTAGTATCTTCTTGGTCGTAAAGCTCCGACGTGCCAACTAATCCCACGACAACTTTTCATTTTATTTGAAGTTCACGCGGTTGCACGCCAAAGTGGACTGTCAGTGCAAATTGCTGCCGTTCAGATTACTTTTCAATATTTTCTTCTTCCTTTTTGACTTTGAAAAGATATGTGCAACCCCACAGGTCTAGGGTTGCATTTTCCGAAGGAGAGCCACATTGTTTTGTCGATCAAACGTGGCCACATGAAACGAAATCATTTGGGCTTAGCTAAAGTCATGTTGGATCGACGTTAGCTCTATTTGCCTCCCGTTGTCCATGTAAGCTGCCCCGTGTGATTTTTAAAGGCAGTGTGGGAAAAATTATTGTAGAGGGTATATTTTAGACTCAAGAATAAACAAAAATCTGGTTAGACTCTTTGTACTGTGATTTTGTAATTGGAGAAAGATTTGTTCAATGGATATTGGATGGTTCATACAATTAATCTTTGCCTGCATCAATTACGGAAGTTGGCTACAGATTGAAATTTGAGAGAGGCCTTACGTGTCATCAGCGGTGTCTTCACAAATGATCACCCTCTTCACAAAGCTTATAATCTCCCCCCTTGTAAGACACAGCGCGGAGTGCAGCACATGGGGCAACACTATCCATGATCGGTCGTGTCATTAGATCAGGCTTTCCACAATTATAACGATATGCCTTTTAATGTCTCAAATCTTGCCAAAAATAATAAAAATTTCTCGGATCTTCCCTTGAACCGATCACGTTTGTCTGGAGTCTTGAGATTTACTCCTTCCTCTGCATTCTGAGACAAGAAGTTTTGGTTGAGAGGAGTCCACACTTTTCTTCTGAGTCTCATACTCAAGCAAGCTAGATTTCGCTGCAATAACACATTGCACTCTTGTAAACAAGAAAACATATAAAAATGCCACATGAAATAGATGTTCGAGAATCATTTTGCTGCCAAAATGATTCCATGAGATTTGGATTCTCTTCCCACTTTTAGTTCAGTTTCATAAGACACGACCACAAGGACAAATCTTTCCATTTTCATTGAAATTTAAAACTGTTTTAATTGAACTGTCGACAGATTGTCTTCAGCTTTTCTGTACCATGATCCGACGAAACATACACATTGGCTGGTTGACTCGTTCCCACACAACTATCATATGTGAGTTCAGTGGATATGCGAAAATCTGTCAAGGAATTATTATTGTCGTTATTTGATTGTACTATGTCTACGTTAGAGGATAGTGCCCGTCCGTTTAGCTTGATGCATGTTCAATCAAGGAATGATTTTCTAAGTAGCTGTAGTCTTGGACCGCCATCGGTGCCCGTCGTCTCCTTTAGAATCTTTTCTGGTCGTAAAGCTCCGACGTGCCAACTAATCCCACGACAACTTTTCATTTTATTTGAAGTTCACGCGGTTGCACGCCAAAGTGGACTGTCAGTGCAAATTGCTGCCGTTCAGATTACTTTTCAATATTTTCTTCTTCCTTTTTGACTATGAAAAGATATGTGCAACCCCACAGGTCTAGGGTTCCATTTTCCGAGAAGGGGAGCCACATTGTTTTGTCGATCAAGCGTGGCCACATGAAACGAAATCATTTGGGCTTAGCTAAAGTCATGTTGGACCGACGTTAGCTCTATTTGCCTCCCGTTGTCCATGTAAGCTGCCCCATGTGATTTTTAAAGGCCATGTGGGAAAAAATTATTGTAGAGGGTATATTTTAGACTCAAGAATAAACAAAAATCTGGTTAGACTCTTTGTACCGTGATTTTGTAATTGGAGAAAGATTTGTTCAATGGATATTGGACGGTTCATACTATTAATCTTTGCCTGCATCAATTACGGAAGTTAGCTACAGATTCAAATTTGAGACGGTCCTTATGAGTCATCAGCGGTGTCTTCACAAATGATCACCCTCTTCACAAAGCTTGTAATCTGCCCCCTTTTAAGACACAAAGAGCATGGAGTGCAGCACATGAGGTAACACTATCCATGATCGGTCATGTCATTAGATCAGGCTTACCACAATTATAACAATTTATGCCTTTTAATGTCTTAGATCTTGCCGAAAAAATAAAAATTTCTCGGATCTTACCTTGAACCGATCACGTTTGTCTAGAGTCTCGAGATTTACTCCTTCCTCTACGCTCTAAGACAAGAAGTTGTGGTTGAGAGGAGTCCGCACTTTTCTTTCGAGTCTTGTACTCAAGCAAGCTAGATTTCGCTACATTGAACTTTAAAACTATGTGGAATCACAACCAACTAGTCTAAAAGCTTAAGTTATTAGATGAAGGCGTGGTTTATTATTTAATTATTCTAACATTCTTTTTCATGCATAGTCTGGGTTTTTTGCCTAGTACTAAGAATGGAATTGGAGAGGCAAGCATGGGCTTGCAAAGATTTGAATTCAAGACCTCTTACTCCGATACCATAATTCTAAAAGTTTAAGTTATAGATGAAAACGTAATTTATTATTTAAATATTCTAACATCAACTTCACTTTTCCACTAGATGTTGACGGGATGAGAGTAGTCACCAATATCTCATAACTATCTGGAAGCAAACTAAGGAAGAACAATGCTTGTAGCACATCATTTATCAAGCTTTGCAACTCATTCAATTGACCCGCCATTGGAGTGCCCCCTTAATATTTCAAACAACAGCCTTCTTGATTAAATAAAGCTTGTTATTTGCCGATATCCTCCTCTCCTACAACACTTCAAGTTTCTTCCATAGTGCTTTTGCCGAAGTTTCATCCTACAAATGGTGATCGGCATTGCCATCCAACCATTACCTAATAAAAACTACACGTTGCCTATTAAGCAACTTCCATTGTTCATCGTGTAGTTATGCTTAGCCTCGTTACTCTATTGGACCATCCATTTCCTTGCAATAAAGCAAATCAAGCATCTTGCCTTTGCATGTTCTATAGTTGGCACCATTTAGGCTGACCATCGAACTAGTAGGAAGCAAGAGCCTAGGTGAGATATAAAACCAGTCAACCAAGAAAGACCACTATAACATAACGGGAGCAATATGAGAGGTTCACATAGAGTAAAACATAGAGAGTTACAGGGAAACCCGTTATATGTGATATGAGTTGACGGAATCCATTAACCAATCTCAATCAAGAGTGCAAAGAGTTTCGACCATACCAAGTATATACAAAGACACAAGACCCCTTCTACAAGTAACTACACCACCAAACTCCAAGTTACAAAGCACGTGCTAACCACCCTCTCGAGGAGCAAACACAACTTGCTTGGAAACTCGGTAACACCTTATAGAAGAACCATTAGAAATCTCAACCTTATGCCTCCAATTTTGATTGCAAAGCAACCTTGATGTGGCGAATGCCGAACCCCTGTTTCTTTCTTCTCTTTTGGGAGTTGATGGACTTTTGGCGTGTAATGTTTCAGTGATTCAGGTTTTGTATCCTTTAAATTCGTTGATTTGTCCGAGGCAAGAAATTGTTGAACGTCAAAGGCGCAGCTCTGATATCAAATTTGTTGGGAGAATTTTGAAGGTGAAACACTTACAACTCACAAAAAAAAAAAGGAGATAGATAGACTTTTCTGTTTTTATTTACTTTATTTCACCTTATCAAAAACTATTACAAGACTCCCATATTTATAGACTTGTTATAGGACACTTACTCTTCCCCCATAAATATAGCTAACGTTCTAAGAAGATAAATTTCTAAGAACTTACAAAACATTGATGAGACCTAGAAATACAAACAATCATAACATAGAAATACGACATCTCAAAAACAACATAACAATGATGACTCTTCTTTAATGCGGGTACCGATAAGTCTTCAGTATTGGTTCTGAGATATCAATATCGAAGTATTGATGGTATTGAAGTATCGGTAACTTGGTACTGACAAATTTATAAATTTGGTTTAATTTCTGACATTCCTCCTTAAACCAAATTCTCTTCCATCGATTATACCAAGCAGGCTTTTGAACTTCCGAAAAACATCAATCTTGAGAGATCTAGTAAAAATGTCTGCTACTTGATCTCCCGTCTTCATATGCAACACTTCGATTTCTTTCTTCTTACCTGCTCTCAAATGATTTCTTTCTCTCTCACTTGTCCATAAATGAAGTGATATCGAACATCGATATATTTGCTTCATTCATGAAAGATTGGATTTTTTGCTAAAGCAATAGTAAAGACATTATCAACAAAAATTTCTATTGCTTTCTTCTGCTCCATAAGAATGTCTTTGAATAGTCTTCTCAATCATATTCATGACAAACACTTGAAGATGTAGCTACATATTTAGCTTCACATCTCGACAGAGTAACACTAGGTTGTTTCTTTGATGACCACGTGAATGCAGTGTCACGCAAGAAAAATACAAAGCTTGTAGTGCTTTTTGATCATCAATGTCTCCCCCATAATCACTATCTGAATAGGCTTTAAGTTGAAAGGATTCAGACCAATAATAATGTAGGCCATGAGTAACAGTACCTTTGATGTAGTGAAGTATTCTCTTTGTCGCTTTAAGATGAGATGACTTTGGCTTATTCATATATTGACTCACAATTCCAACACTATACATGATATTTGGTCTTGTGCATGTCATATATGTCAAACTTCCAATCAAACTTCTATAGTACGAAGAATCAACATCACACCATCATCAAACTTTGAAAACTTGGTGTGCACTCCATTGGTGTATTGGTTAGTGTATAGTTTTCATGTTGAATTTTTCAATGATATTATCTACACATACTTTTTGGGATAAAAAAATCCCATCCGTATTTTGCTTCACTTCAATGCCAAGGAAATAATCCATGAGACCACTATCAGTCGTCTCGAATTCTTTTGCCATTGATGCCTTAAAAGCATCAATCATTACCGGATTATTTCCTGTAAAAACAAGGTCATTGACATATAAACAAGTTAGCTGAACATCACCTCTTTCTTGCTTCAAATGGAGTGCACGCTCGTATGGACATTGAAAGAATCCATTCGCTTTAAAATATGCATCAATTCTTGAATTCCATACTCTTGGTGCTTGTTCAAGCCCATATAAAGCTTTCTTCAACTTCAGCACTTTATCCTCATGACCTTTCACAACAAACCCCTCGGGTTATTCGACATAAATTTCTTCTTCAAGGATGCCATTCAAAAATGCTGATTTAACATCTACTTGATAAATTCACCGATCATTTTGGGCTACAATGGAAATCATCAATCTAATAGTTTCCATGCGGATGACGAGGCAAAAACTTCATCATTGTCAATTCTAGCATTTTGCTTGTATCCCTTCACGACTAATATGGCATTGTATCTTGTCACTTTTCCTTTCTCGTTCTTCTTGGGCATGTACACCCATTTGACACCAATTGCTTTCTTGTACTTTGGAAGATTAGCTAGTTCCCATGTTTGATTCTTCTCCATGGCTTCAATTTTTTCATTCATGGCTTTCCTCTTATTTTCTTCTTTGGTGACATCCTCATAGATAAGTGGTTCACAATCTACAAGAAGGCATACAAGGTGAAGCTCATTGATAGCTTCATAAATGTCATACAATCTCCTCGATCTTGGCACAAGCCATTCATTGACACCATTTGAAGAGGTTGGTGATGATGAACTTGGAGAAGATATTGAAGAAGAAGGTGTAGAATGATCCTTCAACTCCATTTGGTCAGAATCACCACTAGCATTCGCTTTTTCTTTTGGATTGTCTTCCCACAAGCTATCTTCATTGAACTTGACATATCTGCTTATATACACTTTCAAAGTGTTAGGATCAAATAATTGATAGACTTTAGATGATGAGTCATACCCGATAAAGATGAGCTTTTTGCTCATCTTCCAGCTTCAATCTTTTTTGGGTCCAAGACATGAGCATAGGCAATGCTCCCAAAAATCCAAAAGTGTGAAACACTTGGTGTTCTCCCGGTCCTTGCTTCTTATAGAGTTATGCCTTCAAGTCCATATGTGAGACATCTATTTTGAAGATAGACTGCATACAAAATAGTTTCAGCCCAAAGCTCCTTAGGCAAATTTTTGCTCTTCAACATGCTTCGAATCATGTCAAGAATGGTTATATTTTTCCGTTCAGCTATACCATTTTGTTGAGAAATATGGAGCCGTCAAGAAGTGCCAAATATCATGATCCTCACAGAATTTGTTTAGCATGGTTGAGGTGCCCTAAGTAGCCGTTTCATAGTACGCATAATCCTATGTGCCAAATTCTAATGTCATATGTCTCGTGTCATGAGCATGTGACCATCTCCAATTGAGAGATCATGATTTGTCGTTCAACAATCACTTTCAAAATTGTTGCTATCTTATGTGGTTATTTAGAAAACCGCTTTTGAGTGCTTAGACCATGTGGAGTACATCTTCCAGAATATTTAGATTTCTTTGAGAATGGAAGTTGAATGTAATACAAGATTCGTTTTTGGAATCATAATGGCCTGCAGCAATTGAGGGGAAATTGTTGATTTTCGATTTTGTTGTTTAGAAGTTGTAAACCTTGTAAAATCTAAACGCAATTGTTGATCTAGGGTGAAATTAGAAAGTGGTTGGCAGTTTGATTGGTCTTACCGCCAACTAGCTAGATCTATTATTAGTAAGATATGAGAGTAGCTAATGATGGTAGCATTATTTTTTCCTTAGTAACTTTTCAATGACTGACTGGGACAACTGGTTGTCAAGCAATTTTTGTTTTGACTCACTTTGTTTGAAATTTAACGGTGATAAGTTAAGGAGCAACTCCATCATAAGTACATGAGATTTTGCCTTTTACAGGAGTATGCAAAGTTATATTTGTTCAATCAAATGTGTCAATTTTCCCAATTTGGTTCAATGGTGTGGTATTCGTTAAATAAGTTGCCATATCATGTTATTGTAACAAAACAACTCGTTTACTCAACAAAAATTAAGCACAAACAATGATGTGGCTACTCTCCTTGGCTAAAATCGTCTCATCTCTATTTAGGTGATGAGTGATGAGAAAAGAGAGATAATACCAACTAGGATGATCTTAGTTGTCAAATATGCCTCTGTATATGCAACATTATCTCAGAAAGCCATTGTGGACTTTGATGTGGATTATTATTACCTATTTGACGACATTAGTGTCTATTTTAGCATTTTTGTTGTTGTTAATTTTTACGGAGGTTCAAGAATTGACCCATTTATGAAAATTTGAGATAAAGACTAACAATAAATTTAGATACTCAAATGTAAAATAGGCAAAAGTTGAAATATTTACCATATCACCTCATTAATTTTACTAACACATGAAACTGTTTCGATTTTAGTGCACCTGATAATGGAACTTTGCCATATTTCAAGTCTATTTGTCTAAAGAAAAACTATTCTTAGGAGAATATTTTCTAACTTTCTGGTATTTGGATGACAAAAGACTAATCGATTTTACGAAAAATGTTTTTTATGATTTTATCTTCTAATGAGAAAGGGATCACATCCCCAAAGCCCAAAACATTACATGTCACTTAGTCTGTGAAAAAAAGAAGAAGCTAATATATTACTCAATTAAAGTTGGTGATTTGGTTATCATCCCACATGGTCTTAACTTTATGACTCTCTCTCTCCGGACTTTATGGTGTGTGTACGTAAATATAGCTGACAGAGTAAGCAAAAAATGGCTTAACTGGTTTAGGCCTTTGTTTCTGCAATGGTTGTGGCCCATGCAGACTATTGGAGACGCACCGATTTATTTTCTCTTTCAGCTAAATTCATTGCATGGTTCATCAAGACAACAAATTTTCAGATATTATGAATTTTAATTAGCAAAGTATTTGCTGATCAACTGATTTATTTTCTCTTTGAGCTAAGTTTAGCTTGTCATGGACATGCATGGTTCATCAAGCCAACACATTTTCAAATATTATGAATTTTACTTATCACAATATCTGTCGATGCGCTGATTAATTTTCTCTTTGAGCTAAGTTTGTCATGCATGGTTAATCAAGTAAACAAATTTTCAGATATTATGAATTTTAATTATCACAATATTTGCTAATGCACTGAGTTCATTCATGGTTCATCAAGTCCACAATTTTTCATATTTTATGAAATCTAATCATCACAATTTTGCTGATCAACTGACTTATTTTCTCTTTGAGCTAAGTTTACCCTGTCATGGGCATGCATGGTCCATCAAACCAACAAATTTTCAGATATTATGAATTTTAATCATCACAATATTTGCTAATGCACTGATTTGTTTTCTCTTTGAGCTAAATTTACCATGTCATGAACATACATGGTTCATCAAGACAACAAATTTTCAGATATTAAGAATTTTAATCATCACAATATTTGCTGATCAACTGCTGGATGATTAGGTCAAGCATTTCTCCCCTTATTGGCTGAGTCCAATGGGATTTTCCTAGTTGCGGGTAGATGAACTGATCTCGAGTCTTTCAAATCTAAGCAGGCTATTTTTAGCTTACCCATCATATAATAAATTGTGTATTCATTATCCATCCTTATGTCGTGTAATCCTCCGAAGATAGAGCGAAGGATTGCCAACGGCTGATGATGGCGCTCCGGTGACGAGGAGAATTAATTGATAGTGTAGTACCGGGATGCCCTTTGCATAAGGTTTAGGCGTGATTAATTCATTACTTACAGGCATTTAGTTAGAACATTGAAAGTGAATATGAAAGGTGAGATTTCGTGTTTTGGGTGAGGGACGGAGAGACAATGGGCTGAAGAAAAAATAAAATATAAAACATAAAAACATAAAAAAAAAAAATCGAAAAATCGAAAAATGGAAAATTGGTTAGAGAAATTGGCCTTGATCAGGTTGTTAGATTGTAGTATTAGAATTAGTTTAGTTTCATTTAGATAGCTCACAGATGATTTAGGATAATTCATGATTTTCTCTATTTTAAATAAAAAAAATTAGTTTCTATTTGAATTAAGCTCATTGGGTTGCTGTTCTGGGACTTAAAAACAAGGCCATGTTATATTTTTTACCCAATTTGAATCAGGTTACCCTATTGCACTCCACTTTTCACTCTTCCCTTCGATGCTATCTTTAATTGAATTGATTGTGACTCTTTTATATTGTTTTTCTAAGTTTTGATTTGCTTGTTTTAGTTGAGTGGTTATGTTACGTTGCAAGATCATAATAAGTATAACAAAAATTGCATGGATAAAATAGTGGATAGGAGCCTTGCAATTTATAATTTGGTAAGAAGACTGTGTGGACATCTTATCCAACAAAAAATCAAGTTGAGGTACCACAAGGGCACTAGATAGATAAGTAGTGTAATTAAGGCCCTACATGGTAACGCTCTCGGGAACAACTAATTCTGTTTTTTTGTTCTCAGAAGCGGATTTTTTGTTTTCGGGAACAAAAATGCATTTGGTAAATTTTTTGTTCCTGAGAACAAATTCGTTCCCCAGAACAAATTTGGAGTATAATCCGAGAATAAAAAAAAAAAAAAAGTTGTTTCTCGCTTCTAGAAATAATTTTGAGAATCAATTTTTTCTCTCTTTTTTCTTTTTCTTTTTCTTTTTTTTTCCTTCCCTTTCTTCTTCTTTCTCTTTCTCCTCCCACCTCATCATCGCCCCCATCGCTGCCCCTGGGCCGCCACCGGTGAGCGGTCGGGTGAGGTCTGGCGAGCTCGTCGGAGCCTCGCCAGGCCAGGGCAAGGTCCAGCGGGCTCGCCGGAGCCTTGCCCAACCACCAGCGAGGCTCGGCCGCCCAGATCTAAGCGAGGCCGAGCCTAGCCCGGCCACCACGGGTGAGTCTCCAGCTTGCCCAAATCTAGGCAAGGCCGAGCCTCGGCAGTGGTTGGATGAGGCTCCGGCGAGCCCGCCGGACCTCACCCGACCACCGCCGAGGCTCGGCCTTGCCTAGATTTGGGCAAGCCGGAGACTCACCCGTGGTCCTCACCCGACCACTCGCCGACGGCAGCCCAAGGGCGGCGGCCAAGAGGAAGAAGGGGAGAAAAAGAAAATTATAACAAAAATTATTAAAAATTAAAAGAATCAAAAGATCGGAAATTTTTATCAAACGCATTTTGCGTTCAGGAGAAAAAAATTTAAACAGTTTATCAAACACCTTAAATATTCGTAATTTGTTCTCACAAGCGAGAATAAAAAAAATCATTTCGATCAAAATGTTCTCGGGAATGTAATCATTGTCATACAAACCCTAAGGGTGCAAATAATAACATTTGTTTCCATAAATCATTTCGAATGTAAATAGATTTTTCTATTTCTATTTTACGGATGAGTTTCGAGCCAAAAATGTGTTTGATAACGACAAAAACTTCTAATCTTGAAATAGAAATTCGTTTGATAATAAAAAAAAATGTTATTTTTCTAAGTGGCGGCGATAATGGGAGGAGCGGCGGCCGCGGCGATAATGGGAGAGAGCCGGCGATCGGCGGCGAACGGCAGACGGCGACCGGCAACCGGCCGGCGGCGGCCGGCGTTTGGGCGTCTAGCGTTGTCGGACGCAAACGCCGGATGTCGAACGCTGGACGCCGGTCGCGGCCGTCGGTCGCTGGTTGCCGTTCGCCGTCCGCCGTCCGCCGCAGGTTGCCGGTGGCCGACCGCCGCCGCCGTCCGCCGATCGTTGTCCTCGTCGCCGCCCCGCCGCCTCGCCACGGGCCGCCTCCTCTGCCGGTGGGTGACGACGGCCGGCGACTGGCGATCGGCGGCCGGCGACCGGCGGCGGCGGCGGCAGGGCAGTCGCCGGTGGGCGGAGGGTGGTGGTGGTGGTGGTGAGCGGCAGATGAAAAGAAATTTCTTCAGGTGAGAAATAAAAAAGAGAGAAACAATTTCGATTTGTTCGAGAAATAGAAAAGTAAAAAAATTTTGTTTCTAATTTCTGTTCCAAACATATTTCGGAATAGAAATTTGTTCCGTAAATAGAAATGAAATTTTTTTTACCAAACGGATTTATTCCAAACGAGAATGGTTAGTTACGCGTAAAATTAAGTGCCCACCCTACATCTCCGGTTAGGTAGGAAATGAGATATATTCCCATATCTCACTTGGTTTTTAGCCAAACTCGTCAAGTTTATGGCGACTCTAATATAGAATTCTTATATGGTTAATCGAATTAAATGAAAATCTCAAGTCACATGAGGTGAATTTGGAAGAACCCACACCAATTGAGAATCGTCGGTCCGCCTTTTACGTACCTCTAAACTCGTCAGTTACCCGATGCTCGTGTCGAGAGGATAGCAACAAAGCAAAGCTTGGAAGTGGTATTTGACCATTTGATTGGTAACTTACCGCCAATTAATCAGACCTTTTAGTAAAATATGAAAGCGATTAATGATGGTAATATTATTAAGGCGGTGCTATTTCTATACTTTCCACCTATTCTTCACACACAAAAAAAAGAAGATTATCCTCTACATTTAATTGCAATTTAAATTGGTAGTCTCAAATTTATGTACTTTCCTTATCTATGTTGAATCTACCTACCATTAATTAAGAATTTTATATTTTTAGTTTAATTTATTGTAGATTTTACGTATATATTAAAGGCACAATGTCTCTTTTTATTGTAAGAAATTACTTCCATAAAAATTTGTTTTGTCAAAAATTGAAATCTCCAAAAAAAATTCTACTTCTTTTTTGGGTTGTCGATATAAATTTATGGATACATTGTTAATTAGATGGAATTAAATTAAATTAAAAAATTAAATCAAACAAGAACTTTTGTTTGAAAATGCCGGTAAAATTTCATTATTTTGGATTGAGGAAACTAATATCATCCATAAACTTTTTACAAAAAAACTATCAAAAATCCTCATTGTGCATGATGTTTTCAGTATTTTCTTAGATATTCCTCTAACTTATTACATGTTCTATATAAAAATATCTCACAAATATAGTAAGGAAACATTACAATTTTTTTGATATAGTTTATAAAGAAACTTCATATATATTTTAGACTAATGAAATTAATAAAAATTTCACTAAAAAAGTGAGCCTTTGATATAGGAGGGACAAAAAATAAATAGGTTGTTGTAACATCAATGATGAAAAAGAGAATTTTCAGTTTTATTCTATATCAAAGAATGTCTTTTTTCGTTACTAAGAAGATTTTACATAAAACATGTAAAATATTATAGAGATATCTGAGAATTTAATTTTTTTAATACGTTAAAAAAAAACAAAACTTGTGAAATGCTTAATCATAGTAACTATTCTAAATAAAAATATAAAAATAAGGAGTGGGGCCATTTTCTAAAACTGTAATCAAAATATTGATGGTAGTTTTTCTTTTTAGTAGAAATGGAGGTGAATTTAGTTATTCATGGTGGAACTAGGACTGCCCTATTATTATTTTGTTAGTAACTTATCAATGACTGATTGGGACAACTAGTTGCCAAGCAATTCTTTTTACTAACATTTTTGGAAATTTAGCGGTGAATGATTAATTTTAGGAGCAATGACACCATAAGTATAAGAACTTTCGCCTTTTTACTTGAGTATATGAACTCATATTTGTTTAATCAAATATTTCAACATTCTCAATCTAGCTTAATGTGATGCATTCATCAAATAAGTTGTCATGTCATGTGATTGTGCCAAAACACTAGCATACTTTATAAGAGTTACACACAATCAGTGACAAAGCTCCTCCATTTAGGCATTGGGTGATTATAAGAGGGAGATAATACCAACTAGGATGATTTTAGCTGTCAATGGATTATTATCATGGAAAAATTCCAATAAAGATCCGAAATGAGATCATTTCTCAAAAAAGACCAAAAGTGAAAATAAAAGTGTCATGTGGTTAAGTCAGCAATATTATTTCAAATAGGAAGGCATTTAGTTCCAAAACACAATATGATAAAGATTAAAAACAAAACTAAAACTAAAAAAGCCACAAAAAAGGGCACAATTGTCATTTTCGTCCACAATATGTGATTTTTCCGGTGACACAACATAGTTACAACGATCAACACTGCTGACCTACGATGCGCCGACTAGCCATTGCACCAGCTCGCCCACGTTTCGCCACCACCTCATCGTCACAACCTCAAGCGCAGCCAAGCGCTGAGCAAAGCCCCTTGCATTTATCCTCTGCCTTTGCGGGTCGCAAGACGGATCTGTGCTCGGGACGTCGAATTGAACGTCGCGATCCCTGTCGCCGATTCCAAATTCGGTGTCGCTGGCCTTGGAGATCCCAAATTTGTTGTCCCCCGAAGGTTGCCATCCACAGCATCTGAAGCCCCTCCATCCTTTGTCTCTGCGGGTTTGGACTCAAGATGTTGCAGATAGATCCAAGACAGGATGGTGGCGGCGGACGAGTCAAATTTTATCTAAGACATTAAATGGTTATCTGAAACAATATCTACTCTATGTTCTTTTTATGAAAATTAATTCACTTGAAGTCCTTATTTGGAATTGTCCATTTTTGTTATCTATTTGATGAAGTTAGTGTCCATTTTAGCATTTTCCGTCCCTAATTTTAATGGAGGTTTCAAATTGACCAATATGTGAAAATTTGAGATGTAGATCAACAATAAAATTTAGATCCTCATGTGTAAAATGAACAAAAGTTCATATATTTACCATTTCACCACATTAATTTTACTGACATATGAAAGTAATTTCAATTTTTAGTGCACTCAGCCATATAATTTTGCTATTTATTTAGAGTCCACTCGTTCAAAGGAAAATTATTTTCAAAAAATTACTTTTCAACTTTTCAATATTTGAATGATGAAAAATAATCAATTTATAGAAAGTGTTTTCTATAAATTGAAAATAACAATTTTAGATTAGAGAAAAATAATTTTTTTTTCGACAAGAAAGAAATCACTTCCCCTCAACCATAAGTATCCAAGGAAAAAAAACAAGAAAGGGTTAATGAAATAAATCAAATTAAGGACCAATGAGATAAAAAAAAATAGATTAGGTATATAGGGTTAGTTTGGTTTGGCTTTGGGAAAATAGTTATGGAAAAATGCAAACCTTTGGATTAATGAAATTTTCCGAAATGCTATCGTGTTTGGCAAATTTAATTTTAAAGTGCATTAAAAAATAGTCTTAGCTTAAATGTCATTTGGTAAAATCACATTTAGAAAGGGCTTTTGTTATTTATTTTTTTAAAAAAAAAAATCGGTTATGGTGATTCCATTGTCGGCCAACTACCAGGTGGCTAGATCCTGGCAAGCCGGCCTCACCTCGAGTTTGGGCAACCTCGGGCGAGGCATCCGAGGTCGCACCGCCATTCCCCTCAGAGCACCACCCTTGGTCGAGTGCCATCGCTTGAGGTTGGCGGCGACGCCACCTAAGGTTGTCGAGCAACACCAAGCATAGTCGAGGTCGCGTGACCTTGGGCAAGTTAATTTGTCGAAAATTTGCAATCCTGGCACTAAGTCGGCCTCCAACAGCTCTTTCATGAATATGGAGAAGACGATGAACAATAACAAGTGAATAGTAAAACTTGCATCCTTTAAATGCTAAAAGCCCAATGCAACTCAAGACCTCCATTGGGCTTTCAACATTCCCACTACTGATATTTGGCCAGGGAGTCTAAATGCTTTATATTTTCTCAAATGAGTTTTGAGGGCTCAAAGTCCTTTCGAAATGCCCAACTAAACGGGGCCATAAGGCTCAACTAAAAAAAAAGGAAAAATAAATAAGGGCCAATGAGATAAAAATAATGAATTGTAAATTCCATAATTCCAAACATCATATGGAATTTCTTGTTTTTCCAATGATAGGCAAATCAAATTAAAGACTTTCTCAAGCTCAAGAGAAAAAAATTTTGATTAGATATATTTTCCTTGCTTAGGAGGGCTGGTCTTCCTCCCCCGCCTCCTCCTCCGAGTCTGCATGAGGAAGGCTTGCGAACTAGAGAGAGAGAGCGAGCGGGCATGTCTCCTTCTTCGATTACGTGCTCCAGATTCGCCTCCATCGCCGCAGCTGCAGTTCTCCTTCAGTCCCTCGGCCTCTCCCTCTTCATCTTCGGCTTCTTTCCCACCAAGCCGGCTCTCTCTGGCGTCAGGTGCGTTCCCTAGACACCGAAAACTCGCCAGTAATTGTTACACGCTCGGTTTGAGGTTGAAGATGATCCGGATGTGAGGACCCATTTCGCAATTTCTGAACTTTTTCCTGTTTTGTCTTCTGGGTTTCGCCTCCGCCATCGCCAGCGGACCGGAGAGCTTCCGTGTGCCGCGGCCCGACGGCATCGGAAATGATTCGGCGACGGCACTGCCTCCTGAAGAGCTCAAGCGACTGTATCAGGTTCGGTGTTTGCTGCCCCTAGTTTTGAGATGGTGATTCGTGAGTCCTCTGCTTAGGCGTGGGTGGGTTTTCTTGATTTTAATGATGCATTTGCTGTTTTAGGAATTATCTGAGATCAGCCCTCCGTTTGATCGGCTAATTCTAATGGTATGTGATCTTTCTCGTACTTTAGATATGTGCTGATTGAAGATGCTCTTGGCACTGGTTCTTTATTTTCCGATACGAATGTAACTCGATAGTAAGTACTAGCTGTCCACTGCAACCATGTCAGTTTAGGTTATTGATGGTCTTCCAGCAGAATTTGTGCTCGGAAGGGATGATAAGCCTGTGAGAGAGGCTTTCGTAGAAGCCATGCCTTATACTCAGTCATTATTAGCGAATGGATTTGCAGTTGGATACCAGGCAAAGGCTGCACCTCCTACTGTTACAATGCCACGCTTGAAGGTTGTTATTTTGGGCTGCTTCTATGTTTTAGGTTAATGTTTCCTCTTCTCATTAACACCCTAAGTTTCTGCAATTCCAGGCTATGGTTTCTGGGGCAATTGGAGGATTTCTGGATGTGGCATTCAACTTTAATACTCAAGCTTTGCAAGATGATAATGTTATTGGTAGGTCAAGTCAGATTGTCATACTTATCATATAAGATGATCTTGTGGATCTGTACACATTTTGAAATTTGGTGGACCATTTCAACTGTTGTAAATGGTTAAACTGTCAGACAATGACATGTGGTTTAATATTCAAATGTTGTTGCAGTCCCACCCATGCATAGGTTGGGCTTTGCCATTAGGTCTAAGAGTGAAAATATATAATTGAGAATTTAGAATACTTTGCATCGATTTCTTGTAAAATATTGTGGGATCAATGCCAACTATTGTAAAAGTTTAAGCTATTAGATGATGGCATGTTTTACTATTTAAATTTTATAACACACGTCACTTGTATACTTCTTGTATGGTAGGTCAATTCTTTCGGACTGGTAGGAGGATGGTCATGCATGGTGATGACACATGGCTTAAGTTATTTCCAGGATCATTTATTAGGCATGATGGAGTGAGCAGTTTTTTTGTGAGTGGTTTTTGCTGACAAGTGTCCTTGATATGGTTTTGGGTATATGTTCTTCTGGTTAGTTTTGATAGTCTTCTGCTATTCAATTAGAGTGTTATGTGACTACAGGTAAAAGATACTGTTCAAGTAGATCAAAATGTTTCACGACATTTAGATGAAGAGCTTCACAGAGATGACTGGGATTTTCTGGTCAGTTGTTATTTGATTATTTACCCCTTAACATTCAGCTTTGCTCATTTTCAGTCATTGTTTGAAATCACATTTCTACTCTTGTTCACACATTCTAGATGTAAACCTGCTTATTGGACTACCCTTCTATGCCTGAAGAACAGTGGTTGACACAATCGGTGATAATTATCTCATAGTCAAAATAAAGTAAATGGTGAAATATTCTTGATCAGTTGGACCAGTAGATGGGCTAGCCCTTTACTCCATACTTTCTATGCGCGCCCCCTTCTCCAGAATAGGATGGCATCTTAATGTATAGAGAAGTTCAATGTGACTACATAATTTAAATAACACAACCGAGCCAAATTATTAAAAAAAAAAAAAATTCGGAGTCAAGAGAAGGTATCCTTTTTCATCTGCTTTCATTGGGAAGTTGATCTTGAGAGATTGACCATAGGACCCAACCATATTTGTTTGTTTATAACTTTATCAGGTTAATGATCCATTGAATCTTGACTTATGAGTTTGGTTCTTCCTAGAAGTCTCTCTGTTTATGGCTTTATCTACTGCCAGCTATATTATTCCATCTCTAGCATGATGGGGAGGTTGACTTTCCTGTGTTAGGAATCTCTCTATCTTTGAAAGATAAATCGTTCAGCCAATTTCCCTTCACAATCTGCTAAATGCCAATTGCTACTGCTAGTTACTGACTTTATCTTTCAGATTCTCCATTATTTAGGTCTGGATCATGTTGGTCATCTTGGTGGACGGAACAGGTGCAATTTGCTTCATTGTGATATTAACGTTTTTGCATATCTGCTTATTCTGAATACATCTTAATGTTTGAATTTGATTGTATCAGTTTCTTAATGGGCCCAAAACTCAAGGAGATGGATGAAGTAATTGAGTTGATTCATCAAAGCAGCCTTAGGGATAAAAAAGATCATCAGACAGGGACTCTTTTGGTTAGTTTCATGCTGAATTTTCCTGTTCTTCTTAACTCTTTCTGGGGAAGTATGCTGTGCATTATTTTCTTGAATTACGAAATTCTAGTTGATATAGTTCTACAGGATGTTTGCTTTTGCTCCAATGGACATGCATTATAATAGTGGCAAAATGAAGCAGCTAATAAATGTTTCAGTAATAGTTTACCTTTTCATTTGATGATCAATATCTGAGTGATAAACTGATACATGTGAACTAGAACCCAAAGAGTCCACTAATTTAATAATTTTGTGAAAGATATTCTCTTTGGAGGTATATGTTGATATACAGAGGAGGCAAAACAGGGTAATCCACGAGTGCATACATGGCAATGAATCCCTTTGCAAAGTTTGCATCTCCATTGTTTTGTTGGTGCTTACTAAGATTAGTTTAACTAATAAAGGAGAATTTTGACTGCTGAATGCACTGACAACTGCTTTGCAATTTCTTGAGATTTTGCTACATGATAGTAGTTGGGGCAGAGAGAAGTAGACTGGAAGGTTAGGAAACATATTTTTCAAATTGTTAAATTCTACAACACTTTGACCATTAAGCTTCTTCCAAGTTGTTAGCGATGAAGAGTCAACATATCTAATATTTGGAAGACAGATTTGAATCTATGAAACTATCTTATAGATGTGTTCTCAGATATAATTACATAGAGTATTGCCACCTTCTCCTTTCAATTTGACAAACATATATGTTTTTTTAGATGCTTGTTTAGCTACCTTTCTGGCACTAGAAGATTATATTCTCACATATTATGTTACTGCATGCATTGAAGGTGATAGTTAGTGACCATGGCATGACTGAGAGTGGTAACCATGGTGGTTCTTCATATGAAGAAACCGATTCATTGGCTGTTTTTGTTGGCCTGGGTGATCACACACTTGACCATGCATCAGCTACGGACAATTCAGCTAACCAGGTACTCTATCAATTTCCATAATTTATTTTGTTATGGGGAGTAGAACCAGTTTGCATGTGAGACAAACAGTTGCAATGAAGCCAGAAAATTGGATAGGAATTTCTTCCAAACAGTAATCACAAAAAGTAAATTTTTTTAGGCATCACAACAAGGCTTCATAAGCATCAAACTCAAGAAGATATTCGCATCAAATACTTCCAAAAAAAAAAAAACTCTAGCCTAAATTTTATTGAGCTTTGTCAACGTGCGCGTGCGTAATGTATATGTGCTGTATAGAGTCATAGTCCAAGGAGAAACACTGGACCTTGGAATCTTACTCTAAGTGGGAATTGGAAACTCATTAATAATCCCATATTATGTCTAATCTCTCAATACAATAAGCAAACCTGGCAGGAACTTTCAATCTCAAACTTTTGCCTGAAAATTCCACAATATACCCATGCTAGCTGGAAGAATAAATAATGATTGTGATTTACCAAATGAAGGACAAAATTGTAGTTCAAATGCAATTGGAATTATCATATTTATTTGATAAATCTATCTTATTGAGATTCTATATTTAAATAAGTTTCCTTATCTGTTAATAGTTTAACTCTATTTCATAAAATAACTCAGGTCATATTGTTCCCTTCCTCAATTAAAACATATTCCATATTTTGCACACCATATGAGTGCCATTTTTGCTATTGCTATTTTATTAGACTACCAGCCAATATTAGGAAATTAGAGATATGTAAGTTGGACATGGAGAATGGAATATCATGAAACTGTTTCATGATTAAATACATCCTTAAGGGGCTCGTTTTCCCTTTTATGTAATTCTTACAGATTTGTGGAGTACTTCTTTAAAATTAACTTATAACAAAGTTAATGCAAGAAGCTAATTTTGAAATTTCTCACAACTTCTCCATGAAAAGCAAAATGGTACAAACAGGAAACACATAATCTTCTGAACGATGACTTGTCAAACAAGCTGTTGACTACTTTTATAAATTTCTAGAGAAGTACAAGAAAATGGACTGGACCCTGAAATAAAAATTTACGAATTTGGAAAATCAAGTAAGAGCCAAGGGGGAAGAGATTTCAGTTTCTAAATATTCTAACTTTTTAATATCCAGTGCCAAGTGCCTATCTTTGACTCTCCTGCCTGGCTCCCACAGTTGGGCTGATAGTTCTAATTACACTAACACAAATCATTTGGTCGACTTATTCTCATTATTGACTGAACATCACCTAGCAGAACTTCGACCAAAGGATCTTTTAACACCTACAAGCTTGTTCCTATATTTTAAATAAAAGAATCTTGTATAATAAGAGTTTCTGACACTGGTCCTGTAGATCTTGCTGAACTGTAATCAAGTCTAGTGTGATGCATGCTTGAATAGTTTCTCCAACCTAAGGTAATTAAGCTATTTTGTCACAAGTCTTACTTTTGCCTCATGGGCATCTATGTATATCTGATTTCAACCTGCATTAAGTCCAAGTGACAGCATCTTTCAAATCAAAACAGTGAGGTTACTTTTATGCTAAAAGACTGATGAAGTGCAGAAACAATATCTTTCTTGATTTCTGTGTTATAATAGCAAAACTCTTTCCAAAGGATTTTACCAGGGTCATGAACCATCAGAAATATGTTATTCTGTGATTTCCTCATTTGTGTTGACAGGCCAACATTGGTTTTAGTTGCAATCCCATGTTTTTTACAATTTTAATATTTGTGGCCAACTAATAGTTCAACAACCTTCCATTCTTCACTTATTGTCTGTGATGCAGATTGACATTGCAGCCACTGTAGCTCTCCTCTTCAATGTACCTATACCAAAAAACAATATCGGAGTTGTCATCCCACATGCTCTTAACTTTATGACAGGTCTCTCTCTCTCTCTCTCTCTCTGTCTCTGTGGACATGCATGGTTCGTCAAGTCAACAATTTTCAAATATTATGAATTTTAATTATCAGAATATTTGCTGACCAACTGCTGGATGATCATGTCAAACATTTCTTCCCATATAGGCCATGTCCATTGGGATTTTCCTTGGTGCAGATAGATGAACTGATCTCAAGTCTTTTGAATCCAAGAAGGCTTTTTTAACTCACCCATTAAATAATAGATTCGACAGTGATTGTCATGGTCATATCTCTTGGATACATATGTTGTAGTTTGAGATCTATAAGAGGAAAGTTTCCTTGACCAGTGTATTGCTTTCAGTAATCTCAATAGTCGTAGCGTTTTTCTTGGCAGTTAGTGGGGTTAATGGGAAACCACATCAGTTTTTTCTGTGCTTTTTGTTGTCTCTTGAGCATGCTGTTTTCATCAAACGTGAGAATAACAAGGTCTTTTTTTTTTTTTTTTGACATTATTGTTTGAGTGGAAATGAAAAGAGAATACTATTTTGGTCGCAAGTACTTCTTTTTTGCATAATATGAATATTATAAGTATTATGCATTGTTCATTCCTTTTTTTTTTGGTTGAAAATTTTTTTGTGGAGTTCTTATACATAACAATGTCAATCTGTTACGTTAGTTTGGTTGTCTGATCTAATTTTCAAATTGTGAAGAAAGCCAACACAACATTGGTTGGAAATAGCAAACTGAATCATTAACTCCCATTAGTTCTCTGAAAAGCCCCTAAAGGTACGATACCGAGGTTGCATCTTTTACTTGGTCAGTAATTTCAGGAATAATTTAACAGTGATTGTGATGTGATAGTGTGGTAGCTGGTGGGGGTTATTTGTGTTTTAGCAAGGAAAAGGTTGATTACTTCTTTTGCAATTTTCTTTTTTTTGAAATAGTCTTTTATGTCCATGTTTAAGTATATCTTTAGCTAGTTAGTGGACACATGGGGCCGAATCAAGAAATGCTTCATTTTTAAGTATTCTAGATTGGTTGCTAGGTGGTTGGCTATTCCTTTATTTGACTGAAGAGGATATTGGTTATTGTCATTTAGCTTCTGCATCGACAAACTAACCTTTGTTTTATAGGTCTTCCTTTTGTTCTACTTCTATCTGGGTCCTTTTTCCCTGCGATTTATAAGAAAGAATTACCACTGTATATCCTCTTAATACGTGCAGATGCTGAAAAGATGAGAGCTTTAGAGTTAAACTCTTGGCAGTTGTTAAGATTGTTACAGGCCCAGTTATCTGGTCTACCCTGTGAAAACGTTTTAGTAGAGGACAATACTGGAGATACAAAATCAGTGGTCACTGAGTGCAGTGGAAACATAGAGCAGGTCTTCTGTTGCTTATATCAGAATGCTGCTGCCCTCCACAGGTCCTGGAAGTTCAAGAGGATCTCCGAGTAATAATTCTTTAAAGCATCGCAGATTCAAATACCTAGTGAATGTTGCATGAGCAAAATGATGATTCTTTGTTCTCTTTGGCACTCACTTTTAAAGGTCAAACATTGAAGACTACAATAGCGCTGCCGCGGCATATTATGTGTTCTTGAGGACTGCAAGTCAGTGGTTAGCACGCAGAATGACTGATGTATGTATCTTTTTGATCCAATGACAAGAGACTGCTTTGTTAGGACATTGATTCAATTTTACTGGTGAACATGATGCACATAATACCATAGAAAAGCACACAAAACTGGACGTGATTTAATCTTTTCTTTTTTAACTTTATTTTTTCCATGCAGTAACAAGTAAGCATTTTGCAGAAACCTGTCGGCCTGCTTGTTGTTGGAATTTCAGCAATGCTTCTCTCATGTCTGATCTTTCTGGGGCTTGTATTTCATATGAATAAGTCCTTGTACCTTAGAGAAGACCATATTTCCAGCTCAAAAAAATATGCCTTTACATGGCATTTGGATGAGATCTTCCTTGTGGGTGCTACATTAATTCATGTCATAAGCATGGGATCCAGTTCTATGGTAGAGGAGGAGCAATATATTTGGCATTTTGTGTCGATGACATTTTATCTGTTATTAATTCGGAAAACTGCACAGACCATTCCGGCAGATAGAACTCAAAGTTCACTTGGCTTGTCCATGTCTCAGAGTGGAAAGACCAGCTATCCAATTATATCCATCTTTTCTGTACTTGTATCGGGAAGAATTTTGAGAGCCTGGCACCAGGGTGGTATAAACTGGGTAAATCTTCCTGATATTACTAAATGGCTAAAACTGGCAGGACATGAATATGTGAAACAACTTCAGCTTCTGGCCTGCCTGTCAGTGATCATCTTAAGTATATATGTTCTATCATTCTTATGGACAAGGAGGAAAATGGTTTTTGTGGTTGGATTCAGCTTTTTTATCCCAGGATTGATGGTTTTGAAATATATAATTAGTCAAGAGGATGATACATTAGGGCCATTTACATACAGCTACGGTTCCACTCTATCAGCACAGACGATATATGGAGTTCTTGGTGCTCTTACAGTTGTGGCTGTTGTAGCTGTACCTTGGCTAATACATATTTGGACTTCCAAGGCATGCTCTAATGGTGATATCTGCTTGTCTACTTCTGGTTCCCATGACATTCTAAAGTTGTCTCTGCTGATGGAGACGAGAGACTCATTTTATATCATAGGTTGGGCATACATATTTTCTTGGTGTCTCCTTCAACTGTTGCTCCAACAGCCGACAAATTCGTTTCCTGTGCTTTTGCTGCTTGTGCAGATCTATGCCAGCATGCTTCATTCTTTCAGTGCTGTGCCTGCTCGTAAGCATTGGATTGAGGTCAGTTACAATGGCATCTTCTTTGGCTCTGTCCTCATCTCAATGCAAGCTAGATAACCTGTTCTCTAGAGTAACTGTTGCATCTGGTTAAGATATTTTACCCTTATTAGTGGTTTAAGAAAAAGATAAAATCCTTAAGTGACAAGTCATCATTCTTGTGCTACCAAGTTCCTCTTCGGATATAATGGCTTTGGGACTGTGATTCAAATCTATTTAAATTTCTAGCAGGCATAGCGACACAAAAGTGCTCTAATCAAGAGAAGGGTTTCTTGTATAAGTTAATTTCCTTTTGAAATCCCCTTGTACTCTCTCTCTTTCTCTAGAAGCAGGCATTCTTATGGAGTAACAATGAAGTCTTGTTCTTTCTGTATTAATAGATCATGGCCTTTTCTTTGTCTGATCCTACTTTGCTGGACCACTCTGGTTCCATGCCAGGTTTAGCATGCACCTGAGGGCATTTATGTGCTGGGTGGATCATAAACAGAAAATACACCTTTTCTGTGATTTCATGCTCTGCTTGAATAAATGAAAAGATTTTGCCAGATCAGCTGTTCATCCAGTCTCAAATCAGATGTAATTGTCATTCTATTCTTCAATTTTTAAAACTTCAAATTGATAAACTTGACTTCTAGCTCTATCACAAAACATGTGCTTTTTGTCTCATGAATTGCAATATGCATCTAGAAGAAAGGATATTTATATTTTACAAAACCAGAATTTCTAACAATATACTATATTCCAGTAGGAGTTTATTTATTTGGGGTAGCTCTCTTCAAACAGATGTTTCTCCGTTTGAGCATTTGTTGACAGCAAATGCCAAGCACAAGGGAAGCCTATGACTGTCCTTACTCATTCTACATAGCAGTTGGTCAACTGGTGGTTGACTTTCTTAGTGGTAGGAAGATTTATCCTGAAAAGCAAGGAGAGTTTTGGGGCGGGTTGTTTTTGCTAGTCTCCACTGATGTCATCTTCATTTTTTAGCAATCTTACGCATGGAGTGTCTTTAGCTGCATCTAGTTTATATATTGATTCATTTTGTAGATCGCAATCTGGTACTGACATTGGTGGTTTTGCTGTCTATGTAGGTTGCTGCACTTTACCAGTTGGGAATGGCAGGTCATTTTGCCCTTGGGAACAGCAACTCTCTAGCTACAATCGATGTTGCTGGTGCATTCATTGTAAGCCTCGCAAAATCTGGAATTTTTCTTCAGTGGGGCCTGGAGTAACTTTACCAGGCAAAAGATAGTTGCCATAGCATCCTAACTTCTTTTGGTCATTGGCAGGGTGCTTCAGATTTCTCAATGCTATCGTCTGGCATCCTGATGTTTATAATCACCTATGCTTCGCCACTGATGTTTCTCATTAGCATGCCAATGTGGATCTCTGTGAAGGATTTTAGTTATCTGGTTACTTCACAGAATGCTAATTATGGAGATCTTCTAAAGATGATGCTTGGTTTTCCTTGTGTAATACCTTTGTGCCTGAATTCAGTTATGCTGACGGCATACACTATCATACTGCTACTGATGAGAAATCACTTATTCGTATGGAGTGTCTTCTCTCCAAAGTAAGTCTCTATATACCTTAAAGCGCATATGTTAATCTATTACCATGGAATTTTTGTGACATTGGGGTGATCAGATATAGCTAGTGTGGATAAGACTATTTCATTGTATGTTCCTAGTGGATATTTGAACTCTACTCGGAATCTGGTCTCTAGTATTTTTCTCAATCATGCATATTGTTGAAGATTTTGTTTTTCAAATATAAATTGTGAGCAAGAATGCGGATTCAACATCTATTTCATGCTTGTTAGTGGGTCCTACTTTTCATTTCTTATGTGTGTCGAGATAAATTTGTCATGTTTTGTCGATTTTACCCATATGGCAATGATTTCGCCCTTTCCATACCATACCTTCTATCCTTTTTCAAAGAATGGGTATTTTTTCACTTGAGTACAATATTGCGACACTTTTTGTTTCCTCTACCGAGTCAATTCACACTGAGTCAATACTCATATTTCATGAAGGTACCTCTATGTCGCCGCTGCAACAGTTTGCATTTATTTGGGGGTTTTCGTTGTAGCTGCTACTGGAACTTACATATACTTGGTGATGATTTATCGGAAAAGAAAAGATTAGGAGCTTCAACGTCAGCATGAGGTAGATCCTGTAGCCTTACTCACTGATGCAGACAATTTTGGTACTAATTTGCAAATTTGTACAATTCTTTTGGCTTTGAGCCATTGCTGATAGCACATTCAATTGGTAATTATTTCAAAACGTTTCTCTTTGCAATGATGAGTTGGACATGTTAACGTGTTTGTCGGTTTGAACAGTTGGAGAATGAGTGAGACAATTTTCTGGCAAGACTATGTTTAACCTTCTTTGTTTTATTATAGGGATGTTCCATATATAGAAATTTTACTTGTGGTTTTGAGAAATTTGAGTTTGTTCAATCTGAGCCATCCGATTTGCAAAGATTTGTGTGATCAAGTCATTATGTCATAAGCATATTTAATCATGTCAATGTGGTTGATGACATGGCAACTTCTTGGCATTATAAAAGAGATCACTCTGCAAAAAGAGGAGGAAAAAATGCAGGCGATGGGGCGAGATAAAGACACTCCATCACCACCACACTACTGCTGTTGGCCGTTCACCGTCACCATCGCCAGCCTCTCTTTGAAAAATCCTAACCTCTCTTTCACAAAGCTCAATGTTGTTTCTGTGCGAGACTCCTCTGCATCGGGGTTCTCCGGCAGCTCTTAAGCAATGGCTGGACCGGCCGTCTGTTTTGGCAAGCCTCATCTTGGCCCTAACTACATTGCCTGTCGTTAAAATGACAATCAAGGCAGCTGCAGCTTCTTGGAATCCAAGGTATTTGAGGTGGAGATACAGATGCCGACATCGCAGGAAAATCTTCTCAGCACTTTATGGCAGGGGAGAAAACTGAAGTACGCACGATGCTACCTTCATGTTTCCGTCGAAAACCAAGGACCGCCCTCGACAAGTACATCTAGGAGGCTTTCACACGCGTGTGGCTATTACAACTTCTGAGGTCAGAATCGTGGGCAGCGTGTACGGTCTGGAGCAACCCTGGAAGCCAGGATGCCGGCCAACTTGAATACAGCCCTAGAAATCCATTCAAAGGGTTGATCCATATGCTCACACACCATTCAAACCATGTCACTGCGCAACCTATCAATCCGAGGCACTGTCGGGCTAGTCACTGGGAGGGATGGCTTCGCGCTCGGGTTTTAGGCTCGACCCTCCGTTGCTGATCTAGTCAGCTACTTCAAACGCGACCCACTTACCGTGTAGGGATCATGCGTGCGAATCTGCAACTTCCTTTGATAGGTCTTGCAAAAGAGAGGGAGCTGAACTGGAAGTTTGCTTTATACGAGCTAGACATCAACATCATAGCTGGATCTGCTTGTTCTGGCTTGCGAGTGGGGACTGCAATTTGAGTAGGGAAAAAAAATCAGGAAGGTGGTGGCGTTAAGTTCGGACGTGATGGATCGACCAAGTTGAGCGGACGAAATCAATGCTGGGCCTACACGCCTCGTGGACGCGGAGCATGCACGGTGGAACGAATTCGAGGAACTGTCATAGAGACCCCAAATCTCCTCTTCCAAGATCATTCCCCATTTAAAACTTCATTTCTCCAACCAGCACAATGATTGAACCATCTACACTCATGCATGCCTTAAGAGAAGGGTTAATACCACGAGAAAATTATAAATTGGTAAACTTGTAATAAATTTACTCCAAACTAATCAATATATCTATAACAAATTTACTCTCTATTAATTTCCGTTAAATTTTACCATCGAATTGTTCAGTTAGATAACACGTGATAGTTTATGGATATATCAGTTTAAAATTTTACCCCACAGGGGTATCGGATTGTGATTTTTTGTGGTATTAATCAAATTTAACGGAAACTAACGGATGGTAAATTTATCACGAGTATATCGAATTAGGGTTTTTGGTAGTCAAAAAATTAATTTTGGATAAATTTCTCATAAGTGTACCAGTTTGAATTTTTTGTGGTTAAAAAATTAGCTTCGCATAAATTTGTTATAAATGTCTAAATTAAGGTCTTTCGTAGTATTAACTCCATTAAGAACAAGAGCAAGCATTGGATGCTCCGGGCCGTGGTGAGCCTCCATAGTCCGCCCAATTTGACGGTACATATGAACCAGGCTTGGGAGCATCGATGCTCCGACGAGGGTAAATCCTTGTATGAGCCGAACCTAGATAGATTTAGGCACTTCATACCAAGACCCACTCTCATAAAAGCTTCTAGCATTTGCCAAATCTAACGGTACATATGAATGGGGCTCGGGAGCATTGAAACTCCAGCAAGAATAAATCCTTGTATGAGCCGAACCTAGATAGATTTAGGCACTTCATACCAAGACCCACTCTCATAAAAGCTTCTAGCATTTGCCAAATCTAACGGTACATATGAATGGGGCTCGGGAGCATCGAAACTCCAGCAAGAACAAATCCTTGTATGAGCCGAACCTAGATAGGTTTAGGCACTTCATGCCAGGACCCACCCCTCATAAAAATTGGTATACTGATGGTCACTTTAGACCGGTGGGCACCACATAGGATAGCTGATCATAATCACATCTTTATTGAATGGTTTTGTGGAACAAAGGGAAAAATCAGGATGTCGCATCACTAATCCCTCCATGAGAAAAAAAAAAAAGGTATATGCACGTGAATTATTCGAAGCAAAAGAAAGAAAGCCCCTTTCGTCTTCCCACAATCTCCGGCCACATGTTCAACTCCGGCGCGGCGTCGGAATATTATTTTTCAAAATTCCATCTGGTCTAGGAAAATGGGATGATTATATTCACGACCGTAAACGAACACTATATTTTAATTCGCCTGTTTTATTTCTATTTGTATTGGGCTCTTTTGAAGAGAATTTTTTTTTTTTTTTTGACATTAGTATCTGGAAATTATACAGTGGAGGAATAGAAAAACAACAACCTGGGTGCAGGATGGCACTTTGATTGTAGCCTCTTCCTCCCAGATTCCGGGAGCCACACGAATTCACAATACATGACAGCACACAGGAAGACCCTAGATGCAAGGCACGTAATCTAAGATCATAAATTTTCTTTTATAGAATTTCATCTTTTTTATAGATTTTTATTTTATTTTATTTCCTAATCGGAGAAATCCTAGAATTATCGCCATCATCGTCATCGTCATCGTCATCACGTCGTCGCCACTGCTGCCGCCGCCGCCGACGTGGCTTAGAAATCCTTGAACAGCTTCCGGACCTGCTCGAGCGTGACGAAGAGCACCACCGTGAACGGCCCCTGCCGGGATATGGTGGGGATGAACCCCTTGTACAGCGCCATCGGCCCTTCCGCCCTCACCGTCTTGATCGCGCAGTCGACCGCCCCCGGTACGGCGGCTCCTGCCCTTCCTCCACCTTCATGTTCATCACCCTCGTCTTGATCACGTCCACCGGGTTGGAGGCCACCGCCGCCACGAACCCCGCCGCGAAGCTCGCCGTCACGTGCGTCCCCAGCCCGTCCTTCATCAGCCTCTTGGCCAGGATCGTCTCCTTGATCTGGTCGTAGGACGCCAGCTGCGACGCCGTCACCAGCATCGCCCGGTTCACGGTCAGCGACGATCCCCGCCACAGGCTCGTCACCCCCTCCTGCCGCGCCATGCGCTGGATCGCGTCGACCACGCTCCGGTAGTTCCGGCGCTGCTCCGGCGGGAGACGGCCGTCCGCCTGCATCCGCACCATGGCCACGTCCGCCGGGTTCCCGACGGCAGCGCCGATGCCGCCGGCGATGAGCCCGGCCACGATCTTCCGGGTCAGCGGAATGTTCCCGGTGGCCGGGTCGGTCCACTTCTGCTTGAGGATGTCGTAGAGCCCCATCCTGGTGGTGGAGTAGAGGGTCTGGCGGAGGACGGTGGCGGACACGCCGGAGTACAGCGCTAAAACGCCTTCCTGCCGGATGATCCGCACGCCCACCGCGACCAGGCCAACTCGCGGCGGCGGGGGCGGGGGCGGCGGCAAGCGAGGAGCCGCCGCCGCCGCCGCCGTCGGCGCTTGGAACGCGAGGGCGGGGCGCAGGTTCTGGACGGAGGGGTTGGGAGGAGCGTGGCCCTCGCCCTGGAGCTGCATGCGGACCTTGAGAAGGTCGAGCGGGTGGGTCGAGCAACCGGCCACGATCGAGGCTATGCCTCCTTCGACGAATCCCTTGACACCCATCTGCAAACTCGGCCGGAACAGACGATCAACCGGATCTTCAAGGTATATACCTCCTCGCCGCTGCCTCGCCGGAATCAATGCCGGGATCGGAAGAATATCTTCTTCTTCTTATCTTGCCGTCTCCTTTTGCCTTACCAGTTGGAATTGGGGTTCATGTCACTGGAGACGAGGAGATGGGAGTGGAGGCCGAAGGCGACGGAGGAGGAGTGAGGGACGGCGGGTCTCTGAGACATATGCCGGCGGATGATCGACGGTGAAAAGGGGAAGGAGGAAAGAGAAGGATGATCGATTCCGGCGGTGTCGGTGGAGAGATTGGTTCAGGCGGGGAGGGAATTTATAGGAGGTGGGAATATAGGCAAAAAAAAAAAAAAAACGCTTTTTCTATTAACGCAATCTCCACGCGGTTTTTGGGCTGATTTTTCCGCTTCTCCATTTGGGATTTTCATCTTCTTGAAGATTCAATTTCAGATGCTCTACGAAAAAGCTAAATGAGGAACGATTATTTATTGGCGATACTTTAATGGTGTTGCTTTCCGGCCATTAAGTTCGACCGACCATCGACTGATGAGAAGGTCACAAGCCCGACATGTGGCTTAGTAAATCGATTTTTGTGGATTAGTAGTCTACAATAAAGGTAGCAATTGCTTATCAAATCGTGAAAAACAAATCACAAGATGAGAAATTTATGCTTCATTTGTGTTGAGTATGTCTTGAATTTTATCTAGGGTATTTAACTTGAATTGAATTTTTATACCTGAATTAAAATTTGACGCGATCGGACTTGAAAAAAATATAAGGTTTTAGTATTGGTGACAAAGGGCATGGGCCTTAAGCTAGAGCAGTACAAATATTATTTTTCTCAAATTATTAGGTAAAAAAATATAGAAAGACATAAAGAGTTTTAAGGTTTTCTTGAGTCACCTCTTCTAATTATTGAATTTCCATAATGGATTTAGCTTCTCTTCTCCTCCTAGTTTTTCCCCCAAGGGTTTTTCACATAAATCTAGGTAATCTCTATTCTTCTCGGTTTTAATTTCGTTATAATTTTTGTATCTGATCATAACAATTAAGCCCCCTAAAGGTTTAAGTTTACAGTTCAAGGTAACTACGTTGAGAAGGTGTTAGATCGTTCTGGTATAATAGATACCAAATTTGTAAGTACTCCTCTTGCTGCTAATTTTAGAATATCAACTAGTCTGTGTCCACATACATATAAGGAGATAGAATATATGTCACGTATTCCATACTCTAGTGCAATTGGTAGCTTTATATATGCAATGGTTTGCACTCGACCCGATATTTCATATGTTGTCAACATGGTAATTAGATATTTATTATGCCCAAATAATGTCCATTAGCAAGTTGTAAAGTGAATTTTGAAATATTTAAAGGGCAGTTCTGATTTTTAGTTTAGAGTTTAGGAAAACTAGTGACACTCTTACATGATATGTTGATTATGATTATACCGGTGACCTTGATAAGGAGGTCTTTGACTGAGTATATCTTTACTATTAGATGTTGTACAATCAATTAAAAAGCTACTTTAAAAGAAACTATTATTTTTTCTGCTATAGAGGCTGACTATATTGCTATTATAGAGGCAATTAAAGAGGCCACATGATTAAGAGGCTTATTTGTGTAGATCACAGTGCCACTGTTGTCCATTGTGATAGTCAAAGTGTTATATATCTTATTAAAGGTCAAATGTATCATAAGATGACAAAGTACATTGATGTGCAATATCATTTTATTTGAGACATTCTTGCTAATGAATATATCTTGAAGATTGGTATAGAAAATATTCTAATTGATATGTTGACGATGCTATTGCCAATTATTTGATTATTATTTGTTGCAATTGAGTTTTATTTTAGTAGGAAAGGAAGATTGTTTATTACTTATATCTATATGAGGAATTTAAGTCAATGTGGAAATTTGCTATGTATGTCTTGAATTCTGTTTTAGGTATTTGATCCTATTTGAAATTTGTAACGATCCAACTTGAGAAAAATATGTGGAGATTTTGGTATTGGTAGCAAGCGGCTTGGGCCTACCATAGCTCGACAGTAAATTTTTATGTTATCAGGATAAGAAAAAAAACTAGAGAGATGAGAAGAGTTAAAAGTTTCTTTTTTAGCTATTTTTTATAACCCTTGAATTTTCATAATAGATTTTGCTTTTTCCCTCTCCTAGATTTTTCCCGCAAGATTTTTTCATGCAAATCTATGTATTTTTTTTTTTTTAAAATTTAAATTTTTTTGTGGTGTCTGCATTTCATCGTAACAATTTGATTCCAATCTCGAGTCTTGTGGACAAAATAGTTTTCCCTATCGATGTCCAATCTCCGCGTAGCAGCGTTCCCACACGTCCCCTGTGGTCCGCACACTGACTTTGCTTCCTTGGAGCTTCGAAATCAGGCAACGCGCCGTGAGCCTTCTTTGACTTGTCTGAATATTTTTTTTTCCTTTTTTTATTATTATGAGTAATAATGATGTTTTCTAATGGGAAAAAAGTACACGGCCAATGTTGACGACCCTCTTCAGACGTTATGATAAGAATTTCACGCTTGCCACAGGATATTGACTTGAGTCATAATTATGCTATATCATCCATGATCGATGCTAATTCTCCAACAAATTTCAATTCTTGATCTGCTCCCTAGGACGGTTTTGTATCGATAGACGTCAAAAGTTATATTTAGAAAATAATTTGCGATTTTCAAAAGAACAAATTATTTCACTGAATTTGAGCATAGATTTTTCGACTAATGGTGAAAAGTTTATTTTTTCCCTTCTTAGGGAGAGCCAGGAAATCATCCAAATAATTTAGATAAAAGCAGTCAAATTGGCCATTGAGTGTCGTGGAAGACGAAAAATGGTCCCTTGGTCACATAAAAGGACCCAAAAAAAAAAGAAGGTATATTGGCTTGTCTCCATAGCCTAAGTTACACATCCGATTGAAGAAATTTCTTATTTTGACCAAGGGAATTTTCTTTTTTTGGTATGAAATTTACATTTAATTTCTGCATTGACTTTTAAATTCCAAAAAATCACTTTCTTTTCAATTCGAACACCTTATATTCGTAGTTGATGACCAACATCTAAAGTCACCTCAAATTTATTGGCAAAAAGCCACCAAAAATCATAAATTATGTCCACTATGATATATTTATTCCAAACTCTTTTTGTGACATGAAAACCTCAAACTTGTACTTATGTAACATATTTATTCAAATTTTTTTTTGGTGACACAAAAAATCCTAAATTTGTATTCACACAACACATTGTTTCGCAATGGTACAAGTTTGGGTTTTTGGTGTTATAAAAAAAAATTAGGATTTTTGATATCAAAAAAGAAAGTTCGAAATAAATATGTCACACGGTATAAATTTGAGGTTTTTGATATCATGAAAAAAGTTTGACGTAAATGTGTCACAATGAATATACTTTTAGATTTTTGGTGATTTCTTTTCCCTTTTTTTATTGCTAGTTAAAAGTTAATGAACTCAATTCAATGCCATCATAATTTGTCGACTTTTGTTTTTTCATCAAGCACCTCCCCATGATCGAAGTTATCCCGTGGTCTATAGACCGTTCAAACAAATATCATTCAACCCACTAATTATGCAGGTACCACCATGGAGCCAAAGTGAAAAGTGGACCAGGGCGGGCTCAACCTAGACGTGACTTGCGATTCATCGCATGACCAATCGGTAAGGTGGCGGGTTTCGAACATAATCTGGCTTTATGACACGCTACATAGGGGCGCAATTTCTCCTTCATTTATATGGCCATCGACATCGATTGATTTAGGAATTGGATAATTTGAATTAGTATCCTACAAGAATCTCATGCGGTAACTTCGCATATGTCATGACTTAAATCACATACAACGGGTCTTCTCAGCTTTGATTAAAGAACGGTTCTCGGCCAAAAGAAAGAATAGTCCAAGTTCCATAATATGTTGTCAGCATAGTAAGTAGATATTTATCATGTCCAAGTAATATTCATTAGCAAATCTTGAAATATATAAGAGTAGTTTTGATTTTTGGTTTAGAGTTTAGGTAAACTAGTGACACCCTTCATGATATGTTGATTCCGATTATGCTGGTGGCCTTGATAAGAGGAGGTCTTTGACTAGGTATATTTTTACTATAGGAGGTTGTACAATCAGTTAAAAAGCTACTTTACAATAAAGTATTATTTTTCCTATTGTAGAGGCAGAGTATATTGCTTTTACAAAGGCAATTAAAGAGGCCACATGATTAATAGGCTTATTTGTGTAGATCATGATGCCACTATTGTCCATTGTGATAGTCAAAGTGCTATACATCTTATTAAAGGTCATGTGCATCATAAGATAACAAAGTACATTGATGTGCAATATTATTTTATTCGAGACATTCTTGCTGATAAATATATCCTGAAGATTAGTACAGAAAATAATCCAATTGATATCTTGATGAAGCTCTTGCCTATTTGAGCATTGCTTGGATTTTATTAATGTTTGCAGCAACTGAGTTTTACTTTAGTGAGAGGAGAAGATTGTTTATTAATTATGTCTATTGTGGAATTAAAGAAAAATATGCAGAGATTTTGGTATTGGTAGCAAACGGCTTTGGCCTACCATAGCTCAACACTGGATTTTTAAGTTATTAGATCAAAAAAAAGAAAAAGTAAAGAGACAAAAGAGAGTCAAAAGTTTATTTTTTAGCTATATTTTATAATCGTAGAATTTTCATAGTAGGTTTTGCTTTTCCTTTCTCCGTGATTTTTCCCACAAGATTTTTTCACTTAAATCTATGTAATTTTTTTTTATTTTTTTCTTAATTTTAATTTCATTGTGGTGCCTGCATTTCGTCGTAACAATTTGATTCCTAATCAAGAGTCTTGTGGACAAAATAGTTTTCCCTATCGATGTCCAAACTCCGCGTAGCTGCGTTTCCACACGTCCCCGGTGGTCCGCACTCTTACTTTGCTTGCTTGGAGCTTCGAATTCAGGCTACGTGACGTGAGCCTTCTTTGACTTCGCTGAATATTTTTTTAACTTTTATATTATGAGTAATAATGATGTTTTCTAATGAGAAAAAGTACATGGAAAAACCAAAGTTGGCGACTCTAGACATTATCATAAGAATTTCAAGCTCGCTACAGAATATTCGATTCGAGTCATAATTACTATGTATCACTCACAATCGATGTTGATTATATGACAAATTTCTATTCCCGGTTCACTCCTTAGGGCGGCTTTGCATTAATAGACGTCACAAGTTATATTTTAAAAATAATTTGCGATTTTCAAAAGAGAATTATTTCACTGAATTTAAGCATAAATTTTTCAGTTGACGGTGGAATTTTATTTTTTTTCCCTTTCTTAGGCAGAGCCAGGAAACCATCCAAATAATTTAGGTAAAAGTGGACAAATAGGCCATTGAGTGTCGCGGAAGACGACAATGGTCAAGGGGTCACACAAAAGGACCCCAAAAATGAAGTATAATGGCTGGTCCCCGAAGGCCAAGCTACACATCTCATGAAGAAATAACTTGTTTTGACTAAGGGAATTTTCTTTTTCTTTTTTTGTATGAAATTTACATTTAATTTTTGCATTGATTTTTAAATTCCGAAAAATCACTTTCTTTTTCAATTTGAATACCTTATATTTGTAACCGAGGACACATCTATAGTCACCTCAAATATATTGGGAAAAAGTCACTAAAAATCATAAATTCAGCTCACTGTGACACATTTATTATAAATTTTTTGTAATACGAAAATTTCTAAACTTATACTTATATAACATATTTACCTCAATTTTTTTGTGACACAAAACATGTATCCACGTGACACATTTACCTCAAAATTTGGGATAAATGTGTCACAATAGTACAAGTTTGGGATTTTTGGTGTAATAAAAAAAATAATATAGGGTTTTTAGTGTTACAAAAAAGTACAAAGTAAATATGTCACACAGTATAAATTTGAGGTTTTCTGCGTCACAAAAAAAAATTTGGAATAAATATATCGTAATAGATATAGTTTTGGTTTTTGGTGTCTTTTTTTCTTTTTTCATTGCTAGTTAAAAGTTAGAACAATATTCTTGATTAAAATAATAATTGTTGATTTTTTTTTTTTCATCAAGCGCCTCCTCATGATCGAACTTATCCCAGGGTCTACGTACCGTGTAGACCCATATCATTCAACCCACTAATTATGCGGGTACTGCCATGGAGCATGTGAAAAGCGGACCAGGGCGAGCTCAACCTATATGACCTGCGATTCGTCGCGCGACCAATCAGTAAGTGGCAAGTGTCAAACCTAATTTGGCTCTATGACATGCTCCATAGAGGCACAATTTCTCCTTCATTTAGATGGTCATCAACATCGATTGATTTAGGAATTGGATGATTTGAATCAGTATCCTATGAGAGTCTCACGCAATAACTTTGCATATGTCACGGCTTAAATCACATACAACAACGGGTCTTCTCGGCTTTGATTAAAGAACGGTTCTTGGCCAAAAGAAAGAATAGTCCAAGTTCCATAATTATAGGAAATTCCAAGCACCGCAAACTACGTACAAAAGAGTCAACACCGATTGCTTTCGAGCGTGCTTTTCCATTTTGCTTTCCCAGCATTTCCCATTGAGTTAAACATCTAAGAAAAGTAGTCCTCGACGTGTTAATTGGGTTTGAATTGGGTGATCGAGGATTTATAATGCAAGGGATTTCATGTTGGTATTGAGCCTATCATCCATCATGTGGTGGAGCTCTACTTAATTCGTATGAATGGGATCCGTAGAAATTTGTCGAATCGACACATTCAGGATTAGAAGGGAAAAAAAAGTAGCGATGATAATAAGCATGTAAGAACCCAAAAGTGGTCGATAAAAAAAAATCCAAAAGTGGAAGATTGTTTACGAGGAGTTGAAGAATGAAATGCTTGTCCCCACATGGGAGGGCTCCTTCAGAGACATGAGTAAATGTCGCGTCTTTTGGGAGCATTCGTACTTATATTTTATTTCTTTTTTATAACATCGGAGCACGGGCATGGGGCCCGACTGTCTGAAAGCTCATAAAAAACTCTACAAATTTAATAAACTGGTTAAGTTCAGCATTTGGACATGTACAAGTGGTCTTGATCTAAAGTAGTTTCTATATAATTCTTGAGTTAGAAATCGCCCAGTGCTCTAACCACACGTTGAATCCCAAGGATTTGGAGCTCTCATGCTTAACCACAAGGGGTAGGATCAATGTCGTCCCAAGTATAAAAAAATCGGGTCAAGCTTAAAAGACTTTGAGTTATAAACAAGTTAACCCATCTCATTTATATGCGGAGACAAACACATCATGTGCCAGTCGATCATCCTAATCTATTCATGAGACATTTAGACAAGTTTAGGTATGCAAATTAACTTGTGTTATTCAAGTCGCTTAGACAAGTTTATGTATACAAATCAGCCGGACCGGATCTTCGAGGTATATACCTCCTTGCCACGCTCTCGCCGGGATCAGAAGAATATCTTCTTCTCTTGCTGCCGTCTCCTTTTTCCTTACCAGTTGGAGTTGGGGTTCATGTCTCTGAGACATATGCCGGCGGATGATCGACGTTGAAAAGGGAAGGAGGAAAGAGAAGGGATTTGCTTCTGGTGGTGTCGGTGGAGAGACTGGTGAAGGCGGAGAGGGAATTCATAGCGGGAGAAGCGAGAGAAGGTGGGAAAATAGGCAAGAAGCAAAAACGCTTTTACTATTATTGCCATCTCTACGCGGTTCATGGGTCGATTTTTCCACTTTTCAATTTGGGATTTTCATCTTCTTGAAGATTCAATTTTAGATGCTTTATCAAAGAGCTAAATATGGAACGATTCTTTCTTGACGATACCTTTAATGATGTTGCTTTAGAAATCGAGCACCTCCCATTAAGTTCGACCCGACCATCGACCAATAAGAAGGTTGCGAGCTTTGACAAGGCGTAGTAACACGAGCTCTTCTGACCCGGCACATTGAAAGAGAGATACACAACTCTTCGAGGCCCGATTAATTCGTTTGGTTGATCAAGTGATGCATGCGTAGGACTGTTGTTTAACAATTAAACAGCGGTCAATTGCAGTTCAGCACATGGCTTGATAAATTGGTTCTTGTGGATTAGTCTGCAATGAAGGTAGCAATCGCTTGACTCAATTGAGAAAACCAAAGCACAAGACGAGAAATTTCTGCTGCATTTATGTTAAGTATGTCTTGAATTCTATCTCAAGTTTTTGACCTGAATTGAGTTTTTATACTCGAATTGAAATTTGTGGTAACCCTACTTGAGAAAAATATAACATTTTAGTATTAGTGGCAAAGGGCATGGGCCTCAGCACTGGAGTAGTATAAATATTTTTGTTTTCAAATTATTAGGTAAAAAATAGTAAAAAGACAGAAAGAGTTTTAAGGTCTTTTAAGTCACTTTTGGTAATCCTTAAATTTTCATAATGGATTTTGCTTCTTTTCTTCTCATGGTTTTCCCCTAAGGATTTTTCACATAAATCTATGTAATGTTTTTATTCTTCTCGATTTTAATTTTGCAGTAATTTTCGCATTTTAGCATAACAATTGAGCCTACTAAAGGTTATAAGTTTACGGCTCAATATAGCTACATTGAAAAGGTGTTCGATCGTTTTGGTATGAAAGATACCAAATCAATAAGTACTTCTCTTGCTGCTTATTTTAGATTATCAACTAGTTTGTGTCCACATACAAACTAGGAAGTATAGTTACTCTCCGGGAGCTTTTGTGTCGTGTTGGACACTTCGACACACGTCCAACACGCAGCCAACAGGTGTCAAAAAATTCAACATTAGGTCAATTCTCCCAACACGCTTAGACACACGAGTTTGGACTTCCAATGCACAATTCTGACACACACAAGGTTAATTTAGAAAAATGCAATAAATGATGAGTCAAAATATAAAAAATAAAAATATAAAAAATAAAAATAAAAATAAAAAAGGGAAAGAAAAAACCCAATCTTCTCTTTTCTTCTAACTCTCGCTTCTTGTGACACACATTCCCCCCAAGCTATGACACGCAAATCTAGAATGTAGATTGCTTGTTTTTTCCCTTTAAGTTTTATGGACTATTGGAATAGAGTTGAATTTGTCAAATTTAAACAATAAATAATATTAACAAATGGTGCATTAATTTTTTAATGTAAATTCATTACAAGTTTTATTTATTTATTTATTTATTTATTTGTGAATTTATCAAATTAATTTGATTGAAATAATCATAAAAATAATAAATTTACATTTAATATTACATTTAATGTATAACATGTCGTAATTCTCTATTTTTTTTTAGAAATAACGTGTCGACGTGTCAAGTCGTGCCACATCACATTTTACATATCAATATTAGTGCTACTTAGCATACAAATGAGGAGACAGAATAATTGTCACATGTTCCATACTCTAGCGCAATTGGTAACCGTATGTATGCAATGGTTTGCACTTGACCCAACATTTCATATGTTGTCAGCTTGGTAAGTAAATATTTATCTTGCCCAAGTAATGTTCATTAGCAAGTTGTGAAGTGAATTTTGAAATATTTAAAGGGTACTTTTAATTTTTGGTTTAGAGTTTAGGAAAACTAGTGACACTCTTATATAATATGTTGATTCCGATTGTGCTGGTGACCTTGATAAGAGGAGGTCTTTGACCAGGTATACTTTTACTATCAGCAATTGTGTAATCAGTTGGAAAGCTACTTTACAAGAAACAATTACTTTTTCTAGTGGAGAGGCGGAGCATATTGCTATTATAGAGGCAATCAAAGAGGCCACATGATTAAGAGTTTCATTCGTGTGGATCATGTTGTCACTGTTGTCCATTATAATAGTGAGAGTGTTATATATCTTATTAAAGGTCATATGTATCATAGGAGGAGAAAATACATTAATGTGCACTATCATATTCTTAAAGATTGGTACAAAAAACAATGTAATTGATATGTTGACGAAACTCTTGATTATTTCCAAATTCGAACATTTCTTGGATTAGATTAATGTTTGCAGCAACTGAGTTTTTAGTGAAAGGACAAGATTGTTTGTTACTTATTTCTATTTGAGGAATTCAAGTCAAGGTGGAGATTTATTAAGTATGTCTTGAATTACTTTTTGGGTATTTAATCGATTTGAAATTTGTAATGATTGACTTGGGAAAAATATACTGAGGTTTAGGTATTGGTAGCAAATGACTCGGGTCTCCCATAGCTCAAAACCCGATTTTTAAGTTATTAGGTTAAGAAAAAACAAAGTAGAGAGACAAAAAGACTCTTAATGTTTTTTTGAGCTACTTTTTATAATCCTTGAATTTTCATGGTAGATTTCGCTTTTCCTCCTCCCATAATCTTTCCCACAAAATTTGTTTCACGTAAATCTATGTATTCTTTTATTTTTCTTAATTTTAATTTCACCGTGGTGTCCGCATTTCGTCTGTAACAATTTGATTCCTAATTGAGTCATGTGGACAAGATGGTTTTCCCTGTCGATCTCCAACCTCCGCATAGCTGCGTTTCCACACGCCCCCGGTGGTCTGCACTTTGACTTTTGCCTCCGTGGAGCTTCGTAGTCGGGCAACGTGCCGTGAGCCTTCTTTGACTTGTCTAAATATTTTTTTAACCTTTTTATTATTATTATATCTAATAATAATATTTTCTCATAGGACAAAAATGCACGGAAAAATTAATGTCTGTGACCCTCTTTAGAAGTCACCATAAGAATCTCACGCTTATCATGGAATATTCAATTTGAATCATAATTACTTTGCATCACTCGTGATCGATAATGATTCTCCAAAAAATTTCAATCCCCCACTTTACTCTATAAGGCAGCTTCACATTGATGGATTTGTGATTTTCAAAAGAAAAAGTTATTTTACTGAATTTGAGGATAGATTTTTCGCTCGCGGTGAAAAGATGTTTTCTAGTAGGAAATAATCCAAATGATTTAAGATAAAAGCAGTCAAATTGGCCATTGAGTGTCGTGGAAGACGAAAATTGTCAAGGGGACATACAAAGAAGCTTCTTCTTTTTTAAGTGTATTGGCTTCTCTCCAAAGGCCACAAGCTACACATCTCATGAAGAAAATTCTTGTTTTGACCAAGGGAATATTCTTTTTCTTGATTGAAGTACATTTAATTTTTGTTTTGACTTTTAAGTTCCCAAAAGTCACTTTCTTCTCCAATTTGAACACCTTATATTCATAGCTGGGGACTAACATCAAAAGTCATCTCATTGAAAAAAAGCCACCGAAAACCTTCAATTATACCCACCGTACTATATTTATTCCAAATTTTTTTTAATAATAGCAAAAATCCTAAATTTATACTTATGTGATATATTTACCCCAAATATTTTGTATCCATGCAATGGTAAATATGTCATAATAGTACAAGTTTTAGGTTTTTGGTATTATTAAAAAATAATTTAGGATTTTTTTTTGTTATTAAAAGAAATTTGGGATTTTAAAAGTTCGAGATAAACGTTTACACGTTATAAAAAACTTGGAGTAAATGTGTCACAATAAGTAGAGTTCAAGGTTTTTGGTAGCTTTTTCACCTTCTTCTTTATTTGCTAGTTAAAAGTTAAATAATATTCTTTATTTCGTCGAAGCTCTCTAAATAAACCGGATTCAAATGCCATAATACTTATCGATTTTTGTTTTTTCACCAAGTGCCTTCTCATGATCGAAGTTATCATGTGATCTATAGACCATGCAGACCAATATCATCCAACCCATTAAACATGCGGGTACCACCGTGGACCTATTGGTGAGACGGGAAGTCTCAAACCTAATATGGCTTTATGATGCTCCATAGTCACAATTTCTCCTTCGTCTAGATGGCCATCGACATCGATTGATTTAGGAATTGGATGATTTGAATCGGTATATGCCTAGTGAGTCGAATCACGTAAGATCACGTGGTCGGGCCAGGGTCAACAGGTAAAACACATGCCTAATGATGGGTCATATCAGCTTTGATTAAAGAAGGATCGTCCGCCAAAAGAAAGAACGGCTACGACCCAATCGACTTGTCGCCTCTTGGATCGAAAGAAGAGTCCAAGTTCCACAATTATAGGAAATTCCAAGCACTACGAATTATGCGCAAAAGAGTCAACACCAGTTGCTTTCGAGCGCACTTTCGCATTTTGCTTTCACAGCGTTTTCCACTGAGTTAAACATCTAAGAAAAGTAGCAGTCATTGCCATGTGAATTGGGTGTGAATTGGATGATTTTTAGGGCTAATTCGAATGCGACCGATTTCTTGCTGCGATAATTGAGTCCTCCATTCAGGGTAACCTTCGGTGTCGATCCTGCCATTCATCTTGTGGTGGAGCCCTACTTAATTCATATGGACGGGATCTGTGAAGATTTAGTCAAATAAAAAAAATCCCATATTAGAATGGAGAAAAAGTAGTGATGATAACAATCAGGTAAAGAACTCAAAAGTGGTCGACAAAAAAAGATGGAAAATTATTTATGAGGAGTTGAATAGTTAACTCGGCTTTAGTGCAATTTTAATCATAATCAAAAAAGAAGTGGGAACAAAAACATCCAATGGTTCTTCAGAAACATGAGTAAATGTCGCGTCTTTAAGGAGCACTCTTACTTTTTCTTTATTTCGTTTTCATGATCTAAAAGTACAGACATGAACATCTGACTGATTCACAGCTCAAGAAATATCCAGCCTGTTAGAAGCTCATGAAATATTCTGAAAATCTAATAAACCGGTTAAGTTCAGCCCTTTAACATGTACAAATGATCTTGATCAGAATGATTTCTATTTAGTTCTTGAGTTAAAGAATCCCCCAATGCCCTATTGGAGCTCTCATATAAAGGTAGGATCATATCATTCCTATATAAAAACCCAGGATCGAGATTAAACAAGTTCGAGTTATAAATAAGTTAACCTGTCTCGTTTATATGCAGATCATAAACATGTCATGTGCCAGTCGACCGCCATTTCAACCTGTTCATAGACAGGTCTAATTATACAAATTGACATGTCATCCATGTCCACCATACGCTGTTAGACTCGCTTAGACAAGTTCATACACATCTAGACACTTTTCTAGATGCTTATCAATAAGAGTACACATCTCATATATATAGTGTCGCTGGCGTGCAACCCACTTAATAAGCGTGTCTTGTATGGGCTTCAAACCTGTGACCCAATCACTATACGCATTGCATTTGGTTAAGATCTAAAATTGACACGAAAAAATTCCGTAACACAGACATAAATTGCAAGCCTAATTTCACCTCATTCTTGCTTTACCTTAATCTGACTGTAAATATCTGACGCGACGAGTACTTCCATATATATAGTAGGCGGTCCAATTAGGTGGCGAAAAACCATCAGCATTAGCTAATGACATATGAGCAAGCACTTCTTTCATCGGCTTTTTATTGAAGATTGTAACCCCAAACATAAATCCTCTCTATTTAGAGCAAATTAAGAAAACGAAGGCTTCCAATCTCTTGGAACACCACTCTGCTAGAGAATTTTCTTAAGCAAGGCTTCTTCCTCCTCCCTTCTGCAATCAGACTTCAATGTCCAAAGTGCACCTAAAGCAAATCAAAGGGCTTAAATGCTTGACGGCAAACCGTCCAGGCTACTCAAGAAGCCTGCCCAGATCATTGAAATCGCCATTGTAAAGGACACGCGTAAATGACACTACCGGTCAAAGGAAGAGAGAAGCTCCATAAAGCTCAACTAAACCTTGAGACTCAACATAAGTAAAGCTCTTGATTTGGGCACATCTGTTCACAGATAGCAACAGGATAGTCTTCTATGTGAATGTGAATCCAACTGACCAAAACATGAATATATATTTACTTTGAACTCAAACAAAACCGATATACATAACTCTGTGGTGTCTGCATTTCATCGTAACAATTTGATTCCAATCTCTAGTCTTGTGGACAAAATAGTTTTCCCTATCGATGTCCAATCTCCGCGTAGCAGCGTTCCCACACGTCCCCTGTGGTCCGCACACTGACTTTGCTTCCTTGGAGCTTCGAAATCAGGCAACGCGCCGTGAGCCTTCTTTGACTTGTCTGCATATATTATTTTTCCATTTTTATTATTATGAGTAATAATAATGTTTTCTAATGGGAAAAAAGTACACGGCCAATGTTAGCGACCCTCTTCGGACGTTATCATAAGAATTTCACCCTTGCCACAAAATATTCGACTTAAGTCATAATTATGCTATATCATCCACGATCGATGCTAATTCTTCAACAAATTTCAATTCCTGATCTGCTCCCTAGGATGGTTTTGTATTGATAGACGTTAAAAGTTATATCTAGAAAATAATTTGTGATTTTCAAAAGAAAAAATTATTTCACTGAATTTGAGCATAGATTTTTCGACTAATGGTGAAAAGTTTATTTTTTCCCTTCTTAGGGAGAGCCAGGAAATCATCCAAATAATTTAGATAAAAGCAGTCAAATTGGCCATTGAGTGTCGTGGAAGACGAAAAATGGTCCCTTGGTCACATAAAAGGACCCAAAAAAAAAAAAGCTATATTGGCTTGTCTCCATAGCCTAAGTTACACATCCGATTGAAGAAATTTCTTATTTTGACCAAGGGAATTTTCTTTTTTTGGTATGAAATTTACATTTAATTTCTGCATTGACTTTTAAATTTCAAAAAATCACTTTCTTTTCAATTCGAACACCTTATATTCGTAGTTGAGGACCAACATCTAAAGTCACCTCAAATTTATTGGCAAAAAGCCACTAAAAATCATAAATTATGTCCACTATGATATATTTATTCCAAACTCTTTTTGTGACATGAAAATCCTCAAACTTGTACTTATGTAACATATTTATTCAAATTTTTTTGGTGACACAAAAAATCCTAAATTTGTATTCACACAACACATTGTTTCGCAATGGTACAAGTTTGGGTTTTCGGTGTTATAAAAAAAAATTAGGGTTTTTGATATCAAAAAAGAAAGTTCGAAATAAATATGTCACACGGTATAAATTTGAGGTTTTTGATATCATGAAAAATTTTGACGTAAATGTGTCACAATGAATATACTTTTAGATTTTTGGTGATTTCTTTTCCCTTTTTTTATTGCTAGTTAAAAGTTAATGAACTCAATTCAATGCCATCATACTTGTCGACTTTTGTTTTTTCATCAAGCACCTCCCCATGATCGAAGTTATCCCGTGGTCTACAGACCGTGCAGACAAATATCATTCAACCCACTAATTATGCAGGTACCGCCATGGGGCCAAAGTGAAAAGTGGACCAAGGCGGGCTCAACCTAGACGTGACTTGCGATTCATCGCGTGACCAATCAGTAAGGTGGCGGGTTTCGAACATAATCTGGCTTTATGACACGCTACATAGGGGCGCAATTTCTCCTTCATTTATATGGCCATCGACATCGATTGATTTAGGAATTGGATAATTTGAATTGGTATCCTACAAGAATCTCATGCGGTAACTTCGCATATGTCATGACTTAAATCACATACAATGGGTCTTCTCAGCTTTGATTAAAGAACGGTTCTCGGCCAAAAGAAAGAATAGTCCAAGTTCCATAATATGTTGTCAGCATAGTAAGTAGATATTTATCATGTCCAAGTAATGTTCATTAGCAAATCTTGAAATATATAAGAGTAGTTTTGATTTTTGGTTTAGAGTTTAGGTAAACTAGTGACACCCTTGATGATATGTTGATTCCGATTATGCCGGTGACCTTGATAAGAGGAGGTCTTTGACTGGGTATATTTTTACTATAGGAGGTTGTACAATTAGTTAAAAAGCTACTTTACAATAAACTATTATTTTTTCTACTGTAGAGGTGGAGTATATTGCTTTTATAAAGGCAATTAAAGAGGCCACATGATTAAGAGGCTTATTTGTGTAGATCATGATGCCACTATTGTCCATTGTGATAGTAAGAGTGCTATACATCTTATTAAAGGTCATGTGCATCATAAGACAACAAAGTACATTGATGTGCAATATTATTTTATTCGAGACATTCTTGTCAATAAATATATCTTGAAGATTGGTACAAAAAATAATCCAATTGATATGTTGATGAAGCTCTTGCCTATTGCCAAATTCGAGCATTGCTTGGATTTTATTAATGTTTGCAGCAACTGAGTTTTACTTTAGTGAGAGGAGAAGATTGTTTGTTACTTATGTCTATTGTGGAATTCAAGCCAAGGTGGAGATTTGTTGAGTATGTCTTGAATTATATTTTGGATATTTGATCCAATTTGAAATTTTTAACGATCTAACTTGAGAAAAATATGCAAAGATTTTGGTATTGGTAGCAAACGGCTTTGGCCTACCATAGCTCAACACTGGATTTTTAAGTTATTAGGTCAAGAAAAAAAAAAGTAGAGAGACAAAAGAGAGTCAAAAGTTTATTTTTTAGCTATATTTTGTAATCCTTGAATTTTCATAGTAGATTTTACTTTTCCTTTCTCCATGATTTTTCCCACAAGATTTTTTCACTTAAATCTATATATTCTTTTTTTTTTCTTAATTTTAATTTCGTTGTGGTGCCTGCATTCCGCCGGAACAATTTGAGTCTTGTGGACAAAATAGTTTTCCCTATCGATGTCCAAACTCCGCGTAGCTGCGTTTCCACACGTCCCCGGTGGTCCGCACTCTAACTTTGCTTCCTTGGAGCTTCGAATTCAGGCTACGTGATGTGAGCCTTCTTTGACTTCCCTAAATATTTTTTTTCCTTTTTTATTATTAAGAGTAATAATGATGTTTTCTAACGAGAAAAAAGTAAATGGAAAAATCAGAGCTTGCGACTCTAGACATTATCATAATAATTTCAAGTCCGCTATAGAATATTCAATTCGAGTCATAATTACTCTGTATCATTCACAATCGATGTTGATTATATGACAAATTTCTATTCCTGGTTCGCTCCTTAGGGCGGTTTTGCATTGATAGACGTCACAAGTTATATTTTAAAAATAATTTGCGATTCTCAAAAGAGAAAATTATTTCACTGAATTTAAGCATAAATATTTCAGTTGACGGTGGAATTTTTATTTTTTTTTCCCTTTCTTAGGCGGAGCCAGGAAACCATCCAAATAATTTAGGCAAAAGTAGTCAAATAGGCCATTGAGTGTTGCGGAAGACGACAATGGTCAAGGGGTCACACAAAAGGACCCCAAAAATAAAGTATATTGGCTTGTCCCCGAAGGCCAAGCTACACATCTCATGAAGAAATAACTTGTTTTGACCAAGGGAATTTTCTTTTTCTTTTTTTTTTTATGAAATTTACATTTAATTTTTGCATTGATTTTTAAATTCCGAAAAATCACTTTCTTTTTCAATTTGAATACCTTATATTTGTAGCCGAGGACACATCTAAAGTCACCTCAAATATATTGGGAAAAAGTCACTAAAAATCATAAATTCAGCTCACTGTGACACATTTATCATAAATTTTTTGTAATACGAAAATTTCTAAACTTGTACTTATATAACATATTTACCTCAATTTTTTTGTGACACAAAACATGTATCCACATGACACATTTACCTCAAAATTTGGGATAAATGTGTCACAATAGTACAAGTTTGGGATTTTTGGTGTTATAAAAAAATAATATAGGATTTTTTGTGTTACAAAAAAAAATTTCAAAGTAAATATGCCACACGGTATAAATTTGAGGTTTTCCGTGTCACAAAAAAAAAGTTTGTAATAAATATATCATAATAGATATAATTTATGATTTTTGGTGATTTTTTTCCTTTTTTTTTATTGCTAGTTAAAAGTTAGAACAATATTCTTGATTAAAATAATAATCGTTGATTTATTTTTTTATAAAGCGCCTCCTCATGATCGAACTTATCCCGGGGTCTACGTACCGTGTAGACCCATATCATTCAACCCACTAATTATGCGGGTACTGCCATGGAGCATGTGAAAAGCGGACCAGGGCGGGCTCAACCTACATGACCTGCGATTCGTTGCGCGACCGATCAGTAAGCGGCAAGTGTCAAACCTAATCTGGCCCTATGACATGCTCCATAGAGGCACAATTTCTCTTTCATTTAGATGGTCATCGATATCGATTGATTTAGGAATTGGTTGATTTGAATCGGTATCCTGCAAGAGTCTCACGCAGTAACTTTGCATATGTCACGGCTTAAATCACATACAACAACGGGTCTTCAAAGGTTTGATTAAAGAATGGTTCTCGGCCAAAAGAAAGAATAGTCAAGTTCCATAATTATAGGAAATTCCAAGCACCGCAAACTACGTACAAAAGAGTCAACACCGATTGCTTTCGAGCGTGCTTTTCCATTTTGCTTTCCCAGCATTTCCCACTGAGTTAAACATCTAAGAAAAGTAGTCCTCGACGTGTTAATTGGGTTTGAATTGGGTGATCGAGGATTTTATAATGCAAGGGATTTCATGTTGGGATTATTGAGTCTTCTATTTAGGGATATCGTTGGTACTAAGCCTACCATCCATCATGTGGTGGAGCCCTACTTAATTCGTATGAATGAAATCTGTAAAGATTAGTCGAATCGACAAATTCAGGATTAGAAGGGAAAAAATTTAGCGATGGATAATAAGCATGTAAGAACCCAAAGGTGGTCGATCAAAAAAAAATCCAAAAGGGGAAGATTATTTATGAGGAGTTGAATAATTAAATGCTTTCAAAGTTTTAATCAAAGCCGAAAAAGAAGTGGGGACAAAACATGGGAGGGCTCTTCACAGACATGAGTAAATGTCGCGTCTTTCGGGAGCATTCGTACTTAATACTTTATTTCTTTTTTATAACATCGGAGCACGGGCATGGAGGTCCGACTGTCTAAAGGCTCATAAAAAAACTCTACAAACTTAATAAACTAGTTAAGTTCAGCATTTGGACATGTACCAGTGGTCCTGATCTAAAGTAGTTTCTATATAATTCTTTAGTTAGGAATCGCCCAGTGCCCTAACCATACGTGGAATCCCAAGGATTTGGAGCTCTCATGCTTAACCACGAGGGGTAGGATCAATGTCGTCCCGGTATAAAAAATCGGGTCAAGCTTAAACGAGTTGAGTTATAAACAAGTTAATCCGTCTCATTTATATGCGGAGATGCAGAGACAAACACAGCGTGTGCCAGTCGGCCATTCTAATCTATTCACGAGATATTCAGACAAGTTTAGGTATACAAATTAACTTGTGTTATTCATGTTGCTTAAACAAGTTTAGATATACAAATCAGCCTGACCGGATCTTCAAGGTATATGTCTCCTTGCCACGCTCTCGCCAGGATCAGAAGAATATCTTCTTCTCTTGCTGCCGTCTCCTTTTTCCTTACCAGTTCGAGTTGGGGTTCATGTCACTGGAGACGAGGAGATGAGGGTGGCGGCCGAAGGCTACGGAGGAGGAGTGAGGGACGGCGGGTCTCCGAGACATATGCCGGCGGATGATCGACGTTGAAAAGGGAAGGAGGAAAGAGAAGGGATTTGCTTCTGGTGGTGTCGGTGGAGAGATTGGTGAAGGCGGAGACGGAATTCATATGGGGAGGAGCGAGAGGAGGTGTACAAATAGGCAAGAAGCAAAAACGCTTTTACTATTATTGCAGTCTCTACGCGGTTCATGGGTCGATTTTTCCACTTCTCAATTTGGGATTTTCATCTTCTTGAAGATTCAATTTTAGATGCTTTATCAAAGAGCTGCCATTAAGTTCGACCCGACCATCGATCGATAAGAAGGTTGTGAGCTCCGACGAGGCTTGGTAACACGAGCTCTTCTGACCCGGCGCATTGAAAGGGAGATACACAACTAGTTGAGGCCCGGTTTATTCATTTAGTTGATCAAGTGATGCATGCGTAGGACTACCGTTTAACAATTAAACAACGGTCAGTTGCAGTTCAGCACATGGCTTGATAAATTGGTTCTTGTGGATTAGTCTGCAATAAAGGTAGCAATCACCTGACTCAATCAAGAAAAGCAAAGCACGAGATGAGAAATTTCTACTGCATTTATGTTGAGTATGTCTTGAATTCTGTCTCGGGTTTTTGACCCGAATTGAGTTTCTATGTTTGAGTTGAAATTTGTGGTGACCCAACTTGAGAAAAATATAACATCTTAGTATTAATGACAAGGGCATGGGCCTCAACACTGGAGTAGTATAAATATTGTTTTTTTCAAATTATTAGGTAAAAAAAAAGTAAAAAGACAGAAAGAGTTTTAAGGTCTTTTTGAGTCACCTTTTGTAATCCTTAAATTTTCATAATGGATTTTGCTTCTCTTCTTCTCAGGGTTTTCCCGTAAGATTTTTCACATAAATCTATGTAATTTTTTATTCTTCTCAATTTTAATTTTGCTGTAATTTTCGCATTTTAGCATAACAATTGAGCCTACCAAAGGTTATAGGTTTACGGCTCAATATAGCTACATCAATAAGGTGTTCAATCGTTTTGGTACGAAAGATACCAAATCAATAAGTACTTCTCTTGCTACTTATTTTAGATTATCAACTAGTTTGTGTCCACATACAAACTAGGAAGTATAGTCACTCTTTGAGAGCTTTTGTGTCGTGTTGGACACTTCGACACGTGTCCAACACGTAGTCAACAGGTGTCAAAAAATTCAACATGTGGTCATTTCTCCCAACACGCTTAGACACACGAGTTTGGACTTCCAACGCACAATTCCGTGTCAATTTAGAAAAAATGCAATAAATGAGGGGTCAAAATGTAAATATGTAAAAAATAAAAATAATAAAGGGGAAAGAAAAACCCAATCTTCTCTTTTCTTCTAACTCTGGCTTCTTGTGACACACGATTCCCCCCAAGCTATGACATGCAAATTTAGAATGTAAATTGCTTGTTTTTTCCCTTTAAGTTTTATGGATTATTAGAATAGAGTTGAATTTGTCAAATTTAAACAATAAATAATATTAACAAATGGTGCATTAATGTTTTTAGTGTAAATTCATTACAAGTTTTATTTATTTATTTATTTATTTATTTATTTATTTACTTTTTGTGAATTTATCAAATTAATTTGATTGAAATAATCATAAAATAATAAATTTATCATATATATATAATTACATTTAATGTATAACATGTCGTAATTCTCTATTTTTTTTAGAAATAACGTGTCGGCGTGTCAAGTCGTGTCACATCACATTTCGCGTATCAATATTAGTGCTACTTAGCATACAAATGAGGAGATAGAATAAATGTCACATGTTCCATACTCTAGCGCAATTGGTAGCCTTATGTATGCGATGGTTTGCACTAGACCCAACATTTCATATGTTGTCAGCTTGGTAAGTAAATATTTATCATGCCCAAGTAATGTTCATTAGCAAGTTGTGAAGTGAATTTTGAAATATTTAAAGGGTACTTTTAATTTTTGGTTTAGAGTTTAGGAAAACTAGTGATACTCTTACATGATATGTTGATTTTGATTATGCCAGTGACCTTGATAAGAGGAGGTCTTTGACCAAGTATACTTTTACCACCAGCAATTGTGCAATAAGTTGGAAAGTTACTTTACAAGAAATGATTACTTTTTCTAGTGGAGAGGCAGAGTATACCTTGGGTCTCCCATAGCTCAAAACCCGATTTTTTAAGTTATTAGGTTAAGAAAAAACAAAGTAGAGAGACAAAAAGACTTACGGTTTTCTTGAGATATTTTTTGTAATTCTTGAATATTTTGGTAGATTTCGTTTTTCCTTTTCCTGTGATTTTTCCCAAAAAAAAAAATTTTCACGTAAATCTGTGAATTCTTTTATTTTTCTTAATTTTAATTTCATTGTGGTGTCCGCATTTCGCCGTGACAATTTGATTCCTAATCGAGTGATGTGGACAAGATGGTTTTCCCTGTCGAGCTCCAATCTCGGCATAGCTCCCCGGTGGTCTGCACTTTGGCTTTTGCCTCCGTGGAGCTTCGGAGTCGGGCAACGTGCCGTGAGCCTTCTTTGACTTGTCTGAATTTTTTTTTTTTTAACCTTTTTATGATTATAAGTAATAATAATATTTTCTCATGGGACAAAAGTGCACGGAAAAATCAATGTCCACGACCCTCTTTAGACATCACCATAAGAATCTCACACCTATCATGGAATATTCAATTTGAGTCATAATTACTTTGCGTCACTCGTGATCGATGATGATTCTCCAAAAAATTTAATCCCCCACTTTACTCCCTAAGGCAGCTTCACATTGATGGATTTACGATTTTCAAAAGAGAAAGTTTTTTTACTAAATTTGAGGATAGATTTTTGGCTCGCGGTGAAAAGATGTTTTTTAGTAGGAAATAATCCAAATGATTTAAGATAAAAGCAGTCAAATTTGCCATTGAGTGTCGTGGAAGACGAAAATGGTCTAAGGCGTCATGCAAAGAAGCTTTTTTTTTAAGTTCATTGGCTTCTCTCCAAAGGCCACAAGCTACACGTCTCATGAAGAAAATTCTTGTTTTTACCAAGGGAATATTCTTTTTCTTGGTTGAATTTACATTTAATTTTTGTTTTGACTTTTAAATTCCGAAAAATCGCTTTCTTCTCCAATTTGAACACCTTATATTCATAGTCAAGGACTAACATCTAAAGTTATCTCATTAGGAAAAAATCACCAAAAACCCTAAATTATATATACTGTAACACATTTACTCCAAATTTTTTTAATAATAGCAAAAACCTCAAACTAGTACTCATGTAATATATTTACTTCAAATATTTTTTGTGACATCAAAAACCATAAACTTATATTCGTATGACACATTTATTTCAAAATTTTTGGGGTAAATATGTTACAATAGTATAACTTTTGGATTTTTGGTGTTATTAAAAGAATAATTTGGGGTTTTTAAGAAAGTTCGAGATAAATGTGTCACACGTTATAAGTTTGGGGTTTTTTGTATCATGAAAAAAAGCTTACAGTAAATGTGCCACAATAAGTAGAGTTTAGGGTTTTTGGTGACTTTTTCCATTTTTGTTATTGCTAGTTAAAAGTTAAAATAATATTCTTTATTTCGTCAAAGCTCTCTAAATAAACCCGATTCAAATTCCATAATACTTATCGATTTTTGTATTTTCATCAAGTGTGTCCTCATGATCAAAGTTATCACACAGTCTACAAACCATGCGGACCGATATCATCCAACCCATTAAACATGCGGGTACCACCATGGACCTATCGGTGAGGCGGGAAGTATCAAACCTAATATGGCTTTTGATGCTCCATAGAGTCACAATTTCTCCTTCGTCTAGATGGCCATCGACATCGATTGATTTAGGAATCAGATGATTTGAATCGGTATATGCTTGCTAACTCTTGAATCACGTAAGATCACGTGGTCGGGCCAAGGTCAACAGGTAAAACACATGCCTAATGACGGGTCATATCAGCTTTGATTAAAGAAGGATCCTCGGCCAAAAGAAAGAACGGCTGCGACCCAATCGACTTGTCGCCTCTTGGATCGAAAGAAGAGTCCAAGTTCCATAATTATAGGAAATTCCAAGCACTACGAATTATGTGCAAAAGAGTCAACACCGGTTGCTTTCGAGCGCACTTTCGCATTTTGCTTTCACAGCGTTCTCCACTGAGTTAAACATCTAAGAAAAGTAGCAGTCATTGCCATGTGAATTGGGTGTGAATTGGATGATTTTTAGGGCTAATTCGAATGCGACCGATTTCTTGTTGCGATAATTGAGTCCTCCATTCAGGGTAACCGATCCTACAATTCATCTTGTGGTGGAGCCCTACTTAATTCATATGGACGGGATCTGTGAAATCCCAGATTAGAAGGGAGAAAAAGTAGTGATGATAACGATCATGCAAAGAACTCGAAAGTGGTCGACAAAGAAAAAAAATTAAAATGGAAAATTATTTATGAGGAGTTGAATAGTTAACTCGGCTTTAGTGCAATTTTAATCAAAATCAAAAAAGAAGTGGGAACAAAACATCCAATGGTTCTTCAGAAACATGAGTAAATGTCGCGTCTTTAAGGAGCACTCTTTACTTTTTCTTTATTTCGTTTTTATGATCTAAAAGAGCAGACATGAACAATTGACTGCTTCACAGCTCATGAAATATCTGGTTGGTTAGAAGCTCATGAAATATTCTGAAAATCTAATAAACCAGTTAAGTTCAGCACTTTAGCATGTACAAATGATCTTGATCAGAATGATTTCTATTTAGTTCTTGAGTTAAAGAATCCCCCAATGCCCTATTGGAGCTCTCATATAAAGGGTAGGATCATGTCATCCCTATATAAAAACTCAGGATCAAGATTAAACAAGTTTGAGTTATAAATAAATTAACCTGTCTCGTTTATATGCAGATGATAAACATGTCATGTGCCGGTCGACCACCATTTCAACCTGTTCATGAGACATTTAGACAGGTCTAATTATACAAATTGATATGTCATCCATGTCCACCATACACTGTTAGATTCGCTTAGACAAGTTCATACACATCTAGGCACTTTTCTAGATGCTTATCAATAAGAGAACACATCTCATATATATAGTGTCGGTGGCGTGCAACCCGCTTAATAAGCGTGTCTTGTATGGGCTTCAAACCTGTGACCCAATCACTATACGAATTGCATTTGGTTTAGATCTAAAATTGACACGAAAAAATTCCGTAACACAGACATAAACTACAAACCTAATTTCACCTCATTCTTGTTTTACCTTAATCTGACTGTAAATATCTGACGCAACGAGTACTTCCATATATATAGTAGGCAGTCCAATAAGGTGGCGAAAAACCATCAGCAATAGCTAATGACATATGAGCAAGCACTTCTTTCATCGGCTTTTCATTGAAGATTGTAACCCCAAAGAGACACCATGTGGACATAAATCCTCTCTATTTAGAGCAAATTAAGAAAACTAAGGCTTCCAATCTCTTGGAACACCACTCTGCTAGAGAATTTTCTTGAGCAAGGCTTCTTCCTCCTCCCTTCAGCAATAAGACTTCAATGTCCAAAGTGCACCTAAAGCAGATCTAAGGGCTCTTAAAGGCTTGATGGCGAACTGCCCAGGCTACTCTAGAAGCCTGCCCAGATCATTGAAATCACCATTGTAAAGGACGCCCGTGAATTACACTACCGGTCGAAGGAAGAGAGAAGCTCCATAAAGCTCAACCAAACCTTGAGACTCAACATAAGTAAAGTTCTTGATTTGGGCACATTTGTTCACAGATGGCAACAGGATAGTCTTCTCTGTGAATGTGAATCCCAACTGACCAAAACATGAATATATATTTACTTTGAACTCAAACAAAACCGATATACATAACTCTGTGTGTCAAATGGGCTGAAACCCAACTTTACATCTTGCCTAAATAAAGCAAAGTCATGAAGAATAGATGATATATGGGTGCGCTATGTTAATCGTCGTTTGTACCAAGAACCTGCTGCTTAAGCTCCTCTATTTTGGTAGCCAATTCTTCCCTACTTTTCTGCAATATAAGTACAAATTCAGTACAACTACAGAATTTCGAAAAAGAACATACATGTGTTGCAAAGGCATGTATCACACACAACAATTACCTTAAAAAGCAAATAGCGAGAAGTAAACCAGAAGGTGTAGCCAAGACCCACCACTTCCAACAGCTTAGGGAACTGGTTTGAAGAAAATTAACAAAAGTCAAAACACATAAATGGGACACCTAATGTAAGGGTGTAGAAGAATAAATGTCACTCCACATTTAAGTACATACCAATGGAATCGAATCAATGGCCCCAACAACGGCGGTCAATAACCACAAGGCAACCACCGCGCCACCAGCATATAAGAGAATAGGGAGGGTGTCCTCTGGGTCAACCTACAACGAAGACAAAGCTAATCAGAATTTTCACTTCAAGGATAAACAAAGCCTTTCCAATTCAAAGGAAAATACGGCAATGAAACATCACACAGAAGAAGCACCACAACAAACAAACAAGCAATGGCTGAATGAAAGTCAAATGGATATGCCACTATGGAAATGAACTTAAAAATTAAAAATCAAAAAGGTTGCATATATTCACAACCTTCCCACAGCACCCAACAAACCCCCCCCCCCCGGGGCAAAAAAAAAAAAAAAACCCAAAAAAATGTAAAAATAAAGAAAATAGAAAGATGATGATGATGATGATGATGATGATGATCTCATCACCTCAATTGCACCCAAAAAAATGGTAAGGTTCCAACATTGGCCAATTTTATTTTATTTGTGATCCAATAAAAATAAATCAAGAGATAACTGCGAAAGGAATGACAAAACGAGTTGGGTCAAATCAACATTATCAACCCAAATGTCATCTAAAGCTTATCAATGCAAGTTAAGAGAAAAACACACTTGTTGAAACAAGACTTCTTTGATGAATTAAGCTCATCAAGACTTCTTTGCTGTCAATCACTAGTTTTTAGCTCAGTCATAACCAAGCGATTAACGCATGACGCCTTACTCAGAAAAACATAATTTAGTTTTACTTATATATAGGCTGACATGAATACGAAATGCATTAACCCAGTTAAAATAAAGCTATAAGTGAAATCATAAGCACCAACAACATGTCAACTATCTCAAATGTATAGTCAAATTTAAAAAAAAAAAAAAAGATTTATAACTGAAGTAAAGATTGGACAATGTATTGTAAGTTTACAAATGAGATGAGAAGTTTAGAAAAGACACGTCCTGAAGTAAGCAAAAAAATTAATATCATGAGGCCAAAAAATAAAGATGAATACAAATGCTAAAATGATTGACTGGAAAAAAAGATACCTCAATCGATATTTTCTTTCTCAATTCAGGAGTAAATCAATGAAAATTGTTGTGCTAAAATCTTACACATCATCAAGAAATAAATCTATGGTTAAGATTGCATGTCATTATTTAGGAATAAGAAGTTTCAGAACAAATTATACTAATGAAAATTAGAGCATTCTCCTGTGCTTAGCACAGAGTAGACTTAAAAAGAGCAATAAATGCGGAGACAAGGAACAGACAATTCTTTGTTTGATTCAACTACCACCAAAATATAGCACAAACACAATTGAAAACAGTCAAAAGATTGTATGAAGAACTTATATAATGCAGAAAAAGAAAAGGACATAAAACTGGAATCGAAAAGTGGAGTTCACAAGATCACTGAAAGGTGAGAGCAGTCAGTGTACATAAAAAAGAATGAAGTTCTCAAAACCAAAAGAATGTGTTCATGTTTGAAAGAAATACCAAATTGAGTTGCTCAGTTAACCGCTCAGATTGACATAATTGTCAACGTTATCATCAAGACAGAAGCCTTCACTAGAATTTAGTATCATCATGGCAACCAATTTGTCTATGGGCATTTCAGCACTTGGAAAAGCTTTAATGAATAACAACATCGTAATGTATGTGAATAGATAAGCAAAATGAGAAAAGCTAATTGAATAATCAGAGTGTTGAAAGGAGAAGCAAATTGAGTTGCTCAGGTAACCGCTCAGATTGACTAAATGTCAATGTCTCATCAAGACAGAAGCTTTCACCTAGAATTTGTTATCATCACAGCAACCAATTTGTTTATGAGGCATTGAGCACAACATGAGAAAAAGATACTATGAACCAAAAAAAGACTACATATGTAACTGTAGACAAAGAAAGCCAAACAAATGATCAAAAATGCAACACCACATTGGAAGTATGTCATCCCCTTATAAAGCAAGATCTTATAAAGAGCTACTAAAAATTTAGACAGTCTGCATGCAAATAGACAGTCAAATGAGCTTTATAGCTTACTTTATTGACAGAACACATGGAGCACAGACATCTATCAACATCAGTGTATAGAAGGAAAAGATGCTGGTTATGCCACAGAAACCCTTTGACAAAGATAAAAGTTATTTCTACAATACAGAGATAAGGAATATGCAAATTAGATATGATATATACGACAAACCTTTGAATTGATCTTCTCCAATAAGTCAAAAGACTGTTCTTGTACATCCGGAGGTGGCTCTTCTTTGGGAACTTCTGATGGGAAATTTTCAGTGTAGGTATTCGTTTCAACCGGAACCTCTTCAACAATTGTCATGCCATCGCGATCTTCACCAGGATATCGACTTGATGTGTCCTCTGATGTAGTTGCTCTCCTAACTACTCTCCTGTGACACTCAAGTCCTACATGGAATAAGGGGAAAATAAGGGTCAATCAGCCATGAGTCCACTCTGCGTGCACTTTATCTTTCAAACTATTATGATGATAGCCTCTGCAAGATTGATCCTCTAGGCAATTAAATAGCACAACAGTCAGATTGAACATCAAAAGTTCAAACAACCATCTGCATCACACATCACTAGTAGAATAATAGATAAACAGGAGACTCTGATTTTTCCAAAACTGGTAGTGCTTGCGAATAACATCCTTCTAACTGAATATACATTAAAATGCAGAATGCTATTGCTAGTAACTCCAAAAGGACGAATCCTTAATAAACAAACCATGTACCTTTTCGAGCATAATAACACAGACTAAAGCAAAAGAGGCCAATATCAGCGCAGGTTTTGTTATTACATCCTCCAGACGGACGCCATCAAAGGAATAATATCACCTTCAAATTAAACGAACAACATGGTATACACTAAACAAGAACTCAACAGATCGAGTCACATCCTAAGAAGAAATCATTTCCGGGAGCTTTTGACCATTGCCCCTTTTCTCTTTCTCCCCCACAACAGTTTCTCTGCCACACGAGTTCAGTATCGCCGCTCACTCCCACTAAAACCCAACACATTTCAAGGCTAGAACACGTAGGCCGTAGCTAAGTGGCACGGGACGAAACCAAGAAAGACCGACCCGAAAAAAACCGGCCAAGAATGGAACAAGAAACGAAGCCGGCAAAGAGCCCAACACCAAGAAAAGAGAAAGCAGCGTCAGGAAACAAGAACCCACCATTGTCACGAGGGAAGAAGACCAGGGACTGGTTCTTGAAAGCGAGCGGAGGTCTGGAGGAAATGCGGGGCGACGGAAGACCGGCGGCGGGCCGAGCTAAAGAGGACGACAGCAGAGCCATCTTCGGGGACCGGCGAGAGGAAGGCGGTGACGAGCAGCGTCCCGAGTGTATTTACGCTTGGTGGGTCTGTGCGCTCGAGCTATATAAAGAGGCTTCGAGGCTTTTGGCGAGGCTGCAGTGGAGCAAGAAAACGGCTAGGGTTGCGAAACACGCCAAGAACCGGAGGGATGCGGTCCACCCGCTTAAAGCTTCGTGGCCTCTTCAGAAAAGAATCGCATCCGTTCATGTGTCTTGATCATGATCTGTACTGTCCATTTGGGAATTGGCCTCATTTCAACCCATGTTCAAAATTTTGCATAGTCCTTTATCAACGGAAGACCCTCTCATCCATTTTCAAAAAGGAGAAATGTTACAAATAATTCTAAATTTTTAATTTTTGAATGTCTAATATGATTTCCCGAATTTTAGAAATTATTTAATGTTGTCACTAATCGTGAATTAATAGAAAGATTACTTTGAATATTTTCATAAAATTTAAGTGAACATGTATTTTTAATTTATTAAATATATCACGTTAAACATTGGCGCGAAGTTTAGGGATCACATCAATAAATTAAAAGTTTTTATCGCACATCGAGCCTAAAATTCGAAGACTAAATTATAGCAAATATGTTGGATAAATTATTATATATGTCTTTTTCTTTACTCTTGACATATATACCACTTGCATTGGACATCTTGATAAGGAAAAAATAAATTTAGGTAGGCACATGTGTTATGTTCTTCTATTTTGAATATTTGCATTATTCAACTCCCATACTAGATGAGATAGGCAGAAAAGATCGAGAATGAATTGAGAATTAGAATATGATACGTAAAAAAAATAGTCTCTTTCAAAGATATTGTAGCCATGTTTCAGAGTTTTATAGGTTGAAGCAATTTGATGGTGTGCGAAGGGAAAACAAGGGTTTGCACTAAGTTGTGAATGGATTTCCTCTCTCATAGAGTTCAAACATATTAATCCTCGAGAGATAATGTCGCCCTAAGAGCAGGAGTGCTGCAGAAATATGGGACTACAATGAATTGTCAGCTATCCTATGTTCGGATTAGGAGATGAGATTGAGTATGAGATGAACAAGCCTCACTTACATTTTAGTAGAGTATTCCCCTCAAATTTGGCCTAGTGTGAAATACAAAAGGCCGGCTCCGTGACGCGCAATGAAATAGTTTGGTAGATGACGGCAAGTCGTGTCTAAGAATTCGCAAAGCTAGCGATAGATGTACCAAGCACTACTTTCTCTCGTAGTACATGATAGTCTAGTCCTAAATGTTTCGGCGTTACCCTAAAATGCTGTGTTAGCAGTCGTACTTCTTCGTGTCATTGCGACAAATGACAGGAGGGCGAGAGACATAAGCGCCGATCACGAAGTACAAGCGAAATCCCAAGTGAATTAAGCTGTAGTTGGGGGCTGTGGATCTATATACTCGGCTTTGGCGCTTGAGGGGGGACTAATGCAGATCCCCTTGTGGTCACCGGACACCAAAACCAAGCCGCATTTGAGCGAATACTCCCATCCCGTCGCCGGCCAAAGCCAGCACCCAACCGGCTCCTTAGCCATCAACAACCATCATCACCATCGCCACAGGTCACCCGACAGTAGCTGCTCAGGCCAGTCACCGCTATCTCCCAAAATGGCCGGCACCACCACGGTCATGACCACCATGTGCAACAATTCTAGATTGTTATATAGTACCCCCAACCGACCTTTTTTTCTCTCCATGAAAATTTTGCCAATGATAATTTGTGCTGTAAAATCAGCATCATTGAAGCAAACTAACCCTTATCTGTCTTTAATGAAGTGCAGGAAACCTGTCACATATATTCCAAATTTAAACAGGAAGATAAGCCATCCACATGTTGTACAGCACACCCTTGCTTTCCATAAACATGTCTTTAAGGCTCTTTTGTCTCAGGCTATGTGCAGTTAAGCCATCCACATGCATATGTTTACTGTCTCCTCACGAATACAATGTAAGTAAAAGAGATTATTTTTCTCCCCCACATTCCATGAATCAAGTCTATCTTGAAATTGATGAGACATATAGTACATATGATCCAGTATTGTACTCGAACAACACAAGTCTTTTGAATGAAATTTGTGTTCAGATCATTGGAAAATTGTTGATCTGCAGTATTATTCTCAATTTGGTGTACTAACCTGTCTTCTTCTATAAAGTTAAAGAAATTGATGAATGGCCATCCTTTTTATTCTTTATTTCTTCTGAACAAAATGAGCAAGCCAAGAGAATCTCGGTTAATCAACTCTTGGTTCTTTGCGTGCAATAAAATTATACCAGCTGATCACCATCAGAGGAAGTCTCTTTAAATGAAGTCGGGTTGACCTGTTGAGGTCAAGCAACGATGCCACATTCTGCTGTTTGGATCCACAGACCGAGGATACTGAATGACTTCTGGAATGGGGAAGTAGACATAATGAGTGTTGCATATGCCTACTGTAATTCCACTGTATCCAGCAAATGCCCCATGGACCTGCCAAAAACAGCATGTTAATAAAGCAAACCAAGGTTTTGACCCAAAAATAATAATAATAATATAGCAAACCTAAGGAGTTGCGCATTTGAGGCATGTCTGGATTGCCTTTTTATTTTACCTTTTTGCTTAATCTAAATCTTGCAGCAGACACACATTGACTTTATTTAGCCGGAAACACCCAAAATTTTCACAAAGTAAAGAAGTTGACAGATAAATTGGCATATAATTTTTCAAAAATTTTTGAAATTTTAGAAAATATTTTCATAATTTGGCAGAAAGCAAAAACAAATACGAGTCTCAAATGGCAAAATGCTCCTCCTAGTGTGGTTCTGGATTCAAATCTTAGCAAAAACAATTCCCTTGGAGTTAACCTGACCTTAAGGGCCTTCTGTCCTAATAATACTCAAATCTGGTGGAAAGGGATGGAACTGAGGAACAGTAATGATAATTGGACTCTCTAAGAGGTCCAGATACCCAACACTTAAGAACAAGAAAACTGAAAAGAAGCAAATCCTAAAACCTGGTGACTCAGTTTTGGCGAAGACATCGAGGATAATGTGAAAACAATACCGATTAGTGCAGTAATTTTTGAAGGTTCATCTGAACTGTCACAAGAAAGCGTCCACTATACTCCTTCAAAGTCTACTTCATTGTACATTTAGCTGAGTTACACAAGGTTATCAACTAACACTAGGAGGCAAGTTGAACAAGATAAGAACGAAGACAAGAAATGAAAATCCTATTTAGGAAATGAAAGTATTTCAAGACCTTTTGAAGTGGACTTCATCATAGAACACTCAAACTCAGAACAGAATAGAAGAGGAGGTTGACTTACAGCATTTTGTCCTAGAACTGTACAGAGAATCCCATCTGATGCGTTTGCACGGCATGCACGGATCATGTATGTGGGATCAATATACTTTACATCAGCTGGAACACCAATTTCTTTGAAGAACTTCTTTGTCTACAAAAAATCAAAGGAAAATATTGTAAAGTGGTTGATAATCCAAAATGCCCCATCCAGATCAGAATATCTTTTAATTTGGGTCAAATAAAGGAAATCATTTTCTCCATTCATGCAAAGACAGGGATCTGTTCATAAAAGATTGTTAGTCCAGGAGAGCTACTAAGATGCAAAAGTACAGCATTACGGATCTTGTATGATACCAAAGTGCAAATGCTAAATATGTGTTCATCATTTGCAAACACCGGGAGAGAGTGACTAAATTTAGCAAGAGAGAAAAGTCCACCATGAGGTATCAACAAAAGAGGTATCAGCAGATGTAAGTTCTGCTCTGGGTCATCAACAAATGCAATTTGCAAACTGCTGTCGGGCATCAACAGAAGGCTGAAGTTCTGCTACAGAGGCATTAGAAGAATGAAAAAGCTACACATGTAGAAGCAATTTTCTTATACTTGTTTAGCTAGCACATTTCAACCTAATTGGGCTGCTAGAGCCAGACTAGGAAACAAAGGCACATGCGGATTGACTTTGATCAATCCAACTTCTCTCCCCATAACTAGTTAACTCCCTGCTTTATTATTGCTTGAACCGAGACACATGGACAAAAAGTTTTCAAGATTAACATAAAGTCCCAACAGAACCAGTCCACTCCCTTCTTGATTTCAAAATGCTTAGACATAATAGGTATGAAGTGGGGATCCATCACTTAGTGTTGCAAAAAGACATTTAGAAAAGAAAGAAGACATATTGCTTTACCTAATGCATGGGCACAACTCCTATTATTGTGTCAAATAAATGCTTTCTGTGGGAGACTTCAATTTAAAATATGTTGATTAACCCTTTAATGCTCTTATCTTTGAACAAGAAATCCATTTCTTTGACAAATAGGTCTTTGCACATCAGATAAAGCATATATTCATGAACAAGTTATGACTGCCAAATATACCTTTCATAAAAAGGGGGGGGTAACTTACCTTTTCTGCCCACTCTGCTAATGTTATTTAATAAGATTACTAAGCATAACACAAAATCCACACAGGGTATGAGTTTCTTTTCAGCGAATAGTATTCATGAGGATCAATCTGCCAAAGGATAGTGCAAACACCAACCTCCTGTTGAATATGCACACCGATATCACCCAGTACAATATTTCCAGATGCATCCTTAGCATTTGTTTTCTCAAGAAACTTCTGCAATAACGACAAAAAAAAGGTCATCAGTTGCTTAAGTCCTTGCTTCACGATCAAAGAAGTCATACAATAATCCATCCAAAAAAAAAAACCAATAGTAACATAAAAAGGAAAAGTACAAGAAATGTTCTTTGACAATTTAGATTTACACCATCTCATGACTATGTGATTTGTCAGATTATATCCATGCTTAAAGCCTTCTAGTCAACTTACTACACACATTGTAAACTTTGGACATTCTCCCAAAAATGTATCTGAGAAACTGGTAATAAAAGTAAATTTTTAAACGAAAAAGCAAAGTGGCAGTGAATGCATAGAAGAGTCATTTGCTTGAAGTCATGTGGCTAATTCTAAAAAGAATAGATGTGATCCTGTACTGCGCATACCAGCCCTATCATGCCACCCAGATGGTCACATATAGATCAATTAACCTGCATAACACCATTAAACAATGATCTACTACTTTGATTACATTGATGAGCCTACCTGCCCAGCTCCCTCTGCTACACAGACAACAGCTGATCCCTTTGTCTCAATCAAATATTTAAGATGGCTTAAAACACCATGAGGTCCATGCAAGTGAAATGGTACCTAATAAAAGAACTAGTTAGGTGACTACATAATTAGAAATGAGAAAGTAAGAAACTTCCATGTGCATACCTCTGGAATCAAACATATGTCAATTTGTCCACTGGCAAGAGATGCATGCATGGCTATATAACCACTGCTACGTCCCATCAACTTCACAATGCCAATCCCATGGTACGCACTGTGCGCCTGATAAATGGAGGAGCAGAATAAAGCACTAGCCAATCAATGACATATCAGTATTTCCACACCATCTAAAATAGTTGTTGACATGAAAACCAAGGACAAGAACTATTTCAAATGAAAACCTTCGACTTACCGATATTTATTGCCCAGAAGAGCATATATTCTGTAAGCAATAGTTGAAATGATCACATTCAGTACAAACTGACTGCAAGATAACAATTGCCCTAGCGATGGATAACTTACAGAAAGACTGCACTTATATGTCTTTCAAAACAACCTTGACTATCTTCAAAGATCTACATAACCATGGCTATCTTCATAGAGATATATAGAAAAGGCCTAAAAGGGGGAAGGGCGTCATGAGAATTATTATTAGAAGGAATATAGAGGATCTGCAAATGATAATCACTAGGATGCAAATAAGTATCCAGCTTAATTGGCATACATAGTTAAAGATGAGTATAAACTGCCCATGTGTGCCTTTCATTCTTTCTCCTTCTTGAGAGAGAGAGAGAGAGAGACCGTGCGTCGATAAATGTGACTTCAGAATCACAGTTCACGTTAATAAAAATGTTAGCTGCCAAAACCAACACGTACCTCTATGTATGCAGAATTTATAGCTCGCTGCGCTTCTTCAACAGCAGTGTCAAAACCAAATGTTTTATCCATCAGCAATATATCATTGTCAATAGTTTTTGGGACACCCACAACAGCCACCCTCAAACGTCTTTTACGGCACTAAAACCAACAATGTGAGCAAAAAGTAAGAACGTGGAAGATCCATTTTCCAAGACTGAAAAAAAAAAAAAAAAGAAAGGACAGTCACATGACTTGGAGTGCATTCGATCACAAAGCATAATTCTACTTCTTCCTCTGAGAGAAGGCAAATCCAAGCTATTCTGAGCTAATAAAGTTTGAAGAATAAGTTTCTTTTTAACATGATAAATGCACAATCAACCAATTAGGAGGCAGAATTTGAGAGGAAAAGAACACAATCATTGCAAAGGAGGACCAAATTAGGAGTTCTTTGCATTCATGTGTCTCATGTGATCTATGCCTACTAAGTTCGATATATATGTCAGTCCATATATAACAAAAACAAAATGACTCTGCCAAAGCCTTCATTACGCAGGGTGGATTCTTAACATGGCAAACCTTTCATCAAAAGTAAACATTTTCATTTGCAACTAGAAATGAGATAAATCATTCAAAGATTAATGGCTGTACCCCATTTAATAATGCATCTCAAATTAGTATGAACAAAAGATACGAAAACTATAAAGTAGATAAGCAATTTGATTTTCTAGTCTATCAAGTTACACTGGAAAATAATTAACTTCTGGCATGTTTATCACTTATAACACACACACAATCCACAAATTATAACTCATCTAAGGAAGTGCTGTGTCCATCTAACAGAAGCATTCTATCAGCATTGTGGACATAACTAGGCATAAGGTCACATGAGAGGGAGAGGTAAACCAAGAAACAAAAGCAAATTTTAACAATTGAAAACTATCCCAAACCGACAATTAGTTCACCAATTTTGAGTTTAAAATTGATTGCCTATGGACATCCTAGAGCACAAAGACATCCTCCACCGTAATAATAACCAGACCCAGGGCACTGCATGACAAAAAAGACAACCAGAACACTTGGCTGCAGATCATTTGGTGCCAGTATGCCATTATTTGCCACACTGATGAGAAACCTCATAGGAATGCGGTGAGGATGAGATACACTCGAACAATTGTGTGTGACGCATTCAAGCATACGTTTGCCCAAATCACCCCAGTTAATTAGCTTCAGAACATACGACAAACTACCAGATAAACACAACTATTTATCGTTATCACTAGACAGTACACAAAGAATGCTTATGTCAGATCACAATTTTGACTCTACTAATTACAAAAAATAACTGGGTTGGCCTTACCAAGCATGAAGGTCAAGAGTAACTACCTCATCGTGGATAGCATTCGCTCCAGCATGTGTACCATTCCCACCCAAGACAAAAAGCATGTTAATGCCTCTTTTCTGCATCGAGAAGTAAATTCATATATATATCACAACTTTCAACATCAAAATTATTAAATGCACAATGGATAGACCAGATATTACTGCAACATCTTTGTCACCAAATGAAGGATTACCTCCATAGTGTCCACAATTTCAGAAATACTGGGTCCTCCACGTGAAACTCCTAACAAGCTTCCGCCAGATAGATGAACGTTTTGAACAACTTTCCTCGACAGCTGATTGTCAACACCATAAATGAAACGATTGATATTGCGAAAACATTGGAGCAGCTCTACATATTCTCCTTAGTTATAGAATTTTCAGGTTTTAAAGGCTAATTGATGTTTAGGGACAAAGAAGTTTAAAGCTGCAGAACGCACCGGCATTTCAGTAAATTCTTCATCACTAAAACCACGATAACCAAAAGGTATGCCAACAATCTTTTTCACTCCGTATATTTCCAAAGTGATGACAATCTGCATAAGCATCAAGGTCAACCCATGTCAAATGTAGATCTCAAAAAGATAAGATCTCATTGAAAGTAAATGATGAACTTCAGTAGTTTTCTCTTACTATCCTTTCCCAGAATTATATAGTGCAAAGAAATTGCCCAACATTATCCAACATACAAATTATTCTTTTAATAGGGTTATACACTAACAGGTGAGAGATCTGTGCTTATGAAACAATACATGGCATTTTAGCATCATAGTCCAACCTGTCTGATGACATCATTTAGACCAGGGCAAAGTCCTCCACAAGTAACAATGGCTGCCTTCACTTCTTCTGGCCTAAAATATATTTCTTCTCGAGGTCCAGCACGATGAACCCTACATTTGAATTATTGATGCATAAGGAAACCAGTCAATTTGGAAATGTGTGGAACTAGGTAATTTACCAAGTAAGACACAGAAGAACGCAACATCATCTTGACAAACAAACGATCAATCCACCAAAATATTAAAGGGACATGATTCCAACTATGACAAACTGATAATGTAGTACCTTCCTATTTAACTTTTTACGAGTGCAACACTTAACATAGATGTCAAGCTTTAAGCATCAGCTACTCGTCCTTTCTATGCATACATTTTCCCTTGAGTAAGATGCTTAAGAATCAGTAGTTACTCCTCTCCAAGCCATTCACATCTCCTCCGTAAGTTGATTTTCTATTGTGGTGCATTTCTTGACTGTTCTTCTCCAATCTATGCTTTTTGATCAGCTCATCACGGTATGCTGAACACACATACCATGGAGCTATGGAACCATCAATCCTTAAGGATGTGCACTAATGGGCATGATACATGACAATTATAGCATGTTATCTCTAGCTAGGTGCAAATATTCAAGCTAACATGCTAACATGCATACGTGTGAAATTTTTGAAGTTGTGGAGTCAAACTAGCAGCAATTCAGACATTTGGAACTACCTGTGGCTTTACGCAACTTGATAATAACAGCCACAGACATAATTAACGTGATTACCATTCTACAAGAAGTTGACATCATCGCTTACTTCGATCTTGCACTGACTTTCAAATACAATTTCATAGAAACAAATTTTTAAAGTATCTTTAAGGCAATAACCTTGCCGGCGAGCGAGAACCAAAATGAAGACGCTAAAAATTGTTTTTTTCAGCTCTTCCAGCTGAAAATGCCTTATGATTCCACACCTGAGTTAGTAAATATTTAAAGACACTCCATTTCGAGCTTGCGGAGCATCTGGAAATGTCCTACAAATATTCCAAAAGAATTACTATATAGAAGAAAGCTGTGTTGCAAGCATATGCATGATCCATCAATTCAATAATGTCCACAAAAATGCTAAGAAAAACAACTACCATTGTTCCACCCAAGTACAGTTAGGGTCAATGCACTGTGCGCCAGCAGATGTAGGAGATGAATAATGGATGACCTGTCAAATTAAAAGGTAAACTAGGAATTAGGATTCTCCCATTTGGGATTTACAATACAGATTGCTGAATTACTCATTGAGGGGAAGAGTATTTTCATTTATAACCAGCATACAGTTACTTCCTTTCAGAGTTTTCAGGCTTATCATTACACTAACCGGTGAGCTCTCCCAAAAGGTTCATTCAGCTTAACTTTCTTGTTCTTCCATTTCCAGGTCAACCACTCTAGCAGACATCACTAACATGGATGAAGTCAGATACTAGAAGGCCCATTTGACACAGAATAGCACCCGTCAAGAGCATGTGTATGCATCTAAACTAGCAATATATTTGATTAATTCATACATACAATTTCCTCAAAAATATGCATAAATGGCTGCTTGAGATGGAAATCCCAGCAGAACATAATTTAGAAGCAGCAATTTCCTATCTACTAGACAACTGATTCCTTTCCCAACCAAATGAATCCGGAGACCCTACATTATTTGTCAAAAAGGTAGTCCTCTTTGTGCAGAGCAAAAGCATGACTAGTGACCCAAAGATCGCAGTCCTTGCACACTGGATTACAGAATAGTGCCTTACAACTTCACAGATTCCTAGGTACCACTGAAAACTAGTATAAAATCATGAAAGGCAAAGGAAGGTGCAATAACCCAATCGCCATTACTCGAACAACTTTGAAAAACAACGAAAGGCAAAGAAAATGCAAAGAAGATCACTAAAAACCAAAATAAAATTACAAAAGGTTTCATTACCAACAAATTTGAATAACTGGAATTTCCTCCAAGAAAGATGGACACTTAATGTTCCTAAATTTAGGAACCAAGAACCAGAAAAAACACGCCATTCTTGTCCAGGAGTCCAGGCAAGATCAGAACTTTTTCTTCACTACAATACCTTAAGAAGAACCCTGTCGTTATTGTTGATGTATCCATGCCACTTCTCATCCGACGGATACCCTTCTGCAAAATCCTCCGTCGGTGTCCTGTAAGACCAAACTAGAGAACATCACCCACCAATTCAAGAAAACAAACCGAACCAAAGTCTGCCAACAAAACCAAAGCGCATGCAGTAGCAGCAACTCCAGAGTTCCGAATGCGACCTCATCCGGAGGCAGAAAGTGGAGGGTATGGGGACGGCATCGGGGAAAACGTCCTTCAAATGGGGGAGATTGAACCGGCTCTCGAAGTCCCTCTGGAACTTGGGCTTCCAATCGGGGTCGCTGAAGTCGATCGCCGCGCCGTCACGTTGACCCGGGTTCTTGATCTCGCTCTTGACGACGGCCCCGCGTCCAATTCCGCGGCAACCCAGAAGAGCTCTGCCGGGCCTCTCGTTCTTGGCGTGATGATGAAGGAACGAGAGGCCATGCCGGCGGCGGTGGTGGTGGTGGTGGTGGCGGCGGGGGGCGGCGAGTCCGACGTCGCGGGGGTTGGTGGTGATCGCGGCGCGAGAGCGGGAGAGCGCGTCCATGGGTCCCACCGGGGGAGCGGAGATTCCTATGACGGAACGTGGGACGCCGAGGAGGAAGAACGAGGAGCCGAAAGACGACGGAGGGAGACAGAGAGAGAGAGAGAAGAAGACAAGCTCGAAGACAACAGAGGAGTTCTCCTGAGCCGTACTTGCCAGACTTTGAAAACAATGAGAAGGAAAGCTCCTTCTGTGGTCGCTTTCGCTTCCTTTGCGAGCCTGCAATGACGTGCCGTGTCATGTGTGTCTTTGCAGCTTTCGAGAAAAACAAAACAAAAAAACAAATTTCCCCTGAAATAAAATTACAAATTTTTCATAATATGAGAAATTTGAAATTAGAATTCGAAATGAATATTATTTTAAATAAAGATATAAAATAATCAAATCATTTTAAATAATAATTTTTAGTTGGCTAGTGATTATTTAATCATTGGAGAGAGGTATTTTAGTCAAAAATAATTTCTGAGTATATTTCTTTATTTTTTTCTAACCCTTTTCTTTTCTTTCCTCTTCCCTCCCCCAATCATTGTTATGCCTTGTCGATGGTCAACGGAGGTCATCGGCCTCACAGAAGAGTCGCCATCATCAGTGTCGAGCAAGGGTCATCCTCACCTAGGTGGGCAAGGGCATCCCTTACCGTCACCTAGGTCATTGGATGAGGGTCGCCCTCATTGATGTCGAGCCAGGGTCACCTTCGCCCAGTCAATCCAGGCAAGGTGACCCTTGCCGACGTCCTCCACCATGGACAACGAAGGGAAGAGGGAATTTAAAATTTAAAAAATGAAAATGCCTTCAACCAATGAGGTTAGGCTCTTCTTTGAAATTGATATAATCATTTCAAGCCCTTATTTGAAACAATTTCAACTTCAAGCATTATTTGAAAAAATGATATCACTTCATGTCTTTATCTAAAATAATGTCCACTTTATGTTCATATTATAGAATTGAGAACTTCATGTCCTTTATTTGGAATTTTCCTTAATTTTTAAGGAAAAAGCCACAAATAACTTTAAACTTTGTTCAATGACACATTTATCGCAAATTATTTCATGTGACATCAAACACGTCAAACTTCTATCCGTTCGATACATTTATCCCAAACTTTTAGTAGTATAAAATATTTTCTACAAAATTTTTGATCTAATTTTAGTGCCCCATTCTCGACATTAGATGAATTCACAGATGACTAATAATTTAGCTTCTATGTTTGATCTTTAGTCCAATCAAAGGGTATGGAGCCAGTCCATCGAGTAAGAGCGAAACATTTTTTGCACACCAACTGATTTCGGCTTACCATAAGTAAATGTATCGTACGAATATGGTTGAAATGCAAAATCACATCTAAGAAATGGAAAAACTGAGAAAGGAGAAAATAAAGGAAAAGATCATTATCGAATCTCCCAAGCCTACAAAGGAGGATCTTGACCAACAAATGATGGTATCATATATGTACAAGTTTGTGTCAAAAAATAATTTATAGTAAATGTGGCATTGGACAAAGTTTAAGTTTTTTTTTTTTTGGCTCTTACCTTAATTTTTATAATGTAAATAAGGCATTATTTTAAAATTTTTGTGATAAAAAAATGGGATCAATTTCTTTTAGCAATTTCCACATTATTTTTATTCATAATACTTTAATATAATTTGATCCTTGGTCATCTTGTCATTCCATTAATTTAGTAAGAGTGGCAACAGGAGTGGCAATCCCAACCTTAGTTGCTTGACCCGCAGGTTCCAATCGGATTGTCGATGCGTGCGGACGCATCCCATAAGTATTTTAGCAAAAAAAAAAAAAAGAAAAAAAAAAAAGATCAGGGGCTAGAGAAAGTGGAAAATCTTGATGATAAAGAGGCTTAGCCCTAGCTCGATCGCCGGCAAGGGCGGGCCTAATTGAGCAAGTGACGGCTTGCTTGTCCTCACTCGACAATGGCGTTGCTATTGAGTGCCAGCCCTCATCTGGCGGTTACAAGACCCTCACTTGATGGCAATGAGCTATGATCACGTGACAGCCAATGCCTTGGAAAAAATTATCCTAAAAATATTAAACTTATTATACTTTTACTAGTTCAATTCTAAACATTTTAATTTTGTTAATTGAGTCATAAACATTTTTATTAATTGAGTCTATCTAACCGATTTTGATCAAAAATCTTTAACATGCATGCCCATTATCTTATGTGGCATGGATGGCATTAATGTCATTTTTCATTTTCTTTTCTTTTCCCTCTTTTCTTTTTACAAGGATCTAGCACCAAACCCTCACCAACTTCTATGCAAGAGCAACGAAGCCCTCATCAACCATCAAAGAGGGTCAAGGTGCCCTTGTCCATGACTACTAGATTGCAAGTTAGCTACCAAGATCGCTCAAGCTTGATCTCTGGTTGTTAGATCTCGAGTTTACATTTGTCTCCCTCTTTTCTTTTTTTTTTTAATTGTGGCTACTAAGGGACAATGCCTCCACCTTGATTGCTAGATCTCGAGCTTGCAGCTATCATGGGGCAACTCTCATCAGTCATAAGTAAAAAAGAAAAAAGGAAAGAGAGGAGAGAAGAAAACAAAAAATTCAAAAACATATTAAAATATTATTAAAAATTATCAACGTTCGGTATCTTATCGGTCCACTTTTAGTTACAGTCCACTTTCGGGAATTTCTAGCTAAAATCAATTGGATAAATTTAATTGGCAAAATGTGAAAAGTTTCAAGACTTATTTGACAAAATTAAAAAAATTATGACTGAATTAGCAAAGTATAATAAATTTAAGATTTGTCGGGTAATTTTTCCAATCGCCTTTTTTTTTTTTTGTTCAGCCCAATTGCCTTGTCGAACTCCGAAAGGGCACCCGAGGCGAGTTTGTTGACCTTTGTGCTCGTGATCGAGCAGACGGAGTAATATTCTCCGGCCTGATTGGAAATATTCCCTCTAGCATTGTCTAATGTTAATTTCCACTACGTGAGATCAACGGCGAAGATTCGCTCGTGCCTTCCCATAAAAAAAGTCAAAACTGATACTTGAAAGAACGGACGGATGCGCATGCTCAACTGCTCGTTAGTTTAGTAGTTGAAGCATTGCTCTCACCAACCAACCATCCATGTCCAAGCCCCACGGGTTTTTCATTCTTAATTGGAATAAGGACATCAAAAGTCTTAAAAATTTATTGCGAAAATGCAATTGAATCTTAAAATTTTAAAAAGTGTAATTAAATCATAAATTTTGTCGTTAAAATGCAATCGAATTATAAATTTTGTCAAATTGATCAAATCAAGTCCTTCCGTTGATTATACTTTTTGGAAATTTTAGAATTAGATTGCACATTCATGACAAGTTTGAAAGTCCCAAAAATTGTTACGAAAATGTAATTGAATTCTAAAATTTTCAGAAAATACAACTAAGTCGTAAAACTTATCGCAAAAGTGCAATCGGGTTTTAAAATTTTGAAAAAGTATAATCAAGTCTTAAGTTTTGAATTTAGATGAATCCAATCAAGCCATTCCGTTGATTATACATTTTCATGTTTTAAGACTTGATTGCACTTTTATGATAAGTTTTGGGACTTAATTGAATTTTTTGAAAGTTTTAGAACTCGATTGTATTTTCATAATAAATTTTAGGACTCAACTGCATTTTTCGAAAGTTTCATGACTCATCTACACTTTTTCTAGTGCACTTATCCTTTTTGAATTCACGGGCTTGCTGAATTATGTAATATTTAATTTGAACGTATACTTTATGTTGCACGATGACATAATATTTTCAATTGGGATGCATTTTCTGTCCAATTCTTCGTGGGATGAAATTCTTTTTCCATTAATCTTGTGAATGATGGATTGCAAGTATGGGCACCGCCTATGTTAAGAAAAAGTTGACCTGATGTAGCATGATTAACAAGTCTAGGATTCAGACGACATCCACAAAAAGATGTAATAATGCTCCCGTGGCATGATTAAAAAGTTGACCCGATGTAAAAATAGCGGTCTTTTACATATCCCAAGTGTCTTTTTCAAAAATTGATATCAAATTTTATAAGGTTCAAAAAATAAGAAAGAATTCCAATGATGACATGAAGTGTTCTTATTTAGATTTTCCTAAATAAGGGTTTGAAGTTATATGTTAGTTTCAAAAAAAATGGCATGACCTCAAAGCTAATCAAGGGCATTTCCATCGTTTTACTTTTTTATTTTATTTTCTTTCTTCTTTCTTTTTTTCCTTTTTCTGCTTTTTCTTTCCAAAAAAGACTAACTGAAAAGAACAAAAGGCTAAATTTTTTTTAAAAAAAATACAGGCGGAGGTCTGGCAGCCCTCCCATCTGTTTTTATAATAATTATTTTTGTTCTATTTTTTTCTTTTTTGAGTTTGTTTTTTATGGAATGAAAAATAGAAAAAGCAAAAATAAAAGTTAAATGACGGAAATGCCCTTGGACGGCTTGTGAGGTCAGGCCATGTTTTGAAATTGATATGTCGCTTAAGACTCTTATTTGAAATAAGGCCAACTTCAGAATCTTGTTTGAGAAAACGATAGTGTTTCATGCCCTTTTTTAAAAAAATATTTACTTCATTAGGTTTTTATTTAAAAAAACGATGGCACTTCAAACCCTTAATTGAAATTTTCCTAAAAAATAATGCTTGCAGTCATCATTTAATAAATGATAATTGGATAACCGTGCTTACTTATTTTATCTTCCAATCAAATTAATTTTGGTTGAACCTAATGAGTCATCGATGTTTCTCGAATCTACCGACAGTGACTTGACTAGCATCACTCAACTATCAATTGATCGATAAAGACCGCTCCCAACTAATTTACCTATCTAGTTGACTTAATTCCAATAGTTTCCCACTGACAACGTCGGGGTTTGGCTATGGATTGTATCCAAAACCGAATATCAAATCGCATGCACCAGTCAACATAGCACCAACTCCGTCCCCTTATCGATGCCGACATATTCTGTTGCTCAGTCGATACTCAGTTGGCATTCGCTCCTTGTCGTCGATAACTTGGTTTGTCACCTCGGCTTGACTAAGCCAATGTCGAATTCAAAGACATATAATCCATATAAAATCGATGTCGTCAATTGTTTATAACCATTTAACTCGTATATTAGTTGGCATTTTTAAGGGTGCGAACTAGTGGTGAGAACTTCCTAAATATATTCAGACTACTAAGGAGACCTCTTTGGTCCTGGAAAAAATGCTATTTTGTTAAGTGTAAAATTTCCTTTTGAAATCAAAATTATGAAAAATGAAAAGGAAGCTTGTGCTCATCAAAATTTATAGGGTTAATATATCTATCAAACTAGTATATCTATAACAATTTTACCTTTTTACTATTAAATTACTGAGCTGAACGACAAGTACAATTGACCTACATACCAATTTGGAATTTTATCTTTCTTTTGTCGTATATGTACTAAATTATAACTTTTCATGATATTAATCTAATCATCGAATTAGATGGCATGTGTCAATCGAAGTTTTACCCTCTATTTGTAATAGGTCACCAGTTTGTGATTTTTTATGATATAACCAATTTAACAAAAACTAATGGAGGGATAAATTTGTTATGAGTATACCGATTTAAAATTTTTCATAGTCAAAAATTATTTTGAGATAAATTAATCACAGATATATCAGTTTGAAATTTTCATAGTACTAACTAATAGGCTTTTCTTTGAACATTCTCACTCTCCCTCTCCGTTTTGAAATGAAAACCTGAAATAACAAAAAGAAGTTGCTGCATCAGCTCAGCCAAACTCGCTCACACTATGTATAAATACATTTGCACCCGCAGACCCAAACTTTAGGACAATCTGCCCCCTGTTATGCCACAGCGAAAGAACACTGAATACAAAGTCCTCAAAAATGGCAATGAACTCGGCATTTTCCATTGAAAATTAACAAAAAATCATCGTCATTTGTTACCGTGGACAAGGGACTGCGTTTCTCCAACTTTTTTTGGCAACAGAATAGATCATGCATCCCACCATTTTCATAGATTTAGACAGCAGATCAGCCATTGTAGGGTAACCTGGAGAAAAAGGTTAAGAAAAGTTGTTTAAGGTTAGTTCAGGAGACGGACCATATTTTTGCCCCAGAGACAACCGATGAATAAATGGTCTTACCCCAACTTAAGGGAAATGTCAGAGCAATCGTCCTCCTGAGGAGGACCGCTGCTGGAGTTGCAGACGTTAGTGACGGACTCTGACGAGACGCCTTCTTCATTAATGATCTCTGAATCAGTGGCGGCATTTTTCCGGCCCGAAATTTCGGTAACCTGACCCAGACATTCATAGACATTCATAATGCCATCAGCAAAAAATTGCATGGATAATTTGAGTTCACCAACTACAGGGACAGTTAACTCTAGGACCATTTGCATACCTGTTGCTTTAGTCTCTTGTTTTCTTCCATCAGTTTGGTTCCCTGAAACAATGTGAGGTCCAGAAAGAGTGATATAAATATGCATTCTACCAAGTGTTCTTGCAGCAAGGAATGTCCCATTTGCTGTATACCACAAACAAATCGCCACAACAAACTCTTGACCTTGAACAGTTAAAATGACAGAAGTGAATGATTCCCATCTGACTGTTTATTCAATTATTTGTTTTTTGCAATGACAGTTGATCCTGATGGAGTATTTATCAAGTCGTCTTTTGTTTGATAAGGAACTGTGTACTGCACACTTTGTGATGTCCTAAGAATTCATACACCCAATTAAGTATCCTCATTTTGATGACCTGTTGAAAGATTACAATGAACAATGACTGTTGATGTTTTCCGCCACTACACGTACATTACAAAGAAGACTCCTCTTGTCATAACTCCACTAATGCAAACACTGAACCACCAACCACTTAGCAGCAGAATCCAACCCACTCGTTTTCATAAAGAGCAAAAGTGAACATAATTCAGGAACCTCACCTTTTGTTGAAGGCCAGTGATCTCTTTCATGATCTTTTCGCCCTGAAATAAACCAAGAACACAAAGTCAGAAGGCAACATATTTTATGAAGCACATTAAATCAGAGAAAACATTAATGTATCTGCTAGAAGGTAACAGATTTCACAAAGCATATTGGGTAGTGAGCTCAATGATATGTCTGCAACTAAGTATCTCATGACCTTCTTTTCTATTACACAAGTCAACCCAGCTTCAAGTGATTTCTCTAGCTGCTGCAGTTCATCGATATTTAGTCCTTGGAGCTCTTCCCCTCTCATCTGCCTGCCAAACAGAGTGTTTCACATTGCACATCGTCTACAGTTAGAAGTGCATGACCTATAGATTTGTACCTCAATTGGTGGCTTTTGTCTGCAACTTCCTTGCTTAACCTGGAGTAGTTGCTGTTTTCTACTAACTGCATAAGGAGAAAGAACAGAATCAATATGAAAATCCAGAAGCAACACTAGAAGAAAAATATGCCAATTCCTTTCCCACTTTTTTATTAAGAAGGAAGTAGACTGATCATTCAAAGATAGATGACTGATTAAACAATTCATAATACACAGGTCCGGAAACAAATGACAGGGCCTTGAAAATTCGAAAGCTGGCACATGGTCATTCAACTAGTGGACTTGTAAGCTGATTGGTATGAGTATTCCCTCAAAAATTTAATCTTTAACGAGGACAAGAATTTTTATCCAATGAAACTGATTATACATTCAAACTCCGGAAGAGGGTGAATCAATTCTTATTTTTTGCTGAATTGAAAAATCTTGAGCAAATTTTTCCCATAAGGAATTGAATGGGTCAATGAATTATTGAGAGAGAGAGAGAGAGAGAGAACCTGCAGCTCAAGTGATGGTTGATCCAATTTCTCAAGATTCTTGGACTGCAAATGATGTCGTTCAAGAATTTCCTTCATGCTTCATAATGCAAAAAGTTCAACAGGCCGAAACATAACTGGATGAAAGATATAAATAGCTAGTTTTCAAGTTACAGATTCCATCAGCAGTTGAGACACACATATGTTCAATGCAGTATTCATGTAGGAACTCTAATTCCACAGAACTATGTGGAAGCATAGCCGAGTCGTACTCTGGCTCATTTTTCCATAAAGGTTACTCAGACAAAGATGCGGAAGCAAATACTAGTTATATCACTTCAGTTTTCCACTATGAATGAAACTTATCCACAGAGTACTCTTTGATCATCGAGGACATTCAAAAAGCATTCATTCATCCAAACATGCTGAGTTCAGCAGTCTTGACGTCTCAGTTAGCACATTGTGTGTGTTTATTGTTAGGAAGACGTTTGGGACATTAGAGATTGCAAATGCTTATGTAATTTCACGTGTGCTTTATTGATGAAATTGACACAAAAGTAGCATGAAAATATCAAGAGTGTATACAACATCATCAACCCAAACTCCATTACCCAAGACTGCCTGCCGACTTCTTCATATGAATATTGATCCCTCCATATTCTTTCCACTTTTAAGAAGTTCGGTAAAAGGGAAGAGGGCCACAATGGAGCTGTTCCAATCCCATTACTTTTCCTTATTTAAGTGCACTTTACTAGATGCCAAAAGCACATTCCAGATGGAACTCCCATTCCTCTAGCACAGGAATTAGGCGATTCCACTCCCTCTTAACAAAAGTAATAATTATTGATTCCAAATATATTATCATTTTTCTACATCTTCATATTTCCCCAGTACTTCTTGGTCACACGTTTCTCTTTCCATTCCTTTTCTCCCTCGGCTCCATTTTCATCTCATGCTTCATTTCATTGGACCTAGCATATGGTTAAATTGTTTCTTAACAAAGCAAAGATGTAATCCCTTGGAGGGCACTTTTCCTTCATCAAATCTCTTGAGGGGTGTTGCTGGAGGCATAAAGTTTCTCTTTTTGGCCTCTTCAATATAGTCACGACAAACAATATGACAGATGCTATATGTTTCTATTGTTGCAGCATGAAAGCATAGATTTCAATATTTTCCATTCAAGCTGACTTCTCGGCCTTTTCCCAATACAAAACTTGCAATGCAGATATGTCCAGAGTTTCATAATTGCAACTTTCAAGCTCAGAAAGGAAAGGAATTTGGACAAGAACAATTGTGACCGATGTTTAGAACAGTGTTGTCACCACTTTTGCTTTCTCCAAGTCTTGGAAAGCCTATCCAATGATACGACTTAATTCTAACTTCCCACAATATAGGAAGGCAAAAAATGTTCAACATTACTCGTATCTAGAACAAAATAAATATTTCACCAACTAGTTTGGTGGACTACAAGTAGTTGTCTCAGGATCATTTATCTATGTATTAATAAAGACAGATGCTCCAAAAGACCAAATTCCAATGGAAGCATCTTCAAGCAGCAAAAATTTCAATGAAAAGTAGTCAGAAGGAGAACTAAAGTTCCATACCCATGACAAAGATCAGAAAGTACAAAGCATAAGTCGATCTCCTCATCTTATGTTGTCCCTAAGCCTAAGTGGCTCATCCAAGTCTCAAACTGATTTGCATTGCATTTATGATGGTGTAAAACCTCTCATGTTTCACAATTACCACATCATATCTATGAACCTTCCTTAAACATCAATAAGCAATTGCAAAAGAGATCAGAAATGTCGAGCACATTTGCAAGTTCAAATGTGTGACTAGTAATGAATTACCATGTCAAATTCAACATATTCATGAAAGAGAAGTGTCACTCCACATAATTCTTATAGATTGATCAATTTCACTATCACAAGTCCAAGAACTAAGACCTAGATGAGTTTTCATTGAAGAGATCAAATAAAGCACACATGTCCTGCTGGATAAATTATTCTATTTATCGTATCTTGTGACACTTCCCACCATTATCTACTAATTCACATCATTGTAAAAAATAGATCATGATCTCAGACATATGAACGGCATGAAATGCTAACTAGCAAAGGCATGGAGATCTGATGATTAGAGCACCGGAAATACCAGATAATGGATTCAATAGTTTTCCTGTACTTCAGTAAAGACTCGATGGTTTCAAATTCTCATAAGCATTACGTTTGATCCTCACAAGCTGGCAATTTATCTTAATCAGAATTTGCAACCAAACTTTGTTTATCAAGTGCTATCTCAGCTTTCCTATCATATTTCCATCAAAGTGCAATAATATTGAGATAGATACCTAACCAATGTGGACATTCAATAGTTCCCATTCAATTGATGCCTTTGGCACTTCCAACAGCAGCTCTAAGCATGCATTACCTTCTAGATTTCCCAAGCAAAGAGGGACCTGGTGGAGGATACATTTCCTACCATAGCGCATTACCTTCTAGATTTCCCAAGCAAAGGGGGACCTGGTGGAGAATACATTTCCTACCATAGTGCATAGCTTCGATAAGCCAAAGTCAAAGATCAAAATCTTAAAGTCCCATCTCCCAAATAGTTACTAGTGACAAAGTGCATTCTATACAAACTTTACTTCTATTCGTTTCGCTCATCTGCTAATTTGCAGGCTCCTGCATAGAAGGATCAATCAGTCAAGAGCATTTACATAAGATCTCCAGGTAACTTAGCATTCCTCATCCCAACCTCCCCCATCCCCTCCCCAACAAAAAAGAGAAAAAGAAAATCAGATGACGACATTTTATATTGCTCACTCAATATTCTAAGTGGAATGAGGGATTATTCAGAATCCAACACTATGGCATAAAGGTTCACATAGTCATAGCTGGTACTTTCTTTTCAAGAAGAGAAATGCCTAAATCTTAATTTCTGCAAGTATCTCAAGGATGCTTCATATAACTATACCTCTAAGCTTGATCACTAACATTACCTCAAGGATGCAACTCTTAATTTCTTCTTCAATCTCATAATCTATTTTATTTAGATATGTCCAACCGCGTGACCACATTTTGCTATAGTACTTGATTGTTCTCACTTTAAAGGTTCTATAAGCCCTTTAAGTATCTTCCAATGAGAAAACCCTACCCATCACCATATTCTTCATGTTCAAAAGAATTTCACATATTTTCCAGAAAAACCCAATGTACCTCAATGGAAAAGGATATAAAAGTCTCAGAAGTAGCCTTCTTCATGCATTTTTCATCCATATCTTCTCCCACACCGTCCATTGTCTTGCCAAGTCCTTCTCAACCACTCTCTCTAGTGATACTTTCATATTTTTCAGACACACAAGACAACTAGCTAAATGACAAACCAAGAGAGACACATACATACTCTCTAAATCCAAATAATTATTTCCTTCATCAAACAAACCCTGTCTGAGCAACAATGTTTCATGGTTTTATGATAACTGGTGAAAGGGAAGAATACCCCCTCTTGAATTAAAAACATAAACTTGCACATGAAATCCAATAAAAGAAACCAAATTCACAATCAGCTTAGGTGCATATGAGAAACACCCATCACAGTATTATTTAAGTCTGATGAAATCCAGACTTCAACCTCCCACCACTACTAGCCTATATTTGTGAACTTACTGCACGATATCATTCTAGCATTATCACCTCGATTTTCGTGACAATTTAGCATTCCAACGAGAAACAAACACCTAAGTTGCATATAATATACCACTAGAAATTATTTATTTAATGCATCACATTTTCTCCCACTCTATAATCGGATGTGCAGTCTAGAATAAAGAAAACCCAACGGTGACACTGGTGAGTGATAAGATTAGAACCTTAACACACTTGGAAGACTATAAGCTCCCACAAATTAACATTTAAAGTAAGATGAAATATTATAGAGGAAAAAGAAGGAAGAGGGAAATATCACCTTGAACTGCAGTACTCGAAGAGTTTTCCAGAAGAAGAGAAGATGATGAGAGCGACATCGGCATCGCAAAGCACGGACAGCTCCTCGGCCTTCTTGAAGAGCCCTCTTCGTCGCTTCGAGAAAGTGACTTGCCTCGCCGTCACATTGGCGATCTTCTTGATCTGAATCTTCTCTCTCGCCATTTCTTTTCTCTTTCTCTTTCTTTCTCCTCCTCCTTCTTCACCTTCCTAAAGAAACCCGGAAAAGAAATAAAATAAAAAAGTAGAGCAAGGATATACTTTTCTTTTCACTCTGTCACTCTTCTTATGCACAGAGATAGAGAAAGCAATCGTTAGCAAGCATTTGCCAAAACAACACCACAAAAGGCAAAAAGGAGGCTTTGCTAAAAATGGGTCATGCTTGTAGGAAGAGAGAGAGAGAGAGAGGTACAGGGGGGCAAGAAAATGATGGAGATTTTGCCAAATTTAGCCAAGTATAGAATCTTGGACGCAAACCCTAGTTAGCGAGAGAGACCCATCACAGAGGATACAGACAAAGAGAGCAAGCCATTCGCCCCCACACGCACAACCCAGTTGTGGCGGGGTTGCAGCTTATCAAACGTGCAAGAAAGAGAGAGGAGAAGGGACGAGATTGGCTGGGGGGGTTTTGAGTTTTTGCAGGGCAAAACTTACCAGTTTTGGGCATGTTGGGTTTGATTGGTTTTGGTGCTTTTGCTGGGGTTCGTGGGTTGTGGTCCTTCTTGAGAGGAAGACTCGTGCAGAAAAAGCCACCAATCCAACAATGAGAGAGAGAGTATTCGAGAAAGAAGCAACCTTTGCTTTTTCACTGTCCTTTGGCAACTCTCTTCAGTCTTTTGTACGGCTGCATTGTCATCTTTTTAGCTTCCATCTTTCGTGGTGGTTGCCGCAGATGGGGGCGAACGGCAATAAGGGCCCGTTTGGTTCGGCTTTGGGCAAGAAACGCCCCAAGAAACGCAAATATCCTTAGGTTAAAGGGGTTCCGAAAACGCAAATACCGTTTGGTAAAATAAAATTTTTCATTGCGGTCTGAAAGAAAGAACTTTACTAAAATACCGTTTGGTAAATACTACACTTTGTAAAGCATTTTTACTAAATTTTTATTTTATCTATTTCCGGCGACCCTCCAGGCCAAATCTCGGCCGCCGCCCGGCCACCCCGGCGGCGGTGTCCGGCCGGCTGGGTCAATCTCGGCGGCCGGATCGGCCGCGGACAGCCTCGCCCGAGGTCGCGCGACCTCGGGCGGCGGGCGGCTTGAGGTCGGGCGACCTCGGGCGGTGGTCGATCCGGCCGTCGCCCGGGTCGCCGGGTTCGCGGCCCCGGCGGACGGTCGCCGGGTCGCGCGAACCCAGGGGCGACGGCGCCGTCGCTGCGTCGCCCGGAGTCGCGAACTCGGGCGACGGCGCCTCCGTCGCTGCGTCGCCCGAGGTCGCGAACCCGGGCGACGGTGCGCCCGCGCAACCCTTGGGTTCGCGACCCGCCTCCGTCGCCCGGGCGCGCGACCCAGCGACGGCGCCTCCGTCGCGCAACCTAGGCGACGTCGCTCGGGTTCGCGACCCGCCTCCGTCGCTCGGGCGCGCAACCCAGCGAACACCGCCGGGCGCGCGAACCCGGCGACCCGGCGGCGACGGCGGGCACTGGTCGCGCGACCTTGGGCGGCGGTCGCGCGACCCCGGGCGGCGGTCGGTGGGGTCCGGTGACCCCTCGGCGGCGTTCGCCGGCGTCGGGACCCTTGGCGGCGGTCGTCGGCCTCGTCGGCTCATCGGAGGAGAAGATGAACAAGATGCAGGGTGAACAGTCATTTGCATTTGGAAGATCGCAACTTCCCAAAGCGACTCCGGGACCTCCCTGACTAAAGCGCCTTGGACTTTCGCTTTGGAGCATCAGGTGTATTTGGCCAAAGTCCTCAAAAACCGAACCAAACATGTTTGTATTTTGCCAAGGGCTTTCGGTGGCTGAAAGCCCCTCAAGCAAGTTCGTACCAAACATGGCCTAAATTAATTGGATCCGATTCGATGTCGAGGGGACTTTGCGTGGAGGAGTTGGCGCTTCCCGCAGTTTGTTCGTCATTTAATATTGCACGACAGGAACGTGTGTCCCTTCATCTTATTCAGGAGACAAGTAGAAAGAGATTGTGTATGTTTGTGTATAATGTTACCCAATGTGTTTCTAGGCTCCAGTTCAATTTACATAATAGGGTTTGCATTGGTTAAAATTGAGCCAATCCACCCCCAATTTGTCACCATAAAAGATGGATTCTCAAAAGGAAAGAAAAAAAAGTAATATCAAGAGGCCCCCCGATTTTGTGAAAGTGCATGGTTGCCCTAATGACAGATCACTAGCCCGTGTTCTGTTGTCGATCGGCCTCCTATGCGTCTAGGTTGGGCTATGATCATCGTTGATCTTACCCCCATTTGTCATCGAACGATTTTCTCCCTTGTCATCTTCGTTCAGCCCACCCCTTCATTGGCCTACCCTAAATTGCCATTGGTCTATTCCATGTGCTAGATGATCAATGTCGGCTTGTAATAAGGCCTTCATCTAGGCCACTCGATCTTATAGAACATCATCAATTTGTCATAGGCGATCACCTATCTATCTCAAATTAGTGCACATCTACTAACTCTGACCATCAATTTTGAGTCGCTTTCAATTGTTCCATGCTCAGCATTTGCTAATCCTCGATCATTGTCATTAAATACGACAGGAGGGTCCCAAATCGATAGTTGCTCTGCTAAGATACAAATCATAGGCGTGATTGAATACCTTTTTTTTTTTTGGTCGTGGTGATTGAATACCCTTAAACATAATTTAGGTGAAAACGAAACTCAAAAATTGGCACGTCTTTGAATTTTCTTCTTCTTCTTTTTTGGTTCTTTTTTAAATTGGGAATTACCAATAGTAAGATAATACACTGAAGTAGACGGCTCCATTTCATTTTAAAAAGGAAAAAAATCCAACTTACGGCCCAAAGCACACTGCGGGCCCACTTTCCTCGTGAGATTGGTACTCGACAGACACTATATATATATATATATATATATTTTAACGACATCTTTTAATGGACTTCGAGAAAAATCTGAAATTCGTGGTCCTAGGGCTAGCTAGGAGGCCTACGGGCGCCCACTTGTATCAAACTGGGCATGGGACGCCCCACTTAATTTTCATATATTAAATAATTCTCTCGTTGAGAATATATAAATTATAACACAATTTTTTTTTGGTTTGGCGATTGACTAACTACATTTACACAGTAGAGAGCAGCGAATAATGGCGGTTTTCAAATTTTCTTTTTTTTTTAGTTCCAGATGGCGAAAAGTAGCCCTTGGATTCATCGAAAATGGTTACGGGTAATTATCATAAATTGTATTTTGAGATAACTTAGGTGGAGAGACGAAAAGATGAATCTCTTCCTTAAAGAGTGGTATAGACTAATCATGTTTGGTTCTAGAAAATTTAGGAAGGTTTTTATGTTCGAGTTTATATTATTGTCTTAGAGTGAAAAAAATACTAAGGGCTCGTTGGAGGAAGCTCCCTCTACCCACCATTTTGATTAATCAGTTAAAAGTTTTAGACATCAATCACATGCGATATAATATCGTGGCTGTAAACCCATTAATTAGGGGATGGTTGGAGAAATGTTTTTAAGTATTGTCCAAAAGACTAACATAAGGCATCAATGATTTAGTGTGATACACGCATCAAATACGTATGTCACACAAATCTTCAACTCCTCATGCTATACACCACTGAAACAAAATTGTCATTATCTAGCATAAATGAGAAGGCACGGTTCACAACTTCTTTTTCCAATCTATGTTGCCTATCGCATTTGTCTTTTAACCAATGATGTAATACTTTCACACAATTAGAAACAAATAGCATGTTTGGTACAATTTTCTCTTAATAATAGCACATGTGAAAAGGGTGCCTTTTACTTTTATGAAGTGTTTGGTAAATCACTCACAATCATGGTATTCTCATTAGTTGGGGAAAAATACCCAAAAAAATGCTAAACATATTGCATTGATATCAATTCAGTCTTAAACTTTTCAATTGAATTAATTTAGTTTTAAATCTTTACACATGGGTATCAAATCAATTTATCTGTCCAATTTTGGCCAGACGGCACTAACATGGGCGCTGGGCTATGCCGATTATCCAGTCAACACGGATATGGCAATTTTTAAATATTTTTATTATCTTTTTCCTTTTCCTTTTCCTTTTCTTTTTTTCTCTTCTTCTTCCTTGGCTTCCTCTCCATGCAACCACTAGTGAGGGCCGCGAAGCCTTCGCCCTTGGCAAACACCACCATGGCCTCGCCAGTCGCAAGTGACGCCGCCTTCGCCCACAACAAGCCCATGGTAGCAAGGTTGGCCTCGCCTAAATTTGGGTGATGCTGCCTTCACCCACAACAAGCCCATGGTAGCGAGGTTGGCCTCGCCTAGATTTGGGTGAAACCGCCTTGCCCAGTGGCTAGTGAGGCTCTGAGCCTCATCGGAGCCTCACTAACGGTTGCGTGAAGAGAAAGCCCAAGGGAGGAGAAGAGAAAAAAGAAAAGAAAAGGAAAATAAAAAATTTTGAACAAAAAAATTAAAAATTGCCATATCAGCGTTGGCTGGATGACTAGCACCAGCCAGCGTCTACATCAGCATCCACTGGCCAAAATTGACTTGATGGACTAAATTGGTACTGATATGCAAAAGTTTAGGATTAAATTGATCCAATTAAAAAGTTTATGACTGAATTGGTACAATTGCAATAGATTTAGGACTTTTTTAGTACTTTTCCCTCATTAATTGCACAAGCTTATAGCGGCTTTAATAATCTAAATTACCAAACTTCAAGGTATTACGTCTAGAAAACATTAATTTTCAATCTAACCAAGCTATTTTGTTGGTGAGTTTAGGCGCACCCTAGATGGATATTGATAATGCGGCAAAGGGTTATCTCCCTCTGCATCTCTAGTGACACAATCTCGTCTCTCTTGCTGTAGTGTCAACGGCGTCCCCGGCCGCATGATCCGCCGCCGTTGTCTTCGATGCTTGGTTTTACCCATCGCCATGCTTTATTGTGGGGCCGCCGAATGGCCACGGCCTCAAATCCACTCGATCAGAGGTTTCGGTTGCATGATTAAATGAGAGAGAGAGAGAGAGAGTAGTGAGGCGTTTGGTGGCGATGGTGGGAGGTTGCGACTCCACATCTGCCATGATGGAGCTTTGGCAATGGCGGTAGCCAGGAGGATCTAGTGATGCTTTTAGGCATAAGTACAGCGGGAGTGTCAAAACTTGGCACGGAGGGACACTTAAGTGCCAAAAGTTACAAACGGTACATTTAAGTGCCACTTTAATAAAAAAATGGATCACTTCAGTACCAAGTCGTCGGAACCCTACCGGAAATCCCGAATGGCAATTTTTTATTAATTTTCTTGCCTACATGGCTCACTCGGAAACCGAGTCGGCGAAAAATTAAAAATATATATTATTATAAATTGATTTTATTAAATAAAAAAGAGAGAAGAAAAGGATTGGCGAGGGCCGTGTAGCCCTTGCTGCTGCCGTCGTCGCCGCCCCACCCTCGCCAAGAAGGGCCTAGGTGACGATGGGCGAGGGTCGCCGGGGTCGGCGGGCCCGGCCGGTGGCCGGCGACCCGGCCGGCTTGCGGCGAGGGCTTGCGGGCCCTCGCCCGGCCAAGGGGCGCGACCTTGGCCAACCCTCGCCCCTTGTCATCGGCCCTTCCGGCGACGGCGGCGGCGGCGAGGGCTAGACGACGGCGGCGGCGAGGGCTACACGGCCCTCAACAATCCCCTTCTTCTCTTTTTTTTTTTTTAAATAAAATTGATTTTAATTTTTAAAATCGACGTGGACAATTTTTTAAAAAAAAAAAAATTACCACATGGATTTTTTATTTTGAAAAAAATGCTCACAAGAAATGAAGTCACCGAAAAATGGACACGTGGTAGTTTGGCCGGAATTTTTCGCCGTTGACACTTAACTGATCCCTTTTGTTCCGATTTTGGCACTTAAGTGTACCTTTTGTAACTTTCCCCCGTGCCAAGTTTTGGCACTTCAGGGGTCCGTACCTCGATGCTTTTACTATTGTCAATATTTCGAATCCTGAAAATAGAGGTTGGAAGAGGATGAAGGCATGAATATGATTAAGAGAAAAACATAAGGTTGAAATTAGCCAAAAAAAAAAATATATTAAAGCTACAATCTACTTGCAAAGGCCGTAATTCAAAGTGGAAAATCCGGGAGAATATTTTCATTGATGGTGAAGCTTATTCCTGATAACAATTGTCAATTTACTTCACTAAAGTTTTATTGTACACGATTTTAAAAAAAAATTACTAAGTAATAATTCGTTATGAAGTCACATTAAGGCTCTGTTTATTTTGCGAGAAAATGAGTGATTTAAAAAATATTTTCCAAAAAATGATCGTTTGCATTGTTTGAAATTATCGGTTATTGAAAAATGTTTTGCTACTGATAACAATTTATGTATAGATATTTTCATAATTAATGAAAATATTTATCATTCATTTATCTTTATAAGTACCATAAATGATTATTTTTTTGAAAAATATTTTTCAAATTTTTCGTTTTATGCGAAATAAACAGAGCTCAAGTTTTTATTGTCTTTTTTTTTTTTTGTCTCTTGCACTTTTACATGGAAAGATCATACCTTTTTCTTCTTTTCATTTTTATGGGTGGATCTTAGGAGCATGAAAGAACAAAGACTATTTGCACGAGCCATTCAATATTTATGGACGCTAATTACACAAATGACGATCTGAAGAACTTGTTAAGTGCCATTATTCAATCGCACATGCACTTCCAATTGCCACAAATCCTAATTCGGATCAAATGAGATGTAACTTTCAGGAAATATGTCTTCTTGCTTTCTGAATTTAATGGGATTTTTCATTTTATTTTTTAGCACTCTCCATGTGTGGCCCGCATGTGGGCTCGGCTAATTATCACATTGTCGTGGGCTTCGTCCAGATATTCCAATCCCACGTGTGCTTCCAATTATTTTTCTGTGTGTACATACAACGACAGGTGCAGAGACGCCGTCGACAAACCCATTTGCCGTCAAACAATTTTCTCCCTAGTCACCATTGGTCTATTCCACGTACTAGATGATCAATGTCGGCTTGTAATAAGGTCTTCATTTAGGCCACTCGATCTTATAGAACATCATCAGTTTGTCATTGGCGATCGCCTATCTATCTCAAATTAGTGCACGTCTACTAATTCCGACTGTCGATTTTGAGTCGCTTCCAATTGTTCCATGCTCAGGATTTGCTAATCCTCGATTGCTGTCATTGAATACCACCGGAGGGTCCCAAATTGATAATTGCTCTGCTAAGATACAAATCATAGGCATGATCGAATACCCTTTGACATAATTTAGGTGAAAACCAAAATAAAAAAATTGGCATTTTCAAACAAAGGGCGTCTTTGAATTTTTTTTTGTTGTTCTTTTTTAAATTGGGAATTACCAATAGTAAGATAATACAGTGGAGTAGACGGCTCCATTTCATTTTAAAAAGGAAGAAAATCCAGGAGCATTATGAACTTACGGCCCAAAGCACACTGCGGGCCCACTTTCCTCCTGAGATTGGTACTCGACAAACTATATATATATATATATATATTTTTTAACGACATCTTTTAATGGACTTCGAGAAAATTCTGAAATTCGTGGTCCTGGGGCTAGCTAGGAGGCCACCCCCAGGGCGCCTTACGCGTGCCCACTTGTATCAAATTGGGCATGGGATGCCCCCACTTAATTTTCACATATTAAATAATTCTCTCGTTGAGAATATATAAATTATAACACCATTTTCTTTTTATTATTATTTTTTGTTTGGCGATTGACTAACTACATTTACACAGTAGAGAGCGGCAAATAATGGTGGTTTTCAATTTTTCTTTTTTTTAGTTCCAGATGACGAAAAATAGCCCTTGGATTCATCAAAAATGGTTACGGGTAATTATCATAAATTGTATTTTGAGATAATTTAGGTGGAGAGACCAAGAGATGAATCTCTTCCTTAAAGAGTGGTATAGACTAATTATGTTTGGTTCTAGAAAATGTTGGAAGGTTTTTATGTTCAAGTTCATATTATTGTCTTAGAGTGAAAAAAACTAAGGGCTCATTGGAGGAAACTAACTCTACCCATCATTTTGATTAATTGGTTAAAAGTTTTAGACATCAATCACATGCGATATAATGTTGTGGCTGTAAACTCATTGATTAGGGGATGGTTGGAGAAATTTTTTTAAGTATTGTCCAGAAAACTAACATAAGGCAATGGAGTAAGACTTCACTAGTTAGGCATTGATGATTTAGTGCGATACACGCATCAAATACATATGTCACACAAGTCTTCAACTCCTCGTGCTATACACCATTGAAACAAACTTGTCATCATCTAGCTTAAAGGAGGACGCGGTTCACAACTTCTTTTGCCAATCTATGATGCCTATCGCTTTTGTCTTTTAACCAATGATGTAATATTTTCACACAATTAGAAACAAAGAGCACGCATGTGAAAAGGGTGCCTTTTACTTTTATGAAGTGTTTGGTAAATCACTCACAATCGTGGTATTCTCATTAGTTGGGGAAAAACATCAAAAAAATCCTAAACATATTGCATTGATATCAATTCAGTTTTAAAATTTTCAATTGAATTAATTTAGTTTTAAATCTTTACACATGGATATCAATTCAATCTATCTGTCCAATTTTGGCTAGACAGCACTAACATGGGTGCCGGGCTATGCCGATTATCCAATCAACGCTAATATGGCAAATTTTAAATATTTTTATTTTTTTTCCTTTTCCTTTTCTTTTTTTTCTCTTCTTCTCCCTTGGCTTGCTCTCCATGCAACCACTAGCGAGGGCCGTGAAGCCTTTGCCCTTGGTGAACACCGTTGTGGCCTTGCCAATCATGAGCGGCCTCACTAGTCGCGAGCAACGCCGCCTTTGCCCACAACAAGCCCGTGGTAGCAAGGCTAGCATTGCCTAGATTTGGGTGATGCTGCCTTCACCCACAACAAGCCCGTGGTAGGCCAGCCTAGATTTGGGTGAAGCCGCCTTGCCCAGTGGCTAGTGAGGCTCTGACCCTCATCAGAGCCTCACTAATGGTTGCGTGAAGAGGAAGCCCAAGGGAGGAGAAGAGAAAAATAAAAGGAAAAGGAAAAATAAAAAAAATGTGAAAAAATTTAAAAATTGTCACATCAGCGTTGGCTAGAAAACTAGAACCAGCCAGCATTTACATTAGCATCCGTTGGCCAAAATTGACTCGATGGACTAAATTGGTACCGATATGCAAAAGTTTAGGATTAAATTAATCCAATTAAAAAGTTTATGACTGAATTAATACCATTGCAATAGATTTATGACTTTTTTAGTACTTTTCTCTCATTATTTGCACAAGCTTACAATAGCTTTAATAACCTAAATTACCAAACTTCAAGGTATTATGTCTAGAAAACATTAATTTTCAATCTAACTTAGCTATTTTGTTGGTGAGTTTAGGCACACCCTAGATGGATATTGATAATGCAGCAAAGGGTTATCTCCCTTTGCATCTCTAGTGACATAGTCTCGTCTCTCTTGCTGTAGTGTCAACGGCGTCCCTGGCCGCATGATCCGTTGCCGCCGTCTTTAGTGCTTGGTTTTACCTATCACCATGCTTTATTGCAGGGCCGCCGAATGGCCACGGCCTTAGATCCACTCGATTAGAGGAGAGAGAGAGAGAGAAGTTTGGCGGCGGTGGTGGGAGGTTGAGACTCCACATCTACCATGATGGAGCTCCGGCAATGGCGGTGGCTAGGAGGATCTGGTGATGCTTTTACTGTTGTCAATATCCCGAATCCTGAAAATCAGACATGGGAAGAGCATGAAGGCATGAATATGATTAAGAGAAAAATATAAGGTTGAAATTAGCCAAAAAAAAATTATATTAAAGCTACAATCTACTTGCAAAGGCCGTAATCCAAAGTGGAAAATACGGGAGAATATTTTATTGATTGTGAAGCTTATTCCTAATAACAATTGTCAATTTACTTCACAAAGTTCTACCCAGTCATTTCGTGAATATTCTACACGATTTTTAAAAATAATTACTAAGTAATAATTTGTTATGAAGTCACATTAAGGAAAAATGTTTATTTGTGAAAAATGAGTGATTTGAAAAATATTTTTCAAAAAATGATCGTCTATATTGTTTGAAATGATTAGTTATTGATAAATACTTTTACTACCGACAACAATTTTTGTATATTTATCATTCATTTATCTTTATAAGTGCCATAAACGATTATGTTTCAAAAAATATTTTTCAAAATTTTCGTTTTATGTGAAATAATCGGAGCTAAAGTTTTTATTGTCTTTTTATTTTATTTTTCTCTTGCACTTTTACATGGAAAGATCATGCCTTTTTCTTCTTTTCATTTTTATGGGTGGATCTTAGGAGCACGAAAGAACAAGGACTATTTGCACGAGCCATTCAATTTTTATGGACGCTAATTACACAAATGAGATGTAACTTTCAGGAAATATGCCTTCTTGCTTTCTGAATTTAATGGAATTTTTTTTCTTTTTTAGCATTCCCCACGTGCGGGGGCCGCACGTGGGGCTCGGCTAAATATCGCAATGTCGCTGTCTTCGTCCGGATATTCCAATCCCACGTGTGCTTCCAATTATTTTTCTTTGTGTATATACAACGACTGGTGCAGAGACGCCGTCGACGAATTTATTATTATTATTATTTTTTCTCAGGTGTATGTTCTTCTCGAGGAGACTCTAATATGTTAATTTCAGTGTAATCAGAAAGAACGGCACGAGCTCTTGTCATTATCATTGAGAGGATAAAAAAGAAAAAGAAAAACGAGTTAACTCGATGATACCTTTAAATTCGACTGGAAGCTTACCCATTATGGATTGGAGATTCAGGTTAACAAAATTTTTGTTTTAGAAATCAATTTATGAGCGGAAATTAATTTTTTATTTATTTTATTTTTCGAATGAGTTTAAGACAAGTAGGCATCAATGTTTGATAATGATATAAAATTTATATTCTCAAAATAGAAAATTCATTTGATAATAATATAAAATATCTCATTCTTAAATGGTGGTAGGACCACCCATGATGGCCAAGCCGTGGACCAAGCAAGAACTCAAGTGGTGCAATGGTGATGGCCAGTAGGGGGCAAGTGATCGACTTCTTCATATCCCAAGAGGCCGTGAAGAAACTCAATATTCGGGACGAGCTGGTTGGCTCAAGGTGGAGGCAGCATGTGGTTGGCGACGATCCATCGCGCATCGAGTCACGATCGGAAGATGTTGTCGGCCATGCAACTCTCGAGAGGAGTTCGGAAGGGTGAGGTGACCTTCCTGGCAACGTTGAAAGTTGAGGAAAATACGGGCAAGGTGGAGGATGTTCCCACCGAGGTGACCCAAATCCTCGACATATTCCAAGACGTGATGCCATCTGAGCTGCCTAAGGAGCTCCCACCTCAAAGGGAGGTGGATCATCGGATCGAGCTAGTACCTGACGCTCGGTGGGCGTTGACTACCAGTCTTGAACAAACTCACCGTGAAGAACAAGTACCCAATCCCTCTCATCGCGGATCTGTTCGATCAACTTGAGGAGCACAACACTTGAGGCAAGTCTTCTAAGTCTTGCGCGAGAACGAGCTGTACGTGAAGCACGATAAGTGTGCTTTTGCCCAAAAGGAAGTTTCTTTCTTGGGGGATTGATTGAAGCAAGCCATGACCAAGGAGTCGATGCTGGTGTTACCCGATCACGCCAAGCCTTATGAGGTAGAGACTGACGCTTTCGATTATGCTATTGGTGGTGTTCTCATGCAGAATGGCCATCCGGTTGCGTTCGAGTCTCGCAAGTTGAACGATACCGGCGTCTGTGCATACCGTTCAAGAGAAGGAGATGACCGCGGTGGTCTATTGCGGACGTGGAGGCACTATCTCCTAGGAGCGGCGAGTTCGAAGCAAGCTCGATGGTAGGATTTCTTGGCGGTCGACTACGTGCTAGAGTACAGCGGGAAGTCTAACTCCGTGGCGGACGCACTAAGTCGAGGCAGCGGCAAACATTGTAAGTCGACCGGATTTGCCCGTGGATCGACCGTATCAAGGAGGGGCTCAAGCACGATCAAAGGCTCAATGCAGATGCGCGGGAGAGCAAGTGATAAAAGCGTGTGCCAACAAGACAAGCTCGAGCAACGATTCTTCCATGGGAGAGTGTTTTCATGGATTTCATCGTCAACCTACCAAAGTCTGAAGGGTGTCGGATGCTTATGGTGGTGGTCAACCGGTTCTCAAAGGACGTGACGTTCGTGCTTGCAACGAAGGATTGCCCGGCCGAGGAGGCAGCCAAGCTCTTCTTAAAGCACGTGGTCACGTACTAGGGAGTACCACAAACGATCGTGAGCGATCGTGATCCCCGAATCACGGGGCGGTTTTGGACGGAACTCTTCAAGTTGCTAGGTTTGGAGTTGAATTTCTCCACGAGTTTGCATCCCCAAACCGACGGTCAGACGGAGCGGACCAATGCACTTTTGGAAATCTACCTTCAGCACTACGTGAGCACAACGCAAGTGCAGGCACGGAGTGATGAGAAGGACAACGGACAGTGATTTGAGAAGGGTTTTGATTTTTCACTTTTAAGTAAAAATTTTAATTTTTGATTTCTATGCCAAATTTATTTCTAGAGTAGAAATTCGTTTTATAAATAGAAAAATGTATGCCAAAAAGTTTAGAGTAGAAATTTGTTTTTTTTTTTTTTTTTCTATAAATAGAAATAAAATGAAATTTGTGATAAATAGAAAAATGAAACTCTCAAACGGATTTACATTCCAAACATTTTCTCGATAACAAAAAAATAGAGAAATAGAAAAATATAAATTTTGTCATGCGCAACCTTAGATGTCAAATGTGATTTCATAATGTTAAATAGGCAAAACCAGATTTTAGCTGAGTTATTCTGATTTAAAGGGATTTTTTCGCAAATTAATGGTACAAGCTTTTTCTAATTATGCATGAATCGCTTGAATAGAAAATCGTACAAATGAAATTGCGCACATTAAGAATTCGGTCACTCTTGAAAAATATATAATTATAGAGTTAATGGATTAATTTGTTTTAAAATAAGCATAATAGGATAAAGAAGTCGAGAATACAAGAATGTGCTAGAGCATTGAGTACAAATTACAAGAAATAATGTAACACTTTAAAAAAAAACCACATTTATTATTTGGAAACTTGCAAAATGCTCCGGGGTGTTCGATAACAAAATCCAATAAAAAATTGAGTTATGAGCACGGAAACAAGATGCGGATCCCCTATCCTACACAGTACCTCCCTCAATATTTTAGACTCCGTTCGTTTTAAGGAAAATAAATGATTTGAAAAAAATTTCTATAAAAATGCTCACTGATATCGCTTATGAACATAAATAAATAGAAAATATTTTCATTATCTACGAAAAATGTTAAATCATAAATTATTGTCAATAATGAAAATTTTTTGAAATTAATTAATTATTTTAGGCGATGTAAGTGTTCATTTTTAAAAGCATATTTCATAAATAGTCATTTTTTGCAAAAGAAACAGAGTTGTAACAAAATCCCAATCATTGATTTATGAAAATAATTTATATTTGTCGAGACACAAAGAGGAGCATCGTGCCGGGTGGAGAAATGAAATGAGTGTGACTTAATTTGTTAGAGAGGCCAGAAATGAAAAATAATTTGAGCTTGGCCCAATACTGGAAGACAGCGACTATTCTAGCCCATACTTATCGGTACAAAAACCTGAACTCAACCAAGCCCATTATAGATCTGAGCCCAATACCAAGAAAAATTCTCTACTTGATGCCATCGTTTAGGCCTTTTCTACTTTGCATTGGTGCATTTAACCCAAAATGTAGGGTGGCAAAGAGAGAGAGAGAGAGAGAGAGAGAGAGAGAGAGAGAGAGAGAGAGAGAGAGGATGTGATGGATATGTCCTTTATATCGTTAAAGCAATGTAGAATGTGATTATTTCTCTTTTAATAGAAGAGTCAAATCACAACATTCTACATCAATTTATTGATAAAAACATTGCTTGTGTTGAGGTTTAAGTGTTTTGCGCCACCTTTTGGGAATGTTGCCTCGAGATGGCTGTGGTATGTTCTCGACACATGTAAAATCCGTCTCTGAGAGATCGATTCGTTCTTTCGTCTAGAGTCGACACAAAAGTTTATTAAGTTGATGTTCCATCATTTGCCTTAGGCTTAGTTTTTGAAAGTGTTGGACACTTTTTGAGCATCCGGCTCATGTTTGGTGATCGTACACGGAGTTCGCTGATGCTAAGGTTCTTTGCACCAAAAGAAACATATGATAGAGGGAGGGCAGCCCTCGGAGATCATATGCAGAGTGTGTTGGCTTCTCTCAAGTAATTTGGGATTTCCTTTCGCAAGGCTTAGCCTACATTCAGATTCACTGAACCTGACTTTGATACCAACTAAGGTTCTCCACAATAAAAAATGCATTGAATGGTGAGACAATGACCAATTTCTTAATCCATATGGGTATTGCATTGGTTATAAATATGTTAATTATATTAAGCAAATAGGTTATAACTGGCTTTAAACATAATATGGGTGTTAAATGGGTTTACAACTTATTTAAACCTAATCCACCTCTATGATTCTTTCTTCATTCTCTTTCATCCTCACTCATGAGACATTCTCACCTCATTTTATGTACAAGTTTTCACAGATTCTCTATCATTTTCTTTTCATTCTCAACTTTTTCTTAATTCCCTTTCATTCTCACTCATGAGATACTTTCATCTCAATTTATGTATGAGTTTTTATAAATTGAGTAAAATATGGAAATGTTTAAATAGCATGGGTCGGATATAAGTTACTAGGTTCACATAAAATGAGTCATAACAAATGAAATGGATTTATTTGGGCTGAAGAATTTTCGATTGACCTGATGATAGAGAGACATTGATTTCTCTAAAGCGACGTGGGATTTCCTCAACTGATCGATCCATCCATAAAGTCCTCCTTTATTTATTGGCTGTTGCCCCATTACAGCTTGGGTGCACTGAGGTATTTATGGTTCAATGATGCAAGCAATTCCAGACATTTCGTGTGCGCTACGCACAGATGTCTTTTGGGTGCAAGCATGTGATATGAATCCTGCAACGACTGTGCACATTATATCGATTGATACCGACACAATGATACGTCCCTATATGCTATAAAAATGTGTGTCCTTGATAAGGACCCGAGTGATAAATATGAAGCGATGGCATCAACAAAAGATTTTGCACGTACGGTACATCTACAGGCAGCATATTTTAGCTCACAAGTCTATTTCGGTTTATCTGGATGATGTTATATAAACATTACCTTATCTGGAAAAAGAAAATGATGTAGCAGACATGTTATGTTTAGCCCTGCGCCTTAGTTATTATCCCATAAATTACATATTTGTTTGCACGTGCATGTAGAACAATGCCAAGATTGGAGGCATAATTTATTCATCTGGGTGCTGTAAACATGGGCTGAAAAATGGTTACCAAGACCATCTCCCAAGTGAATTTGTGACCTCACATTCAGGGTTTTAATGGAAAATCACTGACGTTATGGCGTGCCACATACCGATGAAAAATCGAACAGAAGGATTGCACTGAAATTTTGCACAAAGGCTTAGAATTAAATTGATAAAATTAAAAAGTTTAAAATTAAATCAGTATTTGTACAATCTGTCTAAGATTGATTTGGGAAATTTTCCCAAAATCCAACAAGATCCTATCATCGATAAGTAAATTTCAATACTTAAAACTTATGACAAAAATAAAATTAAGTTCTAAAACATTCAAAAATGCAAAAACCAATGCCTCAAATTTGTCAAGTAGGTGTAATCAAGTCATTTTGTTAACTTTGTTCACCTTCACAAACAAAAATTGCTGACATGTCATTTTTTTTAATTTCTCTCTCCAAGATGGTATTTTTTATTATTTTCTTTTTCAAATTTTACTTACATTAGATTAAACTAATAAAAAGGACAATTTTTTTTTTCTAAGAATCAAGCAAAAAAAAGAAACAATACCTTCCTGAAGCCTGGCGACCCTCACTAGCCGGGGTTATATCTAGTTTAGTTAATTCATTCACGGGTCGGTTAGGTGAAATTTCTTTACGGCGCAAAGCCGGCATTAAAAGAAATGATTTGCTTTTTTTTTTTTTTTTTTTTTGGCAGGTCTTATGGAGGAGAAAATGCAACCATGTACTTGATAATGACCCGGGTGATAAGTGCGGCACCAGAAATGGACAAAAACAAGAGAGTTTGCAGATAGGTGCAATACATTCATTTTCCATGTATAGGTGACCAGTCAATTCAGCATTATTTGGAATGTGCTCTTGATGTGCCATCCCAAAAGAATCTAATCCAGTGGGTCATTTATTTGATTTCTCTCTTATTTTTACCTTATTTATAAAATTACTAAAACATTTCATAAGCGTCAAATCTATCAAGTTATATCATAAGTGGGCACGAGGTCAGGTTCAAAGTCAATTCTAGAAAGAATCCGTTCAGTGGTTGTCGCCTATAATCGACCTAAGATCAGTCTTGCCTTGGTTTCCAAGTTCAGAATTGTTTGTTGGTTTTACGCCAGAACTAATTCCACTTAGGGGTGTGCAAAGGACCACTCAAATTGCCTGGAACTGGACCAAACTGCCCAAGAACTAATGTTCCTAAAGGAACCAGTTTGGTTCTTGAGTGAGTACTAGTCTAGTTTCCTAATTCAAGTGTGGAACGGCCCACCCATCCATCCAGACCGGACCGATAATATATAATATATTTAATTTTTAATTTTTAAAAAATGAAAAATTCTAAATCCTTAGGTTACTTACTAGTTTTTATATTGGATAATTATTTGCTTTTTCCCATTCATAACAAGTTTGGTGAGGATGTTTTCTTGCTTACAAACTTTTTATCATATTAATATTGTTGGTTCATTGGCTCTAACCGAGAGTGTCTTTTATCAGGCGATTCCGTTGTGGAATTCTTTGTTGCATACTATAGTCTTGATGCGTGAAGCTTGGTGGGAATGGAACCATGGACCCATCGGGAAATCGGACCAGACCGACGTTCGGGTTTGCGAGTGGATCTATGGAATCAACGGACAGTTTTCAATTTTAATTTTTCATAACCGCTCCTTAGTAGGCAGTTTCCATGATGGGAACTGTCCACTTGGATCATAATTACTCTTAAATTAACTATTCCTAATCTCGAGCCGAACCGATTTTTAACCACCTAAAGTCAACCAAGCCCGTTAGAGATCTAAGCCCAATGCCGAGAATTTCCCTATTTGATGCCGTCGGTTACTTCTCTCCTGCTCTGCATCGGTGCGTTTATTAAGAAAGTGAAAAATGAATAGGATAAAGTAATATAAAAATGCCATTATTTACCTTTGATAAATGAGTTAAACACGTTTTACTTTGATTTACCGACACAAACAACGCTTGCATCGTGGTTTAAGTGGTTGCTCTGCCCTGAACATTGTTGCCTCTAGGATTGATTCGATTTTTCATCTAGGGTCAATATAAAATTTATCAAGGTAGAAAGTCTAAACCCAAAAGCTTAAATTGATAAGTAAATGGAAATTATATGAATATATAAAGCATTTAGAACTCGTTGTCGCTTGACGTGGGAAATATTTCAACAAGGTTAACATTTTGATTTTTTTTATTTTATTTTCAAAAGTGTTGGAGACTCTTTGGAATGCTTATTGAATTATATGTGGTTTTCGGTTATTACTACGAGCACACATGACAATACCATATGAACACATATGGCAGCCCACGCGTTGCAAAAATCTAATCAAATGCTCGAAATCACTAAGCTATTTGAAGTTATACGTAACAATTGCTTGCTCAAAAGCCAACCATGAAGACCTTAAAGAGGTACAAAGGCCAATTAAATTGTTTGAATTATCAAAAGTGGAGAGAGACTCGAATAAATCAAGGATGCGAGCAATTCGAGACACCTCGTGCATACCATGAATTTGCTTATTTTGGTGCAAACGTGTACTACAAATCCCGCATCGGAAAATGCATTATGACATGGACATCTTAATGTGAAGCAATAGCGTCCATACTCTTGACATTGCTTCACATGGACACTTTGATACGTTCATTAGTGTCCTTGATAATGACCTCAGTGATGAATGTGAAGTGATCGCTTTAACAAAAGCTTTTTTCGGCACGTATGGTACATATTCACATTCCAATTGGTAGATGTTGACCATATTAAATGTCCAAAAGTCAGTTTTGCGATGTTTGATGCCGGAATTGAGCATCTTCAGCATTGAAATGATTCGTTACACCTAATTCCAATAATATTTTTCGATGAGAGGATATGGCTAGCTTAATCAATTATGGTGTAAAGCTGGCCTTGAAAGGATCGATTTGCTTTTCCTAGCGCATCTAAATGGAGGAGAAAATGCAGCAATATTGTCATCCACTTCCATCTTGAACTTTAGTGTCTGTGTCAAATGTCGATTTCACTTTGACAATGGCCCCAGTGATAATTATGAAACATGACATTAAAAGAGTTTGCACATAGGTACAATGTAAATTCATTTTGTATTAGTGGATGAGAAGTCCCTTCAGCTTTAATTGGAGAGTTTGTTGATACAATATCCAAATGACAGTTGATCTAGTAAAGGGCCATCTATTCGGCTTTTGCCTTTCGTTTTACCTGATTTGTAAGGTTGGTGAAGTGCTTTGGGAGCCTAAAATTTATTTGTTTACAATAAGAGTGAGGATTGGGTACGTATAATCTAGAAATTGAATTGGATTGACCAGTTCAAGGTGGGTTATAGGGAGTACCGGTTTAGTTTTTAGTTTCACGAACCTATAATTGACTTAGGATCGGTTTTGTTTTGATTTCCAAGGGTAGAACTGCTAGTTTTACCTGGGTGGTTCAGCCAGTCCGTGCCCACGTTGAATTGATTCTAAACCAATTTTGAAGCCTCTTTTAGGATAAGGAAAAAAAATAGTGATACGCCCATTGAAAATTGATCCACGGCCTTCAACATGAGAATATTGAGAAATGATTTGATCCAATCTTTGATTGATTCTTGATTACAATTTTGATCTCATATTTATCGGAGAAAGGATTTGATGCGATCATCGATTGACTCCTTATTACAATTCTGATCACATAGATGATACTGTGAATCATTGACATGAAATATTCCGAGGATATTGAGAAGATAAAATAGGAAGATAATATTATGTATATTCTTTCCAGTTCATTTCTTGTACAATAAATACAGTCACATACTTGCACAATTGACACATTGAGAAATACAATTGTCATTTCTCCATTCCTTCATATTTTCTGTCAGAACATAACAATACAACTACTTAAGGAACATATATTTCTTGACCCAAAAAAAAATTACCAACATATATTTTCATAATGAAATGATGCAACTTTTATATTCCATTATAGGAATTTGGTTTTTTTTTTTTTTGCCTAAAAAATAAAATGGGCCATTTGGGAACTCAATCGACACGGTGTCGGAACCGACTAGTCAATTCTTGATTCCAATCTTTTGGAACATGGGGTTGTAGGGTTGATTTCCATGTCCACATCAGGAACTGACTTACCTGGAAAATGATTACTCGTAGCATACAAAGTGAACCTTTCACGTCAAAAAAGAAGAAAATCTATGCGAGCCATAAATTCTTATGGAGAATAAACTTGGATATAGAATCCACATGCACGACAAACAAACATATAAAATAGAATTAATCATTTAGGGTGGCATGTTTGCATTCTCTTATGACAAAAGTCAGATCCCCAACTTACTTTATAATTCTTGGAATGATGATTAGCTTTGGATACTAAAAACGTAGTTAGGTTTATTATATTGCACAAGATGCTTCGTTGTAGTGCCACTGGTTTTGAAGTAGAATTAACAAATAGTCAAAAATCATCTTTTCTTTCAGTACAAGATGGATATTGTTTCGCCAGGAAATATCAAATATCTCTCACCAAAGGTTGATCATCGATTTTTATGAGATTCGTGGCGATTTGGACATAATTATGATAAATTACAAGGATCTAAAATAATTCGAAGATATGGGCGATTATTGAAAACCGATATATTGATAAAATTGAAAAGTATAGAATTGTATTCTTGATTGTTGGAGAGAGACTTTCCAATGATTTAACCTGGCTTATATAACCAATTGCTCAACATAACCACTTCTAAGCGGTTAATTTTCAAACTTGAAATTAAAACCGTAATGTTATAACTCCGTAGTAATCAATAGGGTCACTTTCAGGCTCCTCAATTTGCTTCCCCCAATCGGATGGTAGTCCCTTTTGTGAACTATGCATGTCTTCTTGCCTTTCAATCCTGTCTTTAGCATTTACTTAAATTTACTTGAGCACTAATTGCAGACCAGTCGTTATCATATCAATAACAACATTCGGTTCATACTTATAAGTAAACTTCTTAATTTCTAACATTTTGCCGGTAACTCGACCGGCAGGCATCCTGTATATCAACGTCATGTTGATCATTAACACTTTGTTTCTATTAACAAGCTTTTCCCTCCCGCCTTCTTGTCGATATTGAATTGACCAACACTAAGCTCTGTGTTGGCGTCATGTCAATTAAAAAGACTAGGTCATTTTTAGGTGTCAACCAATATCGATGTAAGCATCAATTATTTAATGTCGTGAGCATGGTGGATATGTCTAGGAGTGTTTACTAAGTTATTTTGCAATGCCACATTGCTGTTTGAATGAGAAACCCCTTTGCGCATAAAATGGCACAAAGGTCTAAAGTACAAGGGAGATTAGTAGGTGAACTAGGGTATGGTTCCGTTGATGCCTGCGAACTACTTTGTATAAGCGAAGAACCTGATTTTATGGCTGATTTATTGATTAAAGAAATTTTTAGCTCAATGTAAAATCTCAAATGCGATATTTGAATAAATTGATTAGAACATTAGTCCAACAAATGCTTTGACAAATTTAGAAAAAATTATCCAAAAAGTTCTAAACCTATTGTACTTTTATCAATTCAACTATAAATATTTTCGTATTTTGCTAATTAAATCCATCCGACCAATTTTGTTCAGAATTCACTGACATGGGCATTAGCCATTCTTTGTGGCATGAACAGTGTTATCGTTGACATTTTTAATAATATTTTAATACTTTTTCGAATTTTATTTATTTATTATTTCTTTCTTTTCCTCTTTCTTCTTCCTTTTGATGGTGGCCAACCACCAACCACTTGCTAGGGGTGTGCATGGTCGGGTGGGCGGTTCCCACCCTAGAACCAGGAACCGCCCACTAAGGGACCGGTTCCAAAAAATTGGATCCAGTGAAGCGCCCGTTGGTTCCATGGATCCACCCGAGAACCGGACCACCGGTTCGGTTCGGTTCCCTGGTGGATCCATGGAACCGATCTCATAAGCGGGCGAAGAAAAGAAGCTCCACTGGACACATATTGAAAAGATGGTATACTTAGAGATTTTGCAAATGTCTCGCGCTTTTTTCTTTACCTCTTTTGATAGGTTACCTCAAATAGAACAATAAAAATTATAAACATGGGGCTTCAAAATTTTAATTTTTTTCAACTAAAAAAATTATTTTTATGATAAAAATTAATATATATTATTATTATAATACCGGCTCGGTCAGGGTGGGGGGGTGGGTCCGCCCATGGGCGGAACGGATCCGCCCATGGGGCGGAACCGAACCGGTCCCTTTAGGAACCATCGGTTCCGGGCCGGTCCGGTCCGGGTCCGGATGGTCCGGGCGGGTTCCGGTTCTTTTGCACACCCCTACCACTTGCCATGGCTAGGTGAGGATGAGCCCTAGTGAGGGGAGCCCTCACCTCGGCCAAGGCGGCCTCATTGCACGTCATCTTGGTTTGCCTTGGCCTGGACGAGGGTTAGCCTCATCAGATTTGGGGAGGGGAGCCCTTGCCAGGGCTCACCCTCACCCGGTCGTGCCTCACCTATGGCAAGCAAGGCCGGCCACTGGCAAAAGAAGAAGAAAGACAAAAAAAAAAAATGAAAGAAAAAATCATGAAAATAAAAATAAAACTATTATTAAAAATTATCCATACCAATAATTTTTTACTAAAATTGACTGGATTAAATTAATTAGCAAAAAGTAAAAAAATTTAGGACATAATTAATAAAATTGAAAGATTTATGATTGAATTAATAAAAATGTAATAAGTTTATGACTTTTTAGGCAACTTTCCGGATGAATTTGAATTTGTCACATGCAGAGGTCCTAGGCCACATGGCCGTGGTGATTATTAGCCAATAAAGTCAAAGTAAGATAAAGCTGACTCGTGAACTTTAATTTCAATCACAATGTACTAGACAATGAAGATTTATACACCTATCTTGGAAATTACGAGCTTATAAATGTATACGTATTGTATATTTGTCCTTCTATTTTCTAAAATTTGAAGCCCCAATATTCCCCATGTAAAATCTACACGACCATATTGTTTTCAAATTAAAATGCCACAAAGTCTCGTGAATAAGTCTATTGTTCATGATACTTTTGCATTGATTTATCATAAGATGAGTATCGGTTGGGATTAGGGATGCCAATCGGTCTCGTATCTTGTTGAAATAGGGGCCACACAATGCACTTTTATTAAATGTGTCGAATTGATTTGACATTATCACAACATGCTTAATAAAGCGGGTCAAATGATAACAATCACGATTATCAAAAATGTTAGGCGTCGTTGCAATACAATACATTAAACTGTTTACAAATATAGGTTCATCTGTGTACACGATAACGCATTTATAATATGTTTCTAGACAATATAGATAATTCCACTTTATGTTAATTGAAAGTGTACTATTCTTTAAGAAATTCGTATTTTTAAACCACTGGGCCATCTTTTCCACATGAGAATGGGGAAATGGGGGATTCGAATCCCTACCTTTTTAAAGGGTTTGGGTGATGAACGATTTAGTTTCACATATGAGTTTTGACTTTTATGTTCTGTAAGGAGATGAAACAAAAATTTAAGAGTAAGAGTTATAATAGAAGTAAAGTAAAACCGGCAAAATAAAACAAAATTATATTTCTAAATATGTTTTTATTTTACCATGTATTGTTTTTAACATGACTGCGAGTTTTGCATGGATTAAGTTTTTTTTTTTTAAATGAGCATTAAATGTGTTAAAACGTGTCAAAATCAAGGCAAATGACACATTAACTTAAACATGTCACTTTTCTTGTCTAAATTGATTAAATGAGTCAATCCGTGTAAGACATGATCTTAATCCGTGTAAAAGACAAATGACACATTAACTTAAACATGTCACTTTTCTTGTCTAAATTGATTAAACGAGTCAATCCGTGTAAGACATGATCTTAACCGTGCCATGACCTGAACCTACTCATGTCAAGTCCGAAGCTATTTAATTGCATGTTGGGTTGTACCGTATCATCACGACGATTCGGGACAACTCGTGCTTACCATGAACTTGCTTGTTTTGGTGCAAATGCGTACTACGAATCCCGCATTGGGAAAATGCATTATGACATGGACATCTTTGCGTAAAGCAATGGCGTCCATATTCTCAGCATTGCTTCGTATGGACACTATGATACATTCGCGTGTCCTTGATAATGACCCGAGTGATGAATGTGAAGCAATCGCTTTAACAAAAGTGTCCTTTTGCATTAAGGAACATATTCATATTCCGATTGGCAGATGTTTGACCGTATTAAATGTCCAAAAGTCAGTTTCACGATGTTTGACGTGCCAGATTTGAGCATCTCCAGCGTAGAAATGATTCGTTACACATAATTCCAATAAGATTTTTTCAATGAGAGAGGATATGTCTAAGTTAATCGATTCATACACGTGTCGGTTCAGATGAGTCTCTTACGGTGCAAAGCCGGCCTTGAAATGATTGATTTGCTTTTCCTTGAAGGTCTAAATCCAGGAGAAAATGCAGCCATGTTGTCATCGACTTTCATTTGGAACTTTAGCGTCTGGTCGAATGTCGATTTCACTTTGATAATGACCCAAGTGATGATTATGAAACACGACATTAACAAAAGAGTTCACGCATAGGTGCTTTATGAGCTTGGAATTGATCTCTTTATAAAAAGAGCTTGATAAAGTTGTAGAGTTTGGCGGAGAAAAATAATATTCGAGCATAGAGCTTTTATCACTAATGGCATATGTGTACTTTTCACGAGAAAGCAAAGAATAGGGCATTTACTATTGACATATATTTAATTTCCATTATAACTATATATGGCCCTAGACTCTTGTTATATATTGGGCCAATATTTTTTGTAGCTAACATTGAAACTTGTAATGTTGATAGTGATATCGATAATGGAGAGATTGCCTAGTGCTGAACCACAGTTATCCCATTTTCTAATTTTTGGAAAGGGTTTTCTACATAAAAAAAATTGCTTGTATTCTTCTTTATTTTTTTCTCTTCAAATGTTCATGTTCCTAACACCAGTAGCAAAGCCTAGTTGCTAATAAATTTGAACCCAACATTCACACAGGAGAGTTACAAGTTGTTGATGTTCCAATCCAAGGCCCAATGTGTAAAAGGAAGATTGTTGAGGTTGTCCCACATTAATTATAAATGATTGATGGTCGGCTTATAAGTGTAAGAGAAAGTCTCACAATTTAATCTAGATTTTTGAGATAAGAGAAGCCCAAAATCACCCAATAAAGCGAGCATCAAGTTTGATTCAACCCGAAAACCTGACCAAATCGATCTAGACCTCTAGGGAGAACCGATTCTGTTCTTAGTTTTATTTTGATTTTTAAGACCATAGCCACCGATTCTACAAGGAAATTGGTTCAATTAGTTTTGGTTCTTGGGTTGAACCTGGTTGTAAACCAATTTTGAAGGTTCTTCTAGGAAAAAAAATGCTTTTTACATCCTTCGAAAATTGAAGTATTGTCTTAAAAATGAACAAATAATAACATAATGACTTGATCAATTTATATTTCATAGTGAAGTTGTGCAATTTTTATATTTTATTCTAAGAATTTGATTTTTGTATATAAAATATATTATTATAATATGTTGAAGTTGTCGGCCAAGGAAAGATCCACTTTCCTGATTCACGCTGAAGTTGTCGGCCAAGGACAGATATGATGAAAAATTGACTTTGTCGACCAAATTCGATTAGGATTGCATGGGATTCCCTTTCCAAGCTTGGTCGGCCTGTGAACGTCCTTTTTTGGCGAACGAGATATGAAAAAAACACACACACACATATATATATATAAATGCAAAGGTCGTAGCAGCGTGATTCTTGAAGCGCGTTTCTAAGCGAGTACTTGGCGTGTGTTATTTTTGTGGGTAGAAATTACATTAATCATTTCAATGTTGAAGCTAGTTAATCTTGTCACAAGATTTGTATTTCTTCCGTGAGATTGATAGATTATTTTATGAAGAATTATGGGACTAAACATTACTTAAATTATTGAATATAATTAGGGGCTAGGAAATATTAAAAATATTTGAATAACTCGAATATGGTTATCTACATTAATTCTCTCTCCATAGATGTAGATCACTACAATCAAATCACGTAAATTTGGTATCCGATCTATTGTTCTATTTTTTGTTTGATCACTTGCTTTAGCAACATATACAATGGGTCGGTTTTTGACAGAACCAAGAATCGGAAGTTTTGGAACTAATTGATTCGATTCCCTGTTCCAATCTTTTTAATTTGGGGATTGTCGAGTTGGTTTCGGGTTAGCCAGGCACTGACTCGATTTGAAACAAATCAAACCTAATATATAAATTGAGCCTTTTATGATAAAAAGAAAAATAAAATCTATGCTTACATTGACTCTTATGTAGAATGAACTTGTCCATATTACTCCACATGCACGATGATCAAACGAATAAATTAGAATTAACCATTGAGTGTCGCATGTTTGCATCCTCTTATGAAAAAAATCAGATTCCAAACTTACTTTATTCCTCCTGGAATGATGATTAGCCTTGGCAAATATCCTTAAAAATACTAAAACCCTAGTTAGGTTTGTTACATTGCGCGAGATGCTTCGTTGTAGTCTCACTAGTTGATAAGTAGAATTAGAAGATACTCAACATTCAATAATTATAATTGGATGGATATCGATGTAGGCATCAATATTTAATGTCATGAGCATAGTGGAATGTTTACTAAGAGTTATTATGGAGTTCTTTTGCAATGCCACATTTATTGTCTAAATGAGAAACCAATTTGCGCATAAACCCTACCTACTTAAACATCGAAGGAGATCTTATAATCGGTAAGTAGTAATTTCAGTAAATTCTTTTATATTCCCAACATTTTTTAATTGATCATGTGAAAATAATAAATTATTTATATATATGTATCGATGAGCACATATGAATATAATATTTCTTACTTGATGCCACAGTGCTCCAAAGGTGTTAATGACCTCCCCAGTCTCCGCAACGTTGCCATCACCAATGCCATCTCTGGCGAAATGGCGTTCATTGCCTCTTTGTCCATACCGGTTTGATGTTGTTGACAAGCTTCATCGACCTTAGATCTAATTTTTTTCCAAGTAGTAAATAGGCACAAAGGTCTAAAGTATCGAGGGAGATCAGTTGAACAATGGTATGGTCCAGTAAATTAGGGAGTGCAAAACAAACTACCAGAATTGAGAATTGCTTGGATTGGACCAAACCAGCCGGTTGGGTCCGGTTCTCAATTCCTAAAAGTAAAATCGATGTTCGGTTCCCAATCCCAAAGTGAAATCAGATTAGATTGGAGTAGGCCACACCGAACTTACTATATACTTTTTATTATTTTTTTGAAAAATAAAAAAAATAACAAGCCTTTTCTTTTATTTTCTCATGACATATATTGACTGGTTTCATTGGACCGAACTGAGTGATTTGGTATGATTTTCGATTGGACCACTTGATCCGATTCCCGATTTCTAATTGTACCTCAAAATCAGATTGGATTGAAAATCGATCGTCACTTGCAAACTACCTTTTACGTGAAAAACCTGGTTTTATGGCAGATTTATTGATTAAAAAATCTCTAGCTCAAGACAAGATCTCAAATCTGACATTTGAATAGATTGATGAGCAATAGTTTAATGGATGATAGAATATGAGTCCGACAAAAATGGTCCGACGAATTTGTCGCATGTAGAGGTCCTAGGCCGCGTGGCAGCGTGATTATTAGGGCCCGTTTGGTTCAAGATTCCCAAGGGCTTTCACCGAAAGCCCCCTTGGGAAAATGCAAACCCTGTTTGGGTAAGCTTTGGAGAGGACTTTGGGGAGATGCAATTGCATCTCCAAGTGTCCTCAAAGTCCCTTAGCCCAACGCAGGCCCAAAGGTGCGCATTTGCAAGTTGCATTTTCGAATGCAACTTGCACTACTATTCATCTACCGGCAACCGCCCACCAGCGACCGCCGGCCCACCCTCCGGCCACCGCCGGCGACCTCCGGCCCACCTCCGGCGGCCGATCGGCCGGCTGGTCAAGCTCCGGCGACCGGATCCGGCCGCGGAGGGCGGGCTCGAGGTCGTGCGACCTCAGGCCGGCGGCCCGAGGTCGCGACCTCGGCGGCGGTCGCCTAGGTCCGGCGACCCGGGCGCCGCGCCGCCGCGCGCCGCTCGGGAGGCGACGACTCGGGCGGTCGCACGCCCGAGTCGCGCGACCCGGGCGTCGCCGTCGCCGCCGAGGTCGCCGCCTCAGCGATCGCGCGACCTGTGCACGCCCGAGGTCGCGCCTCGGGCGGTCGCTCGGGTCGCACGGCCTCGGGCGGGCGGCTCGAGGTCGGGCCGCCGCCCGGGTCGCCGGACCCGGGCGACCGCCGCCCGAGGTCGCCCGACCTCGGGCGGGCCTTTCGGCGGCCGATCTCGGCCGCCGTCGGCCCGGCGCCCAGATCGCCGCCGGAGGGTGGCCGGCGGCCACATTGGCCACCGGAAAATGACTTTTAAAAAAAAAATTATTAAAAAAAAAATTTTAATAAAAAATTTCGTAAAAATCCCTTAGCAAAATGTAGTATTCACCAAACGGCATTTAGGCCAAAATTGTTTTACAATGCAAAATTTACCAAACGGTATTTGCATTTTCGGAAAACCCTTTTTAGCCCAAAGGTACTTGCATTTTCCCAAGTGCATTTCCCCAAAGCCGAACCAAACGCACCCTTAGTCAACAAAGTTAAAGTAAGATAAAGCTGACTCCCGAACTTTAATTCCAATCACAATGTACTAGATAATGAAAATTTATTCACCTATCTTGGAAATTACGACCTTGTAAATTAATCCGTTTTATATTGCTGTCCTTTTATTTTGCAATGTGTATCCATAGGCTTATTAAAATATGAAGCCCCAATATTCCCTGTGTAAAATCTACCCGACCATACTGCTTTCGCATTAAAATGGCTAATAGGACGCTTTACTAAACTTGTTGAACTCATTTGAGACAAACACAACATGCTTAATAAAACGTGTCAAACGATAACGATACGAATAACACTATTGTTAAATATGTTAGTTGTTGATACGAGACATATGTTAATTTGTTTACAAATATAAATTAATCTGTGTACATGATAAACATGTTTTTACAAGATAATTTGTGTTAATACATTTCTAGATAATATGGATAATTTTACTTTATTTTAATTGAAACAATACTGTTGAGTTAATATTTCGTTAAGCTTAGTGAAACTTGTATTTATAATTATGTTTTTTAATTCACCATTTATTGTTTTGAACATGGGGGTGAGTTTTACAAGGATTATAAAAGTCTAAATGACCTTTAAATGGGTTAAAACGTCTCTAATTGTGTCGTATTGAGACAAATGACACGTTAACTTAAGCATGTCGCTTATCTCGTCTAAATTGATTAAGCGAGTCAATCCATGTAAGGCACAATTTTAATCATGCCCTAACCCGAACATACTCATATCAAGCCTGAAGCTATTTAATTGCATGTCGGTTTGTACAATCACAATGAGATTTGCTGGTTCTTAGTTAGAGAAAATCTCTAATGAACTTAGAGTATGCGAGTTCATTCTATCTCAACTATTGAAATGGGTAAACCCACACAATTTGATGATTGTGACTTATATTATTCAACGGTCGAGATGGAGTGGGCTTGCATACATCGTGTGTGGATAATATATGTTCTCGGTCCAAGTGCGCATCAACGGTATAATTTACAAGTTTATCATTGGATTCGAAAAGTTGGAAACTTTCGTTATGACAAAGAAAAAAGGGCGAATCGATCAAAAAGCAGATCCGCTAGTGGGGAATACAATGCAAGTTTTCGCATCCGAAGTGGCAAATGTCCCCAGAATCCTCAACATTAATTAACAAAAAGCAGGTCCACTAATTAACGGAGCAACGTCAATGTGGAATATCATGGAATCGATGAATGAACCACCGGCCTCGAGAAAGAAAGAACCGAACGACATACCGAATAGAGAAGCATCGCTCGAAAATATCGAGCCTATACTAATGAGGTTGGCGATTCTTTTTGTGGAGAGTCTGTGATAGCTCGGATTTCTCATCGGATGGGGGAGATCTTGTGAAGCGATTCATAAGTAAGATGTACTTCAAATGGCTATGACTTTGACTGATCACTCGAATAATCTTTTATGAAGGGTCGAAGGGTAGACTAGATCGGTTATTTACGATTTCATTCAATTCTTCAATCTCTTTGTCATCAAATTTTAAGAAAATCTATGGTCCGGTGAGCTACTCCTTCTAAACTCTATCTTAGGATCCAAGATAGAGCTTATATTCCTTCTTCCATCGTCAATCATCTGTGTAACACACAAGTGCTGCAATCTTTCGCATTTTGATATTTTTAATCCTTCAAAACTATGTGCGATGACTCTTAACAACAATTTATATCTATATTTTTTTTGTGAACTAGAAAAATAATTTTATTTTATTTATTTTTATAAATAATACAAATGATTGTTTTTAAAAATATTTATTCTTTGTAAAATAAATGAAAACTAAAATTTGAAGAAAACGTATAAGATAATTACAAAAGGACTGAGGATCTATCAATTTAGAGAGTCATGAATAATGCCAAAGGTACGAAAGAAAACCTATAATATTGTACTTCGGATTGATGCGATGGACTATCATTGTCCTTGGTTACTTGAATTATACCAATTCGGTTAAATTCATGGCAATCGTAACTATTTTGTCGAGAAAGTAATTCTTGGTCGAATCTTTCTTGTGGGACCTGAAATTGGAAATTTGATTTAGACCCAATAAAAAACCCTTCCCATTCCAAAACAAAACTGAGGGGACATTACCATAGACGCAATAATTGAGAAATTGTTTATCAATTATTTTTCAAAAAGGATAATATTACCGGTTCAATTATAAACTTATTATATATTTATCAATTTAATCATAAAATTTTTCAATTATACTAATATAGTTTCGAACTCGTGTGGAAACTCCAATATAGTCCTATTGGTCAATTGATACTAGAAAATGATGATGAGGGGATTCGTGTGGGATGTTGGGTTCGAGTAAGTTTATCAAGTAATATGGCCGGTGATAAACTAATCTACATCAACAATTTCTAGCGATTATTGATCGGAAATATTACATTGAAACTTTGTGCAAGAGTTTATGATTACTTTTAAAATATTGGAAGTTTATGATTCAATTAATATTCGCACGATAAAGTTTAGACTTGATTTGGTAATTATCCCTCTCAAAAAGTCCTTTAAAACTTAGATAAAGCAATTAAAAATTGAATTTATTTACAAAATTAAAAAAAGAGCTTTTGATATTTCCTTTGGGGAAATTGTCCAATAAATCATAAGTTTATTGTATGGTGGCTAATTCAGTCATAAATTTTTCAATTATGTTAATTTAGTTCTAAAAGTTTTGTCAATTAGCCAATTTAGTTTTAAATCTTTCAATAATGCTAATTTAGTCCAAAACATTTTGATGATTTGCCAATTTAGTCTTTTCCACCTAATTTTGGCTACAAATCAATGACATGGCATCTAGTCAATGCCAATTGTTTTACATGGTATGGTTAGTGTCAACTCCGACGCCGACGTCGATGTTGCCATTATTTTATAATTTTATAATTTTTATTCTTTTGTCCCTCTTTTCCCTTTGCAAGTCACCAATGAAGGTCTCGAAACCCTTGTCAAATCTAACAAGGGTCACCTATGCCTTAGTAAAGTTTTTTTCACTTTTTTTTTTGTTGGCAGATTAGTGAAGTACTTTGCGAGCCTCAAATTTAGATTTATCAATTTATATTAGAGGTGGGAGTGGAGTTCGGTTTAAGGTCAAAAGAACCAGTTTAGTTCCTGCCTTTTGTAAAGGAGAATTACCAAAAAAATCATAAATCTATTACAATTATACCAATTTAGTTCTAAACTTTTTTTTGTCAGCAATTCATCCTAAACTTTTTACAATTGTGCTAATTCAATCCATCTGGTCAAATTTGGTTGGTTGGCGTTGACATGGACGTCGACCGTCCGGCAAATGCTGACATGGTGATTTTTAAATAGTATTATTTTTTTCAAAGTTTTTATTAATTCTTTTTTTTTTTTTGCTATTCTTCTTTTTTTTTTTTCTTTTTTTTTTTAATCTTCTTCTTTGGTTTCTTCTTCCTCACAATGGTCAACAAGGCTTCAACAGGGTTTGCTTGCCACTGGGCAAGGGACGCGAAGCCCTCGCTAGCCACCGATGAGGGTTGTAGCCGTCACCAGACCTCCCCGACCCTCTCCGGCGGCCTCGCCTATATTTGGGTGAAGCTGCCTTGCCTATGGTCTTGGGTAAGGCTGCCTATGAGGGCTTTGTAGGCCTTGCCCAGTGGGTGGCGAGCCTCACCGGAGTGTTGCCATCCACTGCGAGTAAGGAAGCCAAAGAGGAAGAAAAGAAAAGAAAAAAATTAATAAAAAATTTGAAAAATATAAAATATTATTGAAAAATTCTTATGTTAGCATTTGCTAGACAACCGGCGTTCACATTAGTGCGGCTAGCCAAATTTAGTCGGATTGATTAAATTGGCGTAATTGCAAAATATTTATGACTGAATTGACAAAAAAAAAGTTTAGAACTGAATTTGCACAATTGTAATAGTTTTAGGACTTTTCCGGTAATTTTTCTTGCTTCGCAATATATAATCAACTTAGGATTGATTTTGCTCCAATTTCCTATTTTTTCGGGGGCTAATTCATCTAGTCCGATTCTCATGTTGAATTGATTATTAACTCGCTTTGAAGTCTTTTTTCAAAAAAAAAGGGAAAAATAGCTTTGCATTCGTAGAAAATTAAAATGGCGTAACTTTTATGTTTTATTATAAGAATTTGGTTTTTTCACATAAAACATAAATGGGCTAGTTTCTTGGTAGAATTAGAACCGGATTGAATTGAACTAGTCAGTTCCGTGCCCGGTTTCAATCTTTTGGAATTGAGGGTTATAGGGTCTATTTTTAATTCTAGATAAAAAATTGATCCATCCTGTAACCAATCATTCCAAACGTATAAAGTAAACCTTTCACGTCAAAAAAGAAATAAAGTTATGCGTGCAATTCGACATGCACGATAAACAAACGAATAAGCTAGAATTAGTCATTGAGAGTCGCATGTTTCCATTCTTTTAAGAAAAAAAATCAGATTCCCAACTTACTTTATTATTCTTGGAATGATGATTAGCTTTCGACAAATATCCTCGAAAATACTAAAACCCTAGTTAGGTTTATTAAATTGCATGAGATGCTTCGTTATAGTCCCACTAGGCACTGGTCGAGAAGTAGAATTGACAATTACTCAAAGTTCATCTTTGCCTTTTACTTTTGCATGGATATTGATGTAAGGATAAATTATTTAATGTCATAAGCATAGTGGAAATGTTCTACTAGGAATAATTACCAATTTATTTTGCAATACCACATTTGAGTTTAAATGACAAACCACTTTGTCCATAAATCCTACCTAACTGAAAATTTAACGAGATGTAATCGTCGTTGAGTGGTAATTTTAGTAAAATCTCAATATTCCTAACATCACTTGTTTCTAAATTGAGCATGTGAAAATAATATACTTTTCATATGTCTATCAGGGCATTCAAAGATGATGTTGATTGCTAATGTTCGTCGGTAAAGACATATACTACAATAATGAGTACAAATGAGGACGGTACTTTTTGGCTAATGCCACGGCGATCCGGGAAATGTCGGCAACCTCCTCGGTTTTGGCGGTGTTGCTACCACCGGCACCGGCACCATCTCTGGCAAAAACGACGGCCATTGCCTCCTTATCCACAGCAATTTGATAGCCGATAAGATTCATCAACCTTGGATCTAGTTTCAATTTTTTTGTAAGTGATAAAATAGGCACAAAGGTCTAAAGTACCGGTGAGATACACAAGTTGAGTTATGAATCCGAGTACAATTCCTGGTCCGACCAGTCTTGCCTAATTTCGAAAATATAGATTGGACAGTAAATGCTATTAGTTTTTGAATGCTATTGATCTCTTGGAGTAATCCAGGAGAGTTGCTCCGTGTACGCATGCATAAGGAACATGACATTGCGAGATCGATAGATGCACTAGTGTTTGGTCCCATTGATGCCTGCAAAACTCCTTTTACAAACCTGATTTTATGGCAGATTGATTGATAAAATAAAGTTTCATTTATATCGTAAAAAATGAATTATTTGAAAAATACTTTCCCAAAAAATAATCATTTGTATTATTTAAAATAATTAGTTCATGAAAAATATTTCGTTATCGATAGAAACTTATGTCTTCACGTTTTCATGGACAATGAAACTTTTTTTTGTTCATTCATTTTGGTAAACAATAGATGTGATTTTTTTTAAAAAATATTTTTCAAATCATTCATTTTCCGCAATACAAACACACCCTAAATCTTTTAATTCTATGGAAAATCTCAAACTTAACTTTCATACAAGGGGAAGATTATCCAAAAAATCCTAAACCAATTACAGGACAGCTATTTTAGTCCTAAATATTTCAATTACGCCATTTTGATGATTTTCCAATTTAGTTATTTCTATCAATTTTGGTCGAAAACTACTGATGTGGATGTTGACCGGCTTACATGATATGTGACAATTTATGAATTTTTATCTAAATTTTTCCTTTTACATTTGCTTTCTCTCTCTCTCTTTTGCATTTTCTCTTCCTTTAGCCCATGCCGGATCCATAACTATTGACTAGCCATTGGTGGGGGCACTACGGGCGAAAGGAAAAGAAAATGACAAAAAAAAAGAAAAAAATGAAAGAAATGAAGAAAAGAAAAAAATTAAAAAGAAACACAAAAATTGTCCATATCAGTGCCAATTACACCAAGTAGGATGGATGGCGGCTGGCTAGCATTCACGTCAACAATTTATAGTTAAAATTGATTGGAATGACTAAATTAGTAAATCATTAAAATGTTTAGAACAAATTGACAAACCTTTAAAAGGTCAATGATAAAGTTGATACGATTGAAAAATTTAAGAGTAAATTGGCAAATCATCAAAAAGTTTATGACCACATTTATATAACTAAAAGATTTAAAATTGAATGCACCACACTGTACAATAAATTTTTCATTTTTTCCTTGGTACAATATGACAAACAATAAGTTAATAGATGATAGGACAATAATTGGATCGACAAATTCACAACACGTGGTAAGGTTTAAATAGCCAAATCGACATAAAGCCCAATTATCAGCTTGAATTTCAATCATAATGTACTAGATAATTGAAAAAAAATCACTCTCGTACGACTTTCCAATAAAGTATTGACGTGTCAAAAAACGTTACTAATTTTTAAATACTTTGTCGTCATTTTCCTAGAGATCCTATGATTTAAGTGAGGAAATCCTTTACAATCATGAATATATTCATAACTTCGTATATCACAAGATGATCGGTACATCTGTTTATGGAGCTCTCCCTTCCTTTTGATTTCCTTTGAAAGGAGTCACATTTTTTATACTTGCAAAATTTATATACACATATATATGGAGATAATCATAGGACCAAATGATTTTATGGGTTGAAAGAATCGTAACATATGCCAAAATACCTAATTTTGATCATAGAGAAAAAAAGAAGACATATAAGCAATATCCAATTTCATGATTATCCTCCGACTCCACCTCATAATACTTCTATTAACACAATATCTAGTGGTTCAGTACACCTTTTATCACCTAACTAATTTTTATTAAAATATGTAATGGTATTTTCCATTTTTGTTTGTGCAATCAAGTCCTCTTATTTATTTGTTCAATCCAATTTCTCTAACTTTACTTGATTTGTGCAATCATGCATCTCACTCCTACTCTTGAGAAATACATTGATTTCGTCAATCGGGCCAAAATTGCCAAATGAAGCTACCATTGTGCATAAAACAAGCAATATATAGAAAACTAGAAAGAATCGTGCCTAGGAGGGGGATGCAACCACCCTATACCATCGACGAGGGCCTCTTAGCCCTCACCTTATGATGGCAACACTTGTAAATTGGTGGATCTTGGTGAGGGCATGTTGGCCTTCGGTTGAGACTCAACCTAGGCTAGGGCTTCTTGGCCCTCGATCATGCATGATAAGGACTAATAGGGCCTTGTTGGAGATGGTGACACTCGAGATGGCTAAAGGTCAATGACCCTTGGCAGATCTCCGACAAATGTCACACAACCTTTACTAGTGGTGGATGGCGATAATCCCTCGTCTATTCCTTTTTTGTTAAAATTTTTTCAATATGGTAGCCTCATTGGTATTATCTCAATAGCCACCTGATAATTTTTTTATATCAATGTTGCTACATTAAACGAAATCACCAACATATGGTGAAAGGACTCAATCGGACATCACGAAATTAGGTGATTCGGGTGGTCCATAAAGTTCTAGACTATGGCCTATTGCCCTTGCTAAAGATGATTAAGAGTGTTAACCTCGCACGGATTTTGCTAAGTGGTGGAAGGCCGTGATCCCCTCTCTCTCTTCGCGTTATGGCATGCTGCATCGGCACATCTTAACACTGCTATGTCGTATTTGACTAACATATTATGACAAAAATCGATTGGACACGTCACGAGATAAGGAGATTTGATTAACAAAAAGTAAAAAAACCAGATGCAATAGCTCGTATGACAAAGTTGCACGCAAACCATTTTGAGTACTCATTTAAATTATTGTCATTTGATGATATTAATAGACTTATTCTAAAGGGTGTTGTAATTCTTGTACATTAGTAATCTCATGAGGTGTATCGTTCAATTAGACCATGTTTGCTCTGGCCATCATGACCTCGACGGTCGCAATTGAGGTGGTTTTTGCTCAGATCTAGCGAAGCCTCATAGGCCCCTTGGGGAGGGCCATGATTGTTGCCGATCATAATTATAAAAAAAGTCTTAAAAATTACAAAAATAGTCCATCCAAAACATGATTTTATGAAAAAATTGACCGGAATAACTCTATTGACAATTCGTTAAAATATTTATGACTAAATTGATCATATTGAAAAATTTAAAACTAAATTTACATATACAATAGATTTATGATTTTTTGATAATTATCTTGATAATATTAGTGTGCTTCTACGAACCATTCATTTTAATTGAAAATCATAACATTTTCTCACTTTTCAATAAATTATTTAATGGAAAAGTGTTATAAAAAACCCTAAACTATGCCCTCTGTGACAATTTTATCATGAACTTTTTTTTGTGCCATCAAAAACCCCAAACTATGCCACTTGTGATAAATTTACCAACAACTTTTTGCCATTAAAAACCCCAGGGGCATTTTTGTTATTTTCAATTTTTTTTCTCTCCAAAACTTTCGATGGGGCATTTTCGTCATTTTCTATTTTTTTCCTTTTTTTAAGTCGGCGAGGTCGCCCTCATCAACGTCAGAGTCGGGCGAGGCTCCAGCGGCCCTTGTTCGACGCCGGCGAGCATCGCCCATGCCTGGGCGAGCCTCGCTGGCGTCGGGCGAGGGCCGCCCAGGCGTGGGTGGCTAGATTCAGCGAGAGCGTTGGTGAGGGTGGCCCTCGCCCTCACCAGGGTTGGGCAAGGCGAGGGCCGCCCGAGCCTTGTTGGCGAGAGCCTCCCTCGCCTTGTCGGATTGGGCGAGGGCGACCTTCGCCTTAGTTGGGCAAGGGCCACCCAGGCTAGATCAGGCGAGGGCGACCCTCGCCAGCGTTTGGCGAGGGCTACTTGAGCCGGATCTGGCTTGGGCGGCTCTCGCCCGACGCCAGCAAGGGTCGCCTAGGCCTAGGTCGCCCTCCAATCAATAGAAAAAAATGACAAAAATGCCCTTCAGCCAAAACAATTTTGAGGTAAATTCATCATAAATAATATATTTCATGGTAAAATTGTCACAAGTGGCATAGTTTATGATTTTTGGTGGCATAAAAAAAGTTTGGAGTAAAATTGTCATAAGTAATATAATTCAGGGTAAAATTATCACAAGTTGCATGGTTTGGGGTTTTTGGTGACACAAAAAAAGTTCAAAGTAAAATTGTTATAGAAGGTATAATTTAGAGTTTTTGGTGATATTTTTATTTATTTAATTAATTTGTGCATTTCACGGGGCAAAATGGCATCTTTTCTCTCCGTGCATGTGAGGTCTAATGAACAGTGAAAGCTGCTCTGCAATTGGAGCAATGATAGAGCTTTCACACCACTTTTTTGGTATTATTTTTTTTTGGTCGGTTGGTCATTATGTTCAGTTGGCAATGTTAAAAAGGCTTTAGAGCTCGTCTCTCTTAGCATTATTATCTTTTCCTTCTTTCACCCTTTATTGGTAACTCCTCGATTAAAAAATATCTCTTATTTTTTATGTGAAAAAAATTTATACGGACTATAATAAGTAAGAAGTAAATGTGGTGGCGATATACAAAATGTTAAACTGTTCTTATAGAAAATATAAACGGTATAAGATCTTACATAATATTCATTGTACGTTTTTTCTCTAAATACCATCTTGTAAATTTAAATTTATTATTTAGTTGTCCTTTTATTTTTTCCATATATATATATATATACACACACACGCCTATCCATAGGTTCCCAAAATTTGAAGCCCCAAGTATTATGTCCTTTATTTACTCTAAAATCTACTTAATCATGATGTTTTCACATTTTTCATTGCAAATCCTTGGTAAAAATGTTACATATCTCCCTTTACTGATTAGTTTTGTTGTTTGTGATACTTGGCATTAACTCTGTATAAAATGAATATCGGTTGAGATTAAGGTTGGCAATTCATGTCGTGGAGTATTGAATAGAGCTCACACGAATATGGTCAGTTTGAACACAACGGGTTTAATAAATGTGCCAAATTGACTCGATATGAATGCGGCTCACTAATAAAGAGGGTTACATGACACAACAAAACTAGCATGATTACTATCAGGTGTTAAACGACACTATATGTGAACATATTTATAAATATATGTATAACCCTTGTGCAGGATAAACACACAAAGTGTGACAGCTTGTGTTAACAAGTTTCTACGCAACATGAATAAGTTCACTTGACATTAATCTAAAGTGTACTATTGATTCATTCTTTCTTCATGTTTAATGACTTTTGTACTCGTAAATACGTTTTGTTTTATCATTTATTCATTTTGACATGGATTTTGTTTTTACAAAATATTTTTAAATATGAGTATTAAATAAGTCAAAACGTATCTAATCGTGTTGTGTCGAAACAAAACACACGATAACTCCAACACTTTAACTCATGTCTACAATAGATAAGCGGGTTAATCACATTATATATGATTCTGATCGTGTCACGACACCAACCGCTTTATGTCAAGCTCAAAAATTGTTCAATTGCGTGTTGTCTTGTATTTGTACAAACGAATCGTGTCGAAAGATGGAAACTTTTCTTACTACAAAATAGAGAGGGTGAATTGCTCATAATTAGTGGGTGGGATCCAATGGGAAGCAAGCAAGAAAGCAGGTCCGCTAATTAATGGAGCGGCGTCCCATGTGGGCGGTCTCACGCGCTGCGAGTATCGGATGCATGAATGAATGAATGAACGAACCCCGGCCACTATGCTGTCGGTGGCACGGGAAAGCACGAGAAAGCAAAGCGAAAGAACGGAAAAAAATATAGGGAAAAAGGAAAGGAGGGAAGAAAGCAGAGGGAGACATCATTGATGCATTCATCACCTCAACGGTCACGGAGACACGGAGGGAGAGAGAGAGAGAGAGAGACTCTTTCGTTTTTGCCTCGAAAGCATGGAACGCTGCTAAGTTTGACAGCTTTCGTACAGCGATCTTGTACCCACTTTTTATCTCTCAGCTTCCCTCGCCATCCCTCCCCATAGGGCCCCCCTCCTTGGATGGCGACACGCCTCTGCATCATCAATACAGTCCTGTGTGTACAGGTGTCATGTGACGGAAGATGCCCTTTACTATCTCTCTCTCACTAAAACCACCGATAAAGCAAAGCATTAGCAAAGCCCAGTGACACTTGTGGAGAGAGAGAGAGAGGGATTGATTAAAGTTGCTGTTTTTGTTTGTTTGGTGGCCTCTCTCTGCCTCTCCATTAAAACTTTTGTGAGGTGTAGGGTTCTTCCTGTTCTTCTTCTTCATCAAACTACCCATTAAAAAAAACCAGAAAATATCCCAGTTTGAGAGAGGGGAGAGAGCTTTGAGATCTGAGGCTTTTGGCTTTGGCTTTGGCTTTGGCTTTGGCTTTGGCTTTGAGTTTAACATGAGGCATCAGAGCGGAGGGGCTCTTTTTGGGCTCCTGGGTTTGCTTCTCCCCGTTTTCTTCCCCAGTTTGTTCAGTCCTTTGAGCCACGCCTCACCTTCCGTTTTCTCGGTATGTTTCTGTTTCTTGATGGTTTTCTTGCATCAGAATACTACCTTTTCTTTTTCCTGATAAAGTGTGAATTTCTGTTCATATTCTGCAGAGTGTGGTTCTTTCGGTTGGACCTGTATGGTCTTTTAAGCTTTATTAGCGTAGGGAACGCTCTGTGGTTCTTACGGTTCACCTGAATTTGTTTCTTCAACGGGGGAGGAATTTTTCCCCTGGAATGAATGGACCTTCTACTTATTTTGGAATCTGTTAATTGTATTTGCAGGTCTCTTTTTTTTGGGTGGTTACTTAGTTCATCTATTTTTTTTTTCTAAAAGTAATGATTTTTCCGATGCTTATGCACCATCGGTGTGGATGAATAATAAAATAGCATGTTGATTGCCTTGAGTAAGTTTATTTAATATCCTGAATACAGCTGCAAGAATCGATTATGGGTAATTGGGTATTTCCAGTCGTGATAGAATCATGCTCAAGATCGAGCTCAGATTTATTGGGTGAAAAAATATTTGGTTGTTTGTCAAGAGTGGACTCACAAGTCTTCGCATTTTGTCGGACCAGTTGACTTAGTTTACTGGAATGTCGTGGCTTTCACGTTGGTCATCCAAACTCTGAATGTGACTTAATGGGTTGAGTGAGGTCCAAATTGTTTAATTTTTCTGTCAGTATCATGGCATTTGCATAGTGCTTACCTGAGACACGGAGGAGTTTAGTACCTTGTGGGCATTTTAGTTCTCTTTTTTCCCGTCACTCTTCTTGATAAATTATATAGTGAAATTGCTCAAAGCAGTAGTTTTTAATTGGGATCGGAAGCTAAAGAATGAGGAAATCCTTGAACACTGGTCTTATTTGTTCAAATATACCCCACTTAGTGAAAAAGTGTAACCTTGATGCCTAATTTTACATTCTTTTAGTATATCTTTGCAAATGTCTTTAATATCCAATTGACTTCAGTTTAGAATAAGTGGCCACTTCCAAGAAGTCAAAGTTGACCAGCTTGTGAGTGTTGTGGAGCTATCTCTATGTAGTGCTATGACCTGTGATCTGGTCACAAAAACTGAGATGAACTCCTATATACGGATGGTTTCGAGTGTCATATACCTGAATTCATTTTCTGGAATTTTATCATGTTGTACAATGAGAAAAGGGCTTTGTGCAGGAATGGAATGCTCCCAAGCCGAGGCACATGCATCTTTTGAAGAGTGCTGTGGAACGCCAAAGTGTGAGTTATTTGGCTGTTTGAAATTCAAGTAGTGAAGCTCTTATCAGTGCTCATAAGTTAGTTTCTATCTGATCATATTCTTTTCCTTATGTAGTCAGATTCAGTACAAAATGAGCTCTGGAATTCATTGAGTGACCAAGGATGGAGACCGTGCATACAGACTGCTAACACTCCTTGTAAGTAATATAAGATTGAATTGTGGTTTTTGTCACGGTAGGTCCTTGCCAATTACTAAATTGGCATTATTACGGTGCTTAATGGAACCATGAGCACCTGCAACCCTCGTCATTGACTTTATATTTACATTTTTGTTTGAATTCCTTTGGGGGTTAAACATGAGAATTTATGTTGTTTTGTTTTGGCATCTTGTCTCACATACAGCCTTGCCGGAGAGAAGCCAGGGATATATTCAAGTGTTTCTAGATGGAGGCTTAAACCAGCAGAGAATGGGGGTAAGTAGAGAGGCTTTAGTGTTCCATTTTCAGAGGTGTCAGAAATTGCACTCTTTGGAGGATCCATTTTACAGAGATTTTACATGGAAAGAAGAAATTAGAGTTTTTGTCACTTTTCTGTAATGCAGAAAGTGTCATTTTATCTGGCTAGAGATTATTGATCAGTTATGCACCTTCTCTTTCTTTTATTTTTTTGACCACATGCAGTTTTCCTCTATAAGTGGGGGTGTCTGGACCTTTTAGAGGACCTGACTAATTGCATCGGATGACTATAGGTCTGTTGACCCTCCACAACTGCATTGCTATCGGGTGAGGAGGTCCTGGAGTGGACTTGAGGGAATTACCCTCTCTGAAACTCAAACCCATGACTATGCCTTTGAGACAAAATTTAGTGTCAAGCCTTAATCAACTGGGCAAGCTCGCATGGTTGATTAGTTATGCACCTTGTGATTTTTAGTTCATAGATGTGTAATGTGCTAGCTGTTGTTATATAACTAAAATATTGCCTAAGTCAAAGGACTTATATTTCAACACCTTATGGATCTGTAATATATCTGTTCTCTGTAGATATTTAAGTGGAGGAGGTTTATAATCTCTTATCACTTCTTAATAATGCAGAAGCCAAGGGTTAAGCAATTTTTATTGTCATTTTACAGGTTTGTGATGCAGTTGCTGTGGCTAAAATACTGAATGCCACGTTAGTTATTCCATACCTCGAAGTAAATCCTGTTTGGCAAGATTCAAGGTATTGGAAGAATCTAGCTTTAAAAAATGATAAACTCTTGTATTTGAGAAATAGGTTCTTTTCAATCACACAAATCTATAGAAATAATCAAGTGAAGCTGAAATGTCATTTGCAGCTCATTTGGGGACATATTTGATGTGGAACACTTCATTGATGTATTGAAAGATGACATTCGTATAGTCAGAGATCTGCCTGATGAATTCTCTTGGAGCACAAGAGAGTATTATGCTACTGCCATTCGCCCTACCAGAATTAAGACTGCGCCTGTTCGTGGATCAGTCAACTGGTATCTGGAGAATGTCTCACCAGTGCTACAGAGGTTAGTAGAGACCCAATCGTATATTTTCTGCATCTTAGATCTTCTGGTGTTAATTGTAGTGCTGCATCAGTGTCAAGGATAGTTATTTGCTACTTTTCCATCCTTGCATTGCCTTGATTTTTCATGAAATGCTTTACCGAAATGATTTTTTTGTTCCTGCTCTTCACAAGCTGTGTTGTTTATCTCAACATAAATTGGGGGATATCACTCACAAATTGGCGTTATGTCAATAGGTTTTTAAACTCACTCAGGGTAATTTGCTAGTGACCTTGGAAAAACGCTGCAGCTCTCTTTTATGTAATGCTGTAAAGAACAAATGGCAAATTGACTTGAGAAATGAGATCTCAGGTACTTACATTTTTGAAATGGTACTTTGTTAGAAAGCACCAATTAAAACTTACCTAATTTCTTCAGATGTGTTTGTAAACCTACTCTTCAAAGATATGTTAAGATGTATGGAACGACCTATGTTAGTCAATCCACCACATATAGCGATAAGGGATCTGGTGTCCTGTATGCATGGTGCAAGTAGTAGTCTAAAGACAGTTCTATTCTTCTTACTTACACAACTCCTTTTAACATTTTGCAGTTACGGGATTGCTGCAATTGCCCCATTCTCACATCGCTTGACTTTCGACAATTTGCCGATGGACATTCAGCGATTGCGTTGTAAAGTGAACTTTGAAGCATTGATCTTTGTCCCTCATATTAGAGCACTTGGAGATGCGCTTGTCAATCGTCTACGATACCCGTCAGATGATAGTAGAGCAACTGCTGGCAACTACCTGCGAGAGGTCACTGATTCCACTGCTAAAGAGGCAGGGAAGTTTGTTGTCCTGCATCTTCGGTTTGATAAGGTATTGCCTACTTTGGGAGTCTATTGATACCAGTTCTCCTTCTAGGCATTCTGGAAAGTTGAGCATCATGCTATGTACATCTCCTAGCACAAAAGGATGAACTTTGCTGTCTCAAGATCTTTGATTTATAACCATGTTCTTATCCTTCCTCAGGATCGAGCCTATTGAGTGAGATAAGAAAACCCAGGAGAGCATTGCATTTTAATGAATATGACGATACTGTTATTGTGCATGTCTCATGTAGAATGGTGAAGACCCAAATTTGGCTGACTCTTAGCTAGTCTAAAGTTTCCCTAGTGATTATCTACTCATGTTGCTTCTGCTCCAAATTGTTATAGTTGTCTGATACTCTCTGTGTGGAGTTTGAAAGACAGCTACAGTGCATGCCAGCATTTTGGATAAATTGTTGAGCCACCACCTCGACCTTGCTTCATTGAAGCTATACAGTAGGTTTTGTCAAAGGTGTTTATCTATTTACTACTCTATTGGTGTGAAAATCCAAAATGAGTTCAATCAGCTTTCTGCATGTGCTGCAACCCCCCAACAACGCCCATAAAGGTTGTAGTTCTACCTTGGGTCCGTTTTGCTCTCTTTAGTTCCCCTGCTTAAAAAACTTGAGATAGGGACTAGAACGGAAATTAGGGCAGTAACTTGATGAGTTTGCTTTAACAATCTGTTATGTTTGAGTATGATTGTAGTTCTTGAAAGGATAGATCTTGACCTTTGAGCAGGTAAAGTTTCTTTTGCAAGTTAACTAATATAATATCATACCTATAGGATATGGCTGCACACTCAGCATGTGATTTCGGCGGGGGTAAAGCTGAAAAACTGGCTCTGGCGAAATACCGGCAAGTTATCTGGCAAGGAAGGGTACTTAACTCTCAGTTCACGGATGAAGAGCTGCGGAGTCAAGGACGCTGCCCAATGACTCCAGAAGAGATTGGATTACTGCTTGCTGCACTGGGATTCGACAATACCACTCGTTTATACCTTGCCTCCCACAAGGTGGAAACAGAAGAAAAAACCAGTCTAATATTTTGCAAGAAACTGCATAACAGAAGTTGTCTTAGTGAGGGAAATTTAAAAGTTATTTTGTGCTTTTCAGGTGTATGGTGGAGAAGCTAGGATTTCCACTCTAAGGAAAATGTTTCCACTGATGGAGGACAAAAAGAGTCTTGCATCCGGAGAGGAGCGAGCCCAGATAAAAGGGAAGGCCTCTTTGCTGGCTGCATTGGATTATTATATCAGTATGCACAGCGACATCTTCATTTCTGCTTCTCCAGGGAATATGCACAATGCATTGGTGAGTCTCACGATTGCATATTTGTTATTTCCAATTGTTAGAAGCACGTGCAATGCTCATTCGAGTCGATCCATATGGGGTGATAACAATTTGTATGTGCTGTAAACAGGTGGGTCACAGGACCTTCGAGAACATGAAGACCATAAGGCCAAGCATGGCACTATTAGGTCAGCTCTTCCTGAATAAGAACATCAGCTGGTCCGAGTTTCAGGAAGCGGTCATTGAAGGGCATAAGAACAGACAAGGTCATATCAGATTGAGGAAGCCTAAACAATCCCTATACACATATCCAGCTCCTGATTGTATGTGCGGTGCGTAATCTAATTTTTACTTCTTTTCCCATTATAGTGTTGAGTTACTGGGGGGAGGAGGATGCTGCCTATTAGTGTCATTATTGTTTGTGGCGTGTAATATTGGGTCAATAAAAAAGCAGTCCTGTTTTGCCCGGTCATCGTGGGACTTTACTTAGCATTTTGTGCTCAGGGAGAGTGCAGGGGAGTGTAAAGGTTGGGACGCGGGAGGGATTTATATGGAAAACGGGGCTTGCTTTTGTCGATGTCTTCTGGGTTTCCTTATATATTTATGAGCAGAAAGATTTGGACCTATATAATACTACAGATTATTGCAGTATATCTTTAACAGTTCCATGTGCAATCTTTCAATTTCTCTCTCAAAACTCTACATGATTCTGATGAAGAGTCATAAAAATGAGCATGCTCTATTTGGTTTTGGCTCAAGTGGTTGCATAAGGAAAACTAGTACTCATTGTTCCATCGATACCTCTCTTTGTTCTCGATGAACAAGAGTTTTGATTGAGGTTTTTTGATCGAGAACTGGCAATTGGAAAATAAAAATGGTTGAGTGAAGCGTTATGCATAGGTGAGTGGAATATCTTTTGACTGGTTGCTAATCCAAGGGAAGGTTTCATGGCTATATTCAAACGAATGCTGTGAAGCAAAGGAAGCTTTTGATGTCATAACGCCTTTCTTGGGGCGCATAATAATTAGATTAGGCAGTTTCTGAACTTTGATATCACTCAACTAAATGTAGGTTTACGGAGTTCATTGCTGCCCTCTGTCAAGAAAATGACCTCATGATCGCAAGTTAATTTCGTAGGGCTTTCGACACTTCCCTTCGGTGACATTATTGATGGTTCAGGGTTGTACTCGGAGAGAATCGACATAGTGATGGATCTTGCCTATGATGAGCTCGATCTTTCTTTTCTACTTCTCTAGCTCGCATCGACACAGTTACGCCTTATCTTGAGTTTTTGCTTCTGATCTAGGAAAAAAGTGATCTTTATCGAGAAAGCACGGGTCGTGTTTGATTAATTAGTCCCTGCACAATACCCGTCAATCATGATAAACGACTATGTTACGTTTCTATCTACTGCCCAATTCATGCATACCAGTATTCCAATTTTGGGTTCCATGAGACTTGCTGAACTGCAATTCTTGATGTTATTATTAATGCTAGAATCTAGTCATGAAGTGCACTGCCTATGAGATGAATGGTGGTCCATCTCATATTTGGTCCAGATGATATTTTTAACCATGGAGATCTAGGATAGCATTCATGCTGAGGTTTTCGACCGTCAGTTTTTTGGGCAGAGGGCTTTTGACCATCAGCTGCGAGGGTAAAACTTTGCTCGATCTGGCGAATGATTGCCCTAGCTTGAGGTCGGCGATCTTTGCCTGTCATTGATGAGGCCTGGCGATGGCTGGTGGTGGAGGGAATAAAGGGAAAAGCAAAAAGAAGAAAAAAAAGAAAGATAGGAGGAGAAGGAAAAAAGAAAGAAAGTAAAGAAGGATCTTTGCCTGCCATTGATGAGCCCCGGCGATGGCCAGTGGTGGAGGGGAATAAAGGGAAAAGCAAAAAGAAGAAAAAACAGAAAGGAAGAGAGAAGGAAAAAGGAAAAAGGAAAAGAGAAGGTAAAAAAAGAAAAGAAGAGAAGTAAAAAAGAAAAGAGTTGGTTACATTGGGTAGTTAGCATCCACGTCAATAATTTTTGGTTAAAGTGCTCGGGTGGATTCAATTGGTAAAATTTGAAAATGTTTATAACTCAATTGGCAAAATTATAATAAGTTCAAAATTTTTTGGATAATTTTTTCTATGTTGACATGCTCAAACTTGAGCTTCTATTTTGGTAATCTCCAAAAATGAGATATCCAACTTCTTCCATGCGAATTGGTATAGAACCCTATGTTGTTGCCGAGGAGAAGAGTCTATTTAAATCATCTAGGCTAGGCACCTTTGCCGCTTCAAGATCAAAACACAACTTTCTCACCTTGTCTTGAGAAACTCTTTGTACAAGGGAGTCATTCAACTTAGCTGTGATGAGCTCGGAGCATTTTTCAAATATACAAAATTCTTATGGTCGGAATTTTTAGGGTCTCCTGATGGGTTTGGAGTTGGCCTCTTTTTAGTGATCTCACTAAATGAGATATTAGGCTTTTGATTGCACGTTGAAACAAATTGCTATTGAAGTTGAGGAGAAGAGCCCATTTAAATTTAAACCATTTGGAACTTTCTTGCCCCTCTTTTGAAACTTTTTGTACAAGAGATCCAATTTTTTCGTGACGAGTTTGGAACATCGTCGAAATACAAGGTCAAAACTCTTAGGGCTTTTTGATAGATTTAAACTTGAATTTTGCTTTTGGTGATCTCTTTGAATGAGGTATTAGGTTTTAGTTGTGCATCACAACAAGTGGATATCAGATCCCTACATCGTCTTTGAGGAGAAGAGTCCATTTAAGTCATACAGCGAGGTGCCTTTGTTGCTGCGAAAAGTATTCTCACCTCCTCTTTAGAAATGTATTGTGATGAGTTTGGAACTTTGACAAAAAAATGATTGGAAATCTGCTGATGTAGATATTGACCATTCTATTTGGCATGATTGGTGCTAACGTAGACAATATTTATAATTTTAAAAAAATCTTTATAAGAATTTATTCATTATTTATTTGTTTGATTTTTGATTTTTGTCATTGTAGCTGGTGAGGCGCGGAGGCCCTAGGCGAGGCCTTCATAGTTGGCAAGAGCCTCAGTTGTGAAAGCCTTGTTTAGGAACCTTGTAGCTGGCTGCGCTAGTGAGAGCTTGGGCGAGGGTTACAACCCTTACCAAAGGCCCTCGTCGACCATATTTAAAAAATAAATGGAAAGTAAAAAATAATAATAAAAGTTGTAAAAATTGCTCATTTCAGCGTTAGCTGTCCTACGGATGACATTCATGTCGATGATTTTTGGTCTAAATTGGCAAATTGTTAATGATTTAAGATTGAATTGGTTAAATTGAAGGACTTAACATTGAATTGGTAGATATACCAATCATAGGTTTATGACTTTTTAAATAATTTCCTCTATGATTTTGCCATCTTTGCTGAATAATTGTTGCATGGAAAGATTTTGTATTTTGCATCTCCAAATATTGGCCAATTTAACTGCAATCTTATTCCCTAGTATATTTCCTCTTGATGCATCTATTCTATCCAATATCCGTTCTTCTCTTCGCCAATACTGCGACTTTTCATATTTGTACCTTTCTCTACTGGGTTTTTTTTTTTTTTTTTTTTTTTTGGTGAAGTTGTCACAAAGTAATTTTACTAGAAAGTGTAGTTGGATCAACATCTTTTCGGGGAGAGCTAATGCTTGTTGAGTATATTAGTTTGACGATACTTAATGCCCAAAAAGTGGCAAGCCATATATCCAAGTTCAATTCGAGGATCTCGAAAGATATGGAAGAAAAATCTCCCTCCAAGCCATACATATATGACTTTCATCAAATATGGCGTTTCATAGTTTCCATTGAAATCGAGTGTGGAATTCTATCTACCCTCTTAAATTTGAGTATACGTTTCTCTCACTTTCCTGCTAATCTCTCACCTCGCGTATGAGAACTTCCATTTGCCCTAAGTTGATAGAAACCATTTCCAATTTAGTAACGAGGTCGTTCTCCGGCAGAGAAGAGGATGTTCAGCTGTCCCTGATCAGCTCCGGACATTCTGCGCCGTAATTAGCAAAGTTGTCGGCACCTTTCACTCTAAAGATGGGTAGGCCAGGACCTTACCCAACCTATTTCCTTGTTAACTAGTAGAGTCGATGAATAGGCCGCGGTTGGTAGGTCACAGGTATAGGACCGAGCTTCGATAATCACGTACTTTCTCATGACCATAAAGTATTAGATTTTTCATATAAAATGATCTGGATAAATATAAAAAATCCTACCCGGTTTTCAATTCAAGATCACTTTGCGGTTTCTACTTCTAAAAAAAATCGGTTTGCATCATAAGTTTTGCTTTGCATCTAAACATTGGTTTTTTATATGAAATCATTTACAAATTGCTGTTTTCTCCAAAGATGACCCATCCATCTCCATAATTTCCCACTCCACCTAGAACACCTAAACGAACCCGAACCCTAAGAACACTACTGCCTTTGACCGCCGTTGGTATTTCTAGGACGGAGAGTTTGGTCCAGAATTGTAAAGATGTAATTCTTAAAAGTAAAATGATGTTAAAGTGGTAAAGATGCAAAAAGCGTGGAGGGTATTTGGTATTTTCTCTTGTAAAATTTGGCTAGATCTCAGCATGTAATGGGCCAATGGGGGCCTGAGCTAACCCAATGGACAGAGAGGCCACGGTACATCTCTGTTAGTCAAGGGCTTGTTTGACAAAACTGAAAAATAAGTATTGAAGGGATAACAATACAAATAATCTTAAGTTGTTCCAAAACTTTTAATTTGTTTAATATGATCTCTCGACTTTTGGTATATATTGAAAATGTTCGATGTTATGCTTCTATTACTTCAATTTCGAGATCAGTATATAAGGTCTTTTATTTCATGAATAATATTGAATATTTTCATATAATCTAAATACTAAATTAACATGTATAAAATATCTATGGATCATATTGAACAAGTTAAAAGTTCAAAGATGACATTGCACATTGAGTAAAGTTCATGAATCATAATAAAGAAATCATAATATACGTTGGGTTAAAGTTCAGGAACCATTTGTATTAATTACCCAAAATTTAAATATCAAACTCTAATTGTATGACTTTGACCATAAATACAAAAAAATTGAGGCTCCCATTTTCATGAAAAATGAATGATTTGAAGTATAATTTCCTAGGATTGATTGCTTAAATTACTTGAAATAATTAGTTAGTGACAAAAGTTTTCATTATCAACAATAATTTGTCTATTTTTTATTCATTCATTTGTGTAAACAATTCAAGTTATTAATTTTAGGAAAATATATTCTAAATCAATCATTTTCTACAAAATCGATAAAGCCTTAAGAGTCGAGCCGGGGGCAAGCCTCATGGAACGTCCATAATCGAACCTATTGGGTCTCAAAATGGGCTTTGTCTATGCCTCGTCCTGGTCTGTCGGCTCCAGCTAGCTTAGTTTGGGTCCATTGAAGGATCGAGGCCAGAAATGTTCAAATGACTTCGTCGATAGCCGTTTCCATTAGGGGAGACTCTGATTCTAAAGCAACGGTGCCTCTAGCTTGTTCGTGCAGAAGAATACAGTGAGAAATGCAACTGCTAAAATATACAGCATAAATAATTTGCCTAGGAATCAAATGTCAACCCAACACCAAATTTACTCCCTAATTTTCTAAAATGCAAAAGAAAAAATTCGAGCCAAAAATTTTAGGTATCATCAATATTTGCAGTCAAGTTATAAATGATTGATAAAGCTCACATGTTCATTGCGGTTCTGAAAAAATGCTTGGACATTCACCAACTAGAATTTGATTGCTCTTGGGCAACCAGTTCATATTTCATAACAGTACTTCTGAGGCGAAAGATTTTCATCAGAGGTCTTCTCTTATGTAACAGAGATTCAGTGACTAATACACAACAGCAGAGTTCGACCCTACCACTACAAGGTAGGAAATCAGCAAAAGAAACGACACCCATCAGAAAGTAATGCCTGGAATCTGTTAAAAAGAGAAGTCAGGAAAAAAAACGAGTTTCTGTACATGGATCGAACATTTTATGGACTCATGTGATCATTCATTGCTATGATGATCTAAGAATATGTGCTTATTGTCGGATGGAGCAACAGAGTCAAGAGGACAAAAGAGTTACCATTGTATTAGCTTGTCGGCAACAGTCAGCAGCAAACCAAAGCAACTATCATCTACAATTCAATCTAACTGGTGCTTCTGATGAGTGGCACTTTTACTGGGAGATGCAGGTAGCGAACCATCTTTGTTCTTGTCAGCATTTAAATCTATTAAACTGGCATTAGTTGGAGGAACCACCTCTTCCTCAATAGGGAGTGTTCTCTTTCCCCCTTCTAATGCAACACCGAGAACTATATTATCTTCCAAAGCAGGCCTCGATACAGGTGGCTGTGAGACCATCTTCTTGTTTTCATGGTTCGATGGAGAAGTTGTCCCAGCTTCTTCATCAGCGTCAGCTACTAAAGAGGGAACAGAAGAAGACGTGGCCTTACTCTTTTGTAAGCTTTTCTCAGGATGTACCACATTAGATTGCTCGCCGTCGCCAACCGCTTCAGCAAGTTTATTAGGAATTGAGTCCATCTGTTTAGCTTCAACACTAGGAGAGGTAACCTGAACGTTCAACCTTGAGGCTGGCTTTGACACTGGCTTACTCTTCATGTTCTCCCCTATTTTTTCATCAGAAACAGGTGTGCTTTTGTTCTTCTTATTCTCTTTGTACTCGCTGTTTCCCCCAGATTTGTTCTTGGTATTGCCAATCGGCATGTCTTTGACTTTTGAGTCAGATGTGTGCATGTTTCCAGCCTTAGAATCTGCAGTGGTGTCAGGTGTTGGCTGAGTGGATTTCTTACCACCTTGCTCCCCAGTAGGTGTTCGAGTGGCACGGGCCTTCGTTTTATCCTCTCCATTGATCTTATATGGGGGTTCGATCAACAAGAAGGGACGGTTAGACACCACTCCACCAGGAGGGAAGCCTTCATCTGAGAATGGTACATTTTCCAAATCGTTGTCACCGTATATTCTCTGCATTGTGCGAATCGGTGTGGCAAGTCGGGCCCTGTGATGGCTTATTACTCTAAGGAGATCTAACAATATAGCTTCCTGTTGATCATAGATAATCCAAAGTATTTGCATTAGTATTTCAACAACATTCACAGTTAAGCTCCATTAAAGATGCGCAAACAGCATGGTACTTTTAAAATGCACTCAGATTAAATGGCCAGATTTTGTCAAACAAAAGCAATTCTGCTTACAAGACGATGCTTATGAGAGGTTTAACAAGCAATCTTTCTCTAGACCTCATTGAAATGGTGCACATCGCAAATTGAGTGTCTTTTATTTGCAATTACTTATAGACAAATCACCTCAGAAAAACGAAATCATCCAAATACACAATTTTTCTCAAGAACTGCCATAACACGGCTGCTTTTGTTTTTCTCTTCATTGGACCCACTCTGATCCAGATAGGGTTTATTTCAGTTTGGACAAGCCCCCCAACCTTTGACAGATACCACATGGAACGATAAATTTCATATGTTGACTTACTACATTCACTGTAGCATTTCTGGTCCACTTGAATTAACAGAAGACGGCTAGAAAGTATGTCTTATTGTTATGCCCTACGATGAAATAACAGTGAAAATTGCAACATCTTTATTGTACTTTATCCAAAACTCAATGATTGTCAGTCATTCACCCTTGATAGTTTTGGTACGTCTTCAACTTAATGGAACAACACCAACTAAATCCGTAATTGCACAAAAGCAAAGTCAGAAAAGTAGCCAGCAAACGACTCTTCAAACTTGTTTATGGAGTACCGAGAATCCAACCGTTTCTACAAAATTTCTCCCCCATGCCAACAGCGGAGTAACTGACAAGTGCTACTCACGATGATTTTCTCCCATCTCTGGATCTTGCTAACCCTGTTAATAATTATTTCACTCAAATATGCGACAAGCCAAGGTAAATATCATTTTCTTGATTACATCATAAAGCACAAGAGATAGAGAAGCCAGATTTAACCAAAAAGCAAATAATGGCACATTGTGGTTCTCTTCTGTTTTGGGTGGTTTTGTGTGTGATTTCTGGGTCTGTGGAGGGGGTGTGCAGAAGATGAACGGAATCCTGTCCAATATAACACCTAAGAAAAATTGTGTAGCCTATAATTATTTTGAATTTTGAATTTTCCAGTATTTAACTGCAGGTTCATCATGGTACTCTTCTCACAGGTACCCCGTCACTGCAAATGGTCAAACTAATAGTTTTGCCTTGTAATGGCCAGAGCTGACATTACATTAAGCTGTTTCTGTTACAAGCTCAGCTCATAGACAAAGTGAAGCTTTTACTGAATGATACAAACAGAGAGAAGTCGTCTCACCTTGACACAAAGATACTCTTCATAATGAGATGTCTTCACAAAACAGGATACTAAGATCTGTAAAAGGAATAATATTCAAATGAGACAAAGCTTTACTTATACAGTCATGTTCGGCAATTCATTCTCTAACAAAAGGCAGATAAAGAACTCTTATTGATCTTTTGTACTCTACATAAGAGTCTCAGATTAGACTACAAAATTTAAAAAACACAACTTCACAGTTCACACTTCTCTTAGGCATTGAAGATTATGGAAGCATTATAGTTAAGTTCTTTGGATCAATGACAGATTCTCATTAATCAGATGAAGCCTAATTAACCTATTTAAGCGAACAATCAATTATACGTTTGGGCTAATAATTGCAGCTCTACTAGAATTCACTGGCTGGGATTACTATAAATTTATCAGAGAAAATATTATGCTAGACTTATCAACAAACAGAGCAATCCTAGTCTTGGCAGTAGGCACATGACGTACCAAAAGAGCCTGATTTTCCGCATTGATATTGTCCAAGAATACTCTTCTATGTAACCTCTGCTGCTCAACTTGAGGATTTTTTGCCAATACTTTGCGCATGTCAGCAACAATATTCTGCGAACAGAAGAACCTAAATTGGTAAGAGAAGCAATTACTTCTGCAATCTTGTGGCTACATAGAAGTCAACTGCTATTTAGGGAAGAACTCACGTGGATTTTGCTGACATCCAAGTGACTGATTGCTAGATGAGTTTTAATCCGCCAATGAGTTTTTTGGCTCAAATTCCTAACAACATTCACGGTGAACTTGTGATTTGGAATATGAACTGCTTCACGATCTTCACCTCTCACAATTGTTGGGGACCACCATCCCACATGCTGCCCAGAGACAAACATAAAAAAGTATGTGCTCATTCTTTTCATTAGATGTCTATTTGAATCACTTTATTAACGTAGTTTGGTGAGAAATCTTCATAAGGTCAATTCTACTTCTATAAGAACATATTTTATAATATGCTTGTTTTAATCTACCTCTACAATAATTCATCATAGAGACAGACCTCAACAGTACCAGAAACGTCATAGCCTTCTATCCTCGTCTGAATCCACTCATTCAAAACGAAAGGACGAGTTGCATGAATCATTGCACTAGAGAGGAAGTTTGTGAAGATCTGACAAAAAAAAAACCGGAGTTACTTCTCGTTCTCGAAACACAGGGACAAAAGAAATTCAAGGAAATTAAATAAGTAGGCACGTGCCTCACGTCCTGCAAGAGTCAGTAATACTGTCCCAAGACCTCCAGCAGTAAGCCATTTTTGGGTAGAGAACCCTAGCAGCTCCATGAACAATGAAACAGCTGCAACCCATACTGCGGTATATACTGCTCTCCCCACAAATTGAAAACCCATCTATTCAAAGGGGAAAAAAAACACCAGTATGAATGTTGTGGATGGTAATTTTAACGCGTGTGTGAGAGACAAAACTAAAGCAAGAGATGGAAAGCTCTCGTTTTTCTTTAACTGATACAATACATTCTAGCTACCTTTCTTGAAGCTCCTAGTTTAATGCTTTCAACATTCATGCTTCAAAAAATCCTTTACTCACAAGTAGTACGTTGGACAGAGATGAGGAGATAATTCTAGGTATATATTGTTAACTTACGCCAAAATAAAAAAGTAACTACTTGAAAGTCCACCCTATCATATTATAGGATCAACCCTGCATCATCATATGGCATGGCTAACTGGAGTCCTCATCAAGTTAGTAATCAATTCATCTAAAGCTTTCAGCTCAAACAAGTGGTTTGGATACGAGCTATTTAAAATTAGATAATAAATCTGATATCAGTATTTGAACCTAATAATCTCAAACAAAGCCATCAAGCAGACTAATGTTATTTAAAGTTGACACACTAAAGAACTGAGAGTATCTTCTCTTTTATCTAAAATTGCTTTCTTTGAAGCAAATAAATCTAGTATGAATGTTCTTACTAAGAATTGTTTTATCTCCTCGTTCCACTCACAAGAGAGGGGATCAGAAGAAAATGCAAGTGGGTCTGCAACTTTCACGAGATGGAATATGTTGCCAGTCTACCACTGAATCTAATCAAGTAGTGTATCTGGAGATACATAAAAGATGTTGAGGAAGGAGAATTACAAACTGAAACTACTTGACATATATTAAGACTGCACTAAAAAGAATATGACATGTCAGCTACAATATTAATCAGACATAGTAAAGACAATCCAACAGTGTTAGCATATACTGCAAGCCCACATTGCATTATACAGATGTTATGGAATTTTGCAAAGCATCGCAAGAAGATAAACATACATTTCTTGCATCGCTAGGATCATTTTTATCCATGAGAAACTTCTGCGTCTGTTGAATCACGCTGCAACACCACGTTCATCTCTAAATTAGTCATTAGGGGAAAATCTAGAGGGACTTGAAGCAACAAAGAATCAATGCCATGAAAGGCCAAGATCACACACAACACCAATGGCAAGCATTCGGTACAATCAACTAAGCTTTGAAGAAGGCAGAATGACAATGGGTTCGTTCATATGGTATTGAGGTAATTGGTGGAATTTCTCATCAATATAAAAGAAAAAAATTCAAGAAAACAGTTTTTTGAGTCTGTCCAAAGTCAATAACCAAGTTTCAACCGACTCTTGGAGTAGATAAATGAGGATGGGAAGAAGTCCACCTTGACAAACAATAAGCCAGAGCTAGCACTGTTGACAGTGACCTCACAAAGTTCAGAAGCCGTTGCTTAATGACTTGGCTTGCTTCTGTTGGTAAAATGACCGGATCCAATGCTCTGAAACATAGTCATTATTAGTATGATTACAGTGGATGAAAACTAACAGGCAAAGAAAATGCCTCTCTCCATTTGGATTACAACATTCCATAATGGTCACCTGCAGAGAATTGTTGCACCAATCCAAAGTAGCAAAGGTTGAAAATAGGAAGTTGTCACATAGTATGTGTTGCTCTTTTTCCAATTATTGTCATTCTTCTGAGGTCAAGAAAAGAACTTCAAATATTAGATGTGCACGAATCAAGTTGAAAGTAAGAGGACATTATGACAAAAGTTCCAGTTGAAAGTACATGTAGTAGTAATCGTCTACTCTGGCGCATAAGTGGGCCAAGCCCCCACAAAGCAAAGACAACAATGCTGATAGCAGCAACCAACTTTAGTGTGATAGGACTACTTTGTAACACATTGAATGGCCTGCAACAAACATCTATCAACCAAAGTTAAGAGCAGCTTAGTCTTTATCCTTTGAAAGGACAAAACTGAAAGGAAGAAGCAAATTTTAAGAAACAACAATATGGAAAACTATGGAAGATAAAAAGCTAAAGAAGAGCCTATAAGGAGTAGATTAAATAAGATAAGCACAATTTCAAATTCTCAGAAAACAAAAAGATACTTTTTGGATGCTAGTACCAGAGATCCATCTAAATATTTTGCAATACCAAGATGCTATACCCTAATAAACTTCATTCTCAACAGCAACTGTTCAAGCATCTCAAGTTGAAGGCAGATTTTTCAAAATCAGACTGGCAGAGAACCAGCCAAATGACTTGTTGTGGTTCAACTGCTTGATACTTAGACATTAACTTTGTGTTGTCTTGATGCTTACAAACACACAGAGCCCATTTTTGTGGCTTACATGCCCCCAGTTCAAAACCTCAGTAGAGTTTTCTGCTACTATTTCTTATTTTGGTGTTTGCATATGAGCATTGATATTTATTGGCACAATTAGATACAAGGTAAAAATTGGTTAAATGACAGGCATGTGAGGGGTTGATCCAAGGAAAGACAAGCCCTTGGTTCAAAACCTAGGTTATTGCCAGTTCAAGTGCTCTGGATGAACCAGATCAATGCTGTTTCCAATCCAGTTTTGGATCCAAAACGGTCACAAGCACTGAAATGGACTGGACCCGTGAACTGCTCTTAGTCAATTGGTTGAACCAGCAAGTACAGTCTGATTTTTAAAGCACCAGTGGAAGGGTTAACGCCATTGAAAAGACCACACTGGAAGATAAATTCTATAGATAGAGAAATCATGCCAATATTCAGATGCACATAGTCTCAACCCAAGTTCTGGATGGTCATGTGTGGTGTACTAACATGTCAAAAAATCAGGCGAAACAGAGGTGATCATGGAGCAGTTTGATTCAGTCTCAATGCCAGACCAAACCAAATCGCATAAATATGGTTTAAACATAAATGAAACTAGACCAAACCTATTTATCATTTGGAACCAAACCATTTTTTTGTCTTCTGTGTTTCTTTTCTTTTTTTTGGGTAAATTCCCTAAAATAGTTTCAAAAGAGAAGTAATGAAGAAACCAAACATTACTTTCAGCAGAAATCACAGACACAGAAAGTGAAAGATAAGCTACTTTATATCATAAAAAATAGCCCACTTCATAAAAATTTTAATAGGTAATAAGGTTTGGTTTGGTTCCAAATGATCAACCAAAACAGAACTGAAAATGGTTTGGTTTGGTTTGTGAACCATAATTTCAATAAAATAAAAAAATCCTGTTGAACTGAACCAAAACGTAATAATGGTTCAGTTCAGTTTGGTTCTCAACAGTTTAAACTGTTTTTCACATGAAACTCGAAGTACACTTGAGGCAGTACCAAAAACCCTTTGGGAATCTGGAATATGGCTGTTGCATGTTGGTTGGCATGGCTTTAGTTGTCAAAAGTAAAAGAGATTAATTTTAATCCTTCATTTGAATATCAGACTAATGCTTTTGAGATTCAAATGGAGTTTTGCCTTAGAGATTATGCCAAATCAGTTTGATGGCTAAGAAGGGCATGAAGAGACTCAGTGATACAGCTGAGTAACTAGTTCTGCTGAAATACCAAGGAGCACTTGTGTGCCAGGAACTTGATCAAGACTTGTTGTTTAACCATGGGCAAACTGCTATACACCTCTCAGTCTGATGATGCAACAGGTTATGTGTTCAAGAAGAACTTTGTCAAGTACAATGGCCGTTACATTACAAGGGAAACAATAGGGAATTCAAACGAGTATCAAATTAAAAAGACTACATTGTTACACAACTTAACATAAACATCACTTGTAAAAGAAGTGTGTATGGTGGTTGGTGGGTAAGAGGAAGAGACCATCAGGAACATGGATGACAAGTTCATATAAATTTAGTGAGATTACCTGGACAATGCCGCAGCTGCAGTCTTCACTAGCGAATTTTCATGCAAATTCCTTGGACCTAAAAAAGAATGGCATTTAAAAGCACCGTATGTATTTTGTACAGTATATACCGGAGCATATAAACTTCGAGATTGAGCCATACTCCAAAATTCCTGCCAGTCATGCCATTTAAAGAAAATTAAATGTTAACTCAAATCAGCAGCAATTCAACTTAAATTCTCAACATGATAACCGCTCATATAGCTCTACGAATGACAAAGGATAAAATTTTGCTGCAAAATGGTTAATATTTAAGACTCAAAAGTCCTCAACTGAAGCTCCTCAAGCAATAGTTCTCAGAAAGTATCTACCCCGAGAAAGCAAAGATCACCCCTTGCTAAGATAATAACCAAATAGCTGTAGAATAAGCAATTTAGAAGACAGAATATATGATTCGAGTTCCTTGTTTAAAGATTAGAGGAAGCTCCATGGTATTTCAGTATTATAGTTCACATACTAAGTAGCCCTCATGGTAAAGCAGTGTAATGAGATGAAAAGAGGTACAAGAAGCAAAAGGAAATAATGGAATTGACTACACTTTGTCATTTCATATTTCCAGGATGTAAAGAGCTCCAAAATGCTACAGGATAGAACACTGCTGCATCTTGTCAACAGGTACGATGCATTATCAGTGCTACTGCCTACAAGACTGAAAAATGTAGGAAACAAAATCACCAAGAATTAAAATGTAAAATCATGGAAAATTTTAGCTGAGCCATGTATACAGTAAGTGCATATTGCTAAGCTCCTTCCATCAAGTTGTGGTCACCCCTTTAAATTCTTTATCATACTGTTCTAATCTCTCTTTTTATTTTTTCTTTAAGCTTATTCTTGATAAGCAGTTGGTTAAAAGAAATGTGAACTCATGTAATGATAGCCTTATGCAACCCATTTCAGCCCCTAACTACAATAAATTTCACATGGAGGTTCATGTCCTCTATCAGCATACTACTGAAACTCATTTTAAAAACATTTACGGGCAGGCATCCATTAGATGCAATCACTCATCTTATACAGCAAAATTTCCGTACTGCTGCCCCACAGAACTAACAAATGCAGTCTATAATCACCAGAAACTTCCATTAAAATCCAAAGTCACTTACTGAAGAACGTGATGACAAAGAGAGACTCCCTACGCACAAGTTGCCTCTTCCGCCTAAGCTCTGGAATGGGTAAAAAAACAAGAGATAATCGAGGATCATCAGAACAACCCGCCACAGAAAAGCAAACAGGGGTTTGAAATCACAGGTTATGTACCTTCAGCAAATAATTGCGGCCCCTATCCTTGGGGAGTCCCAAATTATGGGACAAGTACACGGAGCCAGCAAGAGACATTTTTCAGTTGCAGTCAACTGATGGCTGGAACTACCAATCAAAACATCATAAGCTGCAAACAAAGAAAAAGAGAAAATGTTCATGCACCGAAACGAGACAACCGTGTTGCAGAGAATCAACCCTCCGGCTTTAGTCAACCCTCAACCATCAACAAACAGTACTGAAAAGCTGATATTCTCAACACGGACGACAATATAGAAAGGGACAACAGATTCATTCCATGTATCGAAGCCGAAGCTCGTTTCGAACGAAAAGGATCGGCCGCCGAAACTAGACCCGGTCAGCATCAAACGTCGGTAAGGAATCCATAAACTCGTCGCGTAAACAAGGGAAAACCGATCGCGGAATCGAATCCGGCGACAAGTACGGAGCAAGAAACCAGAAGTGTCCTCGATCAATGTGAAAAGAAGGGGACGATCATGATGCGATGGCGGATGATTTCTACGCAAGCAAACGAGGCGAGCCGATTACCGAAACGAAAAGCCGGCGGCGGCGGCGGTGGCGGCGGCGGATTCGAAGGTTCCGGCGGAAGCTCCGACGGCGATCTCCGCAAGAGAGGCGGAGCTCGGAGAGGGAGGGAGGGAGCGAGGGAGGGCGCGGGGACGGAGATGTCCAGATGTCAAATTGCGAATCGTTTTCTATTTTTTTATTATTATTTTTCTATTTTTTAGTTTTTGGTTTCTTTATTTTTCATTGTTTTGGAAATGAAAAATGGGTGAAATTGTGTAGCGGTTATTCCATTGGGCCCCGTGTCCTGCTTTGAACAACGGATACCTGAAGGGGATGGAGCAGGTACACCGCCGGGTCAGGATCAAGTCGGGTTCTCGGATCTGAAATTAGGGGTTGGGATTTGTTTGGGGGTGATCAGTTACCGTTTCTAAGATTAGGGATTGGACCGGTCAATCTTGGAACGAGGAACTAAACCGACCTCTATTAGTTCTGTTCAATCTAATGATAATGGTTTTTATTTGACTTTTGCAATGAATCACAAATATAAAAAAAAAAAAACTTACAAAATCCCTTTTCAATGCTCTTTCACTCCTCCGAAGACAAATCAAGCCATCAAGTACCATGTAAAATAACAAAAAAAAGTCACACATTAAGAAAAATCAAGCTAAATACAAAATTAATTAAGAGAGTTACATTTTGCTAGGAGGTGAGAGGGAAAGAGTCATCATTGTCAAGCACAAGATAAATGCGAGAGGGAGGAATTGAATTATTGGGAGAAATTATGAAAATAAAAGTTTATTAAAAAATATAAAAATAAATAAAGTCGGTCCTATCCGATCAGGTTATTACTTTAGAACTGGGAACTGATCGATTGGTTATCAATTCCAAGAATAAGAATTGGGAACTAAATCGCCACTTGTGGAAATTGCCAAAAACCAGTCGGTCCAAGCGGTTTTTATTGCACACTTCTGATTCATGGTACTAGTAGAGGAGGAAATCCTATGAAGTTTGAGATGTGGTTGAAATTTGAAAAGATTAAAAATAATCCGTTGGATATAGATGAAGTTGAGGTTTAACATTTGAACATTTGAATATTTTTTCATTAAATTTTAACTTATACTAAAGTGCAACATATATATCGAGGAGGGGGCAAATAAGGGATTTGCCAAAATTCAAAGTCCAGATTTAATATTTGAACATTTTAATACTTTTCTTTATCAAATTTTAACTTAGGACTAAAGTGAGCAAAAATATATATTGGATAGGGGGTAAATATGGGATTTGACAAACTTTGAATTTGGGATAACATTTTGGATATCACATGAAAATTTTGTACAACCGATGTCAACTGTTGAGTAAATCTGGCTTATCATGAGAAGACGTCATTTCATATTTGATTACTTTGAAAGATTAGTGGCATGCAGTGATGCTTTGTTTGAAAGAATAGGTCACAATGAAACTGGACATATTTTAGCCAGACCCCAATCCTATATGCTAATTTGAGCCGGGTTCAAGACGCCATTGAGCTTATCGAGTTACTGAGGGAACGGCAAGGATGTGTTGAGCCATTTGCCCGGGCTTTATCTCACGTCCTACTTAGTTCACCAGATATGCTGGCATTACATAGTGAATCTGACACCTTTCATGACCCAAATCCACCACGAACTAAATTTCTCCCATGAAATATTGATCCTTAAATACCCAAATCAGATCAAGCTGCTGAACTGAACCCACCTGCCTCCAAATTCAGGTATGGGAAGTTTTAGTTCACTATTCTCTCTCAAACTCATCCCACCACCTTTCATATGGGAACCCATCTCTGTCAATTGTTGCCCAGTGGTACTTCAATGTTTTCTTTCTCACTGACAAATTTGGTATGAACAACATGGGATCTGCAGATATAGTTTCTGCAGTAATTCTATCACACATCAGAAAATTGCCTCTTTTGCCTATATAAGATCCACTGAAGTCTATGATCCTTTTGAGTAAAAACTAAATTGCCAATGTTATAATGTAAGAAACCTCACGAGGGCTAACAAAAGGCTGTGCCTAGATATAATCTCAAACTCTCATAACTCTGTCAATGGTATTGATTAGCAGGATAGAGCATGAGCTTCAGACCATTGATGCTCTTATCATCTGGTGGAGACTGTCCAAACTTCACAGAGAAGAGAATGGCTTCTTCTGCAAAAGATCTGGAACATCGAGGCATGTTCTTTATTGTGGGTGGATTACCCCCATGCGTGCTATCACGTGTATGCAACAGGCATCTTTCTGTATGTTGTTTACTGAAATATGTCCCTAATATGTATCTACTGTAAGTGACATGCGTTTCTTCACATGTGTATGCAACAGGCATCTTTCTGTATGTTGTTTACTGAAATATGTCCCTAATATGTATCTACTATAAGTAACATGCGTTTCTTCACATGTGTAAGCAACAGGCATCTTTCTGTATGTTGTTTACCGAAATATGTCCCTAATATGTATCTACTGTTAACATGCGTTTCTTCACATTGTCCCTGAACTTTTTCTCATCTGCAGCTTGGAGCTGTCAAGAAAAATGCCTCAGAAAAAAGGGACAATCCAACAAATTTGCAATTATGGAATCGGCGTAGATTTATAGTACAAATCACGTGACAACAACTTGACAGCACAAGTCATTCTTTCGATAACAAAACAAATGTCAGCAATGATATTTAGAAGTCAGTGGCACAGTCTTGAAGTGGAGCTAACTATTGAGCTCTCTGAAAGGAGATCTTGCATTCAAAACCGCATATCTCTTCGTTGCAAAAGGAGATCTATCTGACTTCAACTCCTCACTGACAGGGACATTTTTGTTGTTCCCTTCAGAATCTGTACTCGAGCCATTACAATCAAAAGACTCTAATATCGTGTCCAGGACCTGCAGCAGTTGGTTGTCTTCACTTGAAGACTTGTTGATCCTTTCTTCCATCTCCCTAACAAGCCCCAACAAGTCTTCCTTTTCTGATAGTAATGCTCTGATGTGTTTAACCAAGTTACCATTTTCGCTCTTCAGCTCATTAACCAAGGCATCTGAGCTGGTGAGCTTTGTATCCAGCTCCCGAGCCAAGTTTTTCATCTCTGATTCTTTTGCCTCCAGTGCAGCTTCTATCTCCAATGCTCTATACTCTGACCATGAAAGGGATTTTTCCTGAAGCTCCATCTTCTTTTGCAGATTAGTCAAATCATTCTCCAGTTCCGTAATCATCATTCTCTTCTCTTCAACTTCTATCTCAGCCAGAATTTCTGCTGCTGTTATCTTCTCCCAGGCTTCACAAAATGAATCGATTGTTGCCTCCTTTTCAGCTAGCTGGGAGGACATGGACACCATCGAGCTGTTGAACTTGTCTTCCAGGGACTTCATGGAGTGCATTAAGTCCCTTATTCTCCGGTCCTTCTCTTCCGTGAGATGGACAAGTTTGTGCTTCTCATTCTCAAACGTCCTCTCTGCTCCTAATTGGGCAAAAATAATGCTTTCAAATTCTCTTCTAAGTGATTCCTGCTCCAGCTGACTAATCTCCTCTTGGAGTTCCTTGAAGATCTCATCCTTCTCCCTGATCATTTCGAAGAAACTATTCCTCTCTGATTCAAAGGCCATCAGTGACTCCATCTTTGTAGAATTAGCCACTTCTAATTCTCTCATTTTGATTTCTTGCCCAGAAGCAAAATCTTCTTCTGGAGACAGTCGATACTTCTGTGTCTATCTTCCAACAGGCGGGCAAGTTCATCTTTCTCCGCCTTCATCGTATTCTCAAACTCAGATTGTGCAAGAAGTGAGGCTTCCAATTGTTTACGTGTTTCATGGTTTTCTTCAATTTCAAATTTCAAACGATCAGCAACTGATTTCCATATCTGCAACTCAAATTCCATTTCATTCGCTTCACCAATTTTCTCGGTCAGCTCGGAAGTGGTTCTATCTAGGGCATCACAAACTTCTTTAATCTTCACATTAGAATTGACTTCCATTCTCAAAGCTTGCTCCTTCAAGGAAAACTGGCATCTTGATGATTCCTCAAGCATTTCCCTATAACTTGCTAGCTCAACCCGCACCTTCTTATGTTCATTGACAATCTCGTCATGAGCCTTGGCCAAGGCTTCATTCTTCATCTCGAGCTGCTTTATCAGTAGAGAAGCATTCTCTTCTCTGATCTTGTCATGTGCATCAGTATCAGGAGCAGTATTTGCAAGCTTTAACTGATACTCAGATATTCCTGATTTCATCACCAATTGTATCACAGAAATCTCCTCATTCATCAACATCAACTGCATCAGAGAGGCATTGCAATCTTCTAATTCTTTCTTGACATCTTTGAGTTCTGCTTCCTTACTCAACAGCTCAGACCTGCAATCCTCCAGTTCAGCTGTCAATTTCTCCAGTTCTTGACTCCACTCTGCCTCTTTTGCTTTCAGATTTGCAGCACAGTCTTTGTGCATCTGCTCGACACTTTTTAGCCTGTTTCGCAGCTTAGCCAAAGATGGAGAGCTTCCTGCATTATGTATCCTCTCTTCTTGCAGCTGTTTGATGTCTCCTATTAGTTCTTCATTTTCTTGCTGCAATTTCCTTGCCTGGTATTTCATCTCCTTGCAATTTGTCTCGTTGCTCCCCAGTAAATGCCTCAAATTTGCCACCTCTTCATCCCTCTGGGCCATCAAGCATTCCAGCTGCGACTTTGCTCCCTCACATTCGCCGAAAACATTCTCAAAGCGTGATTTAAAGTCAGAGACCTGAAACTCCAAAGTCTTTCTTCTGCTTTCTTCGTGGGCAAGAGCTTGGTTACACATCTGCAACCTCCTTGCAAGATCATCTGACATTCTAGTTTGAGAATCCAGCTTCATCTGTAGCGAAGAGAGATCATCAAGAAATGAAGATCTCTCCATCTCCCATTCCTTCTTGCTCGTCTTGTACTGTTCCCGGAGCTTGTGGTGCGCCTCTTCTAAATGCTTGAACTGCTCTTTCTTCCATTTAAGCTGATCTTCAACTTTCCTGACTCCCTGCTCTAAACTGTCGATTACATCATCTCTTTCTCTCAGCGCTTTAGGAGCCTTGACCTTTTCCTCTGCTTCAGAACATTTCTTTTGCGAGGTATCCAAAAGCCTTTTCAGGCCTTTAATCTGTTCTTCAAACCCTCGCAGCTTCTCCTCTTGACTGGCACATCTATCGTTCGCCTCTTCTACAGCCAATAGCAAACGCCTGTTCTCCTCTTCCCACTTTTGCGACTTCTCTTTACAATCAAATCTGAGAGTGTCATTCGCAGCACTAAGACGTTTAACAGTCGATTCCTTTTCGCTTAAACTGCATTTGAGATCTTCACACAGATGCTTCAATTCAGAAATTTCTTCCGTCTTTCCAGTGAGTTCTTCTGTCTGGTTCTCAATTTTCGCTCTCGCTTCCTGAAGTCCACGTGACTGCTCATTGAACCCTTTCTTTAAGCTCTCATACTGTTCAGCTTTACTCAGGTAGTCTGCCTTGAGCCTCTCAATCTCCAGTTTGGCTTCATCCAATTCCTCACAAATCTTATCCATATTTTCCTACCAAGAAAACTCCACGAAACCTGATCCGGACAATAGGCAGGATACTAAGAAAATGGACCATACGATATTCACAGCACACAATACAAATAGATCATAGCCATTGCAAGAATCCATCATATCAAAAAAGAAAAAAAGAAAAAACAGATCAACCCCGGAAAGAAGTCAAGAAAGTGTTCAAGATCATCCTCGCAAATTTTATCCATATCTTCCTACCGAGACTCCACAAAACCTGATGCGGACAATAGGCAGGATACTGAGAAAACAGACCATACTACTGAAATTATCTAGGCCACACTATTTTCACAGTACACATAATAGATCATAGCGATTGCAAGAATCCATCATACAAAAAAAAAAAAAAAAAAAAAAAAAGATCATCCCCGGACAGAAGTCAAGAAAGTGTTCAAATCACCCCCCCGAAAAAAAGAAGCCCTAACTGATCTTTAAGAGTATCTTCCTAACCGCAAGAAACATAACCCTTTTCTACAGCGATCTTATAGTGGAAAAAGATCAGTCTCTATCCTCATTTCCCGAAATGTTGTTCGAGCAAGAACCAAATCTCTTACTTTCAAGAAGAGATTTCGGCTTTTTAAACATCTATTCAACTACAAGGGATAGCAAAACCGCACAGACAAATACAAACAACAACGAGCAGAATTCAAGAGAGCCATTCATTAGGATTACCCGAGTAGAAAATCAGCGAAAAGGATAGGACGAACAGACAGAAAACAACAATGGGGCGACTATCCTCATATCCATTTCCGAAAAACGCCACGAATTTTTCCCCTCGTCTTCCCCCGACACATTGAACATCCCACCAGAAACACACCCCTTCTCGACGAAATGAATCCACCCAAAAACCCAACATTCGAAGAGTCAAAAGAATCGGAAACAGAGGAAAGGCATTTGAGTCTAAACCAAGATTCGGCGGCAGTTCCCAAGAAATCGAAGCGAAACAAACAGACCCATCAGTGCAGAAATTCACATCTCCTCCCACCGATCAAGAACGAACAGCAAAACGTACCTGATTATCGTCAGTTTCTCGATTCGATTCAACTCGACCCGATCCAGTCAGTATGCGGACGAAGCGTGGAGTTTCGTTGTTCCTCGCGAAGCAGAAGCAGAAGAAGAAGAAGAGGGGAGAGAGTGGCTTTGGAAAGAGCCGTTGGAGGGGAAGGGGAGGGGGTGGGGCTTGGAGGATTTAAAAATCAACGGCTCGTTTGCGAACCGTTGATGCCCTTTTGACGGCGTTAGTTACAAAGATCCACTTTTTTTAACCTTTGGATTCGGTTCGTAATTACCACTAGCCGTTACCGATCCGAGTATCTGAGTTCATGCCTACACCTTCGAACGATTCCTTTTTTTAATTTTCTTCTAATTAATGAATATTATTGCAAAATCTGTCTTTTTTTGGTCGAAAAAAAAAACTCTCTTAAAAATTCGTGGAAAGAATGCAAATTTTTCTTGCTGTTAGATTTATGAAGTTATTAGTGATTATCGATTATCAAAAATTGTTGGTGTAGAAGGAAATCTTCAAACAGTTTATGTAAGTTACTCGCGTCTTTTTAAATTTTTTCAGGCGGGATTAGCAAATGGACAATGAGTTATTGAGTTTATCGACATTGAATTAAAACAATATGTTATATCGGGTTTAGATTTTTATTACCTATGATTAGCAAACTACTAAGGTTGTAATGAATTCACCGAAATTGTACTTTGCTTGATTCTTTTCAAGGTTACAAGTGTAATTAGTACCTGGTAAATTTACTAACGTCCAAACAAATTAGTAAATGATTAAATTCTTTTATATTTTATGAGTATGGTTAGTGAATTACCAACATTGTAATGTATTTACAACCGTCCAAAAAAATTGTAAGTTGTTATCCTTTTAAAGAAATTTTACATATATGGTTAGTAAATCACAAATACTGCAAACTATAATGAATTTACCAACATGCCAATAAATTTACCAGTTACTAATTTCTTTTAGATTCTACAAGCATGGTAGGTAAAATTATCAACAATGTGCATAATTTACAACATCAACTGAGTTGTTAATATCTTCTCAACATTTCGAAATTACAAACGTCTATGTAAGATTATAAACTTCTTTTTCGATTGGTTTTTTACTAACCGTTGTTTAAGAAATTTACCTACATGCATTGGTTTTTGTAAAATTATCAATCCAACCAACTTTTACACAATCAACTCTTACTCGTGAGGAAATTTCAACTTTCGGGTTTCGTTTGTTTTGCGAAAAATGAATGATTTGGAAAATATCTTCCTAATTGTGTTTGTTTGTGTAACTTGAAATAGTTAGTGAATAAAATTTATTTTTATTATCGATGATAACTTGTGCCTTTTTTATTTATCAAAATACCCAATTTAATATATTTACTCTTTATCTTATCCATTTAATGATGTTGATAACTTACTGACGGGGTACCTGACAAACAAAGTAAGCCCATTGACGCGGCCCATTTAAAGCCATGAAGCAAGGGAAGTCCGAACTCATCGTTTTGGGATTCTAATAGCCACGTCACCCGAGCATTCAGCGACGAAGGGACGAAATGGGCAGCAAGCCAACAGAAAGACCACGTCCTGGAAAGACAACTTTATGACGTCACATCCTCGCAAATTGCGGAATTTTCATATCATCAAAGTAAGAATGAACTCGGAGTGAGCATGATTCGAGTTGGGCCTGTCCACCTCTTAATCCTAGGACCAACCTACATAGTGTTGGTCCTCAATTTTTGGGGCTGATGACCGACCCTATTGAGCCTAGGACCGAGGACCGGACCAACTCAATGGGTTTGGTCCGAATCCAGGGTTAATCTGAGATCAATCGATAATTTTTTTTCATTTTTTTGTATTTCTGAAAAGTCAAACCTACTATTTTAAATTACATATCCATCGATAATTTTAACTAAACTATAAATACCAATACTTATTTAACAAATTTAAAATAAGGTAACAATAAAAATTTTACACTTGCTAAAAACAAGAAACCATAAAAACGATTAAGATTGTTTATAGAGCCGCAAGGTAAGCGTTGCTCACGAGTGAAAAAGATTTCTAATTAGGGCTTTATTTCTGTCTGATTTACTTAGCGATGAGTAAGGTTAGCAAAGACAGGTGAGCAGCGCAAGCATCGAGCGGCAAGAGGGGTAAGCACGATAAGCGAGGTGAGTGTCAAGTGGTGAGTGGGGTGAGTGTCAAGTAGTGAGCGGGGTAAGATTACTCACGAGTGAAGTTGTTTCTTTCGATTTTACTTGGCAAATTAGATATTAAGAAGAAAAAGAAGAAAGAAGAGAACAAGAATATTGGAGGAGGATGCCATTTGAGTTAGGGTTTACGGTTTAGAATAAATAAAAAATATTATAAAAAAATATATTAGATATATAATACATAAGGTCGGGGTTGGTCGCGGCCCATTTAAAGCCATGAAGCAAGGGAAGTCCAAACTCATCGTTTTGGGATTCTAATAGCCCGTCACCCGAGCATTCAGCGACGAAGGGACGAAGGATGGCAGCAAGCCAACAGAAAGACCACGTCCTGGAAAGACAACTTTATGACGTCACATCCTCGCAAATTGCGGAATTTTCATATTATCAAAGTAAAAATCAACAGCCCTCAAATGCTCACCCCTAAAATGAACAGCCCTCAAATGACTCATTTATCTTTAAGGTGGTATCGACTTGAGTGTCGAATTGTCCCAAAATCCCACCCATAGGTGTTCAAGGAGATAACTCTATAAAGATCGAGTACTTCGGATATCTTTGATGAACAATTCTCTTGTGAACACTTTGTTTTAATAAATTACTCGGTTCTATGAATTCAACACTCTTCTTTTAATTTATTGAGTACTTCATAATGGATTGTTTTGTATCATTAATTTCATGAATACGCAAAACTCAGAATTTATACTAGTTGGATCATAAAAAAGGTAAATACCTTTTCTTTTATGTGCAACTTCTTTATCGTATGCATTCTCACCCGCTAAACTATCTCGTCACCATAACTTTCTATATATTTTGCATCATTACCATCAGCCACTGGAGTGCCTTGGTCCCTATTTACAGGTTCATCCAATTTCTCAAATGGCGCATTTCTCCTTTTTTGATATTCCCTTGTTGCGTTGCTCATGCAAGTTCCTCATCATTAATTGGGTAATTTGTATGCATCAAAGTTTCCTCGTGGGATTCATTGGACAAAGCAACTTCTCACTATAGTCCCATCTTCATCAATTGTCATTACTACTAGATTTGGGACATGTCCTAGTTTGTCGATCTTTCTTTGCAACATGAGCTATATGTCATGCTTTACCGTACGCCCAAATTAGTAACTGTTTTTACGCTCCTTCTAAAATGAATCCATCCCTGAAAGGAAATGAGAGAAACTGATGTATTTGGGAGAAAAATTGTAATCTGTATTTCTATGTATTCTCAATGTACAATGCTTGATATATAGTACATAAAGTGAGAAATAAAAGGAAAGAATCAATCCTAGTCCTAGATTGATTCGTCTATCAATTACAATCCCTGATTAATGCAATGAATCAATTATCCATCAATATGCAAATCATATCCTTTTCCAACAATCCCCAACTTAAATGTTCACTATTGGCTTATCCCACTCCTAAATCAGTGCCCTCATCTTCATCGCTAGGAAACTCAACATACAAATAACCGTTTTCACAGTGGAGATAATGGTAAACAAGATCCCTAGTAGGCTTATATCATTGTCATCACGCGGGTATCTCAGACCGTCCTTTTAATGCAATTTCTATGTTTTGCATCCTAGCTGTATGTGTTCATTGATAGCAATAATATCCCAAAGCTACTAACGAGATTCTTTACGGATGCTGTCGATCTCGACGAACCAATGATGTCCATTTCTGAAGTCCGTGAAGGTTCGGTGTGGTTTGCCACGAAGCTGGGTCCAAATTGCATTGGCTCAACCAAAGGCATGGCCTGCTCTGCCAGGTTTGTCGAAGACATAATGAGATCCCACGCCCACCTACATCAAGATCATGATGGAAAGTCAAACCATTGGCAATTCAGAGGCTGCTGAGCCTAGGGACCTTACTAGGGAAACCAAACCTTTGTCCAATAAACATCACTCATTTGTTATTATATCCACTCATTATTTCACCGAGTTGGTGGAAACCAAATCATTAGAGAAAGTACAGCAATCTAACATGATTGAATTCATCAAGATACAGATTTGGGCAAAGTTATACAATCAATTCTAAACTTATTGTACGGATGTCAATTTAGTGTTGAAGTTTTCGGTTTTGCCATTTAGTCCTTGAGTAAGGCAAAACATAACTCATTAGTTATTACATCCACTCATTATTTCACAAAGTTGATAGAAACCAAATCATTGAAGGAACTTTAGCAATCTAACATGTTGAACATCAAGCACATCGGTATGGGTTATCTCAAATAATCACATGGTAGTTTGGAAATCGATTAGGGATTTTCCTTGGGATTCAAATAATCGACCTGTTTGCCAAGTAGTCTCGTGGAATCTTCCCTCTTTGCCTTCAATTACATTGGAAAATGACTTGTAAACCTTATTACGACCATCCGTCATTGTTTGTCCTCGTATTCCATTATCAAGAGGTGTATCCACCGCTTCTATACTAATTTCTCTTAACACATTACTAATTGCCCTAGTGTGACCAAGCCATTGTCTTTCATGTAATCAGTATGCAAGAATTTGCACGAGAAATTTGGTTTGAGGTTGAGGCCACCAACAAAATCATGAAGTTGAACATGCCAAAGATGATCTCAAACCATCCTAGAGAATGGCATGATTTACTCCTAGAAATGCTTATGGGGACATCAAACCTCGATGGATTTCCCCATGTTAGAAACAATAATGGCAAGTATCCCAAGTTATGGAAACCAATAGATGTGGGGGTCAATAAAGAGATTTTAAAAAACTAGGGTTTCCGGAACTCTGGGATATGTTTCAACAAGGAAAGTAAAGATTTTCTATAGATCGTGGCATCGCTTTACATAGAAACAATGCCTGTACACACATGTCACCGGTTACAAAGATGGCTTCAAGAAATTTTCAATAACTTATCATCAATTTACGATTGACACATCATTTTAGTAGTTTGAATCTTATAAAGTCCTTGATACTTCAAGCCATACCAGAATCCATTAACTTTTGATTTGAAGCCAAAATTGGCACATTAAACGGCCATCGACCATTCTCAATTGAACTTTAATTACTAATCAAAACTATCAAGTTTTTGGCTCCCACCACCTTGTGAAAAATACATATTAACAGCACCAATGCGTCGTGTCATCCTAAGTGCGCATCTTTCCCCAGCAATGTCGATTCCAAAGAATGCATAAAGGCATAACGTGCGAAAATGGCTGTGCACTCAATTTCATTTCCATGCGAGATGATTTCACAAGGGTCATAGGATGCTTTTTAGCCTTTCTGGGCAACATCCAGATGCAAAGCAACTTCTGCTGTTTGTTTTTTCAACCAGAGAAGAGATCTGAGCTACTTGACGTAAGGTGTGCAAAAGGCAATCTGGCCGGTGACAGGTGTTGCTTTTTAAAGGGCCAGCCTAAAAGTATAATAACCATTTCCCATTGGCACAAAAGGTCTATAATCAATGCCCTTTAGGGCAAGGTCGGTTGGTCATGGGTCCAACCCAATGAAAACAGCTAAGTGGTTAGATATTGCTCAAGAGATTGTTAAGAGTTTGTCTTAAATTTATTGTAAGGACGTTAATTTAGTATTTTTGCCCAATTTAATCATAAATCTCTCTGGAAAATTTCAATGTTGTGCTTTTGGTCAATTTTCATTGAAAATCGTTAATACGGCAATATGTCGCATAAGATGGCTTGCCAATGATTGAATTGTCATGTTAGCAATCCTTAGCAAAAATTGATCGGAATGACTACAATGGAACTTTGTGCAGATATTTATGACATATGTATAATAAGTTTAGGACTAATTGGGTAATTTTCTTAAATGGTCACACTCAATCATTCTTTTAAGTTTACCTTGAAGAGCATAGATCTATGTCTCCAAAAAGTACTCGGTATGTTTGGCAAGCGCCTAGGTCATGCCACACCCAATGATAATTAGTCGGGTGTTTAAATGAGCCTAGGACATCCCGTTATTATCCAAAAGAGAAGCTTGAGTGATTAGATCCGTGTTGTGCTAGATCAAATCTATTTTTTCCAACAACAACAAAACCTATGTCTCAACTTTTCAAAATACCATGTTTTGAAAACCAAATATCTTTCGACCACCATGTAATTTAGAGGATACCCTTTTGAACCATTAATTACATGACTCTTGTTACAGTCCTTTGTGACTCTTGTTAGATCGAATCAATTACATCTTTTCAAGCAACAACAAAACCTATGTCTCGACTTTTCAAAAGACCATGCTTTGAAAATGAAATGTCCTTTGGACCGCCATGTAATTTAGAGGAGGCAAGAAATTATTGTACGACCAATGGACCACGTAGAATAATATCCTGTTGAATCACTAATTACATGACTCTTGTTATAGTCCTCCGTGATGAACGGTTCCGATTGACCATGCATAAGTTTTTTTCGATGGGAGGACACCTCGACGTGCATCGCCGTGTTGCCACGTGTGCATGGTCCATCTGTTTCCATTTGTCAAGACTCCAGGGGCCCACTCTCTTTTCTACACTTAATGGAATAGACAGAAGAAAAGAAAACAAACAAAAGGGCGGGGCTAGCAAAGATAGGCAAGCGAAGTTTCCGCTCCTCCATGATGTTATTGTTAGAAAGTGCTCCCGGCACATTCCTTTGTTGCACGTTGCCTTCTCAATGTCTGCGTTGTTCTTCCTCCTGTCTCCCTTTGCATCATATCTCTCTCTCTCTCTCTTTCCCTTACACCCCTTTGAGGTTTACATTTGACTTGTGCCTGTCTTTTCCTCTCTAGAGAGAGGGAGGGAGGGAGGGGGAAAAGAGTCAAGGGAGAAGAAAAGATGATGTTGCAGAGAGCTGCAAGCAATGCATATTCATGGTGGTGGGCTAGCCACATCAGAACAAAGCAATCCAAATGGCTGGAACAGAACCTCCAAGGTTAGATCCGTGATCTTCTTTTTCTTTCCGGGTCGGTTTTACATGTTGCGATGGAGTCCCTGTTCCATTCGGATTGGGAAGTCGCTTGTTCGGTCGAACAATTCGCTTCTGCGATGCCGTGTCGAACGTTTCATCTGTTTCAATGTTTTGGTGCCCGGGTTTGAATGGAAAATGGAGAATTTTCATAATTGGCTGCTCTTGATGGAAAGTTTCTATAACATTGTGTGAATATAAAGCAAGTGAAGATTCCAAAAATCTTCAGCATCTGCATAGTATCAATGGCTGATCATGTTAGCCTAAGGATCACCAGATCAATTACTTTATAAGCTTTGTTCTTTGATTTGCTTGGCCAATTGCCTCGTGAGATCTGCCTTCTAGCAGTCGGCTGATCCGTTGAAATGATCTGCGCTGCTTTCTTGATTCCAGTTCCAGATGATATTTCATCTGAGCTAATGAGATATCTGCAATTTCGATATTGTATCCACGGGGAGATCATATGAATCCCCGAAAACTTTGAGTAACTATAGTGCTCCAGAATTGATACCCGGACGACGTAAAATTTGTGAAAGATGTCGACTGATCAGTCGGAGGGGATGAATTATAGTAATATGTTCTAATCTGAGACATAAACAATTGCAGATATGGAGGAAAAAGTGCAGCATGTGCTTCAGCTCATTGAAGAAGATGGAGACTCCTTTGCCAGGAGGGCAGAGATGTACTACAAGAAAAGGCCAGAGCTCATAAACTTCGTGGGAGAGTCCTACAAAGCCTATCGAGCGCTCGCCGAACGGTATGACCACTTATCGACGGAGCTACAGAACGCCAACAACACAATCGCCTCAGTTTTACCAGAGCAAGTCCCATTTTCCCTGGATGAAGACGACGAAGAGACCCCGAAGAGGCCTGTCCATGACGTCCCAAAGCAGAACATTCCGAAAGTACCGAAAGCTCCGGTCAAGGATTTGAAGAGCATCTTGGCATCCAGCGCGAAGAAGATGCAGAACAAGAAGGACAAGAAAGCAGCTGCTGCTAACAAAGTCCCTAAATCTGGTCTGAGCAAAGCGGAAGCGCTGGAAAAGATCGATCGGATTCAGAAGGACATCCTTGCTCTACAGACGGTGAAGGAGTTTGTGAAGAGCTCATATGAGAGCGGGCTCACGAGATACTGGGAAACCGAGAAGCAAATCAAGGAGATGCAAGAAGAGGTCTCCACCTTGTATGATGAATTTGGCGAGGGAATGGTCATCGAAGACGACGAGGCGCGGAACGTGATGGCCACAGCCGCCTTGAAGTCTTGTCAAGAAACCTTGTTCAACTTGCAGGAGAAGCAGAAAAAATTCTCCGAGGAAGCAAGAACAGAGCAAGAGAAGATAAAGATTGCTCGGGAGAAGTTCAAGTCGTTGAAGAAAAAATTCCTTCCTGAAGAGAACAGCGAAGAAATTCCAGCTATCGAATCAGAGAGATTGAGCCAAGAAGCGGTAAGTGCACAAGGAGAAGAAATACAAATCTTGGAAGAAAAGATCAAGCAACATTTTCAGGCCGAATTCAGTACATCTCTGACTGTGACCGAAATGGCGGAGAAGATCGATGAGCTTGTGAATAAGGTGATCATCTTGGAAACTGCAGTCTCATCTCAAACTGCTCTTATAGAAAGATTGAGAGCAGAAACCAGTGGTCTTCAAACACAATTTGAATTGTTGGAGGATGATAAGGCGAGCTCCATCAATGGTACAGACGATATGCAGAACAAGATGCGGGAAATGGAAGAGAAGCTGCACGGAGTAGAGGATCTTAACAGGAGCCTCGAGGATCAAGAAAAAAATCTAAGTACGCATTTCACCGAAGCGCGTTGCAACTTAGAACACCTGTCCAGCAATGTGGGAAGCGTAAGGCCAGATGAAGAGCAGGAAGTCGCTTTGCTGCCTAATGAAGCGGGAAGCGTAAGGCCGGAGGAAGAGCAGGAAGTTGCTTCACTGCCTGACAAAGCAGAAGCTTTAGCTGAAGGGGAGAAACCAGAAATTACTGACAGATCTGGGAAATTGCCTGAAGAAGATCGAGACGAGGACCGTCATGTTACAGTTGCATCCTCACAGGCAGACGAGGGGCTGCAGTCTTCAAGTTCATCGCCAATTCAAGACGCATCTCTTGTTAGTAGTGAGTCACCTGAATCTAAACCATTGGGTTCCAGTGATAATCACGACAAAGATGCAGAAACAGCAACCCAAATTAGAGAGGATGGGGTTGAACATGCTCAGAAATCAGGTTCTAGCGCCTTGGAAAATAGTTCTCTCCAGGCCGAAGATAATTTGGAAACTCATCCAGTTAAGCCCAGTGGTGCTCGGTCGCAAGATGAAGTCGAGCCACACATCGTACCGCAGAAGATGCATGTTTCCTGGAAAGATGAAGTACAGGGAGAGACATTGGAGGAAGAAGAACCAAACTGGAAGGAATTGTTCCTCAAAGGGTTGGAAAATAGAGAGCAGACTCTTCTGAAGGAGTACACCACAGTTCTTCGAAATTATAAGGAGGTCAAGAAGAAGCTCACAGCCACAGAGAAGAAAGCCCTGGCGGCCCCAGATGGGCTCCTCGATACGAGCGTGCAGCTACGGGACCTGAAGAACTCAAATGCTATGAAGGATGAAGAGATTTTGTCGCTTCGTCAGAAACTCATTCTGCTGCAAACGGTTTTAGAGGGCAATGCCGAGTCAATGAAGGCTGAAACCTACATAACAAAAGAGGAAGAGACAGAAGAAGATGATATAAAGTTGATTCTTGCCGATCAGCCTAATTCGACTTCGGAGATCGAAGAAAAATTCAGGATGGATATCGATCAACTGCTGGAGGAGAACTTGGAATTCTGGCTCAGGTTCAGTGCAGCATTGCATCAGATACAAAATTACGAAACCGCAGTCGAGGACCTCCAGGCTGAGACAATGAAACTCCTGGAAAAAGAAAAGAAGAAAGAAGGAAGCCGGTCAGGACCTCCGAAATCAGATGTAAAGCCAATATACAAGCATTTGAGAGATATTCAAAACGAGCTCACCATTTGGCTAGAGAAGTGCATGACACTAAAAGACGAGCAGCAATGCAGATTCTCGTCACTGTGCCATATCCAAGAAGAGATCACCAAAGCACTAAAAGCGAGCGCGGAAGATGACGACTTCAAATTCACCAGCTACCAAGCTGCAAAGTTCCAAGGTGAGGTCCTGAACATGAAACAAGAGAATAACAGGGTTGCAGATGAACTGCAGGCTGGTTTGGACCACATATCCGTGCTTCAATTGGAGGTTGAGAAGACTTTGGCAAAGCTAAACGAGGGATTTGGAATTACGGGATCGAGAAACAGTCAGCAAACCAGCCACTTGAGACACTCTGTCAGCAAGACACGAGTCCCTCTACGTTCATTCATTTTCGGTGTCAAATCGAAGAAGCAAAGATCCTCAATCTTCACTGCCATGAGCCCTGCAATGCATAGGAAGTACAATGCCTTCAAAGCAGCACATCAGTAGCGCCAACATTTTTTCCTTGTTCCTTTTTCTGTTTTCTCGTTCTTTCTGCTGGATTATGGTGATAATTTTCCTGAGCGTTTAGTTTAGGCAGCTACACGTTCATTTTTTTTTTGTAACATGGTTCGGAAGTTGAACAACGGTATCTTTTTTGTCATCTGTAAAATAACAGAAGCAGATCTCTCCTATAATGGAAACAGAGAAGTGAATGTTGGCCATTAGACAAGAACTAACCATGCAAAAGAAGGATCAGTTTAACTGCTATTAGGTTAAGCACCTCCACTGCCAATAGTTTCGAATTTATGATTGAATCATCGAGGACCACATTTCCTTTTGGTCAGCTATGCGTATGATTTGCCAGGTTCCATAGTGAATTGCCAGAAAAGATCACAACTTCAGTTGGCTTGGTTCTACAGCGGCTTCATGCTTAGTAGAAAACCAAGATTGACCATGAACATAAATGCTCAAATAGTGATGCATATAGGAGACTTAAGCAATGATAAAAAAAACTTTGCTAAGAGATTCATTTTGCTTCTTGTCTTGTGACCAATTTAGTGGCCTAGAGCACAATTCATTTTTGGCAGACTCTCTGCAAGCCGTTAGCTATATAAATTACATAATTCCTATCCGAATTGTTTTTGACACTCTAAAACAGAAAGGCTCAGTTATTGAACCTCTATCCACACCTTGAGTATATAGAAAATACCCCGAAAAATACAGAAATGACAATTGGACAAGGACATCTACGTATATACAGATACTAGATAGGCATTTGAGCTAAAATTCACAGCAGCAGCATTAATAGGCAATACCGCAGTTATCCACTTAGATATCATCAAATTGTATCAACAATGAAGTAATAATTTCGGATAAACAAATTCTCGCTTTTTACAGCTGCCAACAAACATGTTTCAAGCACCAAACAACACCTCCGATGCTACCTTGGCCCCCCTTCCTTTGGCCATGTAAAGTCCAATGTGATGCATGAGATCCTGTAAAGGAAGATTAAGATGTCAAGGATTGCAGGTATCTGTTTCAAACTAATCATCCCCAGAAAAAAAACACAGAGGACAAATGCACGCATTCTAAATTAAAAGGCTGATATTTACACTTTGAGAAGCTCTTTTCATGAATTAGATCTGAAACCTCTTTTCTGGCGAAGACATTACCCTGTTGTGGTTTTGCAACAGTGGAGGGATATAACTTATATGACTTTAAAGGCCTTTGTCCTGCAGTTCAACAGCAGCTTACAAATGACGAAATCAAGAGATAAAAGTAGACCATGACGCTGTTGGTAATGTTCTGATGTCTCGCAATTCTACTATTTCCTTCAAGTTTCTCCTTGTATCTGAAAACTAACTTGAAATTTCTCCACCTTCCGTTCAACTGTACTGAAGAAATATCACCACGATTGGGCTGGCAAAATTGTACCGGAGAAACTTCTGACCCATTCTTTGCATCCCGAAATGCACTGCTCACTATATTCATTTCAACATTTTACATTTTTACAGCTTGCTTGACCTTCCTTCTCTAAAATATCCCCCAGTTCCTGTTGCTCTAACTACGTCTCTTGATTGACCAGGAGGGGCAATATTTAAAATCAATTCTAAAGTCTCGCAAGCTGATGATCATTCATGCAAGGAGATCCCAAAGAATTGAACCTACCGGTAATTGTCCTTACTCCAGTATATGTCATGATCACAAGTTTTCCACAATTACTCGAAGATCAGAAAATGATGTTCAGGGAATTAAATACTCGCAGTATTGGTCGCTCATGCGGATGAGCGACTGAAACCGTATGAATGAATGATGAATAAGTACTCCCATGGACTTGTGCAGTTCAACAAAGCATTCTAATATCCCAAGATCTGGAAGATGAAGTGGAAGATTGAAAGTACCTGTGGATGGGCAGTAAGGTCCCTAGCCATTTTGGCAACATCAACGGGAATGTCGAAAGTAGCACAGGCACGTGAGTACACAATCATACTCTCTAGAGGGGCAAGAAGACCACGATTTCTTGCTGACGAGGCGGAGCACACGAAATCAAGAACACAAATATCTGTGCAGATCCCCACCACAAGTATCTACAAACACAAGAGACAAGAAAATCTTTTGAAGCAGAACAAACCGAACAGGAACAAAAGACAAATATTTTTCCAGCGAGAATATTCTAAAAAGAAAGCCCACACTATATTTTTGCCCATCATCATAAAGTATAAATACTTACCACTTGGATTTGATTGCTTTTGATCCAGTCTACAAATACATTAGAACCATCCTTCTCCATTGAACCGAGAAAGCCATCGATACAGTCTTTAGGCCTTAGGGTAGCATTCGGTTCATTCTCTAACCACTCCAGGGCTGTGTATCATAAGAAAGACACAAAAGTGAACTCCAATGCTACAAGGCAATACTACTATATATCACTAGCTCAGAAAATAGCTGCAAAAATAAAGAAATTGTGCAGCAAAATACCTGGTACCAGCTTTGCTTCATCTGTTCCGATTATACAATGCGGAGGATAAGGGTGCTCAGGAACATCTGGGTGATGAGAATCTAGGAAAGCGAAAACAGGCCAGTTCTTCTCACAAAAGACTCGGGCAAGTCTCACCGACTCATCAACCATATCCTGGATTTGCTTATCGGGCTGCCTAGGTGCCTAGTAAGATAGGCAGACACAATATCAGTTTTATGAGATCCTCCATGAAGTCGTATCGGTAGCAATGAACCATCATTTGGATATTTTGCAATTTGATAGTTGCCTGACCATATATTTTTACTTTTCATGTTTGCCCAAGCTTTACAACAGATTTATTTCCAGACTGTACTTCCAACTTTCAAGCAATCTCAGCTATAATACAAATTCAAAAACATATCTTTAGAATTTAACATATTACAGACCAACCCCTATAGAGAAGTAACCATCATGCTTCATATATTAATGGAAACAAAAACAAGAGATAAATAACATAAACATGGAACGCCTACTCTATCATCCTGAACTGGATTCAAGAAAAGCTCAACCGAGAAGCAAAAAAGATAAGATGATAATTAAAAAAAACCAAGATCGCAGAATTTAACAACTAATCGCTCTGCTCCATTTCTGAGCACCCGGGAACAATAGAGAAATGTCCATGTCGAGCATCTGAATCGCTGACTATCAAAGGAATGACGTCGAAAATCAAGCGAAGAAAGAAAGGACAAATTTGAGATTTACCAGATTCCCAGCCCCGACCGTGCAGAAGCCATTCACGATATCCACAAGAACGAGGCCGGTCTTAACGTCCCCGGACAGAACCACGGAGTCTTGCTCCACGGGGAGATGCTCCTTCAACAGATCAATCGGCGACGACACCATATCCCTTTTTTCCCACCGCGATCAAGATCGAACCCAGAAACGAAAACGAGGGCAGAGTGAATATCCAGAAGACAAGTTGCGAAATTTAACTCAAACGGAGGAAGAATCTCATCGGGTCCTGTCGCTTTCGTCCTCTTTCCGCGAACCCACAATCTCTATTGGTTGCTTTCGCTAGTTTTTTCCACAACCCAAGGCCCCTCTTGTAATTTAGCAGATGCGAACGGGTCCGTCCAGTCAAAGAAAGGCCGTGGAAAAGGGATTGAGAGAGAGATGGAGCGCTGAGAATGCGACCGGGAGTGCCACTTCGGACACGACGCTTTTCAAGATTGGGTTGTTAATGCATGATCCTTCTCCCACGCTTCAATATTTTTGTTCAGTTCAAGACACAGTTCCAACGTTTGACTTTTTAAATTGTTTTATTATAATATATGACCAAAAGGGTTATAAAATGATCAAAAAAATATTTTTTTTTGAAAAATGGTAAAAGCCACAAAAAAAAACCTTCAAACTTTATTAATTGCGGCACATTTATCTTAAGCTTTTAAAATCTAAAACTTATATTTACATGATACATTTATTCTAATTTTATACAGTGTAATATGTTTATTTCAATTTTGTTTTTAAATGAAACTAATCTGTATCTGTGTAACACATTTATTTTCAAAAATTTCATGTTACAAAAAAATTTTGAAATTTTTGATGTCATGCAAGTATAAATTTGAGATTTTTGATAATAGGGTAAATGTGTTACGATTGATAAAGTTTGGGATTTTTTGAAATTTTTTCCCTTAAATCTTTACTTGATTACCCTTCTCCATTCATATTGACCACTATAAATGGGTGGAATTCTAGAGAAGTCGATACATGCCCACTTTTGTTCCACCCTATATAAAACATCAAAACATCAACCTTCAAATTGGAAATTTAAACGACTAAGTATATGAATACCCATCTCGCATCGACAAATGAAATATTAAATCATAGTTTCACATTGAGCTCATTTATAGATTCACCTTTTTTTAGTGTAAATAATAATAATATATATATTTTTTAGATTCAATGGGTGCCCAATAATGGCCCAGCCCATTTATAGCCATCCTTCTTTTACTACGGTTTGAATGAGAATTCTCTGTCCCTTGATGCTTTTAGCGATATCTCAATAAATCTCAATTATTGATTTACGGAAGTGAGATTTGTTTCAACATCGACACCTATCAAGATATCAATGAAGCATCATGCGTGGCATAAAAAAATATCTCATTTGAATTTTTCTTATTTAGTTTAACATGATTGTAAACTTTTATTAGTTGGCTACCCTTAATCTCAAATCGGATTGGACGGGACATAAAAGACAATCACATAATTATATAATTCTTTAGCATTTGGAGGTGGCTATAAATACTTGGAGACAAGAATGACAGGACTTGACCTTATTTGGGAATGCTTGTTTTATATCTTCTTGTGAGAGAAATTATTCTATTAAAATAGAAATTTAATCTAAAAATTATGTTTCTATTGACTTTTGTTGTTTGTTTTTTCTTTTAACTTTGCAGTATGAACGTTTTGATTTTTTTATAAGAATGAACATGGACAATCTTCATAATAAAAAAATATTGACACTTAGATTTCCATAAGGGTAATCTTTTAAAATTTAAATAAATTGTTGTTGACTTTAAAAACCAAAGTGAACTCACCCGGATGCCCCTGGAATTCTTTTTTTCCCATAAAATGAACTCTTCTCTCTCTCTCTCCCTTTTTTTGAATAAATAGAGAACTTATTTTATGATTTACCAAGAAAGATGAGATTGTTTAATGAGCAGACCCCAACAGCATGTGCACCCTTCTTAATGAGATGGATTTACGGGTGGTATTCTTATATGAGACAAAATCACATGAAATTTGTAGATTTGGTTTAAGAATGATCGTGTTTGAATCAATTTCGTGTCAATTTGCAAGATACGATTGATTATCGTATTGAACCGCCTCACGTGAAACCTATAACCTACTTAAGTGAGTTGGGAAAATTACAAAAAAAAAGTTTTAAATCTATTACATTTTACATTAATTTAGTCCCCAATCTTTTAATTTGGGCAATGTTGTCCTAAATCTTTTGATAATTTGCCAATATAGTCCATCTGACTAATTTTAGTTGTGAATTAATGGCATGGATATCAATCCTCCTACATGGCACTATTAACACTAACGTGGAATTTTTTTAACTTATTAACTTTTTGAATTTTTTCTTTTCATTTTTTTTATTAAGGGCTGGCAGTCTCCTGTTGGCCAAGCTTGGCGGCCCTCGCCTACCATTGTGCGAGGACCTTAACATGTAGAATAATCAACATCCAAGTCATTAATTTTTGGTCAAAATTGTCAAGATAGACTATATTGACAAATTTTTAAAAGGTTTAGTAACATTCTTAGATTAATTCATAAATATATTGTCCACTTTGACCCGTTCCATAACGAGCTTCACGGTTTTATCTTTTAGCTCACAGGCATGCATTTTTCTAAGAGATCACCCATCCTAGTAATGTTCTAACCTAAGCTCACTTAACTTTAGAGTTCCAAAGTAAAGTTTAAAGTTTGTTGTTACGTCAAAAGGCGCTTCCATACGTTAATTTCAGTTTTCATAAACATAATACATACATACATGCATATATGTATATATGTATATACATTCCATAATTGCTCTTTCCTATTCGGTGCACAATTTGGTTTATTCTTATCCCATTTACCATCCTAGAAGCCTATTAGGAGCCACTCTTTATCCAGGCTCTCTCTAGCCCAACGACCACTCCTTGCCCTCATCGGACCGAGTCATTATAGTTTAGAACTAAATTAGTCAAATTAAAAATTTAGAACTAAATTGACATTAGTGCAATAGATTTTAGACTTTTTAGTAATTTTCTTTAAGTGAGTGTGTATGTGACCTATTTATACATTAAAAGTCGAAAAATTATTCTTCACACGTCACTCATAGTTAAAATTTTCAATTGATTCTAAATTAAAAGATGGAGAATAACCCTAGCTAGCCTGTCACCACTAACTTGGGTTGTTCCTTTTAGCATGGCTAAGATGGATTTTCAGGCAACAGATGCCTCGGATGTGGGTTTAGCTTTGAAAGGCTATTGGTTGGGAAATGTTTGACCTTTTTGATCTGACACCACAAGGAGTCTGGCACTAAAATGTTGAAAGTAGGTATATCGGATATATGGGTTAGGCATTTGTTGCCTTTACAAGCGCCCCCACTAGTCGGACTCCCCACTCTCCGGTAGGGAAACCCACTACCTTGGAAGAATTATGACCGAAAAGAAAACTCAAGCAGCAGAGTCTAAAAAGGAGCCTCCCTATAGCCCGAGAAGATGGGGTTTAACAAATCGTAAGCCACAAAGGTTTCTTCGTCCATCTTGACTCCCTTGATAAGTTGCAAGGTGGATTGGATATCGACATTTCGTTTCATTTGATTTGAGTAAATTTAATTGCTGGATTCTTGTAATTTGTAGATAGATTTTCTGAAAATTGAGGATACTTTATATTAAGTTCGTTTGGTGGGTTGTCTCGGTTTCATGCCGTGTCATGTAATTATGTGATCCATCAACCAGTCATCAAATTGTGTTCATGGGTCTTGTTGTGTTAAATCATTTTTTCTGGTTTTGGTTCACGTTTGCGTCACCTATGTCGACATGATCAATCGTCTCATGTTTGAGCTAGCATGTTCTATACAAAACCCTAGATGGATTTGTTACAGAAAAGCAAGAGAAATTAGGGGGTGCTCCAACTCCGATCCAAGCCTAGAAACAACTAGAATCGGCCTGGCCGGTCCAATTCCAAGCTGGTCGATCTAGATTTGAACCTGTCTAGAACTGTTCTGATGCCATAAGTCACTCGGCCCTGTGGCGAATGAGAATGCCGTGCCATCTCACCATGACGTGACATACGCCCATGCCCACACGACCAAGCCGACCTAGTAATGTCCCAGCAACCTAGAAATGACATAGCTCACTGTTGCATCGGACGAGGAGAGCCATCAGATTCATTCTCCAGTCCGCGCAAGAACCAGAGAGAGATGCTTACCTCCCTTCCCCAAGGATCGAGTTCGCACGGATCCCCACAGTCGACTTCATCCATGTGGCCGGAGATGAAGGACGCCACGACCCGCCACCCTTGCCGTACCCAGCGACCTGCACGAAATCCCGCAGAGGCTTTGATAACTGCAGAAAGAATGCTCATCAACTCTGTCAATGCAATACTTAATCAGATTCACCTCTGGTTTCCACATCTTTCAGTGCTTTTCTCCAGACCCCGCCAACGATGTCGGCGAAACTCGGGGTACCTCGGACTGAGATAAGAAGGCGTGTACGAGCTGAACGCTTCTCCAGTATGTTTAGTCAAGAATGAAATGGCCTTCTGGTCGAGTCTTTTTTTTCTTCTTTTTTGTGGTTAAAATCGATCTTTTTTAACGGGTGTTACGTCGATGACAGGTACAAGAAAGAGATGCGCGCTTACCGAAGACTCGAGATAGATTAAAGCGAATATCAAGCACATATACCTTACCCGCCTCGCACGACGTCCAAAGAGACGAAGAGGGAACAGGCTGCTTCTAGAAGGAAAAAAGGAAATCGCCAAGTGAAGGGGCCGCCTTTGTCGACCAATTTGGACGGACCCCAAATGACCATTTTCCATGAATTGGAGGACTCTGTTGTCAAAAGGAAAGGTCAAGAGGACTAATGTGCATTTGGTTCAGTATTTTGAAAGCTAATTGAGAAAATTTTGAGGTGTTTGACAACCATTTTCTAAGGACTTTGGGGGTGAAAATTAGTATTAGGAATGCTAAAAGTCCTAGGACTGGTTTGATTTTTGATTCTGGGGCTGGAGTCATTGGTTCTCAGGTTATGAACCAATCTAGTTCTCAGATTGAACCAATTTTGAAGCCTCTTCAAAAAGAAAATATTGGGCATGGTCTTTGACATGAAAAATGATAGTATAAGTACTTTGTACAGCAAAATGGTGCAACTATTATACTTATATATAAGAACATGGGTTTTGTTATCCAAAACATAAAATAGACCGATTAGTATGGTTCTTGGTTTAAAGGAGGCCCTAGGGTTGATTCTGGTTCTAGGTAGGGAATCAACTCACCCCGAAACCGATCATCCATACTAATTCTTATCCTCAATTCGTTGTTCTTTGCCATTGCATGAACCAAATATTTATGCCTCTTGCTCATGCTCCTAACTTAGACACCGATTTGTAAGAGTAGGTAATTTCAACCCATAGGCAACCTCCCACATAACTTTTGATAAACTACTATTCGGACGGTTGGTACTTTTGAAACAATCAAATAGATGTTTGTAAGTGTAAAGTTTGGTAAATGGCTGGAACATTGAACAGGTGGTAATTTGGAAACAGTCAAATGATGTTTGTAACTCACCCACGTCTTTTTCCTACTGACTTACTTCTTTTTCAGTTCAATTAATTTCATGTCTTTTGCCAATGCTAGAGACGTATTTATCTTATTACTTGCTCCATTAAAGGTTTAAGATTACTCCCTTATATTATATATAAAAATATTCTATGATTTATGATATAAGTAGTAGTGATCATAAATATATTACCAAGTGGGTTTTTCCTAGACGGAGTCTGAATACTTCATTTAATTGGTCCAACCAATCCAACCTTTAATAATTCTATAGAGTATTCTAACAGATAGTATGAATTTGAGTTCCCTCCAATTGAAAAAAGGAGATAATTACACTTGATTTCACTTCACACTCCCATTTTTTGATGATTCAAAATCTTTTTGAGGCTCAAATAAGAGTTGATCACTTAAGAACCGCAAATGAATGTTGTTTATTGATGGAATGGTAAGTAATTTTTAAAAAAATACCGGTAATTTCATATAAACGTTTATCACTTAGCTCCACAGATAAATAAGAGTAAATCATTGGAAGAGTGGGTATTTATGAAACCATCAAAGTAGAACTTGGTATTTAATAAAAGATTTTTTGCCCTTAACATCTTGACAAGTTGAACCGATGTAAGTTGGTTAACTACTGGCATAGTTGTTAATAACAAAACGATCAAATAATTGATGGTAATTTTTTAGATAAGAGTTGGTAATTTTTTATACAAGAATTTGGTAAGTTAAGCTTCACAAATAAATGTTGTTGAATTATTAAAATATCTGGTAATTTAGAAAAGATTTGATAATTTCTTATGGAAGTTGGTAACTTCAACTCATTGATAAACTCCAAATAAATGCTTGTAAAATTATTGGAATAGTTAGTTTTCTGAAATAATCAAATAAACATCAGCAATTGGACTCAAACAAGAGTTGGCCATTTCTTATGAGAGTTCGTACTCTTATAACTTTGTAAGTTGTGCAAATAATTGTTAGTAATTAGGATATTGGTAATTTGGAAAGAATAAATGTCGATAACTAACACAAATAAGAATTGATAATATGATAATAGAGTCGATAACTTAAGCTCTGCAAATAAATGCTATTAAATTATTAGAATAATCAATAATTTTCAAAAGTGTTTAGCAAATTATCAGAATAATCAGTAACTACTCAAGAGGGTATCTCTTATATGATGTGTGAATAGGACGTCGCAAAACTGTTGCATCTCTTCATTTGGAATAATCACTATTTTGTTTGTCATTTTTCTATTTTTCTGTTTTCGAAAATAAATTTGAAATAAAAATCTGTTTGATAATATAATTTAATATTTCTATTTCTGGAACAAAATTTACAAAATAAGAGATAAAAACTCTTCTCACTCTTGTCACTGCTCGCCATCTACTCGACCGCCACCGGTCGCCGCCCACTTGCCCACCACTGCTCGCTCGTCTCCTGATGCCGCCGGTCCCCAGTTGCTGACAGCTTGTCACCGGCCACCGCTCACCTCCCATTCTCCACGTACCATCGTTGTCAACTACCGTTGTTGTTGGCTATTGACCGTTGATCCTTGGCTGCCAATAGCCTGCCACCGCCGATCACCAGCTGTCTGCCGCTCGCTACTAGCCACCCACCGCCACCTCGCCCATCGTCGGTCGCTCGTTGCCACCCCACCTATCGCAGGCCATTTGTCCCTCCGTCGCCACTCGAGCGTGAAAATTTTGTGTGATTATCAAATGAATTTTTATTTCAAAAATAGAAATTTTATATCATTCTCAAATGCCTATTTTACTTAGAAATTTGTCCAGAGAATAGAAATTGAAAATTCAATTTCCAGCCAAAAATGGATTTCTACGACTTATCATTCGCGCCTTTTAAGTTTCTTCATGCAATACAAATTACTAAACCCGCGTCTCCCGACCAGCATTTTGTAATTGAACTTACGCATTACGTGAATACGAATGACTCGTTTTCGTGTTGAATATGCCCTGCTCACTTACTTTTATTCTTTGCTTCGCCGAGAGGCGCATGTAGCATGCCCGATCCGCTTATCTAACACCTCAATTATCGGGATGACGACTCAGGGAAAACAAGCTTTGTTATGGCAGCATCTATACCTTCGTATCAGAAATTTTTTTTTTTGAATCTGGCCTCTGTGGTGTATGATGAATGTGCTTTTCTGTAACTATTTCGATTTACAAAGGACCGGCCGGCGGCGGGGATCGTTTGCTTTGCCACTCTTGAATGAACGACCGGAGGGTGTGATTCGGCGTGAGGAACTTGTGCTTGAGCTTCAAGTTGGTCATGGGGGAAGTCTCATGCCCTGTCCACAGCCACTCCTCTATGGCCTCTAGCTCATATGAGAACCCATCTGCTGCTACATGAGGGTTCTTCATTATCTCCTGCAAGAACAGCAAAAAGTAGTGCATTCATGTGACCTTCTATGAACTGAATTAGAGATATGGCGTCTGGAGTGTGAAATCGAACATCGTACCCGAAATATGGGGCAGATGAACATGTTGGGGACGCCCTTCAAGTCGTCCCGCTCGGCTCCCGTACTGATAGCCACCTCGTTTGCTCCTCTCGCCGTGATCTCATCTGCTCTTCTTCTTAGATCTTTGAGCTCGTCTATGATTGTTCCGATGTCGAAACCTGCAGCAGATGCTGGATCAACAGACAAGCACTTCAAGGCTATCCCAGTGAGCTCTTCCGCCAGATCCAATGGCCACCGTCCAGCCATCTGATCCAATACTTCGACGAGTCCCATGCGGTCCATTGTCATTGCCTGTTCGAGTAGCCCGGACCAGTTCCTTCCTGTCAAAAGTTGCACCAGTAGAGTGCCGAAAGCTCGGATATCCAAGTGCACATCTTTATTGTCATGAATTTCAGGATCATCGAGCCCGAAATTGCTTATTTTCGCTACGAGGTTGCGGTCCAGGAGGATGTTAGACGGGGTTAAGCGTCCGTGAATCATTGGCTTGGGTTTGGCTGAGTGGAGGTAACCCAAGCCGGATGCCACATCATGCGCGACGCGGATGCGGTCGTGCCACCAGAGGCGCCGGTTACATCTTCTGGAGTTCTTGTGAGGGGAATACAGAATATCCCTCAAGCTCCCGGAATGCATAAACTCGAAGGCTATGCATTTCAGCTCCGAACAAAAGCAGACCATCGCGACGATATTCGGATGTCTAACCTGACTGAGAAATCTCACCTACAAACAGAAAGGCCAATTTCAGCTATAATCGCACAGGGGTTATTGAGAGTTCTTTTGAAAGACATAAGCATTTCAATTTACCTTCTTTCGGAAATCATCTTGAGATAATCCATTTGAAGAGTCGAGCATTTTAACCGCGACAGTCGTTGCATGATTTATCCGTCCTTTATACACATTGGTCCAGTCTCCTCCAGACTTCAATCTGAGATGGTCGGCGAAATTGTCGGTTGCCAGCCTGATCTCTTCTTCTGAGTACTCCTGATACCCGCAGCTAACTTGGCTCAACCTGTTAACCATTTCGATGGTGTCTTTTTCTCTACAAAACTCGATCCGGCGTTGGAGAACATCTCTCTGTCGCCTTAATTCCTCGATCTCCCTCACCGTTTCTGCTCTTTCTATGACTGTTTTCTCTAGGCGGGCCTCAGCATGCACTTTTGCGAGGTTCAAAATTTGGAGTTTGTTCGAGAGTTCACTCTGAACTTGCTGGAGCAAGTTTAGCTTGCTCCTGCTCTCTTCGTTGTCCCTCCTCATTTCATAGAGCTTATCCTTCTCGGCCTCCATATCCTTTTGAAGTGTCTCTCGGATCGTGAATTCTTCTTTAGTGCGGGCTTCGATATCTTCTATCTAGAAAGAATTGGATAATTCTCAGAAAAAGGAATTCTCAAAGCAATAGATAGTCGTAGAACGATGAATCGATGCGATCTTACTTGCTGATTGCACAAAGCGATGGCCCATTCAGCTTTCGAATGTCTTTCTATGTTCTCCTTAGCTTCTTTCCTCATCAATTGGATTGTCTGGTGTGCTTCCTCTATTTTCCTCTTGAGAGCTTCAATCTTTTCCGCAGGGCTCTGTTCAATTACCAAGAATACAGGGTTAATACGTGAACCGTCATCAAGATCATTTGCCCAAATTGCAGGAAAGTAAGTAAGAAAAATTTTGGCTAAATCTACTAGTTTTGAGTCTTTGACACTATGAAAAGGTCTTAGATTTGAGTAACTGTGAGTACTTCGTTTCCAGAACTAGAATGCTGTAGAACAAATCACTGAGTTCTTCTCAGATGTCACATTTTTTCAAACTTTTAAGAAGATAAAATTAAGAGAAGGAGCAAGAACTTGAATGCTTTTTTTTTTTTTTTTTTTTTTTCAGTCGAAAAGAACTTGAATGCTTACTTGGTATTACAACTAAGTGGAAGTGGAACTGTTAGAACAGAAACATCACGTTCTAACTGCTCCTAACTAAAAACAAGACAGTAGAGACTGTGTCGGTGACATCAGACTATTATCTAATTATTACTGCATTCATCAAGAAGGGAAAAGAACAAATTAAGAGGAAAGATTCGATAGCTCACCATAGTAGTATCGGCATCCTCCAGTGCATCTGGCGTTACTGGGCTAGCCGTTCCGCAGTCCTCAAAATTGTCATCTTCTTGACAGGAAATCAGCAGCTCCTGGAAATAATCTTCGATTTCTTCCACGTAGCGTTCCCACTGGCACTGCAAATTGGGGGAGTCCAAGTTCACAGACAACGGGGGCATGGAGCTGGAATGTCGATCAGGTGAATTGTTGTCGTTGAACATCTTTCCAAACCAACCTTTGAGGCTAGACCTCTCTTTAGACTTAGCGAACACCACGCCCTGATCATCCTCCATGATTCCTTCTTCGCCCTCCCATCTTTGATGCATTAGCTTTCCAGCGCATATCAAGTACAATTGGCAAAAGTCAGGCTTTTGCCTATGGACATAGAATGACCCACTGATCGCACCTTTTGATTTCCTACACCCAATATGTATCGATGGGAAAAAATGACAAAACGCCAACTGATTTCAAACGAATTATAATGCTAAAAGCGGACGGCTAAGAAGGTCAGGTCGTAAGGCAAGGCTATGGCATACCATGATGAAGAGGAGGATTTCATGAATGTGAGACCCATCACCAAATTGGTTATTTGCAATCCAGATATCAAATCCACAATGAGCTTGTGAATGGGTTCATCATACTTCTCTACTTTCACTGCTTCAGCCTTCACCTGGGAGCAGTAATAGTAAGCTTAAAGGGAAAAAACCAGGACCAGAAGCAAATCAAAGGCAATGTTAAAATGAGAACAGGACAATATAATTTGCCAGGGCGGTTCTGTTACTTCACTCTTCGAAACCATTTTGCTGCTTCCCTATCCACTAAAACAGTCTTAAGTATTACAATTCACCAACTTGATTAATCCAGAGTCATCTCCCCATTACAATACTGATCTCAAAGCTTCATACTTCTCTCCAAGTGCATCTCTCACTAAAAACCAGAGCTCAATCTTGATTTTCAACGACAACTGTGTTTCCAACAGACATCAATCTTGAACAAGTGATTACAATTCATCCTCTGACCAAATGGAAGGTTTTAAGACAGGATGATCTACAGCCAAAAAACTTATTCTACTCAGCTTGAAGGGAAAGTTGTCTACCTTGCCACAGAAAGCTATGTACTTGGAGAGGAGATTGTCAATCTTTTCCTGCCCATTCTTTTGTAGTACTTCGAGCACCTCCTCACTAACAGAACTTGCAGGCAGCTTCCCAACTGAAAATCCACCAAAAAACAAGAAGAAAAATCATGACCCATGAAGCACAATTATCTCAAATGACAAGATGCTTCAACAATTGGGAAACTTACATGGACCATACACAAATTCCTTGGATATATTTCTTGATACATGAAGGATGACTATGTGAATTGGCCGAGAAGACCACTTCTTCAGCGCCCACTCCAAGGTCTTGAAGTTATCTTGCAGATCATTCCCCACGGCGACATACACTTTCTCTGGTTCAGCAGCCATCCTCCTCTCCCCGGGAATTTCTCAGCGATTCCCAAAGTCTCGAACGCTGGACAGAAAGAAAAAAAAAATTCAAGACTTCGTCGATCTTGGGTTACGTCGATAACCCATGCTGGGTATTGCAAGAAAACCGATGGCCTGGCTTTCTTAGTGGAAAAACCAGAGCAGAGCACGAGACGGGCCTTCGGTTTGAAAAAGGAATCGGTAAAGCGAAGCGAAAAGGCGATGGGGGCAGTCGATTTTTTCAAAGCTAGAGGTGGAGAATTTCTAAAGCGACGGCTTGTGGATATTCATATGTTAAGAATAATCTTTAATATGCGGAGCGGGACGGCGAAAATGGCCAGACAGACGCTGTGGACTTTCCTGAACGATACACTGAAGCTGGGACCAAGAACAGCCCGGTCTTTGGCGTGGTCTCTGGTTTCCCGAGTGAGGTTGACGTCCAAGGTCTTTGAATTTTCTGAGACGATGCTCCCCGCGAGTCCCTTTCATGGGAGCGTACGGGGCGAGAAACGGAGGGAGGAAGATCCAAAGTCAGTGGGAATCCGCTGATGAACCGCCCTCCTCCTCCTCCTCGGAAACGACGTGACTCCTGGAGCGCGTGAGAGAGGGACCGAGGGATTTTCTTGGAAGCTTCTGATGCCAGTTCCATAAACGTTATGGGAACTGACATTCGTATCGAACAAGAAGGGCAAGACTTCGGGTCTCATAAGGTTTTGTTTCGGGTTTGATAAGGTTTTCTTGGAAGTCTCTACAAACGTTGACGGAAGACGCTCGTACAGAACAAGAAAGCGAGAATTTGGGTCTTGTAAGGTTTTGTTTAGGAGGGTCTTAGAAGGTATTCTTGGAAGTCTCTAATGCTATTTACATAAATGTTGTAGGAACCGACGCTAGTATAGAACAAGAAATGCAAGAATTTGGGTCTTACGAGGTTTTGTTTGGGGTTTTATAAGGTTTTCTTGGAAGTCTCCAATGCTAGTTTCATAAACGTTGTAGGAACTGACGTTCGTTGGAACAAGAATTGCAAGAATTTGGGTCTTGTAATGTTTTTGTTTAGGGTTTTACAAGGTTTTCTTGGAAGTCTCTAATGCTAGTTTTACAAACGTAGTAGAAACAGACTTTCCTATAGAGCAAGAATTGCAAGAATTCAGGTCTTATCTGGAGAGGTCCAAGGTTGATTTTCTTTATGCCGACATGTGGAAGGCGATCCAGCCGAGCTTCTTCTGGAGAAAAGAGAGAGACGAGGACTATTTCCAAGTTGGCAGATCAAGACGTTCGCTGAGATTCGTCGTTTGTCAACCTGTGTCTCCCACCAAACCCTAATGACACTATCTAATAAGTTCCCTCACTCTAAATGTCCATGGCAAGATCCTCTCCCACATTTTAAAGATTCAACGTTGCCGCCTTGCCATTCAAAATTCTCGATAACTTCCATGTGCACGCACATTAAACTTCTATCCAAAGGTGAGTGATGTTGGATGGCAACGACATGGTTGGAGATTGCCCCTAGTGGAAGCAACTTCTAGGTGGTAGCCAAGACTGTCGGTGGGGGTAGCAACTAACGTAAAGGAGGCGTGAGTATTGAATAATATAAGATGGTCACTATTCGGCTAAAAAGAGCATATAAAGTTTTGTTTAGAGTTTTTGCATGTCGCTATTTCAATAAAGAATCTATCTAAAATTAGATAGGCTCGAACCTACTAAGGTTTTTTGGCGTGTAACTCGTGCTAAACCGAATTAACAAGTATACAATTTCTAAATCCACGATCTTATCCCGAAATGGACGGACCGCCCTTAGTGTCAACCTGTCAAGGGCAGGTTTCCCGGACGACGCGGTTGTTCCCTAACGTTCTTCGTGTATTGCAGCTCAAAAGTTTGACCAAAGTTTCTCACACGGCAATCTTGAAAAAATATAGAATTTATTCTCGAATATAGACATGAATTGACTCCAATTTGGGCCGGTTGATTGAAAAGGATCTCAACTCAATCCAACAAAGGGCCAAAATCATATGATCTTGAAGGAGTCAACCCCTGCTCAAAAAAAAAAAGAAAAAAAAAGAAAAACAAGTCAACCGGGTCAGCCAGATATAATGCCTCGACAAGAAAAAAAAAAAAAATTTTCTTCTTAATAGGTTTCACATTTGTGTAGGAAAATTAGATGATTATAACTCTATCAGTCAATTATATTGACAATATTGTGTTTAATGATATAAAATATAAATCCTTTAAGCGTGAAACAAATCATATGAAATAATAATAATTAACTGGAGTAATTATGTTTTGAGGGTCTAAACTAGTTGTTGCACTCCTAATCGACACCAAGAATTTGGGGAATGACTGGTGTCTTTTTATCAAAATAAATCATTTTGTGAAAATATATTGATCGAACAAAACCTTTCATCAAATGAAAATTATAACAAAGTCCAGTGTGTCATGATTTAACCAAAAGTTAGAAATTCTCAAACCCCAATTCAACAAACTTTATAAAAAATTGTCCATAGTAAAGTCTCACGACACCTTTGACTTGCCCTCCACGTACGTTTGATTAAATATCCTAGTATCTTAAACCCGATATGCTATTAAAATGGGGTGAGCGAAACCACGCTTCTCTATAATTGACAATAACTGCCATATAGAATCATGCAGTGATTGATGCAAATTTTATATCAATTATGCATGCATTGCACAACGACCAATAGCACATACAAATCTCATAATGCAATATCTCATAGTATATATCATTATCTCAATATCATAATATATGGATGTCTCTATGTATGATCACGCTCCATCGAGTGACGAGACCATAAACTACATCGGTTCTAGTCAAGCCCCATAAATTACATCAATTGTGATTGAGTGCCCAAAAAAAAAAAAATTACCAATCTTGAACGTATATCATATCTTAATTTGACCATGATAACTAATCCAATATGCATTAATCATATCCAACATACTAATATATGCTTTGTAGTAATTCACCTACATAACAATTTTCAATTCATATCCAAAATAATTTAATTCTTATTCATTCTCAAAATACTTCCAAAATTTTTCAAAAGGGATAATTACAAGGGATATCTTCGAATTTACACTTACACATCAAAAACCATCATCACTTCTTTTTTCGCGAAACAATCATCACTTTTAAAAACCTTCAATTTGCATTTTTTTTTAAATTGAAAGAGGACACTTTACTCCCAAAACACAATCTCTTGTTACAGAAACTATCTTAAGCAAGAAATTACGGCTCTTTATCAGTAATTACTCCTCTTATAATAGCGGTTGAACTGATTTAGGCAAGAAAGCCCATTCCGTGCAAAATTACAAAAGTACCCTTTTGGGCTCGATGGATCAACCATGGGCCAAATAACTAAAATGGAATAGCAGAAGCTTATCTAAGGATGTATATTTCAATAAAATACTAAACTTTTTTTTTTCCAGAAAATAGATTTTTGTTTTAAAAAAATTGACTTTATGATTTGCAAATTTTTCTACATTACTGAGCAATGTTGTGCAAAGTGGCCTTTCATTATAACATTTTAATAGTTCCTAGGAAAAAAAAAAAAAGAAAATGGAGGTTAGGAAAGACCCGGTTCTTCTATCCACCCTGAAACCATCCCAAAGTGGATTGATTTGAACGGTCTTTGACCGGACAGGTTTTAAATTGTATGTCAGGGATCGATCCAATCTAGAACTGATCACCTGTACCCATCTTGACCGGAGAAATAAGGCTAAAATATTACATATTTCTCTGGCACTAGGTCGCGCATGTCTTCTCGATTCATCTACCGTTTGTTAAATCCCTCGGAAAATAGCACTGCAAGTTATTGAAGTTACAAATCAAAAGTTACGCCTCCATTAAACAGATATTAATCATTCAAATCATTTATAAATTTTTCACACGTCCAGAACATCATTTTCTTGCATTGTTATATTTTTCGTAACTCCTGAAAAACAGCAGAAAATTGCCATATTTTTGAAAATTTTGAAATTTTCATTGAACTTATTTCTCTGGGTTATGATTTGGGAAAATCTAAAAAGTGGCAAAATGTGCTAACATTTTCTTAAATAAGGATTCGAAATTGATTTTGTTTCAAATAAGAAGTGTGAAATGTCATTACTTTCTCAAATAAAAACTTGAAATGAATTTTGTTTCAAATAAGTATATGAAGTGGCTATATTTATTTCAAATAAAGGCTTGATTCCTTGACAGTCAAAGGCATTTTTATCATTTATCATTTACCATTTACCATTTTTCTTTTTTCTTCCTTTTTTTATGTTTTCTTTTCCTTGTTTTTTTTTTGTTCTTCTTTTTATTCACTAGTGGCCAATCGCCCACCAACAATGTTGATAGATAGCCGGGGTGGTTTTGTTGGCCAGCAGACAAGGATACGGCCCGGCTTGGGCAAGGGTGGCGAGGCGTCTGTCACCTTGGGAGAGGTTGCCTCTTGTGGCCATTCGCAAGGTCAACCTTTGCTAGCCCTAGGCGAGGGCTTGACGACCCTAGCCAATGACCCAGGTGAGGCCAACCCTTGCCAAATCTGGCGAGTGTGGCCTTGCTCGCGGCTGGCAATTACCAGCAGCTGACAAGGTTGCCAAGCCCTCATCGGCCATGGGCGAGGCCACCCTCGTTAGATCTGGCGAGGTTTGGCCTCACTTGGGGTTGGCAAAGGCCAACCTTGTGGATGGCTGCGAGGAATGGCCTCCCCTAGGGCGAGGGTTGCCTTGCTTAGGTGAGACCGTCCGTCATTTGTGGCCAATGAGGGTGGCCCTCGCTGGGTCAAGGGAGGGTGACCCTCACCTAGCCCTTTGTAGGCATCATTGGTGGCTAGTTGACCACCGGTGAAGAGGAAGAAGAAGAACCACAAAAAAGGAAAGGAAAGAACAAAGAACAAAGTAAAAAAAAGAAAAAGATAAAAAGATAAAAGGAAGGAAAAAAAGGTAGAAAAGAAAAGAAAATTTGAACGAAAATGCCCTCGATCAGCCGGAAAATTTAGCTGGTCGGCAATCGACGAGGTCAAACCATTATTCGAAATAACCACGATCATTTCAAGTCCTTATTTGAAACAACTAAAGTCACTTTAGGCCCTTATTTGAAATAAAGTTTACTTTGAATCTTTATTTGAGAAAATGAAGTGGATTTATGACCTCTTTTTGGAATTTTCCCTTATGATTTTTAACAAAACGTCCAACTTCATTGGAACACCGCCGGCAAGGTATAACATGGGGTTTTGCATATAACTTGGTAAGAACTAAAAAGAAATGATTCAAGCACATCGCTACCACCAAAATCTTGATTTTCCGACGCTCGGCGGTATTTCCTGGCGAGGTTTGGACATCTAGAAGCTGGTTGCTCGTGCACTCACCCTCCTTTCTCTTAGGCCAGACATTTTTCCTTTTTCGTATTATTTTTTTTATATTCAAGACTCTCCTTTTCTTGGAATATTACAATTTACCCCCTTAGCGGAAATTTCGCCGTCGAACCTAATCATCTCAATAAATGCAATTTTGTTTCATATATATCTTAAGTCTGATGTCACTTATCTTCCAATGTGATTTTGCCATTACTGCACATTCATATAAAGAGCAATTCTACAACATTTAGTTCTTTCAATGAATAATGTGAACTCACTGCTCCATGTAAGTACTATTTCTTTTGAATTGGAGCGACCCGTATTCAATCATGATATTAGAGTTCGCAACATATTTACACAGCATAGATATATGGAAAATGTTTTGTACATCTCAGATCTTCATAAAGTGCTAACTCTTGTTGAAATGACTTGATCTTGAAAAAGATTAGTAGAAAGAAAATAGAAAGACATATATAAGAATAAAGGGACTTGAAGGCTATGAACTTTTGCATGGAGGATGGAAATTTTTCGTATTGTTTGAAGGACAAGTGATATTATAAATTCCTCGAAAAATATTTCTAAATGAACATATAAAAAGGAGCATGAAAAGGGTCCAAATAAAGAAATACAACATTTATTAGCATCGATTTGAAATTACTAACAAAAAGTGCACAAGCGTTGCGTTTATTCTAAAAAGAAATTAACACTATTATTAAATAATAGAAAGAATTTATTGACATAATATAAACAAATTGTACGTATATATGCGATTAGAACCCATCTTTTTTTTTCTTGTTTTCTTTACAAACAAGAAATTTGATAGTTATAGAATTTAACAAATGCAATTTAGGCATTTTATCGCTTCATGTGTTGTTTTACTTTTAACCAGCACATTTCATTTTGACTCTAAACTTTTAAGCAAATTTGACTAACTGCCCGCACGGTGCCATGCTAGTCGAACCATTATTCCTTATATATATCTTGCATGCCTCGTGAACCGTCCCACTCATTGACTAGGTCTACTTAGGGCCGACAATTTATGTCACCGTGTCATAAATTACATCAAATTGTACCGGCTAAAAGCCTCTCGATTTCAATTCTACTTGCCAAATGATCGAATCCCAATGAGAACATGTTAAATTTGCATTCGCACATGAAAATTAGGCGTGTCTTATAATGTCGCATTCGAATTTCGTCTCTGTCGTGCGTGCTTTACCTCGCATCGTGCAAACGAGCAGACCGTCGTGCGTTGGGCCCCGAATCTTGACGGGCCTCGTCGTTCTCTGAAGCGAATCAAGGCCGAGGCCTCGTCGTTCTCTCGCCGTTTCTTTCTCTTCACCTCCTAACGGGCCGACTCCCAGCTCAGGCGACAACTTACCAGCCCGAGCAATTGAACTAGGCCTTCTCCTTTTGGCATCCCAAAAAAGAAGAAGAAGAAGAAAGAAAATACCAAATCGGTTTACTAAAATTTGTCCAGCAGCGATTCTCATAACTGCAGCACTTCCACCATAGTTTTCCAAAAGCTAATTTCAAATTATGGACGATCAGTTTCAGGATGAGTAAGTTTCATACCAACAACATGGAACCTACCCTATCAAAACCGGTTCCCGGAGCGATCCGGTTCCCTCAAGAAGCCTCCTAAAACGAAGCCTAATTCTAAGTAACACAAGTACTGTAATAGGAGAGATATCATGTGAACAATTTGTAACATAATGGTTAAGGTATAGATGGATTTCTTAAGACTTCTCCGGTTCTAAATGTAACTCCAACGTGATCATCTTTTCTCTTAAATAAAGTAAAAGAAAAAAGAAAAAGAAAAAGAAACTCAAAATCGGCTCTACCCAAAAGTCACACTATAAAACTCGAAACTGAGTGATTCAAGGCTAGTTCACTAATTTTCGTAAATAGACTTGAGATTGATCAGGCACAGTCGGTTTCAAGGTTCAATTAGTCCGATATTGCTGGCCTATAACAATTTTATTTATTTTTTAGAGACATACGAGCATGCTTCAAATGGAAGCAATTTATAATAAAAATCGAATAAATATTTTATTTTATTTTTATTGTTTGAAAATTCCGGGAGTATAATAATACTAATCGTTGGGGGGTGGGGAAGGGTGTGAGACAGCTAGAAGAGCAAGAGACAAAGGGAAGGTGGAAAAAGGGGCAAATACGTGGGGAGGAGACAAACCCTGCACGTGCAACACCGAAATCGTCGAGATTTTGTGGAATGGAACGATGCCCTGCACGTGCTGCCCGGTCAAAGGTCAAAAGCTCTGACCGCACGTCCCTATGCGCCCGACCATCTTTATTTTTTTTTATTTTTTTACAATATAATAAAATTTGATTAGATTAAAGAAAAGTTTGATTAATTAAAGAAGAAAAGGAGAGTGTGGGGAGGCCAAGATGAGGACGATGATTAGGATTTACTTGCAGGTGGTCGGTAGAGAATCTACGCCGCTCATCGTGAAAGATTTTCCTTCCTCCCTTTTCTTATATTTAAAATTAATTATTCTTTGTACGACATATTTTCATGTAAAGAATGAGATAATTGCACATATGATATATCAATTTTTGCTCAATATATAATATCATTTCTAAATTTTTAATTTGTTCAATATAATTCATGAACTTTGGATTTATGTTCAATTTAATTCCTAGACTATATGAAAATGTTCATTGTCGTCATTCTATTAATTCAAAATATTAAAAATTCAAAATATTAAAAGTTCAAATGAAATCATTTGAACAAATTAAGAGTAGTCAAATTAAAAGTCAATGACAAAATTACACATTGAGTTAAAATATAAGGACCATATGTGTCATTTTCCCATTTTAAACTTTTCATGCACACCATTTCTAATTTACTCGTTATTTGAAAATACGACTTAATCGATATGTTCCTTATGTATGTTAGCAGGTGAATTGGGGTGTTTGTACACGGAGAGAGAAAAAGCTTGTGTGAAGAATGAGTTTAATGAATTGTTTAGATTATTGTGCATATACTCAATCAATAGTTCGGTAAATATCACACGGTAAAAACAGGTTGGCCAAAACTCAAAAATAGTATTTTCATTCCAAAAACATTTATGTGAAATTTGATGTGGTTAACAACGTGATGTTAGCCGAGTCACATCTGTTGGGTGATCTTAGACATCTTTCATCTCATAATTAGCTCAAATGTTGAGATTTTCCCTTACACTTAAAAACCGATTACCAATCCCTTCTATAGCTGATGTGAAATAATCTCAACATTCTCCCCCTTACACATCAAGCCTAGGTAGAAGCTACAATAATCCATAACTTTCTCATGTGATTATTGGGTCTAAACTTGTTAACAACTTAGGAAACTAGGCTCTGATACCACTTTTGGGTGGTCTTGAGTCTATTTTACCTCAAAAGTTAACTCGAAAAGTGAGGCTTTCCCTCGTACTTATAAACGCCACCAACCCCTTCCACAAGGGATATAAGACAAATTCAACAATATTCCCGTCACACATTGGGCTCGGGTCAAAGCCATAACAACCCGTAACTTTCATGTTTGCACTGTTGGATCTAGACTTGTTAATAACTTGAGCTCTATATTAGTGTTAGGTGGTCTTGGGCCTCTCTTATCCCAAAAGCTATCCTAAAGTGTGAGATTTTCTCTCATACTTATAAATCGACCACAAATTCCTTCCACAATTAATGTGAGATAACCTCAATAGTAAACCAATCACCAGTTACATATTATTTCTTTTACAATAAAATGACATTATTTATGTAGAGTTTTAACTCATTAAGAGAGAGAGAGAGAGAGAGAGAGAGAGAGAGAGAGAGAGAGAGAGAGAGAGAGAGAGAGAGAGAGAGAGAGAGAGAGAGAGAGAGAGAGCCATACTGAATTTGCAATTGGAAGATTAGGGCTTCAAATAATCTATTTCAAGCATTCATGTAGTTCAAGTGAATCATAAAGTTCAATTAGATTTTTCATCTATTTTGAGTATTCATGGAGTTCGAGTGAATTGTAAAGTTCGATTAGATTTTCGAGTTGATAAATTAGGGTTTCAAATCATTGGTTATGAAGCTACTCAAACAAATCATCCATTACAATTGAAGTGACATGGCATCATTTTGGCTCAGTTGATTTGTCCATTGCATATCTTACCACTGTTAGCTGGAGTAGATGTGCATTTCTTCTTTGAATGGAAAAATTAATGTTGGAAATTTTTTTCCTCCAAGAAAATGCCTTTGTTTTTGGAAATAACTTTGGTTATTCCATCACAATTGTGAGATTAATAGAAAAATAAACAAAATTAGAGAAATAACACATTGGGAATTTATGTGGTTTGACTTATAGTGACCTAAGTCTAGTGAAAATGGCATCAATAAATTCACTATGAACAACAGAGATTAAAATTAGCTTAATTCACATCTCTCAATGTCCAAGTCTTGATCACACCCAAATGCAAACTCAAGCATTTCACCCCATCTCTTGCGATGCTTTTGCTCTCAAGACTCACATCATTCGAGAGGCAAAAATGTGTACAATACAATATAATTTAGATCAAGTCTGCATTTAAAAAACATGACAAGTCCCGAATTTGTGTTGCCCTTGAGTGCTTGCTACAATTAGTGAAACTTTCTCGGTCTCATGGTTCGATCAGAACTCGGATTTGGCATGAACGTCAGGTCACAAAATCTGACAATGCATGCTTTTGCACATCTCATTCGCCGAGCTTGAACTTGAGATAAACACCGGAGCTTTTCATACATCAAAGACGGTGGTTCAAACATAACCTTTCCTTGGCACCTGGATTTTCCCATGAGCTCTTCCTTGTTATGTATCAGTCAAGGAATCACCATCCCCCTAATATTCAATATTCTACAAGCAGCCTTTCATCTTACTTGAGATTTTTCTTCATTCTTCAATACTAACAAATTTACGGTGCAATGCGTTCTCATTCTCCGACAGTTTAAGCTTTTAATAATGATTGTGTACCTCGACCTCCAAATGCTATATGTTACCTGCCCTTTGCTTATAATTTGTCCTTAGATTTTTGACTAATGAATGAGGAACTTCTTACTTGATAAAGAAAAATAAAAAACTTCAAGATAGTCGCCAAGTTAGAGAACTTTAAGTTGAATTTCACTCATCGCTCATCTTAAGCCCTATGAACCAGATAAGTCCAGGCCTTTGGCCTATTTATGTGATCATAATACATAACAATTTGCACACAATATGTGAGATGCTCCCTTGGTTTCAACATGTAGAGCACTAAGGCCTCATTAATTAAATTTGATATTCGAGATTTATGAGATAAATGACGATTATCGGGAGATGTTAAATTATTTTTACATCTGATCCAGCATATCACTAATCACTAGTATGGGCAACGTGCAGTAATCTGCAAGGAATTATGGTGAGATCAGGAAGGGCTTCTCCATCAACAGTGGAAGCCAACTACTTCGAGGACGGAACCTCGGATGATGAGGATATTTGGCAGCGCTCGCCAATTATAGAGTAGAGTACATGTTATCTTAATGTTGGCATCATGCTCGTCAGATCTACGCATAAAAAGTCGAGATCATAACTCACTTCTGGGTTTACTTTCTGTTATGAGACAAAGACAAACTCGAAATCGATTCTCTTTCTGCACAAACAAGTGGGTAAGCGCAAGTGATGCCGAGGAAAGAACTGGCCAGCTTCAATTTCGCCAGAAATTGGAAAGTCACAAGCAGACAAAAACAGCGTTTCAGTGGGAATGGAAAGGTCGCATTCACATTTAAAAAGGCTCAAACTTAATCGATTCATGGATCTTTTCAGATATCTTGTGATTTTCTAGGTAGTCGAATTTCTATACTCGGGTCCCTGAATAGTCAGAAATAGAATGTTATCAGGTAGAACTTTGACTAACCCATCACAACGAGAGATTAATAGAAAAACAAACAAAAGATAAAGAAAAGACACATCGGGAATTCATGCGGTTCGGCTTGTAGTGACCTAAGTCTAGGGAAAAATGACATCAATAAATTCACTATGAACAACTTAATCCACGTCTCAATATCCAAGTTCGGATCTCATGCTTCGATCCGAACTCAGATTTGGCACGAACTTGGGGTCACAATATCTAATATTCCATGCTTTGCCCATCTAATTCGCCGAGTTTGGACTTGAGATGAACTCCGGAGTTTGTCAGACATCAAAGACCGGGGTTCAATACAAGCTTTCCTTGCCGCCTGGATTTTCCTTTGAGCTCTTCCTTATCATGTATCAGATCAGTCAAGAGGTCACCATTCCCCTAAAATTTAATATTTGGTTAATATTATGAAAAATTTTAAACCGATGTATCTATGATAAATTCATCATAAATCCAAACTGGTATATTTTTGATAAATTTATTCATTGTTAATTTTCGTTAAATTAGATTAATGCTACAAAAAACCACAATCCCATACACTCGTGACAAACAGAGGGTGACATCTCAAACTAGTTTATCCGTTAACTATCATGTATCATCTAATTTAATAACTTGACGATAAATTTTTATAGAAATTAATGGAGGGTAAATTTGTCAGATGCAGCATGTTGAGATTTTTGGTGGTCGAAAAATTATCTTTGAGTAAATTTTTTACAGGTGTATCAGTTTATGGTTTTTTCGTGGTATTAACCCTTCGTTATTTTATTAGTGGGCTTTCACCTTACTTTGGGTTACTAGTCATTTGATACCACCTAACAAATTTATAATACACGATGTGTTGTTGTTTAAGCTTTTAAAAATGATTGCGCACCTCGACCTCCGAATGGTATATGTTCTCCGCCCTTCTGCTTGTAATTTGTCCTTAGACATTTGGTTAATGAATGAAGAACTTCTTATTTGAAAAAAATAAAACTTCAAGATAGTTGTCAAGTCAAAGGACTTTAAGTTTAATTTCGCTCGTCACTCATTTTAAGCCCTACAAACCAATTAAGTCCAAAACTTTGGGCTATACATGCGATCATGACCCATGGCAATTTGCATGCAATATATTAGATATTCCTCGGTTTCAACATTTAGAGGAATAAGGCCTCGCTAATTAAATTTGATATCTTAGATTTGTGAGAAAAATCACGATTATCTCAAGAATGTTAAAATTATGTTTACTTCTATTAGAAAGTCCATGTTATCTTGATATTGACATCTTGCTCATGAGATCTACGCATAAAAAGTCGAGATCAAAACTCTCTTCTGGATTTACTTTCAGTTATAAGACAAAGACAAACTCGAAATCGATTCTCTTTCTGCACAAACAAGTGGGTGAGCGCAAGTGATGCTGAGGAGAGAACTGGCCAGCTTCAGTTTCGCTGGAAAATGGAAAGACTTGTTCACAAGCAGACAAAAACAGCCTTTCTGTGGGAACCGGAAAATAAGATCGCATACGCAGCTAAAAACTACTCCAACTTAATCAATTCATCGATCTTTTAAGATATTTCATGAATTTCTAGATAGCCAATCGAAATTGAATGTTATGAGGTAGAAGAAGTTAGATTTATCACATCATGGACACTACTCTTGTTATCATTCAAACGCTACTCCGATGTTTATCTACCACTCATGATGTCACTTCTCATGGTGAAAATCTCAGTGTCGTTGCATTATTAGATCCAAACATGTTGGCAACCCGAGCTCTATATTAGTGTTGGATGGTTTTGAATCTCTCTCACCCAAAACTAGCTTAAAATCTTCTCTAATATTTATAAATCGACCACTAGTCCATTCCACAATTGATGTGAGATAACCTTAACTACAATAAACCAATCATTGGCCACATATTGTTTCTTTTACAATAAAATGATAGTGTTTATGCAGAGTTTTAACTCATTTTCTTCACGAGAGAGAGAGAGAGCCCCTATATTGAATTTGCAACGGGAAGATTAGGGCTTCAAATCATCTATTTCAAACGCATTCATGGAGTTTGAGTGAATTGTAAAGTTCAATTAGATTTTCAAGTTCATAAATTAGGGTTTCAAATCATCGGTTTTGAAGCTACTCAAACAAATCATCCATTATAATCGAAGTAACATGATGTCATTTTGGCTTGGCTAATATGTCCATTGAGTATTTCATTGCGATAGATGTGGATTACTTCTTTGAATGAAAAAATTAATGTCGGAAAATTTTGTCCTCCAAGCAAATGCCTTTGTTTTTGGATATGACTTTGGCTAACCCATCACAACGGAGAGATCAATAGAAAAACAAACAAAAAATAGAGAAACGGCACATTGGGAATTTATGTGGTTTGGCTTGTAGCAACCTTAGTCTAGGGAAAAATGAGATCAATAATTTCACCATTAACAATGTAGATTAAAATTAGCTTAGTTTGTTTCTCTCAATATCCAAGTCCGGATTACACCCAAGTGCAAACTCAAGTGTTTCACCCGTCTCTTGCAATGCTTTCGCTCTCAAGATTCGCATCATTCAAGAGGCAAAAGTGTGTATAATACGATATAATATAGATTGAGTTTGTACATAAAAAAAAAAGGGCCGATACGTCTCTGAGTCTGCATTGCCCTCAAGTGCCCGCTACAATTAGCAAAACTTTCTCGGTCTCATGCTTCGATCCGGACTCGGATTTGACACGAACTTGGGGTCACAATATCTAACAATACATGCTTTGCACATCTCAGTCGCCGCTCTGAACTTGAGGTGAGCTCCGGAGTTTGTCACCCATCAAAGACCGGGGTTGGAGTACAAGCTTTCCTTGCCGCCTGTATTTTCCCATGAGCTCTTCCTTGTCATTTATCAGTCAAGTCAAGAAGTCACCGTTCCCTAATATTCAATATTCGATTAATACTACAAAAAATTTCAAATTGATATATCCGTGACAAATTCACCAAAAACTTAAATTGGTTAAATTGGTACATTTGTGACAAATTTATCATTCGTTAATTTCCGTTAAATTAGATTAATATTACAAAAAACCACAAACTTGTAACCCGTGACAAATGGAAGGTGAAATCAAAAAATAATATACCGTCAAGGGAACTAATGGAGAGTAAATTTGTCACATATATACCAGTTTAGGGTTTTTGATAGTCAAAAAATTATTTTTGGGTAAATTTATTACATATATATTAGTTTGAGATTTTTCATAATATTAACTCCTCGATATTCTACAAGTGGGCTTTCATCTTACTTGAGGTTACTCTTCATTTTATAGTACTAGCAAATTTAAAGTGCAACGCGTTGTCGTTCTTTGATGGTTTAAGCTTTTAAAAATGATTGCGCACCTCATCCTTGACCTCCAAATGATATATGTTTTTTTGCCCTTCTACTTGCAATTTGTCCTTAGACATTTCACTAATGAATGTAGAACTTCTTATTTGAAAAAATAAAACTTTAAGATAGTCGCCAAGTTAGAGGATTTTCGGTTCAATTTCACTCGTCGCTCATTTTAAGCCCTACAAGCCGATTAAGTCCATACCTTTGGACTATACATGCCATCATGACCCATAGCAATTTGAAGATACTCCCTCGGTTTCAACATGTAGAGGACTAAGACCTCGCTAATTAAATTTGATATCCGAGGTTTATGAGATAAATGATGATTATCTCGAGAATGTTAAATTATGTTTACTTCTATTACAAAGTAAAGTCCATGTTATCTTGATATTGACATCATGCTCATGAGATCTATGCATAAAAAGTCGAGCTCAAAACTCACTTCTGGATTTACTTTCAGTTATAAGACAAAGACAAACTCGAAATCGATTCTGTTTCTGCACAAACGAGTGGGTAAGCGCAAGTGATGCCGAGGAGAGAACCGGCCAGCTTCAATTTCGCCGGAAATTGGAAAGGCTTGTTCACAAGCAGATAAAAACAGCTTTCTGTGCGAACCAAAAGGATTGGTCGCATTTGCAGCTGAAAAGACTCAAACTTGATCAGTTCATGGATCTTTTAAGATATCTCGTGATTTTCTACGTAGCTACGCTTGGCTCCTTGAATAGTCGACATAGAAGTTACCGGGTAGAAGAAGTTCGATTCATCACATCATGGGCACTACTCTTGTTATCATTCGAAATCTACTCCGATGCATGAATGTTTATCTACCACTTGCAACATTGCTTCTCGTGGTGAAAATCTCGGTTCCGTTTGTTTTTGGATTCAAACTTGTTGACAACCTAAACTCTATACGAGTATTAAGTGGTGTTAAGCCTCTCTCACCCTAAAAGCTAATTTAAAGCGTGGGGTTTTCCCTTACACTAATAAATCGATCACTAAATCCTTTCACAATTAATGTGGGTTAACCTCAACAATAAATCAATCACCATCTACAAATTGTTTCTTTTAAAATAAAATGACATTGTTTCTCTAGAGTTTTAACTCATTTTCTCATATATACATATAGAGAGAGAGGAATCATGGAGTTGATTAGATTTTCAAGTTCATAAATTAGGGTTTTAAATAGATCATCGGCTTTGAAGCTACTCAAACAAATCATCCATTATAATCAAAGTGACATGAAGTCATTTTGGCTTGACTGATATGTCCATTGCATACTTCACCACTGTTAGCCGCAGCAAATGTGCATTGCTTCTTTGAATGGAAAAATTAAAGTTGAAAATTTTTGTCCTCGAAGCAAATGTCTTTGTTTTTGGAAATGACTTTGGCTAACCCATCACAACTGACAGATTAATAGAATTTTTTCAAAAAAAATAGAGAAACAACACACCGAAAATTTATGTAGTTCGTCCTTACCAAAATTTTTTTTTTATGTAGTTCGCCTTGTAGCGACCTAAGTCTCAAGGAAAGTGGCATCAATCAATTCGTTATGAAAAAAAGAGGTTAAAATTAGCTTAATTTACATCTCTCAATATCAAAGTTTGGATCACACCCAAATGCAAACTCAAACATTTCACCCCATCTCTTGCAATGCTTTTGCTCTCGAGACTCACATCATTCAAGAGGCAAAAGTGTGTCTAATACGACATAATATAGATCAAGTTTGCACATAAAAAAGATAAACCCCGACACTTCTTGAGTTTGCATTGCCCTCTGGTGCTTGCTACAATTAGCAAAACTTTCTCGGTCTCTTGCTTCGATCCTAACTCGGATTTGGCACGGACTTGGGGTCACAATATCTTACAGTACATGCTTTGCACATCTCATTCGCTGAGTTTGAACTTGAGATGAACTCCGGAATTTGTCATACATCAAAGACCGGGGTTCAAATGCAAGCTTTCCTTGCCGCCTGATTTTCCCATGAGCTCTTCCTTGTCATGTACCAGTCAAGAAGTCACCGTTCCTCTGATATTCAATATTTGATTAATACTATGAAAAATTTCAAACTGATACATCTATAACAAATTCACCAAAAACCTAAATTGATACATTTGTAATAAATTTACTATTTGTTAATTTCTATCAAGTTAGATTAATACTACAAAAAATCACAAATCAATACACTCGTGACAAATGGAGGGTAAAACCTCAAGCTGATATATCCGTCAACTGCCACGTGTCTTCCAACTCAGCGATTTGATAGTAAAATTTCACGGAAACTAACGGAGGTTAAAATTATCATAAATGTACCAATTTGGAGTTTTTAGTGGTCAAAAACATTATTTTTAGGTAAATTTGTCATATGTATATTAGTTTAGGATTTTTGTGGTACTAACCCTTCAATATTCTACAAGCGGGCTTTCATCTTACGTTAGGTTACTCTTCATTTGATACCGCTAACAAATTTACAGCGCATCACATTATCGTTCTATGACGATTTAAGCTTTTAGAAATGATTGTGCACCTCGACCGTCAAATGGTAAATGTTCTCTGCCCTTCTACTTGTAAATTGTCCTTAGACATTTGATTAATGAATGAAGAACTTGTTATTTGAAAAGAATCAAACTTCAAAATAGTCGTCAAGTTAGGACTTTGAGTTCAATTTCGCTCGTCGCTCATTTTAAGTCCCGAGAACTGGTTAGTCCAGATTTTTGAGCTATACATGCGATCATGACTCATAGTAATTTGCATGCAATATGTTAGATACTTCATCTATTTCAACATGTAGAAGACAAAGGCCTCACTAATTAAATTTGATATATAAGATTTATGAGATAAATCATGATTATCTGGAGAAATTTAAAAATATGTTTATTTCTATTTTAGAGTAAATTCCTTGTATCTTGATATAGACATCTTGCTCATGGGATCTATGCATAGAAAGTCGGGATCAAAACTTACTTCTGGATTTCCTTTTAGTTATAAGACAAAGACAAACTCGAAATCGATTCTGTTTCTGCACAAACAGGTGGGTAAGCGCAAGTGATGCCGAGAAGAGAACTGCCAGCTTCAATTTCTCCGGAAATTGGAAAGACTTGCTCACGAGCAGACAAAAACAGCTTTTCTGGAATCGAAAGGATTGGTCCCATTTGCAGTCGAAAAGACTTGAACTCAACCTATTCATGTATTTTTTAAGATTTTTCATGAATTTCTAGATAATCGAACTTCTGCATTCGGGTCCTTGAACAGTCGAAATAGGCTGTTATCAGGTAGAAGAAGTCCGATTCATCACATCATGGGCGCTAACCTAGTAATAATTTGAATGCGACTCCGGCACACGAATGTTTATCTATCGCTTGCGATGTTGCTCCTTGTGGTGAAAATCTCGGTTCCGTCGCATTTTTGCGTATCGGATCTCCCACACCTCCTAGTACCCCCTTCGAGAATCGACAGATATCTTTCATTGGGTTTATTGCGTTTTGATTCGTCGCTTCACTTAAGAATGATAACGTGTATCCTTGATTTCTTCGAATTAAAATGCAACAAAACCAAATATCAAGACCACAGTTTCCTTCATCTTGTGAGTAATTCACTTTCTGCGAAACAAACGCAGCCTTCGTGATATCCAGGACACAAGATTGAAACCTGATAAAAGAAATGAAGTAATTGCATGGCGATTTCGAAGGGCCACCGGAAATCCGAAGGCCAGGTAATAGCTGTCGGCGATTACGACGGAGCGGCCGAGAGAGAGAGAGAGATGAGGCAGTGGTGGGGGCCCGCTCGAACGGGAGAAGCGGGAAGCGGACAGAAGCGTCGGATGCAATGCAGGACAAAGAGACTTTTCTTGCACCGAATCCACGTCGAATGAACCAAATCCACGTGCGTGCGTTTCGATTCGAGCGTGTATTCGCATCTGTTTTTTCTTTCTACGGCGATTCGTATCTTTTTTCGAGTACGCCTTCTTCTTCTACGTTAGATACGACTGTGTACGGCTGGCAATCCGTACTCGACCTGCCTTTCATTTTTTGTCACGGGTCCTTCATGCTATGTCCTATCTATTCCTGTGACCTTGGATCCAAGGATACTGTTGCAAACACGAATAGAGAGAGGGGGCGTATAGATGGTTTGTGTGGCTTGAACAGAGGTTGATGGTTTCGATGGGGCGAATTAGAGATTGTTGTGTGTCCGGTGGCCTCAGGCGTGATGGGCACACAGTGCGCGCACAGGAGACCAAAATGTCGATAGAGGAAAAAGGGGAGAAAGGAATGGAAAGAAGGAAGAAATGTCTAATCTAGGCCATTCTAATCAACTTGTGCTATGAATCGATCTATGGTAAGTTTACCCTTAAAGTGAGAGGATTCATGTCAATTAAATTGTAACTAGCTATGTGAATTGCCTGCCATAATTTGTGCAGCAGTTGAAGGGATTGTCGAAATTTTGTTTGGGGGTGATGTTCAAGATGAAAGGGAAATTCACCTATTCAGATGGGAAAAGCTTTGCCAACTAAAGAATTATTGAGGATTAGAGCTTCGCAGGTTATGTAGGAGTAATAAAGCATTTCTTATGAAACTTGCTTGATTACTTTCGAAACGAGAGTCCTGGGGGTAGTTTTTATCAGAGACAAATATTACTACATTGCACTTCTCCCTGGTTCTATCTCAACTCGGCTCACACCATTCTTTACTTTGAAAAGCTTGTGGTGCAGTATGGCGTCACGTAGTGGAGGATACGAGATGGGCGATGGTTAATGCGAGAATAGATAAATTCTATATTGATGAGATTTTAGTTCATGCTTCCACCTGCAAGCTTTGATGACAATGATTTGCTGCTTTGGGGCAGCAATAACAGTGGTAATTCTCTATTAAGGAAGCTTATGAATTAATCTCACCGGAACAAGTTTTGCCTACAAATAAGCTCTAGAGCTTAGTATGGAAATGAGATGGACCACAAATGATCATAAGTTTTTAGAGATTGGCTTCACACCCGCATCTACTTACTAATCACAAAAGATTTCATCGTTAAATCATAATGGATCCCTATAGCACTTCTTGTCCATAATTCTCTAAGACCACCTAACACGTACTCCAAGATTGTAAGTATGCAAAGGCTATTAGGCAGAAGATTTTGCCTATAGGTTTAAGTGGTCATTGTATACTCTTGATTTGCATAAGTGGTTGATAGTAAATCCGTCTGTTGCAATAGTCCTTGTAAAAGAATACGAATGATCACTAGTATTTGGTGTAACTTGTTGGCATTTGTGGAATTGAAGGAATAAAAGATTATTGCAGAGAGACTTTTCTTTTCCAAGTGCACCTGTGAATTTGATCTTAGGATATGCCGACAATATTATTTCTACTCGATTGGTAGAAAAAAGATTGTTTGCCAAAAAGGAGAAAAGAGATTAGTTTGTGGGTTCAACTCCCTCTCCTTTTGGTTGGGTTAAATTCAATTCTAATAGGGCCTCTAAAGGCAACCACGGTCCAACTTCAATAGGAAGATTTATTTGTGATGACTAAGGCAATTACCTTGCTGAATTCGCGCAAGCAATGGGAGTATTTTCTTCACTTAAAGCAAATCCATGAGGCATTTGTCTTGGGCCTCAAAATGGCAATTTCTTTGGGTATTACCAAACTTATTTTAAAGGCAAACTCGCAAACAATCGTTTCTCTACTTCGAAAATCAACTTCATTGCTTTATTGTGGCGACACACTCATTTCTCAAATTCAAAGTATGCTAAGGTATTTTCAACATGTCAAGATTCTCCATAATTTTAGGGAGGGTAGAAAATTGGATTGTCTAGCCCAATAATATGGTTGATAATTTTGTATTAGATAGGTCACCAATATGCTTACTTCCTTTATTGTAAGGGGATCAGATTTGATCATTTTATTAGGAGGGTAATGATATATTTTTGGCCTACCCCTTTTTCTTACAAAAAAAAATTTTTTTATATAAATAAGGGAAAGTATTTTCCGTGTTGATTGCTATTACCCACTAAATGCGTTCATTGCATGATATATATGTATCTATTCCAACTTGGCACTCTAGATGTTGAAAATACTTTCTTTTGATTGATTTGTTACGCCAAGTGCTACCATGTGGTGTCACCTATCACATGAAATACTCCCTCGAATAAAGTGGGGTAATATTAGCACCATGATGACTCTCGTCATACTACACTACTGATTTTTTGTTGCACAAATAGCCCATTTGGCATAACTATGGATGACATGTAACTGTGATGTTCTGTAGAGTGTCGTAACTTGTATATTTAAACACGTATGTTTCAAAATAGGAGCACCTTGAAGTTGGGTAAGGCAATTTCGTAAAAGCTGCTAAATCTTTGGTGGTGCAGCAACTATGAAATATTTGGCTCAATACTTTATGAAAACTACGCCATCCCTTTTTCACAGCTGAAGCTACACAATCCCTTTTCACAAGACGACATGTCCACGCGCAATTGGTGTTGCTTGATTTGCGAACTCATGTGGATGACCCGAAGAAAAAGAAAATTGTTTGTCAGTTTGAAAATACCATATATCTCTAAAAAAAAAAAAAAGCAAGAAAATGTGCATGGCACTCTCTTACAATTTCAAGAAGCCCTAACGTTGGAGGCAAAGCATGCGATAAACCCTAAAACCAAAACCAAAACGATAAATAAGTGAAACTGTAGCATTGGATTCTTCAAGAGAGAGAGAGAGATACATTATTTTAGAGGCTGCTGTAACTATAGGCACAGCTTTACATACGTATTAATATAAAACTAGGGGTTTTAGCGGGATCATCATCATCATCACTTTCACTCCCCCCTTGAAAACGGGAGGGTTTTACCTTTGCTTTTCGTCGTATTACTACAGAGGAATTAGCGACAGCCCGATGACCGGGGCTACTGTTTCCCCTGCTTATTTGGTAGCTGGTCTCTCTCTCTCTCTCTCCCTCCATCCCAAAAGCTTCGTTTCGAGTGAACCGAGGTTTTCAAAGTGGGGCTTTTTAGATTGATCCTTCGCTTCGATACCGGCGATTTTGTTTAGAGAGGGCGCACGGGTGAGTGGCTTTAATTGCGGTTCTTGATATGGATAAAGACACTTGCTTCTCTCCTTTTTATAATTGAGGAGGACCTTATGATTGGAAAGGAAACTAGGGTTTGATTTCACTAATGAATGTGTTGTGGGGTAGCAACTCATTAATCCAACTTCAACTTTTCAAACGACTAATGTTCACGAATGTGTATGTCTTATTTCGGTCCACTTAGCACTACAGTCATGTCAATTTTTAATTTATAGGATTGGCAGATTTATATAGATGACCCATTTACGGGACATATAGGGAAGCATACTTGAGTTAAGTTGACAAGGTTATTTCGCTTATATAATGAGCGTGTAATGTGCATTTCCAAAACGGTTGCTACGCACTGAGACATGTTTTTTTAGATGGGTTAGTCTGACATTTGTTTTCATGTCACAATTTGTGTAGATTAGAACATGTTTTGGGACATCAAAACATATTTTACATATTTGGGAGCCAATTTCTTAAACTTGTCAAATCTGTGTTTTTTTTTTAAGTCTTAAATTTATTACACTTTTACCAATTTAATCATAAATATTTCAATTGTGATTGTGTCCTATGCATTTTTACATTTTGCTAATTGAGCCTATCTAGCTAATATTGATCAGAAATCACTAATGTGGACACTAACCATCTTATGGGGGATGGCCAGTTTTGACATAGACAATTTTTAATAATATCTTAATATTTTTTGAATCCTTGACTCCTAGGCACGAGCACGGGCATTGGTCTTGGATCCATCGAAATTGAGCCTAAGAACTTGTGCCCATGCCCGACCCCTTGGCATCTCGACATGGGCCATGGAGGTTGGGCCTAGGTCTTGCGCCTAGGCCCATGACCCCCAATGCACGGGATCGAGACCCTTGCTTTTGAGCTGAGGTCAATTGAGACCATGCTTTAAGACTTTTAGTACTGGCGCTTGTGCCCCGGTTCATTGATATTGGCCCGCAAACCCAACGCTTGGCACTTGGTCCCCTACCCTTGGACATGGGTACAATGAGGTCAAGACCAGAATATTGGCACCTATGCTCGACTCCATTGAGGCCAAGCCCCGGTCCTCGATGGATAGGGACGCAAGCATAAGGATCTCGGGCATGGGCACAAGAATCCTAGGCTCAACTTCTATTGATCTAGGCTTAGAAGTTAGGGACCTAGGCATGAGCGCTAGGATACAAGGCTTGGCCTAATGGAACCAAACACGAGTGTCGAGGACTTGGGCCTGGCCTCGATATTACCCCAGTTGGTGTCTTGGGTACTAGCACCAGTCGCTTGACCCTTGCCTCAATGGACTTGATGTAGCAGCCAAGGTCTTGAGTATAGCCTAGATGGTCTCGAGCTAGGGCATTGGGGTCACAAGCCCAACTAGTGTTGTGGACTCGAGCCTGAGCATTGGGGACTTGATTCTGCTAAGGGCTCGATATTGAGTACTAGAGTTCTCATGCCCAAGTGTAGAGCTTCTGGTTCAAGCATTGATACCTAATCAAATTTTGTAAAAAAAAATTCGACTTTTTAAAAAGGAAATCTATCTCTACATTTAAGTTTTTGTAGGAAAACTTTTTCCATTGACCAAGAAAATATTTTTCATTGCCTCATTTTTCTAAGCTATCCAAATGCCAGAAAATAAGAAAAACGTTTTTCATGAAACAAATGGAACCTTAATATGAGATTAGCAAGTAGCATATAACTCTTTGAAAGTGACATATATGTACATAGAGCTCTAGTATAGTTGGCAATAAAATGATCATTAAACATTTTCATTTCATTATACATGAATGATTTGAGAAACATCTTTTCAAAAATATCATTTATATCGCTTGAAATAATTAATAAACAAAAAATAATTTCATCATCCACGAAATATTTGAGCATAAATTGTTATCAATAATGAAAATATTTTTTATTAACTAATTATTTCAAGTGTTGCAAATGATTTTTTAAGAAAATGCTTTTCAAGTAATTCATTTCCTTTGAAACAAACGGAGCCTAAAGGGTGTTTACAAAGCCAAACTCTGAGGATCCAAACATAAATAATAATACACGTGATCTGTGTACTAATGACTATTGACATCCATCAAATGATGAGATTCTTCTATGTACCTCCATATCTATATAGTCAAACACTTGCAACGTTCATATATATATACATGCACATGTGGGTCAGCACCGAGACGAAATCTTATTGTCTGTATATCGAAATTTAAATCGGGAATACCCCGGCAACGTCAAAAGCTAGACCGAAAGTGCACGTCAGGTCAGTCAAAGGAACTGCCTAATCAAAGAGCTAATTTAGTAGATCCAACAGGACTTTGTAAGATTATAGGATTAATCTATTGGAAACAGCCTTGGAGGAAGCATGTGGGTATGTGTATAATGTATAATTAAAGCTATTCCAGAATCAGGTGGACGGACTATATGCTATAGATAAAGATATGCTTATATATAAACCTAGCTACGAGCTGCATGTTTCCCATGTACTCTATACGTCCATCCAAAGCAAAGATAATCTTAACCTTTCCTTCTTCTGCTCCATGTGAATCTTTCTTTAAGCTAATTACAATAAAGGTTTTTTTTTTCCCTAAAGTCGAATTCGAATTCTCTAAAAATTTATCAAGTTGCAAAAATAGATTGTATTGCATTTCTTTGTCATTTCATTCTTCTTAAGAGGTATAGATTCTCATTATCGCTTGCATATGTCGATGATCTAAATTTTATCTTATAGTTATGAAAATGATGAGATGTATATATATATAAAAGAGACATTCTACAATCATGACAAACCCCAAAATCCATCCTCTCTAGCCACTGTTTCGCTATTCATTCCATTAAATCGCCGTAGCCCATCCTCCGTGGCTACTTATGCTGACATGACACAAAAAAATGATGTCATTTTTAATTTATAATCTTCACGGCGAAATTTAATTTGTAACCTAGGTTAACTAATCTCTTGCACTCTGCATATGAATATGATGTCATTTTTATCATGTTTAACATTGTTCATGTGCATGCCAGTTGCTAAGCTATCTAAGATGACACATGATCATTTAACGGTGAGAATGGACGGATGTTAAAATGGATGTCATTTTTGTCCTGCGGCTGAAAGGTTGTTTTTCTTTTTTCCTTATGTGTGAAAGGTTGCGTTTTTCTTTGTCTCAAATTCAAAAGGTTAGGTTATCTGAGACATTTCAAAAGGTGCATTAATTTTGTCTAAGGTACAAAAAATTGGACTTTTGGTGGAATTCGGCCACGATTTGTGGGGACGTTTCCCAAAATTCTTTTTGATTTTTTTTGTAAATGATTTACTGTGATTATAGTTTAAAGTTTAATAACAAAATTCAAGGAGAAACACAGTGGTTTGAAACGTTAGACGCATAAAGTATTATTGAGATAAAAGACGATGCAGTTATTTTGAATCTGCATTTCAAATATTTTGCAGTTTCAAAGCAAACGAGGTAGGGGGAAATTAGGTTCCATTTTTTTTGTCAGGAAATTTGGTTCCATTAGCCATTTGGATTTATTTCTAGTTTAATTTTGTCTTTCTAAAGATTGTTTGTACTTCTTTTTAGGCTGAGGGTCATTTTATCTTCTGTATTTTTCTAACTTATCAACAATATATATATTTTATCATGAATAAATGCATCGAAACTCCCAAAATATATTGCCAATAGTGTATTCAGATCCTAAAACTTGTCAAATCTATGCTTTCAAGTCTTCTCATTTACTTTATCCAATTTGACTAACAGAAAATATCAAATTAGTTTTTTTATTACTTTCTTGGGACTGCAAATGTTAACTAAAGTGTCTAATAATGACCAAAGAGATGTGGTTTTTCTCTGAAACCTAATTCCCCCCACCCCAAAATCATAATTAAATAAGATTAAAAAAGTAAAAAATAAATAATTAAAAATCACGAACGCAGGCAGACTCAACACACCGTGACAGACAATAGAGCGCCGGGCGTGGGCTGGGTTTTAAGTGGGGAAGCAGCTCTGCCATCTGAAACCCACCTTGATCTACCTATTTTTAGCAAAAATAGTTTTGGCTTTTTTTTTTCCCGTCTTTATCCTTTCACCCTTTTCTTTTAATTATTTATCCTTTTATTAAATTTTTATATTTATTAGTCCTTTTTTTAAAATTTTCTATCCTTATTCTTTTCTCTAAAATTTTCAAATTATTTCTAATGTGGCTGTTGGTGGGTGCTAGTTCGGCGACATGTATTTTCAAACAATATCAAATAGTTTTGGCTTTTTTTTTTTTTCGTCTTTATCCTTTCACCCTTTTCTTTTAATTATTTATCCTTTTATTAAATTTTTATATTTATTAGTCCTTTTTAAAAAAATTTTCTATCTTTCTTCTTTTCTCTAAAATTTTCAAAATTATTTCTAATGTGACTACGGCGGGTGCCAGTTCAGCGGCATGTATCTTCAAACAATATCAAATTGCACATCTTCATATTCCGTTAGCCAAATTAGCTGAATATGATAGTATGGCTTGCTTCTTCCTATATTTTTAAGATTTGGTTGTACTTTGAATTTTTGGAGCTCAACGACACTTTCTAATCAAGTTTTAGAACTTCTAGCATATTTTTCTCCATTTGTAAACTAATGAGTACAACCTATATATGGATTTTTAGTGGTTAATCTTAAAGTGCTTCTAACAAAATATGAACTCATAATCAGAAAAAAATAGCGTTAATATTTCAAAAATCCTAAACTGGTATATCTGCGATAAATTTATCTAAAACTAATTTTTTAATCACAAAAAACCCTAAATTGGTACGCCTATGAGAAATTTACCCTAAATGACCATAAAAAATTTCAAATTACTACATTTGTGATAAATTTAACTAAAACTAATTTTTTTGACCATCAAAACTCCGAACTATTACATTTTCTATGCTTGTGACAAATATATCCTTTGTTAAATTGGATTAATATCACAAAAAATCATAAAACTAGTACAAGTATGATAAACGAAGAATAAAATCTCAAACTGGTATACCAGTCAACTGTCATGTGTCATCCAACAATTTAATAATTTGATAATAAAATTTAATAAAAGCTAACAAATGGTAAATTTTTCACAAGTACATCGATTTGGAGTAAATTTGTCAAATGTGTACCGATTTGAGGTTTTTCGTGATCAAAAAATTAATTTAAGATAAATTTGTCATATGCATATAAATTTGGAATATTTCGGAGATATTAACCCAAAAATTTAAGGAGTGGACTCACTTTACATCTAAACTAATACTTCATCATATGCTCACTCTTACTTAATATTAATGCCACATGAGATTTGTTTTTTCCCCATTGCTCAAACCATGGATCCGTAGCTCTCACGAGAGAAAACTTTTTTCTTTTTTAACTTTGAATTTCTTACTTTTTGACGTCACAAAAGTGAAAGGATGACACTGAAATTACCAAACATTCACTCCTAGAAACCATGGACCGACCGGCGAAAAAGTCTGTAAAAGGCATTAAAAGCCAATCTGCATTGGTCATCAACGACGGCTTACTCGCCCGTCACTGGCCATCCCTTCTGCGCGTGCTGCTAAAGACAAACTTTTATTTCATTGAAGGTCAGGTTTGTTTACAAAGTTTATTTGCTAAAATCACATCACCAAAATGAAAAGCACCAATGTATACGGACGCACTTGTCTCGACATCTACTTTAAGAAAAGTTTCAAGGCATCCCTTCCGATTAGGATAGGAAACCTTTTGAACCCTCGAATGAATGTTTTGCAAAAAATATATATAAATTTATGCTATGCTAAAGAAAGAACAAATAATTGTTGAATTTTTTCCCCTACTGCTGGGAAAGAATTTCTTCTGTAGTTCAAGTTCATTTTGAAATACGTCACTAGATAAGTGTATGAAATAAGCCAATTCGATGGTTTTTTTGCTCGATTTCGTGGGGAGTCAAGTACCAATCGGTATGCCTAAATGGAACCCCCTCGCCCCAAAATTATTGTATTTTTTATTTATATAAGAAAAGAGTATTAATAGCATTGTTCAAATGGAAAGTAGTTATCGAAGCAAAGACGGCCTCCAATTATAGTTGGAGATTGTAATGTGATGGTGATTTCATTGCAAAATGTGGTAGCTATTCCTGGAGCTTCCCTTGATGATCCGTGACTTTATTTGAAAGAGTAGAGATGGCATGTCCAAAATGGCCTACCGCTCTTTTAATCACCTCTCCCACAACGATAGAATATGCCGTCGATTGTGGTGGTCAGGGTCAGTAACAATGGCTCATAGGGACAGTGATTGTGGTGACTGTAGATGATTTCCGCAATTGGGGATTGAGAGCGGTGCATAGATGATCATCAACTGGAGTCACATCATCTAAAGAGAGGAGAGTGGGCTAATTTCGACTAATATCCGAAATCCGAACAAATCCTCTTAAATTCTCTTTACGGGGGTCTAGCGAGCATTCCATTTCAAGCTTTAAAAAAAAGAAGAAAAAAACCAGTCAGGTCAAGTTAACCTGACCGGACTGATCTTAGGACATGCTTGGAATTTTCTTCTAACATACTTATTTGTCTATAGTGCAATCAAATGGGGGGAAGAAAAGTATAATCTTAGGCTTTGCTAGCATAATCGTCTTTGAAGTATTATAAAAATAACAATTTATTATGAATTATAAATTTTTGAAGTAATAAGTAAAGGTGATTGGTTTTCAGTCCAGTTTGATTCCACCTCGGAATCAAGAACCGGCCATTTAGCAAAAAAAAAATTACTAGAGGTTATTACTATTTTGGGTTTGTTACTATTTTTAAAAATTAATATATATATTTTAAAAATAGTTGGTTTGATTCGATTCGTCCATGAAATCAAGAATCGGACCGAAAATCATTGATCTCATTTGTATGAAACTGGGAATCGGACTTACGCCGTTGGAAATTAGACCAAACTAGTCGGTTCGGGCAATTCCTGATTTAGTCGGTCCGACATGCTTATCCTTAAGTAAGCTTCACGATAATTTATAATTATTTATTGTTTAATTTTTTATGGTCCGAAAATACACGTTATGCTCATAGTACATTAGAAATCATTATCTTTTTTTTTTTATGACCTTTGAATGTATGCTAGGAAAGAAAACTTTTTTTTTTTTTTTGGCCAGAGAAAAGGAGGGGGGCAATTTCGGTGAAAAAGGAAAAGAAAACAATAGAAAAGGGTGGGAGAGAGGGTGGAAATGAAATGGAAGGAGGAGGCGAACCCTAACAAATTCTCCAATCTTCCGCCAGCCCGGAAGTCTCGCGACCCTGTTTCAGACAAGTTTTCTTCCTCCCCGCAGAGCTAAAAGTCACCCTCTCTCTCTCTCTCTCTCTCTACAATTTTATATTTCCAAAACTCCATTTTTTGTCTGTATCTCTCTCTCTCTCTCTCTCTCTCTCTCTTCTCTCTCTCTCGCCACGCAGGTTGGCAGCTGAAGCCGCTAGTCTCTCCTCCTCCCCCAACCCCTCCCTCCCTCCCTCCCTTCCCCATTATAAACCCAACAGGCCCATCTCCTTCACCTTCTCTCTCCCTCTCTTTCTCTCAGTCTGAGTCTGCTTCTTTGGAAAAGTTTATGCATGTAGCTCTTTCTCTCTCTCTTTCTCTGTCTGAGTGTGTCAAGGTTCTTTCTTACACCCAAAAAGCCTCTGCATGCGGCTCCCCTTTACAAAGCTTCGTTTGGCCACTCCCCCTTTCTCGACTCCCCCACACACCCACTAGCTAGCGAGAGCGCGCCCCCCCTCTCTCCTCCTATTCTCAGGACAACCCCGAGAATATCTCGTAAATTAACGCCGACCCTCTTTGCCCAAGACCGTTTCCGAGGTGGGTTTCGCGTCTCTTCCCCCCCTCGCGATTGTCGAAAGTGTGAGTGTGTGTGTGTCTGTATCGTCGCGTTGTGATTGGGAGAGTAACGGCTGAGCTCCGGGGGGCCATTTTTCCGTTCGCGGGTATTGGACTTTTCTGAGTCAGTGCCCTTCCTCCTCCTCCTCCTTGTTTGTTTCTTGAGGAAGGCACGCTCTCGCGTTGATTGTATGTGTGCTTGAAGGGTCCGTTTCAGTTTGCTGAAAGAGACTGAGAGAAGGAGAGAGATTGGGGGAGAAGATAGCGATAGAATGATGGCGCCTGCAACAAACTGGCTATCGTTCTCGCTGTCCCCGGTGGAGATGCATCCTCAGCTCATCGTCCCTCCTTTCGATTTGACCTCCACTACTTCGTCTTCTTCTTCTACTTCCTCTTCATCTCACTACCTCATCGACAGCTTCTATGGCGCTCATGGTAATCATCTTTGTCTCGGTTCTTGCATGTCCGCTGTTTTGGCCGATGGTTTTGAAATGACTTCCTTTTTTTTTTTTTTGGGCTCAGGTTGGGATACTTCGAAGCCCCAAATCCTGTTCGCCGACGTCGGGGACGATGCCGCCGAGCTGAAGGACCGCCGGCAGCAGCAGCCGCCAACGATGGCGGACTCCTCCGTCGTCACGACCTTCCTGGTCGACCCCTACGCCCCGACCCACCACCAGCAGATCGCCTCGGCGCCGCCGAAGCTCGAGGACTTCCTCAGGGACTCCACCACCGAGGACTCATCCCTCACTACCCACATCTACGACCGGAGCTCCTCCCACTACTTCGACGACGGCCATCACCACCACCACCACCACCACCACCAACACCACCAACACCACCACGATCTCAACACCCTCGCGGGGTTCCAAGCGATATCCGCCAACTCGGGCTCCGAGGTCGACGACTCGGGCTCCATGGGTCGGGCGACCCAGGCCCACCTCGCGGAGTTCAATCACCCCTCCACCGAGTCGGCGGGGACCGAGCTGGGGTTCGCCGCGGCGGGCGGCGGCGCCCTGTCGCTCGGGGTGGTCGTCGCCGCCGCCTCGCAGCCTCAGTCCATGGAGAAGGCCGTCGCCGCGACGGTGGCCGACTCGGACGGCGCAAAGAAGATCAATGACTCCTTCGGTCAGCGGACGTCGATTTACAGAGGAGTCACCAGGTGAAACTGCTTTCGGGTATCAGCGATTAATACGGACTTTTGGGCGTTTGTTGAAATGCCTGACAGATGCTTTCTCTCGGCGAGATTAGTACTAATTAAGACGTGGGTATTGTTTCGAGTGCGATGAATTCTCTGGAAATGCGTAAAATTAGCGGGAAAACGAACAAAGAAAGTCGCATACTGTACTGGGTTCTGACTCTTTTGATTATTTTCGAGCTTTTGAAAGTGAAAGTTAATGTTTTTTCTTGGGGGGCCTCTGGAATCTTGAATTGAATCTAATGGGGGGATGATATGCAGACACCGATGGACGGGTAGATATGAAGCGCATCTCTGGGACAACAGCTGTAGGAGGGAGGGCCAGGCCAGAAAAGGCCGTCAAGGTTCTCTCTCTCTCTCTCTCTCTCTCTCTCAGCCCTCTTTGCTGATTTGTTTTGACTTCATTTATGAGTATATGTCATGCCCACAACTGATTTTAGGTTCCCTCATGCTTTATCACAAAAGAAATAAAAAAGAAGAAGAGAGAACTCAATTGGGTTTCGTTAATGGATGTACTCGATCTGAATTGCACTATATTTTGGGTGGTGGATGATATAAAACTTGAGTTATCATACAGTCTTATGTGCTTAATAAATGCTCATTCATCGATTAACAGCATCTTAAGTTATATGCATTTTGGTAGCAGAGATAAAGTTTGCATGCACTCTAAAAATTCAAAGTGGTAGGATGGATGATTCATGGGTCAAGAGGGACTCTGTGATTAAAGGCCTCAGCGGTGATTGATTGATTCATGTGGTATATTTGTGAAGATGCAGGCGAATAGGACAGATGCATTATTACAAGAACCCTTTATTTGATTTGAGTTGTCACTGCTTCCTCTTCCTTCCTCTTCCTTTTCCATTCACTTCACCGTTTTCAATCAGATGTGCCGCCGTTTTGTGCACGCCTGACAGGAAATTTATTTCTGGGTTTTTTTCTTTTCTCTTTGGGATGAGCTTGTTTTGGCTTTGGTTTTTGCTTGCTTGGCGGGTTGCTTTTACTTTCTCACCTGGGGCCCTAGAATTCAAGCGCGACGTTAATTTGACACGACTTCCGGATTGAACCAGACGTTTCAGAAACCAGTTTGTCTGGATACGTGCTCTGATCTCTTCTGTGTCGTGGGTTAAAGCTTTTCTGCTTTTGCTTTTCCCATCTTTCACATCCATCACAGCTTTGGGGGTCTAGGTTTGACCATAGCACTTCCCATTCCAGCTGCATTATTCGATTTCCTTTTGGGGTCCTTGAATTTCTTGTACACAATGCGAGTATTTTGGGGTTCTGGATTTTCTTGTACTGAACCAGAAGACGACTTTGACAAGAGACGAGCTAAAAAGAGAGAAGCTCGAACTCTAAACATGTACCCGATGTAGAAAAGACTTGGACAGGCTTTCACTTGAAACACGAACATCAAGACCAACATGTATGTTACTGATTTTACATGAATTTGGTTATCATATGGAATAATACCATGACACAACTCAACTGGACGGCCTCAATTGAGGCAAAGTTCTACGTTAAATTAACACTATCATAAACGGTTTCATTTTCTGAAATACTCCACGCTAGTCTTATACACCTCAAACTTAAAAAGTCAGAGCTTCTAATCGACTTTCCAGTTTGTTAGTCTTGAGGGTTTTTCCGCAAGATTTTCGTTGAATGTAGTCAAATTGTGGGCGCACACTTTTTACCTTGAAATCTCGTGTGTGAACAGGTATAGACGGCTGTGTTGTCTCTTTTAGCTTTTTAGATTAGAGGACAGTCCAAAAAACAGGAGATTAGTTTAAGTCTCGTTTGTTTTCCCTGTCTTTCCTTTTGCAAGTTGATATAGGATTCTTGCAGAAAAAATTGACTTTTCAGTGAGCTAATGTTTGAAATGCTTCCCTTTGTTCATGAAACGCGTGGGCTGTTGATCATGCGCTGTCTGGCTGTCTCTCAACTTATACTTATCCTCCATAGTTTATCTGGGTAAGAAACTATATCTTTCAATTTTTTTTTTTTTTGAACTTTCAATTTCAACAAAAAAGAAAGGAACTTTAATGGAATTGAGTCCTTTATTCTATATCAGGTGGGTATGACAAAGAAGACAAAGCAGCTAGGGCCTATGATTTGGCAGCTCTGAAGTACTGGGGTCCCACGGCCACCACCAACTTCCCTGTAATTATATTTATGTATTTCGTGTTTGGTTGTTGTTTTCTTTTTCAAGTTTTCTTTTGCATGGAAAGTGATGTTTCTACGTGAAGCGAAACATTGGCTTTGGGAGCTTCTTCATGGCTTGGGACTTTTTCTTGTCAGGTTTCAAACTACACTAAGGAATTGGAGGAGATGAAGCATGTGACCAAGCAGGAATTTATCGCCTCACTGAGGAGGTACTATATATGGCCCTTTTGCTTCTGTCTGTTCACTTGTTGGTTTTTATTTGGAATGATTGCGGTTGGATTGAGTGGAGGCTCTCTTCTGGAACGAAATATTTTTCAGGAAAAGCAGTGGGTTCTCAAGGGGTGCTTCTATCTACCGAGGCGTGACAAGGTTTGCACGATTATCTTGATTCCATTTGAGTTCTTTTATTATTTCACTTTAGGTGAAGACTTTTCTTCTCGTATCTGCTTCTAAAGTCGGCTCGGAGTCATTTTTCTTCTTGTTATAGGCACCATCAGCAGGGTCGTTGGCAAGCAAGGATTGGTCGTGTTGCTGGCAACAAAGACTTGTACCTGGGCACATTTGGTGAGTATGCTATTTACTTCTCATCTACCATTTCAATTGTTACCACCGTGCTTCAATGTTAGCGCCATTCATCCTTTTCAAATATAATTATTTGGAAGTCTGGTTCACTGTGTTATCTTTGTTGAAAAAAAAATACTGGAGCCAACGACTTGTCTTTAATGACATTAAGTACGAATAACTTGCAGTTAATTTTTGGATTGAATTTGGTGAAAACATTTGTGTCTGTGCTGAACATGCGGGCTAACATCTGAATTAACGATCTTGTTTAGGCTGTGTGAGGACAATTTTTTTATAACACGGCTTGCTTGGAATTGCATTGCTACAGTTGACCTTTCACTTTATATTTCATCTTTTTGCCTCGAGGAGTTCTAAGGATCATACCAAACACTGACCATGTACATCATGTTGTTCAGCTACTGAAGAGGAAGCTGCTGAGGCATATGATATAGCTGCCATAAAGTTCAGAGGCCTCAATGCAGTCACCAACTTTGAGATGAACCGCTATGACGTGGAGGCTATAGCTAATAGCACGCTTCCAATTGGTGGAGCCGCCAAGCGCTTGAAGCTCAACCTCGAAGCAGAACAGAAACCATGTCTCGACATCATTCAGCAACAGCTGCCCCGAAATGGCGGAGGCAACATCAGTTTCTCTGCCATTCAGCCATTCCCCACAATTCCATGCGGCATCCCATTCGACACCTCAGCCGCCCTTTACAACCCGAACTTCTTCCACCACCTACAGCCTCACATCAGCAGCAGCGCCGTTGGCAATTCCCCTAGCTCCACCTCCACTGTCCCGACTCCAGCGGCGACCGCAATACCTCAAACAGCTGACTTCTTCATCTGGCCCCACCAATCTTACTAGGTATGACCAGCTTTAGATATGTAATAATCTGCTAACTATAGCAACAAACCCTTTTTTTTTATTTTTTTTTTTTTTTCTCTTCGCGGCATCCTTAAAGAAGCTGACCTAAAATGTGACGACTTTCTCTCACCCTAACCTCTCTCCTGGCCTTGGTGGTGTTTAGGCAGGAGAAAATTTTGGTTAAATCAAAAGGGTATATGATATAGCAGCTTTCCTATGGGTAGTTTTTCAACTCTGTTTTGAATTTGTAGACGAGATGTAAGAGGGACAGGATCACATGCTGTAATCTTTTTTTCGCCGAAAATCTTTCGGTTTCCCATTACTCCCTCATGGAATGGATGTATGATGATCTCCTCTACCAAACCGGCTTCCTCTGTGCTTTGTGGCCTAATACTAGTCATGTTTTTCACGATGGTTCGCTTGAGGTAAAATGTACTTAGCTTGAATTATGGGGTGCTTGTATAGATCATTAGATCAAAGAGACGTGCGGTTATGTACCAAAGCATATATTTTTTATGACGTGCACATGGGGATATGCGTTATATGGGGAGAAACAACGACAGAAAACTAGTGCGCTTCAAGAAAGTGTAGTGTAGATAGGGGAAAGGCCTTGCGGGTGGTACGAATCGACAGAATCGTGGTCAGATTCTGTCATTTCATCAAGTGGATCGTATACGGCCATGGCCGTGATTTGCGCCACTAAAGCCTGTAGCTGGAAATGGTCTTACGGGCCAAGAACCAAAATTTGAGCTCAATTAAGCTTTTTAGCCTTGGAAACGTGGTAACCCAACTTAACCCACTTCCAAATCGCTCAGGTACAATATGGGTTTTTTCTTGGGTTGCTGAAACCATCGCCCATCACTATATGCTCGCCTGTCTCGCAAAGGTTGTTCGTGCGACGTACTCCATGGCTGCGCTGCTTGGAGAGGTCGAGAGCAGCTCTTCGACCGGTGCCGTCCATGGGAGTTAGCTCTCCGTCTCGGTTTGGAGGCGGTCGAGGTTGACGGTGGCCTTGTGGTCATTCACGGGCTCAACACTTTGTCAAATCCAGTTCCATGCACATACATGCCAATGAAAGAACCACCAACCACCAGCTGCATAGTCAATGGTAGAAACTTTGCCTATGGTTGCCCCACAAGGGCCACCACGGCGACATTGCCGGTGGTGACTGGTGAGGAAAGCGGCATTGTTGCCTCTGTCTTTCCCTTTTTCCTTCTCCTGATTTACCCTTTTTGTTATTGCAAAAGTATGCACCAAATCCCGAACGTGTGCCAAAGTTTACACTTATGAGATTAAATGAGAACTTAACATATGAAGGGCGACCTGTTCGCATCATTTGTAGAAAAGATCAAATGTTGCTACATTGAGTTACTCCTTAGGTGAAAATCAGAATAATACATTATAAGTGCCAAAACTTAAGTATCAACTCTGATGAGACTTGTTGGAAATTCGACATGGTACTATTTTATTAAAGAAACTTGTTTACGTGGCTGTTGGAAATCTGACGGGACTTGTTGTTGGCATTTAAGTATTCATTTTTCTCCGATTTTGATATCTAAGTGTAAATTTTGAAAGTTTTGGTATTCGAGTTGTCCGCATTTCGGTGAAAATCCAATGGCAAAATCACATTGGGAGAGAGAGGCAACTTGAGAGATAGGAACTAGGCAAGATGCAAATACCCTTATTTGTTTGAAAGTTAAGATAAGTTTAAATTTTAACGACTGGAATTTATTTTTAAGGAAAGATAGAATGTAATGAAAGGGCCCAAGAGATCTCAACCCGTATTCCTATTTCTTTTTCAGCAGGTTGCAAAAGATATAAAAGAAAAGAAGAAAAGAGAAAGAAAACAGAGATGGCAAAAGAACGAGAATAATAAGGAAAGGCAGAGAGTAAACTGTCAGAGAATAGAGAGAGAAGAGATGACGGATTTGAGGGTGGGCCATTGAAAACATTGGTTGACTTCGGAGGACGACATTTCCACGTGATTGGCAAGAATTTCTTGTCATTTTTCCTTCTTAAAAGTTAGTTTTGTTCTTAAAGTATAAATTTGGAGCCTTAATTGTGTCAACATCGCCGGTGACGCTCCAACTGAATCCGAGTTGTCCAATAGTGATAATTAGCTGGCTCACGTCCCTACGAAGTCATAAGATTTTATGGATTATGATTCGCACTTTTCTTGTAAAAGATTTTATTTTTCAAAGACCTTGGTAATTATTAAACAGTGATTATAGCCGTGAAATATTGTGTGTACATGTTGTGCCAGCGCATCAAATAAGAAGAGGCATGTGTCACGGAGGAGAGGTTTCCTTGGTCAATGGGGCGTTCGTGATCAAGGAAGGACGACCAAAACGCCCCTCGAATAATCCAAACGCTTCCGCAACATTCTCAGGGACGGACGATCCCGTAATTGCGCCGTGATCTAGAGTCTTCTTGTCTTAAATGTTGGTGGTTGCCGCCGTAATAAGTATCGGTAGGTGGTAGGTGAGGCGGTGCGATCTTGTTCGCCAGATCGAATCTCGATCAATGGCTGTAATCTGAGGGCCTCAAGTATAAGAAGGGGTGCCCTCCCCTCACTTGTAATCATCCAACTATTAGCTATCTGAGTTCTCTTTCTTTCTTCCAGAGCTTCTCTCTCTAGTTTCTCTCTCTACGATCCGGGTGAGTGAAGTGATCCGTCGATCCGAAGAAGGCTTGGCTTAGGAGCGACGATCCCCAGCGATCCGAAATAGCCTAAGTTGCCGCACGGTCGAGATCTCGAACGATCGGCCCGTGCATGCATGTGACACATGTCCAAGTGGACCCAAATTGTCGAATCAAATCTTGAACTTGAGCAGCCCTTCTTGAGAGAAAGCATTTTCTCTTGCCTGCACGCTTAAGTTTAAAGCTCGACTCTCTCTTTCTCTTTGCGCTCAACTCTCTCTCCCTCAGAGCTCTCATCGGACCGCGTTGCCCCTCCGACTTTAGCTTCGGCTTGTCTTGCACTCTTTCTCTCTTCACTCAATATGCCCCCTCTTTGCCTCCAACGAACCACCAAGCCCTCGTCTTACTAACGAGCCACTGCACCCCCTCTTACTAACGAGACCTCGTCTTACTGATGAGCGCTTTGGTAGTCTTTTACAAGGATTATATTTTTGGACTAGCTTTCCCAAAATTTTTGACTAATCATGTATCTCCGTGAATAAAAAGTTAGTGTAACATTGCTGCCAATGATAAAGTTACTCTTTCTCATCAATGTTTGGGTCGTAGTGCTTCCTTTCCACATCCTCAATGCCAAATTTGCCATCTCGCAAAACAATCACATGCACCTTTTCCCACAAGCAAATCTCGAGCTACATATAATTTCTCTCTAATTCATACAGACATTTGGGATCCTTATCACACCCCACATCATGATGAATCCCGATACTTTCTTACCATTGTAGATGATCATTTTTGTGCTACATGGATTTTCTTATGCAGTCAAAGAGTCAAGCTTTTTCCCACTTAAAGCTATTGAAAAATTAAGTTGGCAAATCTATTCAACACATTTGAGCAAATAATGGATTCTACATGAAAGCTCATGCACTTACATGCCTCAACAAAATAGGGTTGTTGAGCGTAAACAATCTTTTAGAAATTGCACATACCCTTAAATTCGAGGCATTCACATTTTGAGGAGAGTGTGTGATCATGGCAACTTACCTAGTCAATTGCAAGCCAACTTGGGTTCTCGATAGACGAATCCCTTTTGAAGTTCTTTTTGGTAAGAAGCTTGAGATTCATCACTTGAAAGTCTTTGGCTACCGGTGCTATGTTACTACTTTGGGTCTTCATGAGAAAATGAGTCCTCAAACCCAACAATGCATCTTCATGGGATATTTAACACCTTAGACTCCCCCGTCTTTAAGCCATCGATAGGTAACTTCTTTATAAGTAGAGACATTGTTTTCCATGAATACATTTTTCCATTTTAAGATGAGGTATCGTCAACTTAGCCTTCTAGCAAGAATCATCATCACGAACATTTTTTTATTTTTATTTGAGGAAGATTTATCTTCTGTTTCGGAATATGTGCTTGTACCCTCTCTAGATATTTTGACTTCTTCTATAGTGATGGAAACAACTATAGTTTCTCCATCCATCCTAAGTTAATATGGTTGAAGGGTCTAAAATGTACATGTAAGAGAATTTTGTCCCATCATCAGAATAATCATCTCCATAGTTTACAAATGAGTTATCATCTTTTACGCTTGAGCGTATTTCCCCTTGATGTTCAGGCCGAATTCCTGATCACCCATGTAGACTAAGAATCATATTTGTGCCTCTCTCAACTCATTAGTTACTCTATACCCTATATCCTCTTATGTTTTGTTCGATCGTTCATCTACAAAACATATGAGCTACATTAGTCGTATCTCCAAGGAGATAGGGTCATCATCCTACATTGAAGCAGTTCATGACCCACGTTGGTAGAAGGCCGTTGAAGCATAATTGCATGCTTTGATAGAAAATCATTCTTGGGACATAGTGCCCTCACCTATTCATTGTAAACTCGTTGGTTGCAAATGGGTGTGTAAGATCAAGTACAAGGCTAATGGATCTATTGAACGATATAAGACATGCTTAGTGGTCAAATGCTTCATGCACCACAAGGGTTTCGATTACCATGAGTTCCCTGATTGCGAAAGACATCACCGTTTTCTATTGTTGCTTTACGAGATTAGCAATTATATCGACCGGATGTCCATAATGCCTTTCTTTATGAAGATATTGATGAGGAAGTATACATGGATCTTCCACTCAAATTATGGTGACAGGAGTCTAAAGAGTGTCGTCTCCGTAAATCCCTTTATGATCTCAAACAAGTTTCTCGACAGTGGTACGCAAAGTTCACTACAGCCCTTATAACCACTAGTTTCAAATAATCCAAGCATGATTATATTCTTTTTACATGGACAAAAGGTATGTCATCAATGACATACTTATTATGGAAAACGAAGAATAATCATTAAGAGTGTTAAAGAATACCTACACTCTACATTTTGTATTAAAAGACTTTAGATATTCCAAGTATTTCCTAGGTATTGAGATTGCTCACTCAGGCTTAGGGATTTCTCTCAGTTAATGAAAATTTAAGAGATTATATTAAAAGCAAGCTTATCAAGATGTAAACTGCCATCATTTCTATCGAACACAATGTCAAGTTAACTACAGTTGATTACCACATCGGATCATCTTCTGAAATTGATGACCCACTACTCAAAGATCCATATGCTATTAGAGGCTAGTAGCAAAACTTATATTTCTCAATATGCTAGGCAGTACATATACTCAATCAACTCATGCATAACCTGAAGGAGTCTGACACGAATGCAGCCTTGAAGGTCATAAAGTATTTAAAACAATGTTCAAGGCTTGAAATATTTCTCTCTTGAGACTGCAATTTGGAAATGACATCTTATTGTGATACAGACTATGCAATATGTCCCATGAATTGGAGATTAGTCACTCGTTTTTGTATTAAGCTAGGAAAGTCCTTACTTTTGTGGAAAACAAAGAGGTAGCCGACTGTATCATTATTATCAATTGAAACTGAATATTGAGCTATGGCTAAAATTGTGTGTGAAGTAGCTTGGGTACGAGGCTGGCTTTTAGACCTTGGCATACAAGTTAAAGGGCCATCAAATTTATTTTGTGACAATGATTTGATACTCAAACTTGCAACAAATCCCATATTTCATGACATAATGAAACATATTGAAGTAAATTGTTACTACACTCGAGATAAAATCCAAGAAGGGGTAATCAATATAAATGGAAGTGGAACCATAGAGCAACCTACTATTATCTTTATCAAGCCATACACATAATTCTAAGCAAGTTGGGCGTCTTGGATATATATCGGCCATCTGTTTGAGGGGGAATGTTGGAGATATGCAAGAATCAATTACAAATTATGATTGATCAACCCAAGATTACCTAGGGTTATAATTGATTAATTATATTAATCCAATATTGGATTTGATTATTTATATCTTCCTTTTTTGTTTCTTTAGTTAACCATTTATTGTACTATAAATAAGAGAAATATATCGAGTATACACAAATATATATTGTTCTCTCAACTTCCACCTATTCTTCAATTTCTGTCAATTAATACTTCTTTGATTGAATTTTAAAGATTTCCGAGTGGCGTAGCCTTAGATTCGTTGTTTGGCTAGCGATATGTGTTGTTTATCCCTTCAAAAATTTGCAAGCGCTTTGAAAATGATAGGAATTAGATATATTGTAAGTTGAGGATGTCACATGGTCCGATATTTATTAAAAAGAAAAAAAAGTGTTTCGAGAATATTTATGGGATAAAGCTAGGTCAAACATTTAATATCCTTTCATTATTTGAATTAGTATAATGAAGTGACTCTTGGAAGAGTTTCCAGAGTTGATTATTTGTTAAATGGTATGAGAATTGTTTTATGATAGAAATTGCGAAATTTTTTTTTATAGATGCACACGGCCACGCACATAAATGTGAACTAGGTTTATGATATTAATTTTGAAATAGTTTTATGACTGGTTGGAGGATTGTGTTGATGATTTATGCTATTGTCACAATGATTTGAACCCACTAAAGAGCTGCAAGCATGTATGCGTTCTCAAGATGTTGTGTTTAGGGCAAGTTACAAACCGATATAGGTGCTCAAGTGGAGCATCTTGGTAGGCTTTGCTAGGTGGCGTAAGCATGTTGTAACTTGATATTGAGCATTAGATTAATCAATGAACCGAACTACTGATTTTTTTATGTTGTTGATCAAATAACTTGCTAATATGTACATTGTTTTGTTGAGGTCATGCAACTCATTTCTTTTGCTATTATACTTGATTTTGCATTAGATAAATGTATTACTCACTAAGCGATGGTTTGCTCACACCATATATCTCATTTCTTTTCAAGTTTTCAACTAGTGTCAAATAGGACAAGGGTAATATGAGGAAGCTCTTTTTTTTTTTTTTTTTTTTTTTTTTTTTGTCAGAAAGCGACTTTCATTATTAGCGCAAAGTTTGATCACATCTAGGTTCGAACTCAAAACATAAAATAGATGAGAGAAATTGCAGGGGACGAGATATCCAGTTCGGAGTAAGAGTGCCAGCTAAGTAGGCCTTGGCCACCCAATCTGCGGCTTGGTTCATGCTCCTGGGCTCATGCAGCAACTTGACTCTTTCTAGTTGGCCCAGCAAATTTTGGCAGTCCGAAACAATAGATCGTGAGGCCCACGTCAGTTCCTCAAGGCCTAGTATAGAGTGAACTGCTGTTAAGTTGTCAGTTGTTAAAACCACGTGCATAACAGAAGCAAGTACATGAGTTCCTCTAATTGTTCTTTTCTCCTTTATCCACGACAGAGCAGTTCAAAGAGCTAGGGTTTCGGCTATGAGGGCAAATGGGGTGTGGATCGATCGTGTAAATCCATCAACAAGGCTACCTTCGTCTTTTCTGTAGATCCCAGCTACGGATCCCTCCATCAAAGAGCTTCTCCATGCGGCATCGACATTGAGTTTTAGAGCACCTAAGCACGACAATTCCTAGATATACTTCAGAGGTATGTTTCGCTGTTGACATATGGATTCCATTTCTCAAATAGACGATTCAAGAGTATTGCTTCACCCACGATTTGTTGTGGTTCTGGTTGCCTAACCTTCAAAAGTGAACTTATTTTTGGATTTCCAGATGAACCAGAGGATGGTTGCAAACAAAGTTTTGATCTTCGGAGGACCGTCTGAGGTGAGAATTTCGCAAATCTTCTTGTCCATTCAAGTAATACTGGTTGGGAGGTGTCCATTTTTAAACTTGATTCTGTCCATACTTGTCTGGTCCAGGTATGTAGAAGGAACATATGTTCTGTGGACTTCGGAGCTAGTCCACACACTGGGCAGAGCAGCTCACGTACCAATTTCCTTCGATAGAGATTTTCTTTCGTAGGAAGAGCATTGTGGCAAATACTCCATATAAAAAATCTAATTTTAGGAGGCGTTTGTAGTTTCTAGATTTTGACCCAAAGTCTTTTAGGGTTCTGATATGATGTTGATGCTAGAAATGTTTGATGTGTATTACTCTGTGAACGTAATTTGTTGTAGCCACTTTTTACCTGATACGATCCCGACTTGTTTGCAATCCATAGTAGTTTATCAGGTCCAGGGTGTATGCTTAGAGGCGTAGCTAAAATTTCTTGTACAATGTTTCCTCCAAAAGTTTCCTCCAAAAGTCTCCTCCAACAACTCGGACTTCCACTCCCCTGTTTCTTGATTAATGAAGTCAGCTACAAACATTGGTTCATTTAGGTTAGCAGGGCCTCCGATTTTTCCTGAAACCAGCCATCGATCTTCTCTAATTCTTATGCTTCTGCCATTCCCCACTTCCCATTTTATCTCCGATTCAATAGCATCCCTACCTAATAAGATATTCTATCAACTCCAGGATGGTCTAGGTTCTCACTTCGCACTCCATAGGTTTCCGCTAGAGAAATAGAGACCTTGGAATAGTCTGCACCATAGTGCCTCTTTTGATTGACTAAGTCTCCATGCTTGTTTTCCCAATAAAGCTCTATTAAAATCAATCAAATCTTTGAAGCCAAGTCCACCTTGATATTTTCTCTTCTTCAACAAATCCCAATTCTTCCAATGGACACCTTTATGATGCATATTTTGTTTCCACCAAAAAGTTGAGATTTTCTTTTTAATTGCTCTATAAATGGAGATAGAGATTTTAAATATTGACATAGCATATTGTGGTAGTGCTTGGATGATTATTTTGAGTAAGACCTCTTTGCCTGTTTTGGAAATTAATTGTTCTTTCCAGCCCTCTAATTTCCTATCCACTTTTGCTAGCACCCATGAAAACATTTCTTTTTTTGTAGTGCCTTAATCCGAAGGTATCCTCAAATATTTCCTTGTTTTCTCCATAACTGACACGCACAACTCAAGCTGCAAGATTAGCTTTTAACCCTTGTGGACAGCTTTTCCCAAAAAATACTCCCGACTTGTTAAGGTTTATGGCCTGACTTGACACATAGCAGTACTGGTTGAGGATATTGGAGAGATTTTGTGCTTCCTTGATGTTATCGTCTAGGAAAAAAATAGCGTCATCCGCGAACAGAAGGTGTGAAAGAGTAGGGCAATGAGAGTTTAGCTTGATCCCTTTGATAGTTCCATTTAGCACTGATTTGGACATAAAGGTAGATAATGAGTTAGCCATAATGATAAAAAGGTATGGAGATAAATGATCACCTTGTCCTATACCACATGATGGCTGAAATGCTTCAGTAAAATTGCCATTAACTTTAATATTGAAAGATGCTGAAGAGATGCACCATTTAATTAGGGAGACCCATTTGTCACAGAAACCTATTCTCAGCATGTAATCACATAGCAAATCCTATTCCACCATGTCGTAAGCTTTTTGCATATCTAATTTCAGCACCGCTTGGAATTTCTTTTTCCTTTTCCTGATTCGTAGTTGGTGTAGAACTTCTTGCATGATGAAGATATTGTCTTGGATTTGCCTACCTCCTATAAAAGCATTTTGTTCTGGAAGAATAATATGTGGGAGCCAGGGTTTCAATCTGTTTGCCATAACTTTAGCGATGATTTTGTAGTTAAAGTTGCACATACTGATAAGTCTATATTGGGATAAATGCTTTGGATTCGTGACTTTAGGGATGAGGGTAAGCTGAGTGCTGTTCATTTCAGGGTTAAAAGTGTCTTGTTCAAAGAAGAAACCCACCATTCTGAATATATCATCATGGATTACAAGCTAATTACTATGGTAGAATAGCCCATTTAATCCATTCGACCCCGATGTCTTAGTAGGTCCCATTTGAAATACTGTTGTTCGCACTTCTTTCTTAGTTATTGGCCACATTAAGGATGTATTCATATCCCTTGTAACAACCTGAGGACATTGCTCCAGTATTGGACCATAGTTTCTAGCCCCAATTAACGAATACAAGGATTTATAAAACTCCGAAATGTGGTGCTTTAGAACAATAGGGTCCTGACTCCATGTCTGATCATCAATCCTTAGAATAGAAATTCTATTTTGTTGCTTTCGTTGTATGGTGGTAGCGTGGAAATATTTGGTATTCCTATCCCCCCATTTCAGCTAATTAATTTTGGATCTCATGCTCCAAAACATCTCATCTTGTCACCATAAGTCTTCGATTTGCCCTACAATCTGTATGTACTCCTCCCCCATTGATGCCCCATCACCAGCGTTTGTTAATTCGGTCAATTTTCCTTTAAGAAAATCTATTTGGCGAATAGCATTCTTAAAATTCTTTCTGCTCCAGCTCCTAATGCGCCTTGACAACCCTTTTCATCTTTTCCATGATATCCCCCATGTTACCAACATCATCTTCCTAAGCCTTTCAAACAACTTCTGAACATTCTGGCTTGTCTAGTCAAAATGCCTCAAATTCAAAAGGTTTCTGCTTTCTAGAAATATGTGGATGCAATGACAGGAGGATTGGGCTATGGTCAGACTAATCGTGGGAAGAGCATATGCCTTAGCATTCGGAAATGCAATTCTCCATTCAAGATTACAAAGGGCCCTATCTAATCTCTTCTTTACTAACTGTTCTCCTTCCCTTTTGTTTGTCCATGTATATGCACAACCTTTACTTTCCATATATATTAAAGCACAAGAATCCACAAACTCCCTAAAAGCCACCATCTGATATCAATTTGCCTCTCGCTTACCAATTTTTTCCCAGTGATACAAAATTTCATTAAAATCACCAATACATAACACGGGAAACAATTAGGACGATTACAGTTCCTCAAAGTTTGCCATAGTGTAATTATGTCTGAAAGTTTGTTGGTGCGTGTAGAAAGGATATTTTCATTAAAATGTCGTTGCCATGATCCCTACAAAGCACTCCTATCAACTCCACTGAGTTGAAATCCACTTCGACTATTACCTCATCATTCCACAAAAGAGCCAATCCTCTCGCAATACCAACTAGATCTATAGTCTTAGCATATTTGAATTGAAGACGTTTAGCTAGGCGCTCGATCACCTCTACTTTGTTCTTGGTTTCCATGAGGAACACCAAGTTGGGCCTTTCCCGAGCCACTAAGGCTTTGAGGTGCTGGACTGTCAAAAGGTTGCCCAGTTGCCCAGTCCTCGACAGTTCCAGCTTATAATTTTCATGTCTTCACTGATGGCTTATTAGGGCTAGCCACCAAAGCCTGAGTATGCTCACCTTCCCACATTTGATGGGTGTTTCTAAGAGATGCCCCTCATCAATCAGAAATTTTGGTTTCCTCTAATACTATAAGGAGTAAATCTCTTCTGTTTTTTTGCCACTTGCAATTTCAATATAGCTTTGCCTTTCTTGCTAGAGCCTAGGTTGTTCTTTTGGTCGATTCGATCAAGAACAAGTTCTGAGAATGTTGGGGTCTTTTTCCTTTTGATTGGGGGGATTGAGGCAATATATTTTCCTCAGAGGTTTCCTTATTAGCTCCTGGATTGTATAAGACAAGAGCTTTTTCATTCGGTGGAGACATGTCTTTGTTCAGGGTCTCTTCAGCCGGATAGCTGGGGGTGTCAGGCACCATTTCTTCTTCAGCATCCGCAGGCTCATTTCCCCGAAAAAAGTTTTCCAGTAGGGGCTCAATTCCTTAACCTCAGCTTTAAGTCACGACCCATACCACCCAGGTTTGTTCTAAAGTAACCCCGATTCCTCATAAGGGATTTTTGAGAAAGAAGTTGCATAATGACCAATGTACCCACATGAATAGCAATAATGTGGTAACTTTTCGTACTTAAAATCAATTCACAATTTTATTCCTCCCAAATTTATAATCGTCCCAGTTTTAAGGGGTTTGTGTAGGTTCAGTCTAACTTTAGCTTTGTCAATTCTATTAGAGCTATTGTTTTTTGCTTCAATCTTCACTTTCTTCACTATGCCAATTTTCCCTGCAATTTTCCTAATTGCTTCTTTTGTGATCCCAGCTTTAGAAAGGCCCAGTAAATGCACCCAAAATGCATAATGAGAGAAATCATAGCAGTGCTCTAGGATATTTGGGTCTCCTTCTTTCAGAACAAGAAGATTACTTGCAAATGACCACGAGCCCGATTCTAACACTCTCTCTTTCTCCTTAGCCGAATTAAAGGTAAACAAGAAAAACCCCTGTTCGATAATTTCACATTTCACCGTCTCAATCTTCCAAGCTTTCTTCATTGTACTCAAGAAAGCTTGAAAGTTAACATTAGGTCTAGAGAACAACTTGCTATAAAAAAGAAGCTTACTTTCCTGGTTTACAGAGGCTGGGATGACATCAGTCAGCTCAGTGATGTTTTCTTTTGCCCACAAATCACCCATTCTTTTGCATAGTATTGCCATACGTAGGTGATTCTCCCATTCGCCTTCCATTTCTTCCAGAGATTATTCAAGATAGGAATTGAATACAATAGGGTTTATCAGGTAAACAGTACTCGGATAACTAGGTTTCTGGATTTCTAAGGTTAGGAGTGAAGGGAGCTCTATGAATTGGTTACATGAAATTTAAGTCAACGGTATATGATCAATTGCAGGTGAAAGGGTTTCAAAGAAAGGCAGAGAGAATCGAGTAGACATGGAGCTAATATGGTGGGTGTCTTGTGAGCATTGCCATGGGTCACAGTGCAAGGGAGGGGGAAGGTTGGGTTACCGATGGAAGAAGGATGGGGAAGAGGAAAGGGGAGGGGTGCACCTTTCACTGCGGTTGCTATGAAGATTCTGCCATGGAGGTTCACAGTATTGTGAAAAATTGGAGTAATAGGGTTTCAAACTGACTATCACCTTCTGGGATAGGGAGAAACCTCACACAGAGTGAGAGAGTGAGGAAGATCTTTTGAGAGTTGGATTATGGATATAAGTTAAGATAGTTGTGTGTGTGTCTATATATATGTTAGGGTTATATTCTTTTTGATGGACTTTAGAACTTAAACTATAACCAACTAATATATTTTGATAGAAGTTAAATGTTGATTTTGTGCTAGAAATTGCATCCTTCAGATTAGATGTCTTATTATATAAAGTCTAAATAACACTGACATGGACACGACGCGACGCGACACACCAACAAGTTATTTATTAAATATATGTTTTAATATATTCATGATAAATTATCATTTTTATGATTATTTCAATTAAATTAATTTGATTTAAATTCATAAATAAATAAATAAATAATAAAAGAGCTTAGAATGAATTTACATTAAAAATATTAATCCACCATTTGTTAATTTTATTCATTGTTTTAATTTAACAAATTCAACTCACTTTCAATAATTCATAAAATTTGGAGAAAAAAACAAATAATTCACATTTTAGATTCTCGTATCAAAGCGTGTTGGAAAAAAAGAGGAAAAAAACAAACTTAAGTCGATAAATTGTGTGCCTAGAGAAGTGAAAGTCAAAAGAAAAGAGAAAATTATGATTTTCATATTTCCCATTTATTATTTTTATTATTTATTATTTATTTACATATGTACATTTTGATCTATTATTTATTAAAATTTTTTAAAATTAACTACCTATATGTTGAAATCACGTCTTAGAATTCCGACATGAATGTTAGAGAGAGTTGATCAGGTGTCAAATTTTCCGACACGTGTTGATCGAGTGTTGAAGAGTGTTCGAGAGTGTTCGGACACGTATCAGAGTGTTTGACACGATATGAAGACTCTCAAAAAGTGTTGGTGCTTCTTAGTATAGAGCATCCCACTCCAAGTCAAAAATATTTTTATAATTAAGACAATTTGTGGATATAACTTTTTATAGAAGTGTCCATAATTTTATCCAAAAGTTGTGGAACACTAATGGTGAAAAGGTGAAAAACTTTCGGCCTATATCCGGTTTTATGGACCTATGCAATCCATTGTTTATCACTCGAGATTTTCATATACACGATTAATGGCTACAATGGACCTTATCCACGTGAACCCCCCTCTAGGGCTAGGGTTCCGACAAAAATCTATTTGTGAAAAAGTCATCCCATGATAAGATTAGTACGACGTGAGATTCTTGCCCTAGCTTGATTATGCTCAAATATGGATGAAAAATCACATCACTCTAATGATTTTTGAGATAACAATTGTATCTATTATGCAAAAGGGCAAAAAGAAGAAGCAAATCCTGTCATTAATAATATTTACTCATTTTGCAAATCCTGGCTCTCAAATTGGCAAATTACAAAAGCCTTTTGGCTACTAAAAGACTCCGAACTTTGCCATCATATATATTACAAGACGAGAGAAAAACAAGAAACCATAAAAAAAAAAAAAAAATCAAGAAGAACCTAACCGGTCCAACCCGTGGCGAGCCGGGTCGCACCCGGGCTCGATCCTCAGCGCCTCCTCGAACGCCCGCCGCGCCTCCTCCGTCAGCCCCTCCCTCTCGCAGCACTCCCCCAGTACCCGCCACGCCGCCGCCTCCCCGGGCCCCACCCTCACCGCCTCCCTCGCGTCCTCCGCCGCCGACTCCGCCCTCCTCCTCCCCCCCCTCCCCCCCGCCGTCCCCATCCCCAGCTTCAGCTCCGCCCTCCTCGCCAGCGCCTCCGCCCTCTCCCTCCCCGACAGCGACCTCGCCCGCGGCGCCGACAGCGCCAGGTCCAGCGACCGCAGCGCCGAGCTTTGCGCCCGAGCGTGTCCAGCGCCAGGGCCTTGAGCACGTGCGGGGCCGCGTCCTTGGGGGACTGCGAGATCGCGGCCTCGGCCTCGGCGAGGGCGGCCCGGGCGAGGGTCAGCGCCTGGGCGCGGTGGCTGTGGTGGGTAGGGGAGGATCGGGCCCGGGCGAGCAGGCTGGACGCGCGGAGGGAGTGGCGGTTAGGCTGTTGGGCTTGGGCGGCGGCGGCGGCGGATCGGGTCTTCGTCCGGAGCTTGGCGGAGGTTGGGGAGGAGAGCCGCCGGACGGCGAAGAACATCATGGCGAGGGACGAGACGAAGATGGCGAATTGGAGGAGGACTTCAGTGGGCATTGCTGCTGCTGCTGCTGCTTCCTCGTTTGCTGCGGAAATCTCGGGAGGGTTTCCTCAAATTTTGCCCGAATCCGAAACGGAATTCGGATCGTTCGATCTGAAGCAGGGGATTCTTCTGGCGAATGGAATCGAATGCGGAAGATGCGACGTGTCCGTGCGCGGTTGCTGCGAAGTTTCTTGAGGCTGGTCAACCCAAAAGAAGCTTAAACAAAAGAAAGATACCAGACATCAATCAAGGAGAGCCCAATGGATTTTGTTGTTTTGGGGGCCCATTTATAAGGCCCATATGCATGACGGGAGTGCATCGATGTGGCAGACGATAGGCTCACGAATAGTCCGGGTCGATTCCAAGGTTGGGACCTCGGATCGGATGCATTTAGTTCAGTATTTTGAAAGTTCTATTAAAAAATGCAAAGCAATTTAGTTTAAAGGGCTTTGGGCAAATGCAAATGCCACTTGATAAATTATGTTTTGATAATCAACTTTAAGAGAAATGCTGTTTGGTAAAAAATATATTTGAAAAGCCTTTTGGGTGATTAATATTAGACTTTTGACTCTTGGAGGTGTTCTTCCTATAGCGGTTCTTCTACACGACTCTACAATCTTGGTTATGAATTCGATTTTGAAGTCAAATTGATATTTCCCAACGGCTAGTGTCGGGCGTTGAAATCCATTTAAAATGGACCGGTGGAGATCGGAATGGTTTACCGTATCTGGGCAGGCCACAGAGGATGACAAGCTGCCATAAAAACAGAAATGAGAATTTGGGGAATTGTCTCTACAGGCTACGCAATTGTGGATGGTACAACGAACGGCTACTCATGAGAGTTGAATTTCAAATGGTCATTTGAGATCTCATAGTTATGAATTCAACACGAGGAAGGTAATAATAGAATAGGGGGAAATGGATAAAAGCTAGTCTATGATGCTTTAAGTGTTCATCTCCTTCTTATTCATGTTTATAGATTTGAGCAAGTCAAATCATATTTCTCTACAAAAGTCTGAGCATCCGTAAGTGGAGAAGAGAACGTTCAGTGTATAGTGTTGCTTGTGTCTTTAGACACAGAATCACAAGGAGAAGGAACCATTTTCAGATGTTGTAACATTTCAAGCATTATAGCCTTGATTTGGACTGCTGCAGTTGGGAGAGCGGAGTAAGCGAGTAGGCTAGGCCGAACCACTGTGAATATATTTTGCATTTCTATTTTTCAAACTCCTTTATATTACGTTGATAGATAGAAGGAAATTGTGTTTGCATACATACGGGTGTTTCTTCAGCCCAAACAAAGCTAAACAAAAGAAAGAAATCGGACATCAATCAATGAGAGCCTAGAGAACTTTTGATTTAGTGTTTTAGGGCCCATTTACGAGGCCCTTTTGTAAAGGCCCATACGCATCATGACAATGCATTGACATGTAGGGGTGGTCTGAGTCCACCTTGAAATCGGATCAAAAGGACTGATTCCCTTTGGAACCGGGAATCGGACCAAACATCAAATCGGTGGATGCACAAGAATTGTGGCAAATTTCAACTTTAAAATACTACCAGGCTCCCAATGCCACATTAATGGCCACCAGCAGCCACCACAAAAGAACAACAGGATACATGAGAACATAGAAATTGGGCAAGGTTGGGACATACATCGGTCAACTCGAATAGCAGGAAAGTGAATGCGAAATAGATGAACCTAAGACGAATGTGAGATGAACATCCAAGCGTGTTGATTCAAAAGATTTAAAACAGCTTCGTTTTAAGCATCATTACAAACACATAGCAGCCATTTTGGATAGACAGCACAGAGACAAGTTGGCACGAATTTGGTTCAAGCATTTCATCGAGCATGTGGTGAGCACGGAGTGAGAAGAAGACGTCGACCATTTTTCAGAACTCGAACCCAGACTTAGACCCAAAAGACCGTAAGGAAATGCCCGACATCAAAGAAACCAATTCAGTTGGACACAAGACGCTCGAGAACCAGAGAAACTGAGCTCGGCTCATCCTTTAAACAGAACAAGGGGGAGCAAAAGGGGTTCGCAGGGATGATCATTTAATCACGGGGGTCTCTACTTGGTTCGAAGACGGCGGAGCGAGTTCGAGATGAATCGAACTGCGGTCGACCGCTTTGCCATGTTCCAAGCTTGGATCCTTGGGAAAGAGCGAGCGCAAGAGGCTGAGAGAAAGAACGAGCGTGAAACTGGAAAGGGAACAGCCAAACAGGGAAAGAAAAGGGGGCTCAGGGTTTTTGTAAAGAATTTTAAGAAATAATTAAAAAAAAATTGGTTCGGTCAGGGTGGGCAATTCCACCATCAAAATCAAGAACTGGACTGAAAATCACTGGTTCTGATTTTTTATGGAACTAAGAATCGGATTGGGACCTTTGGGAATCACCCAAAACCAACTAGTTCGATCTGGGCCGGATGGTTCTTTTTGCACACCCCTTAACGACATGGCAGACAAAAGGCTCACGAATAATCTGGGTCAGAACCCCAGATATAAAAGATATAAGTTCTAGGAAATTTAGATAGATTTTGACTGTCGGAGGTCTTCTTCCTGTAGTGGTTCTACTGCATGCCTCCACAATCCTGGTTACGAATTCGATTTCGAATTCAAATTGGTGTTTCTCGGCAGCTGGTCTCGGGTGTTGGAATTCATTAAAAACGGACTGGAGGAGATCGGAATGGTTTAGCATATTAAGGCAAGCTGCACGGGATGGTACAACGAATGACTACCTGTGAGATTTGAATTCTTAAAATGGTCATTTGAGATCTCATAGCTATGAATTCAACACGAGGAAAGTATCTCCTTTGTATTCTTCTTTGTGAATTGCAAATGGAATTGGGGGAAATGGATAAGAGCACAAGGAGAAGAACCATTTTCTGTGATGCATTTCATTACAGTGATTTCATCTGCCCTTCTTATTCTTTCATTTTTGCAGAAGCTGTGCAAATCGAATTGTATTTCTCTATAAAAGTCTGAGCGTCTGTAATCGAAGAAGAGAGCGTTTAGTATATATGGTTTTGCTCGTACGCAGAACCACAAGGTTGAGGAACCATTTTCAGACATGGTAACATTTCAAGCATTACAGCCATGATTGAACATTAATTGTTTCTACAGTACCAATGCGCGCTACACAGGCGGTCCGGCAATTTACGCAAAAATGATTTGAGTTTCCTTAGACAACTGATTCACCCTCCTCTCGGTTGTTTTTATGCAAAAATGATTCGAGTTTTCTTAGACAATTGATTCACCCTCCTCTTGGTTGTTTTTGTCTAACCTCTTATCGCCGGTTGGACAAAAATCATGGAGTTAGGGCATGGATTTAGCTTTGTGGAATCTTTTACAAAAGCTGCAAGCGGCCATGCTTTTGCATCAACTGAAAGGGATGATACTAAAGAATACATACACAAGCACATCACACCACATCAATAGCATTATGCTCTCTCCCTCTCCCTCTCCATTACAAAGTGAAAAGGAGCAGCTGGAGGAATCTACTTTGACCTCAACCATAAAATGCAGATCGTTGCGTAGTTCCTCTGAACAGGAGAACATCGTGAGCAGGAGCCGCTGCTGACGACATGGGCGCCATCACTCCAGCACAAGCTGCATGTGGCGATTGAGATCATCGAGGTAGGTCGCACAGCTGTAGTCCTCCGCATCGCAGGCATTGAGGAGGAGCGTCCTGCTCGAAACCGACTCGTGTTTCCACTCAACTGTTCCGTCCTCGCCCCTCAGAATCTTCACAACCTGCAAAGATGAGGATCATAGGAGTTGCATCAGCACACGCAGACCACCTCAAAGTTCACATTGAAGCTAAGCAAAAGGTGGTCATGGCTAAAGTTTGTCAGATTTCAGAGGAGCAGCGATCGTGAAGGAAGAGATGGAACAGGATAATACCTTATTCATGCTGGGTCGCATTGTGGACAGATGATGGATGCACATCGAAGCCGTTAACAACGCCCTCTTCATTTCGACTTCAACATATGCTTCTCCTAGTCGAGGATCGACCAAGTCTTTTATGTTATTTGCATCCAGCAGTGGCTTTGCCTGCAGCAGAACCAATCAGAAAATCAGGCTTATCAGCACAGACCTCACTGATCTCTTCTATTTGCCTCCTAATCCCTTAAGATGCAACTATTGCAGAGAGCATTTATCATACCCACATCATGAGGCTTTGTCGGCATGAATCAACAGCACGGCGACCTGTCATGAGCTCAAGCAACAAAACCCCAAAGGCGAAGACATCTGTCTTTTCGTCGACAATTCCGTGCATAAAGTATTCGGGAGCAAGGTACCTGAAAGACAAACGATTGCATCAGTATCAGAACAAGTAGTTCCAAACAAGGGCTTTTCAAGTACCAACCCAATTGTGCCTTCAATCGGAAAGACAACGTGATGAACCCATTTCTCCGGAAGCCACTTCGCCAACCCAAAATCAGAAATCTGCAGAGATCAAAGGATCAACATTTGGGCATCTGCCTCATTCAAATCATGAGCGGATAATAGGAGAATGACCGTGCAAGAGTTACCTGAGGCTCGTAATCTTCATTTAGTAATATGTTAGAGGCTTTGATGTCTCGGTGAATGATGCGCCTCGGGCAATGATGGTGGAGATACTGCAGTCCTTCTGCAACACCGACTGCCACCTTGAACCTGGTCATCCAATCCACCATCCCTGTTGAACCTGCAACAACGATCATCCAAAACTGAGTCACAATTTAATGAAATCGTATCAGCCATTGCAAAAAAGAACACGCCAAACGACCTAATATGAAGATATATTAGAGCAGAGGATTTGAACATCACCATGCAGAAGTGAAGCGAGGCTGCCATTCGGAGAGAACCGGAGGACAAAGTACAATCCGCCCTCGATGCCGAACCCAAGCAGCCGCGCTGTGTTTGGATGATCAATGTGCGCCACAATACCGAGCTCCGACAGGAAGTCGCCAATCCTATCCACTTCCTCCTTTTCCTTTTTCCCCAGCCTCTTCACGGCCACCATTTGCCCATCAGGGAGGCGACCTCTGTACACCTCTGCATGCCCGCCTTTTCCAATCAAGTTCTCTATAAATTCAGCCACGAAAAAGTCGCACAACATTCAGTCCAGTCAGGCAGGCGAACAGAACAGACAAGAACTCATTGACAGCGCACAAGAACAAAGTGTTTTCAAGCTTAAATCCTAGTCTGTCTGTCAATCATCAAGGTGCATGCACAGAACGATGATCTCAACTCAAAAGTATCTTGTCTTTTCGATATCCTAATGTTCACATTATGCATTTCCCGTGCAAAATTCAGCTTACAGAAGCACGAAACGTGAAGAAACAAGAGCATCCCATGACAGATATTTCCAAGTCCAATCACTATCCAGTCAGGCAGGCGAACAGAACAGACAAGAACTCATGGACACAACACGAGAACAAGGTGTTCTCGAGCTTAAATCCTAGTCTGCTCATTGATCATCGAGGTGCATGCACAGAGCGATGATCTCCACTCGAATGTGTCTGTCTTTTCCACATCCTGACGTTCACATCACGCATTTCCCGCGCGAAATTCGGCTTATGGAAGCGTGAAACGTGAAGAAACAAGAGCATCCCATGACAGATATTTTCAAGGGCCAATCGAAACTGTAAACTGTGTAAGCTAAAGCAGGCATGGCCGGAACGACAAACAATCTCGAGCTAAGCAAAAAGGAAGAAACTTTTCTTGTTTTTGTCTTCATGTCGGTATGTCGTTAGCAGACTTTTCTTCGCCTGCAATCGCTCTCTTTTTCAAGTGTCAAAGTCAAAGTCAAAAGAGAACGCACCCCAGCCTCTTAAACAATAATTCTTTCACAAGAATCTTTTTTCTTACCCATTTTAATTATTAATTTCCCCAAGATTTATTAAGCAACCGAATAGAAAATTTTATGATTTTCAATGCATAATTTCTTAAGATAATCAAATAATTTAAAAATCAAAATATCCATTAATTTCTATCTCTATATTCAATTAGAGACATATTCATGATATTAATTAGAGACATATTCATAAAATATCACGTGATTGATGGAATTCAAATGAATTTGACCACCTAGATTCCTCAAATGAACTCAACCTAGGGGCAAATTTAAATTTTGAATTTTATGTTTTTTCGAACCCTCCACGTGGCGCCCTTTTGGCACTGCACGCTCGTGAGGGAAAGAATAATCATAATTTGAAGCATGCTCTTGTGACAAGGAAAAGCAAAGAACAATCAAATGCCCAAGCAAGTGGCCGCGGTTCGCTCCGTAATTTGCGGCTGCTAACAAATTTGCCGAGGAAATTAATTCGGGAAATTTTAATTATTTTTACGTACGAATATTTCGTGATTTCTTACTAAATATATATATTATACATGTTAATTTGAAGCACAAATAAATGAAAAATGTTTTTTTTTTGGTCGGAGAAAAATGGGGTTGGTTCTGGTTCAGACAAGCATTTTTACCTGGGCTGAAGTCGTCAGTGGCGGCCGCGAGTTCCGAGTAGTCGAAGTTCCTCCACGACGGCTTTCGCGTCCGCGGCACGCCGGCGGCGGCGGCGGCGGCGGCGGCGGTTGTTCCACCCGTCGTCGTCGGCGCTCCGGATCCTCGCCAGCCTCTTCGCCTCCCGCTTCGAGACGCGGTCGTGCCGGGCCACTACGGGGAGCGGCGACGATGGCGACGGCGACGGCCACCTCGTGGATTTCATCTGCCGCAGCGCGTTCATCACCTTCTTCCAATTGGACGACGACGACGACGACGACGACCCGTGGCTCCGATTCTCCCGCGGGGACGAGCTGCAAGTGCTGCTGACGCTGTGGTCGGACTCCGAACCCGCGATGGGGATCTCCAGCACTCCTCTCGGCGACGACCACGCCGCCGCTGGGTCTTCTTCTTCTTCTCCTCCTTCTTCCGCGTTATACTCTTTCCTCACACGGTTTTCCGACCTCCCCAGCGCGTTCCCTCGGGTTCCTTCCGTTCCTACGACGACGAAACACAAGAGTAAATCTTAGCGTCAATCTAGTTGTACAGCACTCTGTTTCGCCGCCATGAGAAAAAACAGAGCAACCGAAATGGGTGGGTGGGTGGGGGCGTCTAGCGTCTCGACGCATTTAACCGCAGCGAGAACACGAACAGTCTACAGCTCGAGGGAAGGCGGAGAGACGCACGCAGTCCCCCGAAAAGGGAGAAGGAAACCGGAACGATCAAGTGCGGAAATCAAAGAAGCAGAGCACCCCCCAACAAAAAGAAGAAGAAAGATCGGCCCTTTTTTAATGCTGTCTTAAAGATCGAAACTTTAATCATACACCGAAGTTTTTCTTTTACCTCCCTCGTGCGTCATGTCGCTTGTCTGGACGACTGCTACAGATGGCAAAAGCTTCTCAAATGGGACAGAATAATTCAGGCGGGGCTGAGATGCCTGAAAGACAGAGCTTTCTTCAGCTTTCTTCAATCGAAATTCTGCACAGAGAGAGAGAGAGAGAGAGAGAGTGTGTGTGTGTGTTTGGAATGCGCGCTCTGTTTATGCACGACACCAACCTCAGCTGGCTGGCTTTCCTCTCTCTCTGCTTTGTATTTATCTTGGACAGATATTATGGCGTGATTAGTATAATCCGAACCGTCGATTCACGTTAGTTTCGTTCCGGGCCAGAATGATCAACGCTCCGGATGGATCTAGTTAGACTTCATAATATGCTCGTTTTCTTTACTCCGAAGGAAAGAAGATGGGTAAAAGAATGCATTTTTGCCATGTTCGGGAATGAAAAATAGAAATTAGACCGAGTCGACGGAGAAGTGAAATTATAAAAAAAAATAGAATCTTTTTTACATGTAAATAAATCGTTATTGATGGGTTACATCATTAATTGACTAATGAAGAAGCGCAAGAATTTTGCTGATAGGGGTCGTGATCACTAGTCATGAGACATCATTGACCCTCGACAATTCCAAACGGCGGAAGAGAAAGTTTGGAAGAGCCCCAGAGGTTTGACCTAGCGTGCATTGGAGGGTTGATTTCTCGTAAAATAACATGGTAAGTATAATCACTACCGTTTGGAAGTCTTTACAGGAGCTTTTCAAAGGTGTTTAGCTCACCCAAATCCAGGACAACTTCCACATTGTCATAATTATATTCCTGCCCCACGGTCATGACTCGATGTAAACATTTTCTTACTTCAACCTATTTACCCACCTTATAATTTTGGAAAGCTGTATTGTTACCGGTGATCCTTGTACTTTTATTTGAAAACCATAATTGTCCTTTTACTCTTTTTTTCTAGGGTATTCAGACATGTTTTTGAAAATCGTTTCGAATCACTCCAATGATGGAATTTACTAATTTTTTTATAAAAGTATGACAAAGTTGTGAGTACGACTGTGGAGGGTGGTCGAGAGTGGGAATTGACGAATTGCATTGGTAGGGTCTTAAGAAGAAAAACAGGAAGGACTGAATGGGCGTCCGGCGAAAGAAAATAGGAAAAAAAAAGGAAAGGTAAAAATTCAAAAAATTTAAGAATATTGCAACATGAAACAAGATGAACGAGTTTGATTAGATTAGTTACATCGACAATTTCCAATTAAAGTACTATATTAACAAATTTTTGAAAAATTTATAGTTTGATTGATTGTCGTATAATAGATTTAAGACTTTTAAGACGTTGATTGCAGCAAGAATGATATAACAATGGAGAAGTTTGATTTGGTACCATCCTTGAAAATGGGAGAAAATGTTTAATATGTTTCGTGGGCCAACAAGATGAGTGACGTAATTGAGAAATTAAGCAAGTTGAGAGTGGTCATTGTTCAGTGGGTGAACTAAAACCTGCTTCTCATCTTAGCCCGCCAACCCTGGCCAATGTCACTTCAGTTCAGTTAGAGGGGGAGTGCTTTACTTAATTCAGCTCTTTCATGTCCCTCTCTCTATAGGACCCAACCCTCCTAAGTCAACTTATGAAACCGATGTTAAAGAAGAAAAAAAAAACAATGTCCCTTTATCAAGACAGGACTAGATTAGTTAGATTTGTGTGAGGCTTATCCAATATATAAAAGCTGGTGTTTATTAGTGCATGTGCATTAAGTCCATGCTTAGTGCTTAGATCATAAGATAAATAAAAGGAGAGTATGCATTACAAGAAAGAGAGATGAAGGAATTTATCAATTTACTCGAGAGAGAGGGAGGGGGGAGAGAAAATGGTTAAGATAGGAAGATATGATTAGTTAGAGAGAGAGAGTAATTGATTAAGATAAGATTAGTTAGATTTTGCCTGGGCTTATTCATGTATCAGAGTTGGTGTTTATTAGTGCATGCGCATTAAAGATGTGTTTAGTACTTAAATCGAGAGAAAGGCAAGTAAAAGGAAGATGTGCATTACAAGAAAGAGAGAGTTACTTAGATTTCGTGTGAAGCTTATCCATGTATAAGAGTCGGTGTTTATGAGTGCATGTGCATTGAATCCATATTTAGTACTAAGATTGAGAGGAAGATAAGTAAAAGGAGAATATGCATTCCGAGAAAGAGATAAATAATGGAATTTATCAATTTACTTTAGAGAGAGCTCTAAAGACTAATTGATTAAGATAGGATTAGTTAAAATTCAACGTGAGGCTTATCCATGTATAAGAGTTGGTGCTTACTAGTGCATGTGCATTAAATCCATGTACTTAGATCGAGAGCAGGAGGATATGTGTTACGAGAGAGATAATGGAATCAATCGATTTAGTTTAGAGGGAGAGACCAAATGATTATGTTGAAACTACTATAATGACTTTCATGTCGAGTAGTGAAAAGCCTTAATTAATGGAATTTCTTAAATCAAATTTGTTGGCAAAGCAACAGCTGGTTAGGTACATATTTTCTTATATGCATTTTGTATGATTGTAAATGAATGTCTCAAGAGTCAAGACACATGCTAAATACCCCTTAAAATTAGTCTTCAACTTCCAATGCGGTGTCTTTTTCCAAAGGATCGATCAGATTACTCCTGTATCTTGAGAGGAACTCACGCCAAATACCACTCCCTATCCCCTCTCTCTCTCCTTCATCTCTAGCATTAATAAGCCGGGGCCATCGGGCCAATGAATTCGCCGCCGCCATCACGCCTCTTCCAATTGGCGCCGGCACCTCTCATGCCATTGTTTGGATCGATCGTTACTTCTCGTGCTCTCTCTATTCTCTATTTGTCAGGCATAGTGGTTGCGACCTTGCAACTAACAAGGTCGCGACCACCTCAATGCCACCATGTCTCGGGCAATGTCGGTCCCTCTCCTCTTCCTGTCCTCATCAAGGACATATAGAGGACGACTTGGTAGGGTTGCAACCTCATAGACATCAAGTGAGGAATTTATAGGGACGTGGCTAATATGGTAAGTGAGCGAGATTTTACCGTGTGGTGATCTTGTCGTAGGGAGATTGTCAAATGACGTGCCGCCACATGTCTTGTGGACAAGAGCCCATTGACAGGAGGCCGCTCATCAGAAGGACATGAGTCAACATCAAGCCCACTAATTAAGGTTTGGGATACATCTCCAAGACCACCAAGTCAATCTCTCTAAATAATTACCAAAAGACAAAGATTATCCAGGATTGTACCACTATTATGGAGTTATCATCACTATTTAGACTGTTGCGTCATGAAATACACCAGCAATATATCCATGTGCTTGAGCCCTTATTAGTGCATTCAAGAAATCATGACATTGAATGTTATATGTATATGCGTGTCTTTCTTCATAAATTTCAAGTATCATATAATGATAAATTTATACATCTACATTTTGGCCCTTGAATCCTTTAAATTTTAAAGGTTGCCACACGTGAAAAAAAGTTTGTAAAGATTGTCCTCATTGTCACCTTTAAAGATATAAAAGTAGATCAAAATGCACACAAACTTAGTCCGATAAAATGATGTTTTCAATAGTTAGGCATAATATAATGCATTAAGCATATGGTGAAATCAAGATTTACGGGTCAAAAAACAAGACTATCAACAGTACAAGATGATGCTTCGACGTGGGCAACTTGGATTGAAAATCTACCTCCATGGCAAGTGTAGAGAGGCACTACTTGTGGTTCATGGGAGTTGGCAGGACCACACAAATTATCTCTCTTCTCAGCTGTCTTTCTCTTCCAATAAGAATGCTGCAACCAGTGCCAATTTTCCGCTTTCGAGGGTGAAATAGAATCCCTACACGGTAGGACACTTCGCCAACCCCACCATGTGGCATAAGAGCCAAGAAATCTTATTCCATGAGGAATTAGGGTTTTTGGCCATCCCCCATACTTTCTTATAGCTAATGTCGCAGTGATGAGATCTGTTAGACATGTTTAGATTATTTATGATACTTTATGATTAATTATAATTGACTTTGTTAAATTTTGTTGCTATATATAATTACCCTGTAAAACTTATAAATAGACTTATGTATTCCTTGTCATTACATATTGAAATATATGAAAATTGAATATTCTACACTATTCTTAACTAAATCCCTGAAACCTAATCGTTCCGTGCTTTTTCTGTTTCGATAGTAACTCCCAATTCCTCTTGTGGATACCAGTGCCAAGTTTAGCATTTTCGGTCAAAATTCAAAAATTTTCTTTTGATTGCCCTGCATATAGAGAGGGGGATTTAAAGAAAGACATATGACAATAATTTTTCTTTCCCCTCTTCCAACTTTGTATTAACACTCGCTGAAATCCAAGCAAATATCTGTCTTTTAGAAGCACCCTCAATATAAGGGAATTCCCGGATAGTTTCCTGACTGTCATCATAGGTGCCCTTTGCTCTTCTGCCATAACATGCTTTATATTCATAGGACAACACTTACTACAGAAAAATTCCCGACTGATTCAAATTGATATGTAGGCTTGAAGCATAACAATTATAATTAAGGACCTCAGCTAACTATCCGCATTCTCTGATTGTTCCCATCAAGGATGGATCCACTCAAATGATATTGTCCACTTCAGAACGGAGCCCACACGATTTTATTCTTTTGGGCTTCACCGACAAAAAACCTCGTTACAAGTTAGGATAAGTCACCTCACCACTAGGTGATGTGGGATTCATTCATTCCTGCCCCCATGCCATTTTAGGGTTAGAGCCGCACCTTTTAGGCATTTTCTGGCCCCGGCGATCACTCTTGCCTTTGTAGGACCAGGTCATTATAATTTCATCGAGAGTTGTTGGCGAAGAGGAGGTGACAAGAAATGCTGAATTTGATCCCTGACAGTCAATCAACTTGAATTGCAAATTCTATAAGAGTAGACAGAACAATAACTACCAAAAAGTGGCCTTACCAAAAAAAAAATAACTACCAAAATGTGAATAGATAGGTCAATAATGGATAGCCTTGACAAATGCTTCGTGAAGGTTTGAAAGACTGCAAAGACTCCATTTGATTTCACACCGAAGGAAACAGTAAAGACACTGCATCACCCTCTGAATCCAATTTCACTTCAAACCCTTCTTTCTCAAGCAATCCTCCAAAGACACCCGTCGAGCACGGTCGCACACTATCTTCATAATCAGTTTTGACACAGCTTGAAATTTCTTCTTCCTTTTCCGCACTCTAACTGATGAAGGACTTCTCAAACAACTGGGATGTCTGCTGAGCAGATAGACACCTTGCTTAATTGGCCTAAACTGGTCAAGATTTTCCAAATAGGAAGCTTTTGGCACCAACGGTAACTTGAGTCTTGTTGAGCTGTGTTTTCAACGCCGTGGTGTCAAAGAATTTCTTGAGCTCTTACAATATGTCATGTTGTACAGTTTCCTAGTTTTTCTGGTAAAATAACCATATAGTCCATCTTGACCCGGGGCCTTTGAGGCTCCCAGATTGAATACAGCTTGTTCACCTCGTCAAGGGACACTTGCTGAGTGTGGCATTCATTTCATGAGTATACACTCCAGGACACTGATGTATCACTGATGTGTGCGTGTGTGATGGGGAATGTGTGTCAAGTGACAACAAGATTTATGATTAATGATGATCACCACAAAGGTATAAAGGACATGCCACAAGTAAGGATAAAGGTTTGGATAGATAAAGTTCATCACAGAAGCATAAAGATTCGGATGGATAAAGTTGACCACAAAGGCATAAAGGACTAAGCCATCTACCAAAGATAAATGACTTCTTGATTTACCATCAAGGGACTTAGATAAAGAATCGGGATAGAAATTCGCTCACTTGAGGAAGATCTCATATATTCATCAAATTCAATTCTTGTTTGTCTTACAAATGAGATTTCACCTCTATTTGTAGAATGATTGTGCTAAATAAAAGAATGATTTTTGGAAGCCTAAAAACTAAAATGACTATAGGAGTATTCACATAATTAAGACCCTTAAAAGCAACACCCTAATAAAGACTCATAAAAGCTTGGACCTAAAATTGATATGACTAAGACTTAAGACTCAATTATTAAGACTAAATGCACCTAACTAAGATTAGATATATTGTAACTTACTTTGCCCTCCAAATTCGTTTATTGGTCTAGGCACTGAGATAGTCACCTTGGAATATCAACGAATAGCAAAGGAAATTGATCACAATAGCCTTTAGTGGCTAGATAGTCGATTAGTAGCCTCGAAGTTGATAATGAACTTGTAATCAATATCTTGGTAGTCAATTGACAACTAGTCCATTGAATAGACAACTTCTTGATAGAATCCACATCTTCAAATTTGAATCCATCAAGTCAAATTGAAACTGAAATGATTAAGGAGTATTCATATAATTAAGACCCTTAGCAACACCATAATAAAGACTCATGAAAGCTAGGGCCTAAAAGTCATATAACTAATAATTAAGACTCTCAATTATTAGGACTAAATGTTTAACTAAGATTAGATGTATTGTAAGTTAGTCTACCCTCCAAATTCGTCCACCGGTCTAGGCACTCGGATAGTCAGCTTGGAATATCAACAAACAACAAAGGAAATCGATGACAATAGTTTCTAATTGCTAGATAGTCGATTAGTAGCCTTGAAGTTGATAATAAACTTGTAATTGATATCTTAGTAGTTAATCGACAACTAGTCCATTAAATAAACAACTTCTTTACAAAATCCACATCTTCAAATTTGAATCCATCAAGTCAAATTGAAACTGAAATGACTTTAGGAGTATTCACATAATTAAGACCCTAAGTAAATAAAGACTCATAAAAGCTTGGACCTAAAACTCATATAACTAAGAACTAAGACTCTCAATTATTAAGACTAAATACATCCGTTCGTTTCACAGAAAATGTAGTGTTTGTGAAAAATATTTTCTAATGTATGATTAAAACCTGAAATGAAACAAAATTTATTTTCCTCAAAGTCTTTTCCTTTATTCATTATTTTTTAAATTTTTTATATTTTTAAAATTATTTTTATTTAAAAAAATCAATTTTTATTTATTTTTTAATTTTCTTTTTCTTCTTCTTTTTCTTTTTGTCATCTTCTTCTTCAGCCAGGTGTCAGCCATGGCGATGATCGCGCTAGCTGAAGGTGAGCTCAAGCTCCATAGCGAGTTTCGAGCTTGTCGCTAGTTAGAGACTTGCGCTCGTTGATCTAGCGAGGCTGGAACTTGTCGCTCGCTTGGCTCACTAGTCTAGAGAGTGGTGAGCTCGAGGCATTGGGGCTGAGCAGCGGGCCTCAAGCTCATCGATCTAGGGAGGCCAGAGCTCGCCGCTCGCCGCCGATGGTGAGCGGCAAGCTCAAGGCATCAGGCCTCACCCTTCGCCATCGGCGATGAGCCCGTGAGCGATGAGGGGCGAACGGCAATCTAGAGGCCCTCATTGCTTGCTGCTGGCCAATTGCTGGGAATCGTTGTGGCCAGTGATTGGCCAAGATAGAAAGATAGAGGTAAAAAACCAAAGAGAAAAAAGAAAAATAATTAAAAATTCAAATTTTAAAAAATGAAAAAAAGAAGATGGAAAGGTTTACATGGGATTGAAATAAGAAATAGTGAATGAGGAAAATGTTTTCCTCATCTTGAAAAGTGGAAAATATTTTCCCCTAATTTAGAAGACTTTTTTCTCTTGATGGAAAATGTTTTCTCCAACTAATTCATTTTTTGTGAAACGAACACCGGAAAATCTGAAAAATGTTTTTCTAGAAGTTGTTTTCCGCAAAAGGAATGGAGCCTAAGATTAGATGTATTGTAACTTACTCTACCCTCCAAATTCGTCCATTGGTTTGGGCACTTAGATAGCCACCTTGGAATATCAACAAACAATAAAGGAAATCGATCACAACAGTTTCTAATTGCTAGGTGGTCGATTAGTAGCCTCGAAGTTGATTATAAACTTGTAATCGATATCTTCATAATTAATTGACAACTACTCCATTGAGACAACTTCTTTATAGAAGCCACATCTTCAAATTTGAATCCATCAAGTCAAATTGAAATTGAAATGACTATAGGAGTATTCACATAATTAAGAACCTTAGCAACACCATAATAAAACTCATAAAAGCTAGGACCTAAAACTCATATGACTAAGAATTAAGACTCTCAATTATTAGGACTAAATGCATTTAACTAAGATTAGATGTATTGTAACTTACTTTATCCTCCAAATTCATCCATTGGTTTGGGCACTTGGATAGCTATCTTGGAATATAAACAAACAACAAAGGAAATCGATCACATTTGTCTATAATTGCTAGATAGTCGATTAGTAGCCTCGAAGTTGATAATAAACTTGTAATCGATATCTTAGTAGTTAATTGACAACTACTCCATTGAATAGACAACTTCTTTATAGAATCCACATCTTCAAATTTGAATCCATCAAGTCAAATTAAAACTGAAATGACTATAGGACTATTCACATAATTAAGAACCTTAGCAACACTATAATAAAACTCATAAAAGCTAGGACTTAAAACTCATATGACTAAAAATTAAGACTCAATTATTAGGACTAAATGCATTTAACTAAGATTAAATGTATTGTAACTTACTTTACCCTCCAAATTCGTCCATAGGTCTGGGCACTTAGATAGCCATCTTGGAATATCAACAAACAACAAAGGAAATCAATCAAAACAGCCTCTAATTGCTAGATAGTCGATTTGTAGCCTCAAAGTTGATAATAAACTTGTAATCAACATCTTGGTAGTCAATCGACAAGTGGTTCATTAAATAGACAACTTCTTTATAGAATCCCCATTTTCAAATTGGAACCCATCAAGTCAAATTGTAGCCAAATTTGCTTTTTGCTTGCAGGACTAAGAATTGCATTGCATCTACCGACGAAGTTTGAGTTGATCTTGAAAGTTGATCGATAGGACCGGATACTTTCACATCAGTCACTGGTTGAAAATTTCCCTTTCCAGTTGAAGAATCCAATTCTGAGAAAAACGGGGTAACTTTGCTCGAAACCTCGGTAGGATCTCGGCAAATGCAGATTCTATTCCTCTGCATCTTTAAATGGTTGTCGCGTGAATAAACCAAAGTATTATGATCACCACATTGAAGCCACTGAAATAGATCCCTCGTACGCTAGAGCATCTGCTCGTCTCCACAAAGCCTCAATCTTTCTTTTCGCCTGCGATTCCTTTTCTGTAACATAGTCATCATATGGCCCAGTTTAACGTTAGGCAAACCAAGTGACCAATTAGGTAACTAAGGCCCAACGTCGCATTCCCAACCCTCTTTTTGAATTACTTGTCCCCCGACCTCTTTAGGATCTTTTTATGTTTGAATATTCCTTTATCGGGCTTTTTGTCTAAGAACTCTTACGTTCAAATAATATTGACGATGTTTTTGATAAAATAAAAAAGTCATCATTTAAATTGTTATGTAAAACCCACAAACAATATTTTGATATTTTTTGTCGTGATTGATTTCATCTATTGAGATAAATACTGTATTTAATATTCCGGTTCAATTTGTATGAGTAAAAGTATTATGGGACTCCCTAGTTTATTTGTATATACAATGTCTAGCCTTTGTCCATGTACACATATGGCAATACATTATCAGCACGTTTTCTAACGATTTAATTTAATAAAAAAAAATGGGTTTGTCGCTTCAGCTCATATGGCATATCCATAACGATCCCAAAAACGCTTAGCCCGCCAACCTCACCAAAATGTCAATTTAGTTCAGTTCTTTCATGTCACTCTCTATGGGACCTGACCTACCTAAGTCTACTTAGGCGACTCTAGTAAAAAGGATATGAGGAGAAAATAATGTAACTTGATCAAGAGAAAATAAGATGAGGTGGATATCAAGCAAGCCTTACTCATATATAAGAGTTTGGGTTTACAAGTGCATGTGCATTAAATTCATATTTAGTATTTAGATCGAGAGAAAGATTAAAAATGAGGATATGCATTAGGAGAATTTATCAAATTAGTTTAGAGAGAAACTGACCTTGTCGAAATTACTATAATGGCCTTCATGTTAAGCAGTAAGAAATTTCATTAAGACCAAATTTGTTGTTAAACAACAATTGAATTGATTTTAAGAATAGTTGCTTGTGTTTTCTATTCGCTTTATATGAATTTTGTTAATAAATATCTTGAGTCACTTGTTAAATACTCATTTAAGGATTTTTTTTGGTCGGAAATACTCATTTAAGGTTACTCTTCAATTTTTGATGTATTTTTCCAAAAGGAGCTAGAAGGATCTCCACTGTCATTTCTCATGCTCTCTCTCCTCCTTTATTGATGTTGCAAACATTTGGTGTTGCCATCTAGCCTTGCCAAACATCAAATCCGGCATGACAAAACCACTATATATAAATCTTATGTGACGTGATTGTATATGTTATCAATCAACTAGCATGTTGAAGACAATGCTTTTAGGGTGATAATTTGTGTGAGAGTCTATATACCATGTTGATTCTGGATTGCTTTTCATAAAAATAGTAAAATTTAATGAAGTGTGATCAAATGGACACTTTCCATAGTTTCATGTGCTATTGTCTTTCATCATAGTGTTGGCCAACTATTTATTTATTCTTTCGTTTATTTGTGGTTGCAATTTGTGACCATATTATAAGTTATTGTGAGTTAATGATCACATATTAAGATTTTGCACATAAAAATCAACTAAATTCAAGATATCCATATAATAAAGGCCCAAATATAATGGGCCTGAGCGGTGGAGAAAGACCACAGTTGGGCTTGCTCTTGCTCTAATTTGATGAGAGAAAAATAAAAGGCCAAAGCCATGTTTGTGCTATTCGGTCGGTCCAAATTAAGAACTGAAATTCCCAATTTTGTTGGGTTTTCGATTTGGCTAAGATTTTTTTTTATTATTTTGTTTGATACATTTTTATAAACCATTTGCATTTAAACTGGAAAGAACAACAATTCACAGAAATGCTAAGGCAATGCTACATTCCAAAGTGCAAAAATATTATGTTTCCTTTAAATGTGAATTTCAGCAGGAAAAGAAGAAAATAAATTTATTCACATTTGAATTGAGAAATAACAATTCATAACTATGAAAATATTCAAAGATCTCTCCAATTTTGATGGAATCAAATACGAACACCCTTTTTTCTCCCACTTTTCTTCTCTTTTACTACGTCGATCTGCATTTTGTAATCATCAAATAACTTGGACAGTCAAACGATGTTCATAAGTAGATATCAAATCCCGCCCTGCAGCAAACAGAGGAATCAGCTTCCTACACGAGTGTTCCTCATGGGAAGCATTGTTTTATATGTTCATCCTAGAAAACAGAATCATTACTCAACACAAAGCTGTATCCAATATGCCCAGAATTATTTTAGGAGTTCTGGAGAACGATTTGCTACATTGAGCTCACTTGATCGTCACGGTGTTGGTGAAACAATTGAGGAATTGATTGTTCTTCTCTCTGGAAACCAAAGAAGAACTAATCTTTCTCATTCTGTGACTAGACAGCAACAGTAATCGCTTGTATTACAGATCAGAGTGGGGATAACACGAATAGAGAGTACTCTATAATCAAGCAATTATCGACCTGTCCGTCCCCGATATCTAGTGTTGCTGTACATACCCTACGATCTCAAGGCATAAAAGTGGAGATCTTTGTTTATTCAATTCATATGGATTCCCTACTTTCAAGTTTGTACAACATCCCTCCCATGTATATTGCTGTGAATCAATGAATGTGTGCAGGCAATGATATGGACTTCGTCGAAACTGGGAGAGAGATCGTATCCACTTCAGTTTTTCTGGTTCATTTGAACTGAAAAGCCTCTTTCTGCATGCCCAACAACGATAGGACGGTCGCAGATATATGCCTCGAGGACAGCCCGGCTTCTTCAATCTGGTCTTGCGGCGCTCCGTGTTCAATGTATCTATCAGGTAAGACCATGGCTCGCAACTGTACACAAGCACATAAAGAAAAACTTGTTAGCTGCAGACATAATTGCAGGTTCAATGTGTATGTTCATAGATTCAAACCGACATCATCTACAGCCAGGTACATAAACCTTAGCCTGTTACGAAATACGCCTGTTTATGAACGTTTCTGAGAGACGTAATACGATCAGTAGTGTAAAGTTCATGGTTACCAGAGAAATTTCCATAGAGACTTGCCTTGAGGGGTCCATCCAGAATGCCGGATAGACTTAGGAAGTGCGACACATGCGATCCGAAGCCTCCAACTGAACCTTCCTCGATAGTAATCAGTATCTCGTGATGATTGGCCAACTGGGTGATGAGATCTGTGTCCAGAGGCTTGCAGAATCTCGCATCAGCGACCGTAATTTCAATGTCTATGGACTTGAGCATATTTGCTGCTGCAACACACTGCTGAACTATCGATCCATACCCGAGAATCGCAACTCTGCTACCTTCCTTCAATATCCTTCCCTTTCCTATCTGTAATATGCGTTGAAACATACTGGATTAGCATCGAAAACTATACAGATCGAGAAATTCTTACATCATATAATGAGACTAACTTCGATTGGAGTTCCTTTGTTGTTAGGAGGAAGAGTCACGCCGACACCATTACCCCTAGGGAACCTGAAGCAACTGGGCCTATCATCGATGGAAGCTGCAGTAGCAACCATGTGCATCAGCTCGGCTTCATCTGATGGAGCCATAACCACCATGTTAGGCAGACAAGCCATGTATGTTATGTCAAATGCGCCGCAATGTGTAGGCCCGTCAGCACCAACCAAACCTGCCCGATCCATTGCAAAGCGAACAGGTAGTTTCTGAAGATCTACATCATGGACAACCTGCACAAAATTACCCTCAAATTGTTCATATCAATGACGGGCGGAAAATTTACAATTGGAATAGAACTTGTTTTAGGAATCTCTATGTTACTTCACCTGATCATATCCTCGTTGCAAAAACGACGAATAGATGGCGCAAAAAGGCTTGAGACCCTCTGTGGCTAATCCGGCGGCAAACGTGACGGCATGTTGCTCCGCAATCCCCACATCAAAGCACCGGTCAGGGAACCTCTTCTGAAAGTAATTGAGACCTGTCCCGCCACCCATAGCCAGCATGGATCGCCACGATCTTGTTATCGACCTCAGCTTCTTTTATCAGAGACTCTGCGAAATACTGTGTATAAGACAGCGTTGGGGATTTGGTCTTGAATTGCTTTCCGGTTCTCGGATCAAACTTGACAACTCCTAAGGTATGTCAGAATCAGATTAAGGTAGTCCTATAAGGATTCGCACAGAGACATGTATCGGAGCAGGATATGGAGAAATCGGTCTCACCGTGCATCTTGTCGGATGCGGCCTCTGCTGGAGGATACCCTTTCCCTTTTTCTGTCACGATGTGGATCAAAACGGGACCTGGAGCCGGCATGGCTTTCACTTTCTGGAAGATCGTCACAAGATCTTCGACATTGTGCCCGTCCACCGGTCCAATGTAATACAGCCCGAGCTCCTCAAAGAGCGTAGAACCGGAGGCGCTGATGAACCCCCTCGCGTATTCGTCTACTTTAGCCGCGACTTGGTGTGTCGATCCTCCCATCTGCTTTGTAATGCTCTTTGAAAACAAACAGGAGTGCAAACCAGTCTTTTGTTCAGATAAATATCGATGAAACATGCGCATATCACTATATGGAATCGATGGGATGCTCACTTTGGCAGCTTCTCGGAGCTTGCGGAAATTCGTGCTTGCTTGGAGTTTGGTGAGGGTGCTGCTGAGGGCGCCGACTGGGGTTGCAGGGCCGTCGAGAGTAGCAGTAGGCAAAGAAACTTGCTTGTTGTCATTCAGCACGACAATTAGATTAGAATCCAGAAAACCCGCGTTGTTCATAGCTTCGTACGCTTGACCGGCCGTCATGGCTCCATCTCCAATCACGGAAATGACATTGTTGTTCTTTCCCAGGAGATCTCTGGCAATCGCCATACCTTTTCGTCATTCACAAGAAAGAGTCATCATCTTGTTTCTGGGCTGTATTAACGGTACAAAATCATGGTGGAAAATGGATTATCGATGTTAGAACTCATACCGACACCGGCGGAGATGCTCGTGGAACTGTGTCCCACGCCGAATGTATCGTAATCGCTCTCGTCCCTTTTGGGAAACCCTGAAAGCCCTGAAGTCTTCCTAATCGTGTGCATCCGAGACCGCCTTCCGGTCAGAATCTTGTGGGGGTATGTCTGCAAAAATCACCATTTCAGTGTTCATAATCGGTTTCTTGCCATCAAGAGGATCGATATCAACATGCTCAAAAGATTCTTCGATGCTGTCTTTCTCTACAATTTTACCCCTAACTTGACATTTCTCATCTTTAAACTGATGAATTCGATTAGAATTATACCTGATGTCCCACGTCCCATATGATTCTGTCCTCCGGGGTATTGAAAACATGGTGAAGAGCCACCGTGAGTTCCACCACGCCGAGGCTCGAGCTCAGATGACCGCCCTGTCTTCGAGACCGAGTGCACTATCTCTGCCCTCAGCTCTGCAGCCAATTGCTCAAGATCCTAGCACACACATTATTCATTCAAATCAAACTCATCGTTCTGAAGCTCGCAAAGAAACAATCGAAAGAGAATCATTCTATATATACTGTTCGAAGGAGGACATTGGTAAAGTTATTTCATGGAAATATGAAACCAAACCTCGGTCCGACAGATTAAATGATGATCGAGATTGAAAAGTCGAGGACTACTAATATTACCGGCATGGACAAGTTCTTCATATGAACCGGATAATTCACGGTATCAAGCAAAGGCGTGGCGGGTTTGTCCCCCGAGAAGTCGATATGCCACTCGTCCCTCTCCTTCCGCAGCATCACCTTGCCCTTCCCTTCATCGCCATCTGAGGTCGAACTGGAAGACGAAGCTCTCACGCACAGCTGAAACGAAAAAAGAAACACCACACCACCATTGAAACGTGCGAAACTCCAAGCCACCTCGCAGCATAAACTCCGGGTAAAAAAAGACTTCGCGAGGCTTTCTTGCTAAGAGGATTTCGAAGGCTTACAGTGAGACCATCGCCGTGCGCTCTGCTGCCGCCGCCGCCGCTGCCGAGGGATCCCAAGGAGGGCTTCTTCAGTTGTGTTTGGGGATGAGGAAAGAGGGAGTGGTTCAGGGTGAAGGAGGCTCCGCAAATAGCCATGGATGGATGGAAGGAAGATGAGACGATGCTGGCTCGAGGGAAGTCGAAGATGCCTCGAGAGAAGTTGAAGATGCCCCGAGGCAGAGACCCGTTTATATAGCGGACGAACGCGATGTTTGGGGGAGGGAGAAAGTGAGAGGCGGTGTACGTGGTCCAATTTTTTGGCCTGGCGCAGTAATACCCCCATCTTATTTTTGTGTAAATAGTACACTAAAACTTGTACCAATGATCAAAGAGTACCTCCGAACTGATGAAAATCCAACATTGCAGCTTGCATGATGGTGAAAGAAAGAAATTTGACATGGCTGCCTCTTGATCGACATGGCAATGTGCCTTCATTTTCATTCACGTCAAATTCGTTTGCTTGATAATGTACATGAATTCTACCATGGGGAATTTGCAATGGCCATCATGGATAGAAGCTAATGGAGTGTATTTTTAAGTCACAGGTATAAATTTGGAATATTGATCTAACAAAAAATTTGACACTGCGAAAAGATTAGTATTTTTTTTTTTGTGGGATTATTCTTTGAGGAAAGTATAAAAAACCATTTAAATTTTTCCTTCAATGTCACTTTGCAGCCGCTACTTTTAAAATTACATATTTTCATCCTCACTTTTTGTGATTAGGCTGGAGGCACCACATTCCATCTCACAACAAGCATTTATTTACCATATCATCTTGTCCTTCCCCAAAATATTCTTGATCACTTTCCTATGCCCGCCCCTTCCACCTAAAAAGACCACACGCTCACTCCTAAAGCATCCTAAGGATGCAAAATGGTAACCATTCCATTTCAGAGATTGATTTATCTATTTTTATTTCCTAAACGAGTTTTTGAGCAAAGATGCATATTTGATAATGATATAAAATTTATGTTCTTGAAATAGAAATTCATTTTATAAAAACATAAAATTTCTCCCTCACAGATAGTGGCTGTGGACGGCAACTAGTAAACAGTAGACGGCAGCAAGTGGGCGACTGACTAGTAGCAAGGGTAAGCAATAATAGTAGCAAGGGTAAGCGATAATAAGAGTTTATTTTTCATTTCTATTCCAAATATATTTTTGAACTAAAAATTTATTCTAGAAATAGAAAAATTAAATTGCGCTACCAAATGGATTTCCAAACCTATTCCCAAAAACAAAAAAATATTTCTGATTAGAAATAGAATGGTTATCATGCACGCCCTAAGCAATCAATTTACTCATTGAGTTTGTAAATATCTTACAAATTTAATTTTAATTAATTAATTCACTCTTGACTTTACTTTGAACATCTAAAATTTGAAATTTTTCACAACATACAAATATCAACACGTAGTTTGGCGTGTAATTTTCCCTTTTCTTGATTTAAATAATCGTAAATTTTGACGACAAAATGTGAAAGATAAATAGTTTTTTGAGAATAATCACAGAGAGAGAGAGAGAGAGAGGCTATTAAAATGATATAGAATGACAGTTCCATCGTTGAACTATAAACAGTCATTTTGATCTGTTCTTTCCCATGTCCAGTTTGAGAGCGCTCCCCATCCTATGTTTTGGTCATAGAATTGAAGATGACAAGCTTCTCATTAATTAAACTCAAGAGGCATCACCAACCAAACTATTGTTAAACCTAAGTAGATTGGACACCTAAATATCCTGATTAGCGCGGCGAAGTCATTTTCACCTAGGGAAAGCTCCGTAGAAGTATCTGCAGTCTTAGAGGTTGGTGGTTAACTTTAAATTAGGAAAAATTCCCTTTTCTCTCAAATCAAATTAACATGTGGGCAAAACATCTTCCTTGTCAAAAAGCCATGAGCTGGACGATTCGAGTATGTTTGATGAATCACTCTAATTTCATGTGATGTATGTAGTGTGCTTAGTGCATTCTCCAAAAATCATCAAATGGTTTTGAACTTTATTATGTAAATTGGCCGAAAGAATTATATTGAAACTTTATGTAAATGTTTGAGATTAAATTGACAAAATTGAAAAATTTAGGACTCAATTGACATCCGTATGATAGGTTTAGGATTAGTTGGATAATTTCTCCTTTAAGTGATGACAAAATCTTAAAAGTGGGGAGGTGGATGACTGAATTACTTTGTGGTTAAAGATTCAAATTACAACAATGAACCTGGAAACATTTGAGTTTCAGCATAAGTATAATTTGCGTACTGGCTTTTTTATGGAGCAATGACTAAACTTAATATACGATAATTGCCGATTATTTATTTTTTTATTAATTCATTGATGGGGTAAATACTTGACAAATATGAACAGTAAATAAATTTGCATATTTTATTTAACTAACTGATTAATTCACTTTGGCTATTAAGGATAGGCACGAGTTTCTTCCTAGGGACAGTAACAGATGCAAAGTCACTTTATTAGCAAGTTAATCTAATCTGCCTTTCGTAAGTTGTTTACACGTTTGGTACACTAGAGTGGTGAGACAGAGACCCCAGCCTGGCTCGATTTATGTTGAGACAAAGATGCCAGACAAGTTTTATTATTAAAAAATAAACCGTACAGTTATCTAGCAAAAGCATTAACATTTAAAAAATGATCAAATACTAACTTATGGAGGATTTTTTTACTTTATCTATTGATAATATTAAGGTGTCACAATCTATCCATCTAATTGTCTGTAAAAATATACTAAATTGTGCTACAAGGAGAGTCGTGAGCGAATGAAATTGGTGGGGCTGGAATTTGAGTTTATCAAATCTACTTGCTGCCCTTTTCTCTTTCTTTATATTTTTTCCTGATAGAATAATTAAAACCACACATTTATTTATCACTTTAAGCTTTAGAGTAGTTAGTAGTAGTCTACACAAAATCTCATATGGTATCGGATCATGAGGTTCCGAGTTCAAGTCTTTCCTCAATACTAAATAAAAAGACCAAAATAAATATGAAGAGGAGTGATAGAATAATTAAATATTAAACTACGCATTCATCTATTAACTTAAGCTTTTAAAACAGTTAACAGTAATCTCACTTAAAATTTTACCCTTCCCCTTTTCTTCAATTTTGTTTTATTTTGCCTCTTTGACTTTGTTTTTCAATTAACCATACATGTAATGAAATATTTGTGGGGTTGTACAATAGTGAATTTATTATGTGGTTAAGTTGTCGAGGTTTGTAATCTATGAGTATCGATAAAAACAAGTTCATATGCTGGAATATGTTCGTGTTGTTTATATATGACTTTAAAATGATTAGCAATGACAACATAAAGGGTTGAAAAAGATTATCTACGTTATTCTTCTAGAGCCATCAAAACCATCTGAAGTTAGCACGATATACTTTCTTGTAAAATGTTTCTGACATCATCGATCTAAAATTAGTTGGTAATGCAGAATTTTTGCTTAGGAAGGACAGGATAATCTATCAATATCTAAATAAATATGTCATTTCAAACTTTTTCTTAAAACCTTCCTAGAAACATGACCGCAAGGACTCTAAAGTAATGTTTTTGTTACTTGAAATAATTTCTATTTAGAAATAATTTTTTTCTATTTCTATTCTATAAAAAATTTTCTGAACATTCAAATGCATTTGGTAATTACATAAAATTTATTTCTGAAATAGAAAAAGAATATGAATGTATTTGGTACGACCCTCAATTTTTTTTTGCGGTGAATAATCTCTTTTAATTTTTTAATAATTTTATGAGATTTTTCTATTTTCTTTTCTTTTCTTTTCATCTCTTCTACTTCCTCCTCTAATCGGTGGCCAAGCCTCAGTGATGCCCAGCAACTAGCCAAAGACGAGAGCCGACGACCTTGTCGGCCTTAGGGGAGCCTCGCCAAATCTGGGTGAGGCTCAACCTCACCTAGCCATGGTAAGGCTTTTACGTTTGGCTAAAGGAAGAGGAAGAAAATAAAAGAAAAAAATGATTTGTTTTAGAAATTGTTCCCATGAACAAAGTAATAATTTTTTTTTTCTGTTCCAAATATATTTCCATGCTACTAATCTGTTTCAAGGAATAGAAGAATTAAATGATGTTATCAATAGTATTTCCATTCCTTTTCTATTCCGGATACAAAAGAACAGAAATTTTGAGAAACAGAAAGATTAACAAAAAGGCCCTAAATAACTAGAAGAGTAATACTTACATGATCCTGGTGCAAATGAGCTCAATTGATCCTCGCCATTGGATCATATGGGACCTATGTGGGCCAACATGATTGAGTGGCTAGAATGTACTAGGCCCATGTGTATTCGGATTGACTCATAATTATTCTAACAAGAGATACCTCCTCCTTATTGTAAAAATTGCAATCCACAAAGTGACCGTCACTTAGGCCCTGTCTAAGTGGGATAAGGATGTCACATGTCTCATGACTTGTATGATACTCACTTGAATAACATAAATTTTTTCTCACCAATTGAGTGTCATAACTTTGACAAAAATTCACTTAAATGTTATAACTTCTCAATCGATCACTTAAATGATATAATTGAAACATTCACCACTTATGAAAGTTATAGTATTTGTGGTGTTCTTTCTTCAATCTAAGAAATTGGAAAAATTTCCCATCAAGTACATAACTCCTACCATCTCTTAATTATTTCTATATTATAAGTTATAATAACTTTCTAAATATTGTTAAGTGTGTGGTTGAGGAAAATAAATATACTCAATATGGCAACCTACTGAGTGTGATTTTGTTTTTCATTTTGTTTTAAATTTTGTTTTGATTTACAATAAAATCATAGCCCGTTTCCTAGATTTAACTGATTCAAATGATAATATGGATAAAAGAATCTACACAAACTTTGTTTCACGCATTCCTTGCACCGTAATGTATAATAAGTACATCTAAAACATTCAGCTTAATTGGAAATTTTTATGTAATATCCTCAAGTATCATTGGAGTTGTCTTATTTATATAATATCCTGCAAAATGCGCAGATTGGCCTCTAGCATAGTATGAAAGTGGATGCTAATGGAACACTCCTAGTGCTACACAGAAATTTTGGGGAAAATTATTAAAATACTTATTATAACACTTCTATCAATTCAATACCAAACCTTTCAATTTTCCAATTGAGCTCTTAACTTTTTTACATTTTATCAATTGACTTTATCTAGCTAGTTTTGATCAAAAATCGCTAATATGGATGTTTTGCCATTTTATATGGCATGATAGTATTTTAATAATAATTTTTAATATTTTTTTTTTATATTTTATATTTCCTTTTTTTATCTTTTAAAAAATACAAAAAAATCATAAACATATTATATTGGTACAAATTCAACTCTAAACTTTTCAATTAAATCAATTTGGTCTTAAACCTGTTAAAATCGATACCAGTTCAATTCATTCGGCCAACACAGGTTGGAAATCGCTCACATAGACTTGGTCGTCTTGCGTGGCATGGCCGGAGTTGACATAGATAAATTTTACATTTTTTAATTTTTTTTCTGAATTTTTTATTACTTTTTTTTTTTTTTTCCTTTTCTTTCCCTTTCTTTTTCCTTCCCTTCTCCTTTTGCTAGTGGTCGATGAGGGCTGCCCTCACCTTGGCGAGGCAAGTGTTGGCTTCACCAATGCGAGGGTGAGTGTTGGCGAGGCCCCCCTCACTAAATTTGGCAAGGCCAACCCTAGCCTAGGCTAGGTGGCCTCGCCTAGGTGAAGGTCGATCACGGTGCTCGGCAATATAGCTCTATTGTTTGACCTAAACTTGCCCAATCGCAAGTTGCATCCATTGCTGCTTGATATCATCTCGAGCTTGACCAAAGGGGAGATATCATCTCGAGCTTGCCTAGGCGAGGGGGGAGATTTGGAAAGGGGGGCCTCGCTAACATTCACCCTTGCCTAGGGACCTTGGTCGATTTGGCAAGGGGGAAGAAGCTCTCCGGCCATGGCTTGTGGGGCAAAAGGAGAAGAGAAAGAAAAAGGAAAAAAAAAAAAAAGAAGAAGAGAAGAAGAAGAAAAAGCAATAAGAAATTCAGAAAAATGTTAAAAAATTGTAAAATATATCTACATTAACACCGATTGTCCAACATGGCATGACCGGCGTTCACATTAGCAATTTCCGGTCTAAATTGGTCGAATAAACTGAATTGGTACAAATGTGAAAATGTTTAGGACTAACTTTATCAAATTGAAATGTATAAGATTGAACTGATTTCAATACAAAAGATTTAGGGCTTTTTTGGTACTTTTCCTTCTCTTTTTCTTCTTTTCTTTTTCTCTCTTTTTCTTTCCTTGTCTTTTCTTTTTTCTTTTTCACTCTGCTGGCCATCACAAGGCCTCGTCGATGTCGCCAACCTCAGGCGAAGGCAACCCTCACTAGCCTTGAGCGAAGGATGCATGAAAGATAAACTGTCAACGATCCAATTTCGGCAAAACAGAATGCTCGAAAATAAGCTGCACACCAACCTTCTATTACCACTATTCTAACTTTTCTCATTCTATATTAAAGTAACATTTATAAATAAATGAATGTTAGAGGATGATAAAAATAATAAAAAATGAATAAAAAAAAGTTACCTAGGATTACTAAAACGTTTTAAAAGAAAAATATATGCCTAGTTGTTGCTTCACCGACAAGATGACATAAATAAATATTAGATTGGTAACTAAAAAACCTGGCTACATTTGGTAATGATAAATCTTTAGTGTTGCGTCTCGAAGAAGAATTGGATAAATAGTTATGTGCTTGGACTCTTGGAAGGAAAATAAGGCAATCGATGAACTTCATAAACCGATGAATAGAATACCGATCAGCATTCAATGTATCCAAAAGAGTTTGTCAAAAAGTTGAAAATACTTTCAATCATCTATAGGCGTTCTGGTGATTTTTTTTTAATTTTCAATTTTTTTTACTAATATAACTATTCTAAATATATCTTATAGCATAAACAAATTCAAAGTATACTCTACATCACACTTGAAGATACATCTTATTGAGATTTTATGATCTTCTAAATAATATCTCATGCTCATTTTGATTTTAGGGAAAATTTCAAATAAGTATTTGAAATACCATCAATTTCTCAAATAAAGGCCTAAAGTAAACATTATTTTAAAGAATGACCTGAAGTGCTCTCACGGACTTGAAGTAGACCTTATTTCAAATAAAGGCATGAAATGATCATATTAGTTTCAAAAAGTGGCTAAGCTAATCGGCTAGTTAATGACATTTCTGTCCTTTACATTTTTCTTATATTTTATTTCCTTTTTTCTTTCTTTTTCCTTTTTTTTTTTCCAAAAAAGAAAAACTAAAAAAGAGAGTAAAATCTAAATAAAAAATAAAACACGAATAATTATGCTTGTATTTTTATTCTATTTTGAGTTCTTTTGGAAAGAAAAATTAGAAAAAGGAAAGAAAATAAAAAAATTAAAGAACAAAAATGCCCTTGACAAGCAAGTAAGGTTAGGCCTTTCTTTAAAACTAACATGGTCACTTCAAATCTTTATTTGAAATAAGATCCACTTTAAGTTCTTATTTGAGAAAATAAGAGCACTTCAAACCCTTATTTGATAAAATAATGGTATTTCGGGCCCTTATTTAATAAAAGATCTTAAGCAAATGATGATATTTCAAGTCCTTATTTGGAATTGATTTTTGATTTTATTCCAATTTTTCCTCTTAGAGGTTTTGAAGTATGGGCCCTCCAATGATTCACTATTGTCTAATGACTGTCTATATAACATATATTATATGTAATAAAGTGGTAAAAATATTAACCAAATCATGATACAACCAAATTAAATTTACAAAGTTGAGAAAAATAACTGACTTGGAGAATCAATAAATGATGGATATACTACAACCAACTAGGGTAACGAAATTTTATATTTTATATTTGCTCAAAATATTCCATGTATCTGGACTATGATTCAATAAATATTGCAATTTTAGGTCTCACGTTTTTTATTAATCGGAGGATAAACTTGCATCATAGGGTTCTCTATTTCAAACAAAACTCTACGTAGACTAATGAAGAATATGATTGACATAAATATTTATTATTTCTCTTGGAAAATTCACATCGATATCAAAATTTAGAAAAATATAGAGAAAATGTCACCAAAAACCTTAAACTATGCCATTTATGACAAATTTACCTTGAAATTTTTTTTCAACACTAAAAATCCTAAATTATGTCACTTATGACAGATTTACCCTAAATATTTTTTGTGACACTGAAAACCCCGTACTATGTCCATTGTAACACATTTTCCTGAACTTTCTTTTGTAACACAAAAAATCCTAAACTTGTACTCATGTAACATATTTACCCCCAAACTATAGTTTGGGCATTTTAATGTCACAAAAAAAAAGTTCAAAATAAATTTACCATAAATGGCATAGATTGAGGCTTTTAGTGTTACAAAAAAAGTTCAAAGTAAATTTGTCACAAGTGATATAATTTGAGGTTTTTAGTAGTATTTTCCCAAAAGTATAACAAATATAATCTTAGGCTTGTGTAATGCATGAATCTCTAGTTAAAATGAACTATGCTTGATGAGTACGCGGTTACTTCACTGCATTAGTTCATGACATTCAAAAGCACTACACGCGTACACCTTACAAAACCAATACATGAAAAACACTTACTCTCATGAACTGGTGAGTAGCATGACCTAACCTCACTAGGAAAGTTCGAGTCTCGATCTTATTATGGAAAAAACAAATTCTTCTCTATCAAATATATAAATAATAGTAATCATGACTATATTACCAATTGGGTACTTTTCTAAACGCGATCTTTTTAAGTTAGGTCCAACAGATCCGATCATAAATATTTCTACGAGCTATTCTAATTGATAGTATGAAGTCGAATAACTTCAAGGGCTGCTAATTAAGGTACCCATGATTTTGGACCAGCAGGATCTCTATTGCTTTAAGCTGCAAGTCATGGCGGTCGTCCCTGAGCACAAAAGGACAGGAGATGAAATTGCTTTTGGTCCAAAATGCTCTGAGGAAGAATCTCGGCTATCACAAATCCGTACAAATTGCAAAGTGAGAGAATCTTTCAAAGGGAAATTGAAAGTCGGAGAGGCATAACTCTCAGATCAGCCTCTTGGTAGGGGCTCTTGTCTCATGTGGAGGTCTTGTTCAATTCACCAAAAAAGGAACAAACAAAAATAGATGCCTTTTTGGCATATTGCATTGGAGCAGTTTCAGCTACGAAAATAGGTGTTGTATATTTTATATGATATACATATATAGCACGACTATAGCTATGTCAAAAAAGCTCTAAAATAAATGATTTTAACCGTGATCTCATGTGTATTGTTACTATTCTTTTCTTAATGCGAATCCCTCAAATTAAGGATAAATTGGCATTCTTTTGAAGCAGCAGACCACATTAATAAAATGAAATAAAATAAAGAATCTAAAAACAGCACTTGAATCACATGACCAAAACCCGATGAAACCTCAATCCGATATCCCTTTTTCTCTTTTCTCCATTTGAGTAATTACTATATGAATGTACTATGTATAGTAAATTGAATTTGGATCATGCGAGTACCAGCTACGTCCCATCACATATAACGATCCAAATTGCGGTTCATTTCCTGTTCCAAAAGTAGGCGCTGCCACTGAAATGTGGAGCTCCGTTGATACGTTTATCTTGGCATTCAACCATCATCTTAGGCTGCTGTGTCGAGGAGGAAGGTAGGTTTGGGAGCCCCGCCCGCAAATAATCAAATCGGGTCCACTTAGGGCATGTTTGGTAACCGGTCAAACAGTACTTAATTTTATTCTTTTGTTCTCCCGAAGAAAAAAAAGAATAAAAATCCGTTTAATAACTTTTTTCTTCCTAGGAACAAATTAAGTAAAAAAAATAACTTTTTTTTTGTTCTTGGGAACAATTTCAAAATCAAGCCCAATTTTTTTTCTCTTTTCTTTTCTTTCCTTCTTTTTCCTTTTGGTCGGTTGCCCATCTTGATCATGGCTGATGATCGGCCAAACGAGGGCTAGCAACCTCGCCAAAGTGTCGCCAACCCCAAGCGAGGATAACCTGGCGATGGCTTAATGAGGTTAACCTCGCCCAGCCACGATGAGGCTTTGGACGAGGCTTAGGCCGACGAGCCTCGTTGTGGCTCGGCCATTGCCGAGGTCCAACAACGCTCCAACGAGGTTGTTGGCCTTCGTCTAACCGGTCACTAGCCATGACCGGCGACTAGAGAAAGGAGAAGAAGAAAATAGGAAAAGATAAAAGATAAAAGATAAAAAAAAAGTACTAAATTATTAAAAAAATTAAAAGAAAATGATTTGGGCTAGAAATTCTAAGGGTCCTACCAAATGTATTTTTATTCTAGGAATAGAAATTTTGATAGTTACCAAACGTCTTCAAATGTTTAGAAACTCATCCGGGGAATAGAAATTAAAAAAAATCATTTTTAAATAGAAATTATTCCCAAGAACAGAATGGTTAACAAACGCAACTTTATGCTATAAAAACTTAGAAATGACACACCGGATTTCCAATATATCACATTAGTAAAATTGCCTGATCGGTGGCTAGAATACTTGATTGCACTAAATTCAAAATTTTTAGGCTTTAATTGCACATTTTGAACATTTAGGACTTGACTAGACATTGGACAAAACATTTAAACTGTTATATGTAAATCCAAAGTTGGGGTACCTCACATCATTATACCTTTGTTGGGAAAACTTTGGAAAATTATCAATGATCTTAAATCTATTGTATAGATGCTAATTCAATTTATTAATGTAATTATAAAATTTTGCACAAAATTTCAAATTAGTCCTTCTAGCAAAATGCTGTAAAAAATCACTGACGTTGCAATTGATATATGATGTTATTTTGAATAGAGTTGTCTATATTAGTGTGCCATGCAGGATAGTTAGTGATGAGTAGCAATTAGCCAAAAGACTACATTTACATTTCACATCAAGATTTAAAATTATATTTGATAAAATTAAATGTTTAAGATGAAATTGGCGTCCATATAGTTTTAAGATTGATTGGGCGGTTTTCCAGAAAAAACACTCCATCTCGGAGTTTTTAAATGCCGAGTATTTGATTAAAAAAATATGCTGCACTCCTTTAAAAACCACATCCGCAAACCAATCGAATTCTTACTTCAAAAGAAGACTCCGATCAGAGATCGATCCATCAATTAATTCTACAAATTGGGTATAACGAAATCAATTTTGGATTTATTGGTATCCTTTTCATTTGTCACTTCAAATCTCTCCTCAAGGATATCATTTTTACTCAACTTTAAAACACAAGAGAGGTTTTTTTTTTTAAAAAAAAAATCTCCCTCCATTGTTGTGGAAAAACATGCTTACCCTAAAGCTCTATTTGTTTCATGAAAAATAAATAATTTAAAAAATATTTTCCTAAAACTGATCACTTACATCACTATAAATTGAATAAATGAAAAATATTTTATTGTCCACAAAAATATTTTATACATAAATTATTATTAATAAAATATTTTTTATTTGCTAATTATTTCAAGTGATATAAGTGAACATTTTAGAAAAATATTTTTGAATTATTCATTTTCTGCAAAATATAAAGATTTAAAATATCCATCAAAACTTTGGATTATACCTCGAAGTGAAATTCGACTTCTTTATGCAACATGTAATTTTGATTTACATCAGGATTATTGCAACACCGACCTTCATAACAATCACCCCCGCCATGGCGGTTATGACGGCCATACTCATCTTGATCTCCATAAAAGTTTCTCCAACCGTATTCCTCATATGAATTGTTACTCGACCAGGTAAGCTAGAGGTCGGTTACTTTGCATTGCCGGGCGAGTTCACAGTTCGCCATTGGCTTGATTCTCCACGGGAGCCGCTTGGCTACCCTAAACCGGTTTCAAGACAAGAGCTTCATATTGAGAATTCATTGCATTCCATCTTCTAATCGAACAGTCATCGTATTAATTTTTTTGTTCCATGGCATGTTGAGATGCTCTCTGACTACTATTAAAGAGGCTACACCTCTTAATCTTAATTGGTGAGATGTTTGTCTCCACGGTCGCTGTTACCAAACATCGAGTTCCGACCATCTTTCGATTTTATGCCAACCCATGCATTGCGAAGGAAAAGACACAAGTGGCAAATCACAAACATGGCTGAAGCGCACATGCACAAAGCGCATAATGAGAGATCTCTCGATTTTTTTTATTACTAAAAAAAAAAAGGCAAAGTGGAGCGTTCTTATAAAGCATAACAAATAAATACTGTCGCAACCCTCCTCCAAAATTTACTTCTCAACAAAGTAACAGAAAAAGAAATAATGAGGACATAATAAAACGATAGCTAAATCTCAAGATAAAATAAAAAAAATAAATTTTACGGTATCTTCAATCAAAGATAAGATGTCTTAACATATTTAAAAAGTTAAAATAATTTGAAAATAAGAAATTCAACTATTATATACTAAATAAATATCCTAAATCAGCTGCACACCACTCTACCGTTAACATTGCCCACCTTGTCGCATTGTTGTTGGCCCCACCAAGCCACTAGCCTCGCCCCGAGACCGCCACCATTGAACCGCATATGAGGCATCTATTTTCATCGGGTGGCCCTGCTCATAGCATCGAGACCTAGAGAGAAAAATGTTAGTGCTAGAATTGTGAATCATTGAAGAGAAAAAAATAAAAAGAACATAATCGAATTTTTACATGGAAAGCCTTTTCAAAATCTGAATGGGAAAAACTACAGTGCTCCATAGGCAATATCTTCACTATCGTATCAATATCGGTTTTTAAAGTTACAAGTTTTAGGGTCTATTTGTAAGAAAGAAAACAGTTTTGAGAAATCGTTTTTCAACTTTCTGGTATTTCAATAATGAAAAATTAAAGGATAAATGTATTAAAAGTCCTAAAACTTGTCACGAAAGTGCAATTAAGTCCTAAAATTTTCAAAAAATACAATCAAGTCCTAAAATTTATTAAGAAAGTGCAATCGAGTTCTAAAACTTTCAAAAAGTGCTAACAATCCTAAAACTTATTATGAAAGTGTAATCGAGGTCTAAAATCTTCAAAAATTGCAATCAATGGAAGGACTTGATTTAACTAATTTCAGGACTTAATTACATATTTGTAACGTTTTAAAACTCAATTATACTTTTTAAAAGTTTTAGGACTTCATTACACTCTCATGACATGTTTAATGCACATATCCCAAAAATTAATTGGATTATGGAAAATGTTTTCCATGGATTGAAAAAAGAAATGTTTATTTGGCTTTTTCTTAATCTATTGTAAGATTAACAACCTATTTTGAGTCAAAAAATCAAATAATTATATGTTATTGTAAGGCACACTCTTTCATAAATTTGTGGCTCAAAATAGGCCATTACTTTCATAATGACCTAAAAACTGTTATGCCAGTAAAACCCAATTGAAAACAACAAGTTTAGATTGGGGGGACTTCTCCTTTTGATAAGAAAGAAATCACTTTATTTAAACTACCAAACCAATGAAAACTAATTATTTTACTTAAAAATGATTTCCATAAAAAGTATTTTCCTTTATCACGAAGTTTTCAATGAAATAAATACATATTTAGGTTTACAACTATAAGATATTGTGCCAATATATAGCAAGAGTCTAGTTCATAGATAATTGTGATGACAATTACATATATGCTATTAGCACTGATATGCTTTTCTTTCTTTTAACATGAAATTACACGTATGTCATTCGCAAAAAAAGAAGAAGAAGAAGAAGCTCTTGGCTTTAATATTAGTTTTCTCTATTAGACTCCATAACTCCATCAATTTCTTACTTGAAGACTCATCTTCAAAACAATAATAATATTTCATAGTCTTCACTCATCTTTGTAACTCAAACTGTCTTCATGTAGTAGCCTTTTCATCACTAACCATGGAGACCAACCGAAGTAATTCACTTAGTGGTGGCAACCTTGGTTAACATGTATGTAGGAGTTTGAGTTACAAGTCTCAGGATTACAACTACTAAGATATTACCCTGATATAGAATAGGAGTTTAGGGCATATATAGTTATAATGAAAATTACATGTTTGCCATTAGCAGCAAAATCAATGATTAGGTGATAGTTTTTAATCTACTGTGAGAATAATAACATTTTTAGGATAATCAAAAACCAAATAATAAATAAATATAAATTATTATGAGGTCCATTCTTTTAATAAGTTGTAGCTCACAATAAACTATTATTCTATAATAGCCTAAAAACTGTTATGTTAGTAAAACTTTTAGCAACAATACTATCTTCTAAGTTTTAACATGAAAATTATATGTATATCATTAATAGTAAAAATTTCTCAGCTTTACTAATATTTTTTTTTTTTCTATTAGACTCCATAGCTCCATTAGCGGCAGCCATAGTAGGGTGGGATGTTAAGATGGGGCGGACGCTGCGGTCGGGTGAGGCGTTGTGCTGATGGGTATAACAATAGACAAAATGGAAAATTTATGTTGTGCCGATTTTGGTTTTTTATTTTTATTTTATTTTATGTTATGTTTTAGAGTTACGTGTGGTTTATATTCATGCATATGCCCCATCAATCAAAGTTGGTGAAAACTTGTTCAATTCAAAGATTGAGGAGAGCATATGGAATAATAAAAAATTACAAAGAACACACACACAACTCGTGAATAACATGAGCATATCGAATAATAAAAAATTACAAAGCACACACACAAAACTCATGAATAACATGAGCATATCGAATAATAAAAAATTACAAAGCACACACACATAACTCGTGAATAACATGTGAGGTTGCTCTTTTGCATTCCTACTCCTAACCCGGTCCTTAAAAAGAATTATATTTTCCTTCAAACGTGGTATCTACTCATTTTTTGTTCTATTTTCGTTTAAAGATCCTTTTATTTAAAGAAAAACTATTTTTTTAAAATTTATTTAATGACTTTTCAGTATTTGGACGATGAAAAAAATTATCGATCTATGAAAAACGTTTTTCATGAACTAAAGTCAAGTTTAGATCCAAAGAAAATAACTTTCTTTTGAATAAGAAGGAAACTACTTTCTCTAAATCATCCAATAAACAAAAACTAACAATTTCTTTTGAAAATGATTGTTATGAAAAATAATGTCCTATCGTAAAGTTTCATTGAAATAAATGCACTAAAACTGTTGTTTTCTATTTTCCCCACCATGTACAGCAGTTTCAATCAACCAGCCAACACAAAGTGCCAAATCACTACTGATTACATGTATAAATGTAGCTGTCAAGCCGTTTCACTTTCTCTCACTTCAAGTTTCTCTTCGATATCTCCTATGTTTCTGACTTTAAACCAACATGAAAGGGACTTCTCTCCAAACATATGTCTCGATCAACGTGGAAAACGTGCTCACTCTGAGGTTCTTCCTCAAGGCCGAAATCTTTCAATTCTTGAAAAAGGAAATTCAGAAACTTCTACTACTTGCTCTTGCAGCTCATACACAGCATGCCGATACCATAATTTTTTGACGGGTTGCTTTCAAGAACATCTGATTCGTGATTGGATTTCATAATTCTCCCATTTCTTGGGTAATATCATGTTCCACGAGCCTCACATGTTAACAAAACGCTCTTTTGCAAGCATATGATCTTTGACAAGTGAAGAACATTATTAATATCACCGAGGCAAAAATTGCCACTTCGACAACATTTGCATTCTCGACCATAGTGCCACTAAAGTCTTGCCCTTTATTTGATGCTTTTCCTTTTGATCATTATTGATACTAAATTGTGTCTAAATATTTTCATGAACAATAAAAATATTTTTTGTCCATTTAATTTTATAAGTGATAGAAGCAATTCTTTTCAAAAAAATCATTACATCTAGGTCTAACCGAAAAATCATTGCATTCGACCTTCTAATCAAACAACCATTGCGTTCTAATATCACTTTATAGCCTATTGAGATAATTTGACTCCTACCAAAGAGCTTGTACATCTCAATCTCTTTGTTGGTGACATGGTTATCTCCATAGCTAATAGTACCAAATATCGAGTTCTTACAATCTTTCACTTTGATGCCAACTGAAGAGTGCAAAGGGCAAAAGCACAAGTTGTGACTAGCTAATGTGCCCGAATGCACACGTACATGATACATAAAAGAAATCTCTTGAATTTCTGAATTTGTAAGAACAAGCAAAATTGAGTGCTTGCAAAGTGGTGCATTGATAATTGGTATCATAATAAGAGAGAAAGGAAGAGAGAGGGGGCAGAGCCGGTTTTGTTTTATTTATTTATTTGTTATGTGTGTTTGATATGCAATCATATATCCCATCAACCAAAGTCTCTTTTTTTGGTCAAAATCAATCGATTGTTTTCAATTGGAAAATTTGTTCTTCTCAATCATCTAAGAGAACAGCGCATTACTCGTGAGCCACATGGGAGATTGCTCTCTGGCTTCCGTGCTCCTAATCCTTGTCCTGCAAAATGACAGCAGTTCCCATCAAACTTGGCGTCCACCCGTTTTTTGTTTTGTCATCCGTTCGTTTGGTGAAAAATTATTTCCTAAAATTTATTTCTTGACTTTCCTATGCTTAAATGATGAAAAATTAATTGATTTATTAAAAACATCTTTTATGAATTGAAAATAATAAATTTAAATCGAGAGAAAACAATTTTTTAATAAAAAAGAAGTCACTTTTTAAAATGACCAAATAAATAAAAATTAATAGTTTTCCTTGAAAATAACTTTTATGAAAAATCTTTGTTTTTTATTTTTAAGTTTTCTATAATATAAACGCATCTTAATTATTGTTTTTATTTTCCCCACCATCTGTGGTAAAAGGTCAGCAGTTTGGATCAACAAGTCCAACACAAAGTGTCAAATCACTGATTAATTACTTGTACGCATGTCGTTGACAAGCCTTTTCGTTTACTGTCACTTCAAGTTCCTCTCGGGGGAATTTCGTCTGTTTCTAACTCCAAATCGACTCGAGAGGGCCTTTTATTCGAAAAAAAAAAAAAAAAAACTCTCCATAAACGTGGAAAACATGCTCACTCGGAAGTTCTTACTCACGGTCCAAATCTTTCAATTCTTGGAAAGGGAAATCCAAAAACTTTAACTTCTTGCTCTCATACATAACATTCCAAAATTATAATCTTTTTACAAACTTTACTAACATAACAATTTTCGAATTACTATAAAAATAACAATTTCTTATAAGTATCAAATTATTAAAAAAATAAATATCATAGTAATTTATAATAATTTTTCATTTAATTTTTTATAATATAAAATAAATTATTATTGTCATAATAAATTAAAAATTACTATCCAATCTTTTTTTAACGAATAGCTTTCAATAACTTCTTGTACGCGCATAATTTGCGTGATTCCCGAGTTTCTTGCGCGATATCATGTTCCACGAGGCAGCGAAGGGGTCCACAGCTCGTGAAGGACATGTGACGTTGCTCCCAGACTTCCCTAGTCCTATCCTTTTTCCAGCCGCCCTGGAAAAAGGACAGCGATTCCAATCAGACTTTGGTTACTCCATTTATGTTTTTGTTCCCATTTGAGTGCGTTGTCCTCTATTTTTGCCCAACGCGAAAGGTTTCAATCGATGGCTCCAACACAAGGTGCCAAATCACCGACTGCACGTCCGACGTAGTCGGCCAGCGTAGCAAAAGAATGACGTTGTAAGCCTGAGTCGTGGGAAAACGGGAACATGTTGTCTTGACTTGAATGAGAATCATTGGGCCGGTCATGATAACAAGATACCTCCATGAATAGGGAATGTATCTTCTTCTTGCAAGCACCTAAGCCCCGATCGGCCAAGTGCATTTTATAATAATCTGTACGTAAATTATCTTAACATGCAAGAACTTTATATAATTTCAATCAGAGGCTGAACTCTATTATTTCGAAATCCAAGCATGTAACGCACGATGTGCTCGATTACCTATCAAAACCCAGGGAAAATTCCATCACTTGCAGATTTTGGACAGCACCTTTTTTTTATTTTAGATAGATTTACATGTGGGTGTGTCCATTTTTACGACTCGCCTGTTAAGAACATATTTGACGAGAGTAATCTGTGATGAATGAAGGAAAATACACCACATATTTTTTTCTTCTAGTGAGGTCCAAACAAATTGTCTTCTAATTTAAGATGGAATCCAAGAACATTACGTCTTTTTTCATAGAAAAAGAGGGTGGGGAGAGACAATAAGTACCAACAACCCCTTCTTGGCATAATAACAAGAGTTGCACATTTGTCACAAAAGCTCGAATTGAGTCATAACTATTATGCCCCACAAAGATCTGAAGGTTAGAGGTTGGTAATTGATCATCGCATCCCATTTAAGACTAGGTCACCAACCTTGGCAAAACACTGCTCCTCTTAAAAGAATGATGTCGGTTCCATTTCTTGGAGCTTAAACAATGGCCTTATTTTCTATTTTTTTAAGCTTTTTAATTAAAGAGCCTTTTAGCCTCATGAATCAAACACGAATATGTTTGGGCATTTTTAAGTAAAAATATTCTCATAATGTTTCATTTAAATAAAAATTATCGGAAAAATTATGTGATTCTACATATCAATATTTATACTATTTGAAAAACTTTAAGTGATTCTTATCAAATAAATTTTATAACATTTAAATAATAAATAACATTTTTATTTAATAGCTTAAATTTTTAGAATAATTCATAGTATCCCACAAAACTAAACATGGCACAAAAGGTCCCAAGTTCAAATCTTTCTCCACTTCAATCTAAAGCCAAAGTTAATTTATGCCTAGTGACACCTAAATTTTGGCAAATCCCTTAATCATTCATTGAATAGAAAATTGGATTGTCACTAAATGGGTCTAAGCAAGAAGGTTCCGAGCTTAATTGAATTAGTTGGGTTAAGCCCATAAAGTGAAAAATAAGAGCAAGCCCATTAGTCCCTTATGTGGTCAAAATTAGCATATGGTAGGAGTAAACGGTTCCGGGTTCCATATAAGTACTTGGAACCTACCCGCTAGAACAGATTCTATATTTTTTTGGAATGTATACTTGAGAACATTGAACCCACCCTATTATAGGTTCCAAGGTCGGTTCTAAGTTCTATCTAAGTTTTACCTATATTATTAAATGATTATAATGAATCATTACATTTAATGACCACTATTTGCTGCTATAATCCACTGACCCCAACTTATATTTAGATACATGAATAATATAAAATATTAACAAAGTAAAATTCTTAGTCATAAAATAAAAGCTCAAACTAATAGTTTCAAATTATATACTAATCATCGGATGCCAATGAATGTCACAGGATTATGTGAAGATATAAACCAAGAAAAATACCAAAACTTATTTATGGTTCTAAGTTTCAGGTTGCACCTAGAACCTAAAACCTACCTATTGAAATAAATTCTCCAATTTTTGGAGGCTGGAATCTACCTTGCATACTTAGAAATCTTGAACCAGAGAGGTTCCCCTAGTCCAGTTTTTCGTTTCCAAGTTCTACCATGGAACCATGCTCACCTCTAGCATATGAGATGTTCTAAATTAGGAAAAAATGATTTATTAAGACAAATTTGAAGGATAATTATGCATTATTTTGTTAAAGGGAGGTTTTATAATATTGAGAATATCATATCATCCAAACTAGGAAACACAGGTATTCTTAGTTCTTACAAGAAGCCCTAAACATAGAGCTTGACAAAGGATTTGATCAAAGAGTTAATAGGAAAATAAATAAATGCAGAGATGAGAAAAGTGAAAGAGTACTTTTTTGAATTGATTGTTTCTCACTCTATCCTATATTACAAAGTGAGTCTCTTTATATATACACTTCAAGTAATATTCAACTTGTGCTAAAGATGAGGAAAACATCGTATTTTGTGCTGAAGGTGAAGAAAAGATCAAGATCATATTTTGTTTTGATATGTATACTTCAAGTAATATTCATCTTGTGCTAAAGATCAGGAAAAGATCGTATCTTATGTTGAAAATGAGGAAAAGTCAAGATCATATCTTGCTAGGAAAAGATCATATCTTTGACTTGTTCAACACCCCCCCGCAAGCTAACAATGCAATACGGACGGTTATCTTAGACCTCAAAAGTCTAAAGTGTGTGGAAGAGAGAGACCTTTAGTGAAGATATCAGTTGGCTAATCCATAGATGAAATGAAATTGATGTTGAACTATCCATGAGCTAGGCGGTTCACGAATAAAATGATAATCAATTTCTACGTGCTTTGTTTGAGCATAGAATACATGATTCACTGTGAGATATAAAGTTGATATATTATCACAAGAGTTGGTGTATGTTGTGGAAGAGCATGAAGATCTTTCATTAGATATTCAATCCACATCACTTATGCAGTTGTGTTAGAAGCACTTATATTCAACCTCTATACTTGAATGGACCACGGTTCATTGCTTGCCAAAACACTAGGAAATGAGATTGCAACCAAGAAAGACATAATAATCTTCAATTGATTATTGATCATCTATCCAACATCGGAAAAGGCATGAAGAGCTTTGGGGAAAAGAATACCAAGATAAGGAGTATCCACCAAATAGAGTAGTATACGCTTGACAAATTACCAATGAGTTATTATAGGAGCATGGAGAAACTGACATGTTGTATTGATGGAATATGCAAAGCCAAATCTGGTAAGGGTAAAAAACTAAAGGGCACTGATTATGCTATGATAAAGTAGAGGATCCACTAAAAGCTCATCATGTCTATGAGAGATTGGTTCATTAGTTGTGTATGGCATAGAAACTGCATAGGCATTTGTCATTTTTTATAGCTCCAAGATTTCATGAGTGTACTTTACTTGATGTAGGAATAGTCCTTGAGGAGTTAATTGGGCGAAAGCAGTGTAAGGGACAAATTCTTTAATTGCAAATTCAATTTGAAGAGCAGTAAGTAGACTTCCGAAAAGAGCATTAGAAGAGCCTATGAGAATAATGTCATCCACGTATACTAGAAATACTATGCTATAGGGAGTAGTGTGGAGAGTGAACAATGAAGAATCATCACTTGACAATCAAAATCCAAGTCAATGAGGTAGGAACTTAGCTGGTGGTACCGAGTACAAGGAGTTTGATTGAGACTATAAAGGGAACAATAAAGATGAAATACATGATGATGTGCGATCAACAAATCCTAAAGGTTGTACCATATAAACTTCCTCATTTAGGTAACCGTATAGAAAAGCATGGGAGACATCAAGTTGTTTGATGGGTCATCCTTTAGAGTAGGCGGCAACAATGGTAGTGCAAATAGTAGGAGCATGAAGACTTGGTGATGACTGTGAATCATTCAAAGCAAGAACACTAGTTGTCGCTTTTGAATTAGTAGAGGCACAAGCTGTTTGAGATGTGTCTAGTGGTGATATTGATGGAGGTGTTTGCATGAAGTTTCTTATACCAAAAGTGGCATAGGTAGCGGAGGAAGAGGCAACACAATGTCTAGATTTGGAGCTAGTGGCGTTGGGGAAGACATAATGCTGAAGGGAAAAAGGTTTCGTCAAAAATTGCATTTATAGCAATATAAAATTTACAATTCAATGGGCAGTAACACTTGTAACCCTCAAAACCTAGAGCATATCCAAGAAAAAGGCAAGCTTGAGAGCTTGGGGCCGATTTTTAGGGGCATAAGGTCGCATATATGGAAATATTGCACAACCAAAAACTCTCATAGACGAAATATCGTGTGGCGTTCGAAAAAGTGTCTGCCAAGGACTAATGTTGCTAATGACCATTAAGGAAGTCTATTTATCAAAATTATTGCAATCTCAAAGGCTTATTCCTAGAAATTTGATGGAATTCCAGCTTGATTCTTGAGAGCTAGTCTAGTTTCAAGTATGTGACAATGTTTGTGTTCTTCAATGTTGTTTTGAAATGGAGAATAGAGATATGGTATTCATTGATGGATACCATGTTGCCCTAGGTGAGTTTTAAATGCTGAAGAGAGAAATTTAGGTGCACCATCATATTGAATTGCCTACCATCTACATTAAAGCTGAGTTTCCACAAATTTACAAAAAGCAATAAAGGTAGTGAGGATTTGCGTGCAAGTAGTAAGAGGGTGGAACTAACAAAAATGGGAGAAGCCATAAATATAGCAAATATAATATTTATATCCACTTAGAGACATTACAAGAGAAGGACATCGGATATCAAAATGAACTAGCTAGAGAAGAGAGATGCTTGAAAACTAGTAGATGAATGGGAATGACGATGGCTCTTGCTAAGAAATGCTATATAAATAGTGGAAGGTTATCTAGTAAAATTCGTCTAAGTGGATTGTAGTAGACTAACAATGGCATCAAAAGAGGCATGCCTGAGTCGATGATGCCATAGAGTAAATGAAACAGCATAGGACGTAGCAAATGTTTATAGAGACACCATGAAGCTAAATGGAAAAACACAGTAGAGACCGTTTTCAAGCTTGTCATGGAGTAAAATCTGATTGGTTCGAAGAAAAATGGCATGAAAGTGAGTACCATAAAACATGAAGAGAATTTTTGTTAATGGCATATTGAGAGATAGAAAACAAATTTTTAGTGAAAGGAAAGATAACTAAAACAATTGAAAAACCCCAAGTTTGAGTCCATTTTCCCTCCATCTTACAATATCCTTGACTTACATGGAGGCTAGTCTGTAGGGCCGGGCGAGTTCTTCTCCGGTTGGCGCCTGACCGGTCAAACCCTTGTAGTGCGGCTGGTGTGGGAGTTCGAGTAATAAAAAAAAAACAATTGAAAGACATAAAATATTAGATGAAGTATGTTCAAGAGTACTTGTGTGGTTGATGGGAATTAGACTCCATCACCCACGATGAGCTATTGAGGACCCACATATGAAGAGGACCCACATATGGAGTAGCATTAGACTGTGCATTGGTGCTATCGATAACATGGTGAAATGCACCAAGATTTGGATACCATGATGTAGTAACAAGAGAAGATGGTAGTGGAGCTAAAGGATTATAGTGATTAATAGTTTAGGGAAGAGAACTGTAGTAAGTTGGAGGAGATGACCAAGCTGTTGGGGTTGATTTGTTTTTGGGTTGCGGGTGGATAATAGGTGGGCTGATTTGGATTAGCATATTAGTCATGACTGGGAGTTGATGGAGGTGCAAAATATGGGTTACACCTCTCCCGACACATGGCAACTTTGTGACTTGGGCGTTTGCACAATTGGCAATAGACAATGTTGCGATGGCCATGACCACGACCAACAAGCAGTGGATTGGGAGTGGGTAAAATTCCACTTTGTTGCCCTATATGGAGACTTAAAGAGTTGTTTCTACCAGATAAGAAGAAGCTTCTACGATTGGCTAAAAGTGGTTTTGTTATGATGTATGCGTCGCCAAGGTAGCAGATGGTGATTGGGCTCTATTGAAATTAGACAATTCAATTTAGCCTTCATGAGATAAGAGGAGACCATGTAGGTCTTCACAAGAGAGTGGATTGGCTCGGGTTTGCATTGAAATTGCAATTGCAAGCTAGTAGTATCCATTGCCAAGGCCATGGAAGAGATGAGTTTGATATTTACTTTCATAAATAATCTCACCTATGGTTGAGAGTTGATAACGAATTTCAATCACCCGTTGTATATATTATGTAACTAATCTTCCGCCTTTGTTAATTATTTGTAGTTGCATTCAAAGAGATAAAGCCCGGGCTAAAGATTGAGCTGCATATAAAGAAGAAAGATATGTCCATGCTAAGGCCAAGGTGCAATGTTTGGATAATTAGGTGACGATTGGTGTGGTGAATGTGGCCATTATCCACCCAAGGGTTGTCTAGTCTTTTATTGACCAGGTTTTGTATCTAGATTCTAAGTTGGAGTTATGTTGGGATTGCTTTCTTGCTGTTGGATGTCTTGTGGTAGAGCTTGTCGATACTTTTTACAATGGAAAGAAGTTTGGAAGCCAAGAGGAAGGAAATGAGACATGTTTTCCAACTCACAAAATTTGTTCCATTGAATCTCTCACCGATTGAGGGAGTGGATATTTGGTTTGGAGTAATTAGAATTAGGAGTTTAGAGGAAACATAGGTAGTTTGAGTGAAAATTGAGGGAACAAAAGTGGTAGGAGGGGCTGAAACCTAAGCCATTCATTTTCTCTATGAAAAAGGCTTTTGTCAAAGGAGCTTTGCTACTAAGATTGACAAAGGATCTGATCAAAGAGATATTAAGAAAATAAACGAATGTAGAGATGAGAAAAGTGAAAAGTGCCTTTTTTGTATTAGTAGTTTTTCGCTCTACCCAATTTTACAAAGTGAGTCTCTTTATATAAACACTTCAAATGATATTCATCTTGTGTTGAAGATGAGGAAAAGATCAAGTTCATATCTTGTTTTGATATATATACTTCAAGTAATAGTCATCTTGTGCTGAAGGTCAAGAAAAGATCATATATTGTACTAAAGATGAAAAAAGATCAACATTTCTTATTAAGAAAAGATCGTATCTTTGACTTGTTCAACACCTAGCCTATATAAAGGTTTATCTCTATTGAGATTAAAAGAAGTTGAACACATTCGAGAGATTGGACAACAAAAAAGAGAGAAGCACATGATAGAAAAACACACATGTAGTAGATGTTTCTCTCCATTCGGTTCTTGCCCTCCATGAATATCACTACTACTGTTGTTTGCCTATCATTGTGCTTGCTACCGTACTAGTCAGTCTTCACACCTCCACTTCACTTGTTGTCACACCTTGTTGCAGTGATTGCTACAAGCCTCCTTGTGCCATGCCCAAACTCTTGCAGCACTTCGACACTTCACTTGCACAAATACAATAGCCTTGACAATGATAGAAACTCTAGTGATTGTTTAGACTCATGTTGTGCCCAAGTTGTTAGCTTTATGCTTGCAGCCTTGTCGAGTTATCCCAATGCCACAACAACAGTCCTTGGCCTCCCTATGACTTGCTATTATTCCCCATTGTCATGCAGCAGTACTATCAAGCACCAGTTGTCTCTAACATAGTCTCGACTGCCCTACTGGTGTTCCTACAGTCCTCTGTCCACTGCAACATGTCAATTAAATTGATAAAAAAAAATATTGGACAACTTTTAGCACAATTAGAATATCCTAGTGAAATTGGAAGTTTGTTGTGTGTTATACATTGCACTAGATCGAATATAGCCTTAATTGTGTGTAAATTGTCCAAATTTACTAGTAATTCTAGTACTATACATTAGAAGGTCAAAAGGAGAATTCTTAGTACTTAAAGAAAATAATAAATTATGGTCTACTTTATGGAAGATAATCGGTAGTATTAGAAAGATATTCGAATGCTAGTTGGATAACTAGCACAATTGATAACAATTCGACATTTGAATCATTTTTAAGTTTGCAAATGGTGTAGTCTCTTAGGCATCAAAGAAGCAAATGTGATAGTTCTTTGAGCCATGGAATCTAAATTTATAATAATATCAATGGTTGGTAAGATGGCTGAATGGCTGTGAAATTTGCCATTGGCTATAAAGTTGTAACCATAACTAATGGCAATCATATCTTTATATTACGATAGTGAGGCAACAATATTTAAGGCATCATAAAATATACAATAGAAAATCTAGATATATTAGTTTGCAATATGAGTATGTTTGATAATTAATTATTGATGGAATAATTTCAATTAATTTATGTTCAAACAAATATAATTTTTTCATTCACTACGGCGCTTTTTGAGAGGTTTAATATTGATAATAGTCGAGCATAAGGAAATTCAACTTTGCAAATTTTAACGAAATTGTGAAAGTTCAATCGGTAACAACAAGCTAATTTATATTGACAATGATGGAGTTTTGGGGCACAAGATTAGTACTCATAGAAAGTTAAGAGGATAAGTGTAAAAAAAACACTTGTAATGAAATTCAAGTTTTAGTGAGGTAAGGCTAAGGTAATAAGTTAGGAACCTAACCTAAATGAACATAAGAAGTGATGCCACTTCTAACAAAGGTTGGATAAACTTTTGTAAATGTTCCAAAAAAAAAGCATCTAAAAGGGCCATGAATCCAAGAGGCAACACAAGACTAGAAAGTGCTAAGGTATGGGAAATTTCTAATTGAATGAGTGTAAATTCATATATGTGATAATTTGATCATGGTTCAAATTTTTATCTACCACTAATTTTGTTAATAGAATGGTTTATACTTATTGAAGGATCAAATCTTAATAGATACCTTCTTTTATGTATGAATTTATGTCGATTAGTACAAATAACAAATTAAGTGGGGGATTGTTGAAATAGTTTGTTATCTATAAATAATTAAGAGAAGATATTGAATTGAATATGAAAAGCAATGATTATTAACATGAAAAGAAGTGATGATTGATCATGCAAAGTGGTGATGATTCTGATAAAATACCTATTGCCAAAGATGTGTTGTTTGGTTATTCACAAATAGGACCAAATCACATATTATTCATAACAACTTTCTCTTCTTCATTAACTCTCTCTTGTTCACAATAATTCTCTCTTATTTTCTTTTTCTCACACAATTTGGACACCACATTGAAGTTGAAATTCTATGAGGAAAATTGAGTAATTGCTAAATTTGTTTCTTTATAACTTTGATGTATAATTTGGACATATATTTGCTTAAACATAACATCAACAAAAATAGTGGCAAATAAAATTTTAAGGACAATGATCATTATCATACATTAAGTCATTAAAGAATTATAAACTATTACTCGTATCTTCATCAGTAATCAAATTCTCTCAACAATCACTTGAATTTTACTTTCATACTAGTTAGTTGCCTTGAATTCTATGTTATAGTAATGTTGTATTTATACTAAAATCCTACGATCCACGTAGTGCGCAGTAAACTTATAAGATACGAAGTAGATGAGGGTCACGCATGAGCGAGAGGTTCTTCGGCGAACGTGCATGAGCTTAGATTCCAATAAAGAAAATTTACGTTCAAAGCGGATGCAGTGCACTGACTTCAGTTTAAAACTTCACCAGGCGTTTTATATTTCGTCTATTTCTATTATAACTGCAATTTTTTATTGCTTCTTGCGCAGCCAAATTTAGAGAATATTGCAGATAGGGCATATCTAATCTGTGACCTATCGGATTTTTGTACGACTTTGTCCCATCTTCTGAATTAACCATAAGTTTTAGATGCTTCGCCCAGTTAATGCGACAAGAAGCACCCCACATCACATCAACTCGAAGTAGTGTTGTTCTCTTCTAGAAACAACAAAACACAAAAAAAGTGTTTACCATGGCATATTTGCTTAATTTAATGCTTAATCACGAAAATAATATTATTTCCGGGGTCTCCACATTGTACTTCATTCATTTAAAATCATTCATGCAATTAAGGGTAATTATAAAATTCATAGCCGACGTATCAATCAATGAAATTTGTTGAAACCCTAATCGAAGCAAGGAATGGGTACATGAATATCGATAATTTTAATTAATATTGTCTCCGATTTCTCTTTATTGACTTTGTTTTTCTTATATTTTCTTTTTTTGTTGGGTACCTTATTCGATAAGCCCTTTACAAGTTGAAAGACACAGCAAGTGCTTTCAAATTATATGTGTGAGGTGGAGAGATAAAAGAGGACTAAATATGATATATGGTGCTATTCCCATGTGGGATTTGAATTCATCAAAGTCAAAAGCCTTCGTTTAAACAAGCATCTTTTGAGGAAACGAGATCATAGATGCTCTCGCAGTGGTGTGTCCTAATAGCAATACGCGTGAGCCACGAACTCCACAATCCGACAATAGAGAGAAACAGAACACGTATGTAGAACCAAAATGGCATCATTCCTCTTCTCGTATGTCAAAAATTAGTCATCATGCATTTAAAGCCGGATCATAGTGACATCTCTTGAGAAAAGAATGGATGGAGACAATCTATCTCTTCGATTTGTCTCGATATGTCATGGACGGGATTATGTAATGTGTCGCTAGGGCAATTATTTAGGAGTTAATTTTCGAGAAGCCGTTCACCGAGCTCTCTAGACATATGACGTGAGTTGAGATACGTTAAAGGATGGAGTACCCGTTATTCCTTATGTGGTGATATGCTCGATTCGATGTGCTTCCAATGTTTCCACAGAAATTAAATTACTTCGGTTAAAGTTTTGTCCAGCCACGCCTCCATATTCTAATAGGGATCGATAATTATTAGGTATTTATTCATCATATAACGTGATTGTGAAATTTGCACAAGGCTCTATCATTGTGATTTGACTTGTGTGCATGTCCCTCCCAATTTGACGTGAAGGATTTTTTATTTTATTTTATCATGGCTGCTTCTGCTATGGAGATGTTAGATGATGTCTTGATATTGACCTAATTATTTTTCCTTCTATTGAATTCATATGTTACGCCCTTAGGATAAAAAAGGAACGAGAAAAAGTGAGTTTAATGGTAGGTATTAAGATCTATATTTAGGAGGTAAAGTTATATCTATAACAATTTCTCCATCCAAATAAGGCACATCCCGCTCATTTACTATTCAAATTTTGTTATATTCTTCCTACCCTTTTTCCTTATCCCTTGTAAAAAAATTTCTATTCCACATTCGCTCTTTTCTTCTTTTCAACAACCGCAACTCGCGTGCATACAACCATCATCTACACACCTCTAGTCGTGACAAGTCCACACACAGAGAGGAGCACGCTCGATGGGGGTTCTTTCGGAGGTGGGTGACGATGAGCCCGCCGGAGGCAGCAGTTTTGAGCTGCAGCAGGTGGGCTATGCAATAGTGAAGATGGGCGGGGCGGAGAAGGAGAGAAAGAATATGGAGAAATCAAGATTATGAGTCGATTTTTGTATGTGTTGTGAATTTTTATTTCAAAATCGAAAGCCTATGTACTTCCGGATATGTTATGCGATATGGCTCGATGTAAAGGCTCTCGATCCTCAAAATAATACGTCAATCATTTCTATAGAGATAAATTGAAACTAAGAATGATCTTGCCCTTCTAAATGTAGATATCTTTATCTCAACTAGCTGGGGCATGATGTCATGTGCCCTCGTGAATGGAACCGACCATCCTTGGTAGTGTTTTAGAATTTTTTTCTCAGGGCCCAAAGAGTCAAAGATCTCTTCAGATCTGATGGTCCTACCGCGCCCGCATGCTTCGCATGTACCACTTATAGTTTCACTAATTGCGTTTGTCCAGGTCATCTTATCTTGTCTCCGCCGCGCTTTTCTTGCCAAAATAATCGTGTTTCATGCAGAAATTTTCGATGTCACGGATGATGAGCATGAGCAGTAGGTCTAATTTATAAGAAGAGGCAAAAGGTGAAGTCCATCCATATCTGCTAGAATTAAGATTAGAGAAGTGCACATGGAGATTATGTAGTGCTTTACTCTCAAACTTTCTATTTACACGGTAGTAATATTTTTTGCTTAAATCACGAAAAGCAAGTGGATGTATCAAAAGGGTTTATCTAACTTCGAAAAGTAAACTGGATTAGTAAAACCCGTTTTAAACTCTTGCTTGGTAGGTCTTTTAATGGTTGCCAATGTCTCCATGTTGACTGATGATTAATTTACTCAATATAAACTTGTCACGCGGTCTGAATTTGAAATATTACGTCACTAAATTTACCCCCGATTGATACTAAGCTATGTGCTCAAATAGGTAGGCTACACCTAATACTGAGAGGAACTTTGAAATGTGACTCCATTCTCCATAAGGTGCTTTCGTTGGTGTCTCGACAAATTTCAACTGTGGATGCAAATCTCACTTACATTCAACGATGGTCAAAATTGATCGAGACTGGAAAAGAAGAACTGGGGTAGAGGATCTTCATCCTTAATTTTGTTACCCAAGCTAATTCCCAAAAGTTGCATAAAAATGTTTAGTTCTTGGTGTCGAGAGTCAACTCGGTTTGGGCCAGACTTTTTCTCTTCTCCAGCCCATCCATTCGGGCTTAGGTGGGCCACGAAAGTCGCGAGGCCCATGGGTAGGTGAAATTGATGCCTATCAGGCTATTATAACCTCAATTGAGCATTTCCTTTCTTTTTTTTTTCTCGCCATTTCCTTTTATTGAGACGATTGTTTTAATAGAGAGTTGTTTTGAGTCTTTGTGCTTGTGATATGAAAAAAAAAATTAAGAAAAGAATTGAATCAAATGAAAACAAAGTAAAATTCTAATAAAACCCTAACACTGCGAGGAAGAGTTGATTAATGGGTGTAATCAAACTAAGTTAAATCGATGCAATGCCAAGCATAGCTTGATTCAACTTGGTTCACATACTCAGAGCGCAATCTTGACTCAACTAGAGACTTGAGGAGCGAGAGCTTGAGCTTAGTTTGATTTCAAAATGTAAACTATTCTTGAATTTTAAGTAAATTTATGGTATTTATTTGATAATTTGTATATTAAGAATTTGAAATTTAACGATGAATCATATTTTTGGAAAGAAATCAAAACAAAAGATATCGAGCTAAAGACCAAACCGGCCTGGACCGAGAATGCGTAGCTTTTGTCAGGCTAATAAGGAGGTGGATTTTTTTTATTAAATCTCTAAACCTTTCCAAACAATAGGGTAAGTTCATTTTTTGCACTAAATATATCAAATATAAAATTGTCTTTTTTTTTTTTTATCTTAGCATATGTAGTGTCCCTTTTCTTTTCACATGGAATGTGTGCTTTGTCTGCAAAAAGTCATCTTGATCACATTCCGTCGAGTAATGTAAATTTTCATTATTATTTTTCCTTTGGCCACCAAATTTTCATTACATATCTAAAACGCAAATACAAAAAGGAAAATTATAATTAATTAGCCTTATTAAGCATGCCATAATCAATTGCTTTCAGTGAAATAGAAATTTATCTAGCTACATTTGACAGTCAAAGTAAAATTTAGGATAGGATAAATTGTATCATATCTAGCATTTAGTTCTTGTTTAAGATAGGATAAGGTAGGATATAAAAGAGATATACATCGGATAAAATTATCCCATGGAGAGGTAGGATGAATATGGATAGAATTTCTAATATCTATAACAGGAAAATTATTTTTGTTGAATAACAAATTTATTAAATTAATATGTCAATATTATTTCAATATAAATAATATTTGAATTTTAATATGAGAAATTCAAAATAACAAAAAAATTATAGTTTTATTAATTTAATTTAATTTTTATTTATATATTCGAATTTATTTCTATCTTATAAAATAAATTCAATATATAAAAATGGTGAAATATTTATATTTGTTACATTTTTAGGTCATTTTTAATATTTTACTATTCAAAAAAATTTAGTAGAAAATGATGGAAGGGAAAAAAGAAATAAAAAAGTAATTAAAAAGAGAGGAAAAATAAAATAAGAAAGCAAATAAAAATAAGGTAGGTAATTGTGTCGCAAGATTTTTATTATCCCTATTTGTGAAATTTTAGGTTCATTTATATTAATAACCGTTTCTATACAAAAATGCACATGATATGATGTGAATGTATTCAATGTTTATCCAATTTTATTGCTACATTTGTCAAATATTAGATACAATACAATAAAATCTCTAAATTTCATATTATGTTCAGTCAAGTCTTATCTTGATTAGAAATTTAGACAATCAAATGTAATCTCTTGGTTCAAGAATATTGAGATATAATTCATATTCCCCATTAATGGAAAAACCTGATGATCTTGCTCCTTGGTGAGCAGGCGGAGGCTACTCCAATGGGGTTTAGGGGGTAGCGTCCCCAGCCACTAGAGGGTTTTTATAGTTTAAACTTTTGTTTTATTGATAATTTGGGTTTGGACCAATAAATTGCCACTGCTACTTATATATAATTTCTTTATTTTGCAATTGAAAATTATAATAAAGAGGTAGGAGGCATTGGAATCTTTTGCTGTGTAACCCTAATTTAAGGGTGAACCAAAGTAAATATTGTGTCTCGATTTCTCTATTACATTTACTCTTGATTTTGTTGTGTTCGTGTTCACTTGATAAGAATCAAAATACAATGAATTACCAAAAAGTAGATATTAGCATCCTAGGTACATCTAAGGTGGTAGCCACGACCTAACTCTTCTAAATAAGGTTATACATGATAAGTTAATAAAAATATCTATCTCACTCCCTCTGGCCTTGAATTCTCGATCTATCGATTAGTATAACATGGCATGATAGGATATGATATGTTCAACTTGCGTATTAACATGGATCGATGCATTTCCGTTGCAAGTCAATTACTAATTTTGTCGTGCCAAAAAAAAATTATTAATTTTTAGAGCCGAAGTTATTGCATTCTTGATTCTATTGTGACATGAATTACAAATTTTTGGAGTTCAAGCATCCATAAGTTGCAAGTCCTAGATTAAAATTTTTTAGGAATAAGTACATTTAGAAGTTCTAAAATCTGTTATAAAAATGCAATTGAGTTTTAAAACTTTTAAAAGTATAATTAAGTCATAAAATTTGTTACGAAAATGTAACTGAGTTTTAAAATTTTCAAAAAGTGCAATTAAATCATAAAATATGTCATGAAAGTGCAATTAAGTTCCAAAATTTTCTAAAAGTACTATTAACGAAAGGACTTGATTTGATCAATTTAATAAGTTTTAAGACTAAATTGTGTTTTTCTAAAATTTTAAGATTCAATTGTACTATGGTGATAAGTTTTAGGACTTAATCGCACTTTTTGAAAGTTTTTGGACTAAATTACATTTTGTTGATAAGTTTTAGAATTTTTAATGTACTTATCCCAAATTCGTATGAGTAAAGTAAAAATAAATAAAAGGAAAACTGAAAAATAGCTTCCTCGGCTTGGACCTTCGGACCGTTGAGTCGCCCCATATGGCATTTGCTCCGCATAACCCTAAAGCCATCAACGGGTAACTTCATCATGAGGCAGCAACGGTCGAATGAGATTCAAAATTCGAACGCATCGGGATAGCCCGAGAAAAGCCAAACGCCATAAAAGTGAAGGCGCCTCCGAATCTTCACTCCCTTTTCTCTGTTATCCTCTTCTGAAGACGAATTTTCCTCTCCTTCCCCACCTCAAGAAATCTCCCCAGTCCCCTGAATACTCCTCCTCGTGGGTTTCGTGGATTTCGTTGTTCTTGTGATGGAAGACGTCGGGTTCGACGGTTTCGACAAGTGCCCAGAGACCCTTGATGCGAATCCCCCGGCTTTCGACTGGGACAAGGTCGAACGTCTGGACAAAGAAGATCAAGATTCTTCCTTGAAGGGAGACAACGGCGACGGTGATGGCGATGGTGGTTTGATAGATTCCATGCTCTGCGATCCCGGGTCGAGACTAATTCAGAGTGGCTTCACGAAGCCGACCTCTCCAGGTTGGTGATTCTCCACGTTCCGGTGTTCGATTTCAGAAATTTTTGGAATGAGGCGAAGACGTGAGGTCTTTATACCTAACGACCCAATTGAGTCATTTCTCTGTTTTGGTTGATGACCAGCCCTACTGTTAGTTTTTCTTTTTAATCTTTTGGGTCCTATTTTGGCTTATGTGCACATGAAGGAGATAGGTTAGGCTGTTTACACTCTTAGGATTCTAGCTCTTTGCTAATAAGCCTCGAACAAATTGGAAAGCAGAGTGATGTTACTTCAAGCACTTCTCTTTTTTCTCTGTCTGTTGCGCAATTACAGAACATATGCTTTCAAGAACATATGAATGGCTGTAATAACTGCAGTTCATGTAAGTTCTGTCATGGTAAATTTTAGATTTGTAAACTGATTTCGAACAGATCACAAGAACAAGTACACACATACTTATGTATATGGTAGCATTGCGTATGTTTAGCACTGCGTATGTTTAGTGTTGGTAATTCATGTCGGCATGTGATTATGTTCCTTGATCGTGTCAATTCAGCTTAGCATCACTTCATAAATTTATTTAAATAGCCAAACAATTGACTCGCGATAATAACTTGTTAACTCATGTCACTATAGAGGTTAAGATTATCAGCCGTGTCAAATTTGAGCTTCTCTTTATGTTTCGTGTTTGGCCTCTTGTCATGTAAATGGGTTGAGTAAAGGTGGGCACTTTAAATGAAGTAGAGCAAAGCATCTTTTTGTTAAGATGGTGATATTGCTCTTTACATATATTTTTCCTATCAAACTTTAAGTGAAATTGAATGAATTGATAGAACCAACTCGATTAATCTGTTTATCTGGTTTGGAGCTGGCGAATCAGCAATATGTGTGTATGTACTGGTGTAATGTTGATGCATCACATAACTTTTAGCAATGCTTACTATTAAGATAGAAGGATGTCATTTCAATTTAATGGTTTCGTTAGATGAATATTTTAGATAATAAGTAGATAAGGGAAGAGCAATTTTATGCTGAATGGGTCCACCTAACATGCATCTTTATGTTGTAAAGGTCATTAAGCAGTTAGAAGTTAAGCTGAATTATTTTATACTTTATTATGCACAGTAAACTCCAAGCCTTTAATTTTTGTTTGTTTTTCAAAACTATGCTGAAACTCTACAGTCTATGGTTTCAAGGTGATTTTTCAAATAGTTTAGGAAACCTCAGTTATCTAGGTTTATTCTAGCTCAAAGAAGAATGTCAGTAGAATTTTTGAAGCATGGTTACTTTACATATAGCGTACAGACCAACACAATCACCTCAACTTGCGAGCTGATTTGGATCTTAACCAATATGAATGTTCAAGGAATGATCTCTAACCATCATGGAGAAACAAAGAATATCGAATATTAAACTGAGAAGTGAAGATAGAGACAAACCACCACCTGTGCGGAATGGGTAATCACTGATCCATATGCACTTCTGCATACCGATTGTCTTCAACAAGTCAGATAATCATAGCTCACTCAAGTCAATAGGATTGTATAGAGAGGATCATGAAATAATCTTTTGTGCATCTTCTATGATGTCTTGATTTAGGTGGCACCAAGTTAAAGTTTACCTGAAGCTCACATTGCCTATAAAATAGAGATTATGCTCAGCACAAATACTATGTGCTCTCTCCACATGCTATATATTCTAATTAATGCCATCTTAGTCTGGTCTGCATCGATTTCCAGGCATATCTTGAGTGGTCCAATGTTATAGTCCCATTTGTTCTTAATATGGTTACTAGATCAAGTTAGGAAGAGAGAAGATAGCACTCATGTTGAGATTGCAACAATTGGACTATACTTAGAGAGGCATAGCTAGCTAGCAATCCCTTTGTACTTGGTTCAAAACTTCCCAATCTAATTTTCTGTTTAATGCTACTCAAAGTTCATTTTGATATGCTTTAGTTGCTGTCTCTAAATGGGCCATTTTGTTTTATGTTGCTTTGATTAGAGGAATATGTGATGTTTCTAAATGCCGGAGGTGAGGCTTCAAATCAAGTTGATTCCTTCATGAAGTTTCATGATGATGCTTTCTACAAAGGAGGTGATGCTTTGCGAACCAATGAAATCATAATGGATGCTGGTGATTATCCATTTGTTTATCAATCAGCACGATTTGGAAACTTTAGTTACCACATTGATAATATTCATCCTGGAGACTATTTCATTGATCTTCATTTCGTGGAAATTATATTCACCAATGGACCTAAGGGCATGAGGGTTTTCAATGTATTCATGCAGGAAGATAAGGTAAGAACTTTAGTGCCCAACATCAGTTTTAACCTTATTTTTTCTTCCTGAGAAATGCATTTGAAGTATATGCTTTTCCTTAATTGTAGGTGCTTTCTGATTTTGACATCTTCAGTGTTGTTGGAGCCAATAAGGCATTGCAACTAGTTGATTTTAGGGTATCTGTGAAGGAGGATGGCATAATTGCAATAAAATTTGAAGGGGTTAATGGAAGCCCGTTGGTTAGTGGGATTTGCATTAGGAAAGCGCCAGAGATGTTGGGTAATTTCTTTAATCCATCTGGACAGTATTGATTTTCTTTTTGACCATATCAACCTTATGGGATTATTCACAGTTATAATTTGTGTCAGGTACTCGGGGGACTTGTGAATGCATCAAGTGCAATAATTGCTCTGCCGAGATAGAGATTCCTATAGAACAGGTGAGACCTCAATTAATTTGGAATATTCAAATTGCAAGCGTGTAAAGTTTGCGTCATCTGCCCTTAGTAATTTGGTCATTCGTGCAGAAGAAGATTATGCAAACAAAGTTAACAGCCAAGTTTGAAAGGGAGATTAAAGATCTTTCTGTGCAAAATGAGCACAAAACGAATGAATGTTATCAGGCTTGGATGTCACTAACCACAGCAAATGAGCAGTTGGAGAAGGTCAAGATGGAACTTGACATAAGGACATTTGAGAAACGTAGTTTGGGTAAGTTCCTTTTGGAGCTTGATTATGAGGAAAATATGACAGCCTAGTATTGGAAGATGGCAAAAGACAATGCACACAGTTCTTGATTCTTGTGTTTTCTTTTATGAGTTTGTATTTTCTTTTATGAGTGAACTAAAGAATGTCTATGCTCTTGATATTTTATATCACATAACCCAGCACATTGCTAGAAAACGAAATATTTAGTAAGGTACAACCTTTTACATCAATCTTTCTTTCTCGCTTGAATTAAATTGATGCATATGTTTAACTAGTTTGTTTATCCATTGTGGGGAGAGGCATTTATGGTTCTTTGTTTTACTCTCCCATTAGACCAAGTTGTCGAAAAACAAGATGAGAATTTGAGGAACTTATCCAGCAAGTACAAGCATGACAAGCAGTTCTTGGCCTTGGCAGTTCATGACCTAGACAAGAAACTAAAGGTTGTTAATTGAATTATAAAATATGTAATTTTCCAGCATTTATTGGTCAATTTATTGGACATTTTTAATTATTTTAATTGGTTGGCTATGTAGATCATGAAGAGAGAGCACTCTCAGCTTTCTCAAGAGGCACATGAATGTGCAGATTCAATTCCCGAGTTAAACAATATGGTCTCTGGAGTCCAAGCACTAGGTATGTTTGAGAAACACTCTATCCATTTTTCCATTAACAGTGACATAATGTGTTCTCCTGAATTATGGAAGCACTTTGCAGTCGCACAGTGTGAGGATCTCAAAATGAAGTACAGTGAAGAACAAACAAAGAGAAGGAAACTTTATAACCAGCTTCAGGAGACAAAAGGTGTTTGAAACATTTTGTACTTTGTACATTCTTTAGAAATATATCTCAAAGTTGGGTAAATTATCAGGAAATATCAGGGTGTTTTGTCGCTGTCGTCCATTAAGTAAGGAGGAGGTATCAGTTGGATGTGCCACCATTGTGGACTTTGATGCTGCGAAAGACGGAGATCTTGGCATTTTGACAGGTGGTGCCACTAGAAAGACTTTCAAATTTGACAGAGTTTACACACCAAAAGATGACCAAGGTACTTTTCTTTTCATTGCCTTCATGATATATAATGCTTACACCATAATAGAGGATAAATAATTAATAAGACTAATTTTCTCCATGACAGTTGATGTTTTCGCGGATGCTTCACCATTGGTACTCTCTGTGTTGGATGGCTACAATGTTTGCATATTTGCTTATGGGCAAACAGGAACAGGGAAGACATTTACAATGGAGGGCACCGAACAAAACCGAGGAGTCAACTATCGGACTCTGGAGCAACTATTCAGAACTGCCGACGAAAGGAGGGACACATTTGTCTACAATATATCTGTCAGTGTTCTTGAAGTCTACAATGAGCAGATAAGAGACTTATTGGCTACAGCTCCAACATCGAAAAAGTATAATCTATTTTCCCATGTGCAGTACATAAATAGAATAAGAATTTGCCGTTCTTTTGAAGTGAAAAAGACCCCAAATTTTGAGTTCTTAGGTTATTTCTTTTTCGGGTGAAATGGAACTTTGCTTTCCACTCAGCATGCAATTCCTCTTGCATAAGTCTGGCTAATATTTCATCAATGATAACTGTTTACACATGTCTTTGCAGATTGGAGATAAAACAAGCATCTGAGGGATTTCACAATGTTCCTGGGATTGTAGAAGCCAAAGTTGAGAGTATTAAGGAAGTTTGGAATGTGCTACAGACTGGAAGCAGTGCTAGGGCTGTTGGATCTAACAATGTGAATGAGCATAGTAGTCGATCTCACTGGTACAGTGCTGTTACTTGAGATTTTCATTGCACGGTATTTATGTGACTTTTTTCCTCACAGCCAACTAAAGTTGCATGATGTCCTTCTTGTTTTAGCATGCTATGCATAATGGTAAAATCAAAGAACTTGATCAGTGGAGAGTGCACAAGGAGCAAGCTCTGGCTTGTAGATTTGGCTGGCAGTGAGAGGCTGGCAAAGACTGACGCACAAGGAGAAAGGCTCAAAGAAGCTCAATACATCAACAAGTCTCTTTCAGCTTTAGGAGATGTCATATCTGCTTTGGCAAATAAATCCAGTCACATCCCTTACAGGTCCATCTCGTTTTGAATTGGTTTTATACTTCTCTATTCAATGCTATATGTGGTTCTAAAAGTACTATGGATCGGTTCTAGGAACTCCAAGTTGACACACTTGCTTCAAGATTCCCTAGGTAACTTTGACTGCTCTCTCACACCCCCACCCCAAACAAAAGGACTCTTTTAGATGATTCAGATTGTTGGACTATGCCTGTACTCTTCTTATGTAATAGTTGTCTCTAGATGAGAGAGTTGTACATGTATGGCAGGTGGCGACTCCAAAACTCTGATGTTTGTGCAAATTAGCCCATCAGATAAGGACTCAGGCGAGACTTTGAGTTCATTGAATTTTGCAACTCGGGTTCGAGGGATTGAGCTAGGTCCTGCTAAGAAGCAAATTGATCCTAATGAGCTTCAAAAGATGAAAGCAATGGTAATCTTTTGAACACTTAGCCAGAATTTCTTTTATTATTTGTGGTACTTCACTAGACATATCAGGGACAGACAATAAGTCATCATACATTTTTTTCTAAAAGCTTGACAAAGCGAGGCAGGAGTCTAGATTCAAAGAAGAATCTCTGAGGAAGCTAGAGGAGAACCTACAAAGCATAGAGAATAAAACCAGAAGCAAAGATCAGACTTTCAAAGTTCAACAAGAGAGAATCAAAGAACTAGAAGATCAACTTCAGCTAAAGACAACCTCGCAAAATCAGTCGGAGAAACAAGTCCTACAACTATCAGATAAATTGAAGGGAAGGGAAGAAACATTATGTGTTCTCCAACAAAAGGTTGCTCTTTAACTTAGTGATTTACTGCTTCGATGTTTCATTTAACTTAAATATATTTCGATTAATTTATTCTTTGTGAAGGTCAAAGAGCTTGAGACCAAACTTAGAGAGCGAGAACAATCAGAATGTGCAATATTGCAACAAAAGGTTTGGATCATTTTCTTATTGTACAATTGGAGAAGCTTTGCAGGTTTTGGGGATAAACTTGGGATCATATGGAGCATATGAAGTGACTACATACATTCTAAAGTCCAGAAAAGCCAACTACATTTCATTACCACTTGATTTAAAATGGTCATGTTGAATCAGTATCTAAGGACCTCTTCACTTTTTAGCAGGTCAAGAATCTTGAAAGCAAGCTGAAGGAGCAAAAGCAGGAGTCTGAGCATCATGCGTTTATGCTTCAAGAGAAGGTTGGCAGTTTATGTATTATTGAGAAGCGCAGAATTTCTCTCTCTCTCAGCCTTTTAGTCATAGTTGTTTTTTTTCTGCTCCTCATTCCAGATAATAGAACTGCAGAGAAAATTGAAAGAACAAGAAGATAATTCAGAATCATTGGTGCTCCATCAGAAGGTAATTGGTTAATGGTGTCATGATTGATTCGATGTTGCTGTTATTATCAATTTAAAACTAAGTTCAGTCTGTTCTGGGGCCTCATATCATATGCCATGGTATCCAAAAAATTATAGTCTGTACATGTCTAATTTTCATTTAGCTCAGATGGTAAATCAATGTCTTTCCCAGAAAAAAGTTTTGCCATTACAATCCCCCAATGGTGTGAATACTCTTAAAGTGCCCATTATATCCTAGGCAGCCATATCATCAAAAGCACATTATTTGTTGAAATCTGAATTTTAAACTTAGGGCTGATTGTGAAAAATATCATCATGAGACCATTATTTGTTGAAATTTAAATTTTAGAATTAAAGACAGATTGTGAAAACTTTATATTTGTTTGGTATAGCCTCTCCAAAAGCATCTTTGAGCATCTAACCATTTAACATTGGATTATTGTCTAATTGGGTTGTACTATTTTGCTACCGACTGTTAGAAAGTCAAAGCAGCAGTACATGTTAACATCATTTAACAGGAAAATTGTACTATTTTGACTCTGTTGAAAGTCAAAGCAGCCATGTTAACATCATGAGAAAAAAATGTGAATCTTTAAATAGTGACAGATTATTTGGCCCTTTTTTTGGAGGGGATGCAGATCAAAGAGCTTGAGGAGAAGCTGAGGCAAAAGGAGCAAGAAATGCAGGGTAACCTGACTCAGGATTATGCTGATGGGATAAGGGCAACACCAACAATTGGGAAAATGGGCTCAAATGATGGAAAATTGGGTGAAATTGAGGCTCGAATCCTAAGAAGCACGAATTCAGTGAATCGCCCGGTTAGTCAGGGTTCTGTTCTCTCTGGTGGCTATGAATCTATGTATGACCGAACTAGGAAGAGGAATTCTAGAAGTGGAGAGACCGAGAACTTTCTACCAAACGCTTCAAGTGACAAGAGAGGTAGAAAATCTGACCCACCTAAAATCACCAAGGTAACAAGACCAGTGAAGCCAGCTACAAATGCCCAAGGACCCTTTTCCAGTACCAGCAGGAGATTTAGCAGAGACCAAGTTCCAGGTCTAAAAGAGAAGGACAACAAGAAAAAGATTTGGTCAAGATGAACTCCACTTGTACTAGTGTAAATCCAACAATTACAGTACTTTTCTTGGGTGCCTTTATACCCATGTAGTCTTTTAACGCGTAAACTGGAAGCAAATATTTGCTGAGGAAATGAGCCGTTTGTATAGATTAACGTTTGCTTGTAACATTCAAGTACTAGCTCTTGCTGGATTAACTATAATATGGCTTACGTGTACATGCCATGCTGGTCGAAACAAATGAAGTTTATAGACAGGAACCACAAGAATCTCCAAATGCTAGTTCTATTTGCTTCTCCAGGTGCAGCTTGTCTTTCACAAGTTAATCATGTTTAACTTTTGACAGAGCTTTATCGTGATTGAAGTTTCTCCTTTCATTGAAAAAGGTTTGAATTATCTGTATCTTGACATCTGGCTCCCCGGGGCAGGGCAGGGTGTTTAACAGGGAACAATGCCGGGCTTCTATCTTTCAACTCAAAAGTACTGCTTGGTGTTTGATATGCTTTTTGGTCATGCAACGACTACATCCAGGCTATCGTGCTGCTAGATTAGCGCAGGTGGGGTAGATAGAATCGTGCTATAGAGGACTCTAGGATGAGGTTACCTACAATGGTATCAAAGATTAGGTGAAAATGGCATGATAGACTCTTATTTGGTAAATAAAATTTTCCACAACCTAACATCATGACACATTTTTAAAAGGTCGTGGATGACAGTCAGATTTACCAATGTTTCACTAGCAATGAGATAAGTGAGTTTGCCTAGGACCTTGATAACTTTACAAAAATGTTTAGACTACAATCGGTCTACTCACCACTTTTTCTGCTCATAAATAATGAAAAGTACAAAGGAAAAATAAGAGAAAAAACACTTAACAGGCTTACTTTATCCAAAGTACATGGGCCAGGTCAAAAGACAAAAATCTAATTGTTGTGGTAATGTTCTCATTTTCTTTCTAGTGGAGATTTCTTTAGTTAAGTTATCAATGAATCAAACTTGGGGAAACAAAATTGAATGAAGAGCTCCTAACTCTTGCATCATTAAAAGGCCTTCGCAGTTTACATGATCCAAAGAACATGGCGAGTTACTACATCATTTGCCACATCTTACCGTGGGCTTATGAGATTTTGCAATAGTGAAATCAAAACCTAATTCTAAAATACCCGTAGAAGAAACCAAGCCAATTCCATTGGCTTTAGAGAGCATCTAAAATTTAAGATCCTTGTTCTTCTCGTGCGGAGTATCTCCAACACAAACTTCCATGCAGTCGATTGAACTCCCTAAGTTATTATTATCTGGACTCATTTTATCATTGGGAAATTGACAAACATAAACTTCCACCATGAATCACTCTATTTTAACACATGATTTATAGAATAAGTCTATTGAAAATTCTTTTGCCAGATCATTTTGAATGACCTATTTTGATATAACAATCTTACGGATGCCGTACTTTAATTTTATTTCCATGAAATATCTAGAACTTTTCATAATATACTTGTATTGATATGCGTATTCACATATTTTTTTTTTTATAATTATCCAAATTTAAATGACAGAAACGAAAACTGACTTGTTGATTGATGTTCAAAATGAACACGGTTATCTGCTTTAGTGTTTGCACGTTCTAATTTGTCTGTCATTCAGATACCTTCGGTCATATATACAAAAATAAAAAAATGGCAGGTTCCCACAATAACTCATTAAGGGAAAGAATTGAGCATAAATTACAACATACAACACTATCTATACAAGTGGATTCAATTCTACTACAAAACTTCAGGTAGCCTGTAAAGAAATTTAACTTCTAAAGTGGCTAAATTTACACGGTCAACGCCAAAACTGAATTAGACATTATGTGTAACAGGAAAGAGACAAAAATGTTAGGCGAAATGATGCACTGATATAAAAGGATCAGCACAAATTCAACCTCCTCTCCACCTGCCTCATTGCGGAAAAGACAATTAATTAGAGATCTTCAATCAGGAATTTATGCAGATAGATATTGTCCATTTATCATTTCAAGTGCTTAACAACGAATCTGCTGACCCTTGTAGATAGTATCAACCAGGGTATGATCCCAACCTGCAATTACAGAAATAAGGTTCAAAATAGTCAACATTTCAAATCAATTGGCTTATAAGCATCACCAGCTGTTCCAAAAATAACCAACAATTGTAAACCACTCATTCCTCTTTTTACTGTTGCATCAGTATCTTCAATGCTATTTTTATATATTATTTGCTTAACCAACAATAAGGGCAGGCATGATAACTCACCCAATAGGTTTGATTCTATTCTTTTGTTCGCAGGAACCAAAAAATCGTTTAGTAAATATTTTGTTCCCTAGAATAGATTTAGAATAGAATGAAGAATTAAAAGAAAGTTGTTTCTTTGTTCCCAAGAACAACTCCATAATCAAACCAATCAAAATTTCATTTTTCTCCTCTTCTTCTTTTCCTTATTCCTTCTCTTTTCTTCTCCCACCGCCACCGCCGGCAACCGGCTAGGCAAGGTCTGGCGAGCTTGCCAGAGGCTTGCCCAGCCACCAGCGAGCCTCGCCTGGCCGGGTGAGGTCAAGCCCTGCCAGCAGCTGGGCGAGCTCAGCCTCACCCAGCCAAGGCTCGGCGAGGCTCAGCCAACGAGGCGCAACCTTGTTGTGGGCCGGCGACTGGCCAAAGCTTAAAGCAGAAGAAGAGAAAGAAAAGAAAAAAAGAAAAGAGAAAGAAAGAAAAAAGTAATAAAGATATTAAAAAATTAAAAGAAAATAGTTTGGATTAGAATTGAAGGCAGTTCCAAATGCAATTCTATTCCGGGAATAGAAATTTTGGGCAATTACCAAACATCTCCAAATGCTCATAAATTGTTCCTAGGAACAAAAAAAAAATTTCATTTCTGAGTAGAAATTGTTCCCGGGACTAAAATAGTTACCAAATGCACCCTAACAATACCAACTTTTAAAAAGGACTGCATAAAGAATGCACATGTTATCTTGAGCAACAAGCAATGTATATGCTTGTGAACATGTCATATTTCTTCGACCTGCCAAAAAATCACAGAACAGAAGTAGGGCTATGCAAGCATGTGAAAAAACAGTCCCCTGCTACCAGGGGAACCAGTGGCAAGGTCATTTCAGCACCGTCTCTAGCCAAAAAAATCAAAGAACCCTTCTTCTGGTTTTTGGTACATGATCTGTAAGGAGTATAGTATGACAAGCATGCTAGAAAATACTAAATAAGATTGGGCATACCATAACATTGCCAGCTAAATGGTCTCCAGCTCCCCATGATAATAGTCTTCCTGAAATAGAAGCACATATATCGAGTAAATATTGATTGAAAGGTAGTAACCACTGATTTAAAAAAATAAATTTACAACTATGCATCTTTGAGAAAATATCTGGTCATGGTCTGAGACAGATAGAATGGAAATGCACTATGAAGCTTTCATGTTTTTCATGTAACAACAAAGAATTACCAAATGGTTGAACAAGCTGCTGAGATATCATAGCAATAGGAGCCTTCCAAAACCAGCAAATCAGCACAAAATACGTAAACACCTACAGAAGACAATCACATATATTGACATTGATGACAAAACAGTAGGACAATTATTCTGAATGATGCTATAATTCTTGAACCACCTTTGCAAAAAACAGCACTCTGGAATACAAATGATAGGAGTACTTCATCTCTCTGCTACGTGATTCTTGAACTGCAAGTCATAAGACATCATGAATACACTTCACAGTATGAAGCAATAAATAAAACAATATTTCTAGTGATCAGAATTGCAATCTGAGAAGCTGCCCAAATGATCTCTAAAAAATAAGGGCAGAATTAATTTCCAGAATGGTAATTATATTACAGAGCACAATCTAGTCCAAACATCTCCTGTTTTGATTCCAAGGATAAATCCACCCAATGTACACTATACCATTAAAAATGGCAGAACTTAAGGGCAATGCAATCATCATTTAGAACTAAATAATATAACATATTTTGAGGAAGGGAAAGAGAGCATGAAGGGGGAGTAACACACTAGCTGGTAAGTTAAGTACAGAAAGAGCCCTGTCTACAAAGGTGAGCGACCTTAGAATTCTTGATTTTGGCGAAGCTTCTAGAACTAGATAATAAGCATTCTTCAATAGTCAAAAAAGCTAGAAGGACACCCCACCAAAACCTCAAATTTTCCAAAAACACTGAGTGTTTGTTCATTTAAATCTCCCAAAAAAGGATCCCTGTGCAGCAAAAAGATAAATTTAAACTAAAAGCAAGAACAAGAACTATATCACTATATCGTGATGCAACTATACAACAGATGCAGGGATCATTTGCGCAGAGGAGAGAGACAAGAGAACGTATCCACCTCACTCTAGAAACATACTACCTCAAGATGCAACCAAAATTTAAAAAACAAAAATGTAAGAAAAGTTTAGAATGCCTGATGAATAGAAAATCTGGCAGTCCTCAAGCAACCAACATTCAAGCAGAGCAATCGTCATATTAAGTCTCACATATATAACATACTTTTTTTTAGTTCCTTCTCCTTAGCAGCTGCCAATCTCCTAAGTTTTGCAGCTTGTGCAAAAGTTGATGGCCTGTAACCAGTGATAATTCATGTCATTTACATACAATACACTGCAGAAATTACATGCTAAGATAATGCAAAACCCACGGCATCCAATTCCCAGTAAGAAAATGGCTAATAAAAAGAAGTCAACTACTTTCACATAAAAAAAATTACAACAATACAAACATAAGTGAAAGAGGAACAATTATCAGAAAGCGATCATACTCTTAAAGGGCCACAGACATACAAATGGAAGTCCTACACTTCCCTTTCTATATTGAAAATGTCCATACAAGGAAGCTAATACATGTCGATGCTGTGGCCTACAAGCATCGAAGCTATTTCTCTGACAATCCACAAGGCACCAATCACAAAAATGCAACTACTAATCTGAAGGATGAACAAGAGAACAGGGCGTGACCCACATTATATTCTTTCCAAGGGGGCTATGCAGCATTGGATAAACATCTCAAATAACTCGAAAGCTTCACTTCTCTTCAGGAAGAGATGATCATTCAGGTAAGGAAAAGGGTAATTCGAGAAAGAAAGATTGCAATTTTCCACACAAACGCCATCAGAAATAAAAACCCACATCACATCGATCGCCACCAAGAAAAAAAAGGGCAAAACTAAACGATGGGAATCACTCACTGCGACAGCGAGCTCGCCTCTTTCAAGAGCTCCCTAATCTCTCCCTGCAGCTGGATCTCCATCGCACTCATCGATCCTCCCTAGAAACAGAAACAAAAAAACACGTCCATCAAAACCCATCGACCCCTCATTTCACCATAGCGACTCGGCTCAATCCTTCCATCGTTCCAAAGGGGGTCCGGATCTAAACACGAGCGGGTTCCAACACCGACGATCCGCGGAACGCCGGACGGGGGGGCGACTCTTACCTTCTTCAAGCGGTCGAACCACCACGAGAGGAAATGGAAAGCCATGACGACGGCGAAGACGAGGGGAGCGGCGACGGAGCCCTGGCGTTCGAGGGTTTCTTCCGCCATTGCAGCAGCTTTCTCCAGAGGAATTTGGGGACAAGTCGTGAAGTAATTCCCTGAAATTGAAGAATCTTTTCAGACTGAAAATTTGTTGTCGCAATTTCCGAACCTACCGTGATGGAGGACGTTTGCTTTTTTAGGTTCTCTTTTATTTTGGATAAGTTAATTCTTTTGAAAAGTAATTCATTTTTTGGAAATATTACCCACTTAATTTAAATTTTAAGTAAAATTAAAAAGAAAAAGAAACTTACTTGAATGAAAACACACACAAAAATAAAATTGATTGGGGGGTGGTGGCAAGGCAAAGCTTGGTCATGTCAACTTGACAATGTACGTGTATCCAAAAAAAAAAAAAAAAAGATGATTTGAACTCATATGAACCGTTCATTTCAAGTGTGGCAAGTACCGAGCCATGGACACTACACCTCTAATATTGTCCTCTGAAGCGGCATTCAATCCCTAGCTGTTGTGCCTCCCGCCGTCGGCACAAATGACATGTCTGATTGGGCGATCTGTCGAACTCCTCTCCCATCACTCAAAGGGAGGACAAAATTTAGGTTGGCCGCGTGTGAATTGCGACGTTCTCCTTGGTTTTTATCTATATTAGCTACGTGAATCAGTGTGTTTGAGTCAGCTTTTCAGTTTGGAAGTAGACTTATGCTTGTTGATCCCCATTAGACAACGGTTGATTAGCCATTGACTGTCCAGTCTCCGCTTTGAGTTGAACGGGTAAACCGCAACTCTTTGGCTACAATTTGAAGTTCTTTAACTGGAAAAGAAATTTGAGTTTTTTCGATTATTCGATGAAATTCAGCTGGTCCTAGACTAGGAAAGTGATAGGCACTACTATAAATAGTTACTTCAAACGTTATTTATGAGATTCAAATTATTTTCCAAATAAAATCCAAATACCAAAAGACGATTTCGATCACATATCACCAAAATAAAAAAAAACTTACCATTTTCCTAAAAGTGATTTTTCCAAAATTATTTTCCTTTATCATGGATCTTCCCCAAATTTATTCACTTCAGGTCAAGTCAAAACCACTTTGTTGGAATGTGAAACTACTTTCTCACAATCCCTCCCGGACTTTCCTTTGAACTAACCTACACTTTCCACAAGGACTTTCCCACATAACCTCCTCTACCATATATAAATCAAAACCATTATTGTATCTATATCTACCATGAGATCAACTACACACTTTATTAGACTTAATGGATATAATGACTATTGGTTCTATAAGCTCTACCTCGATATAAGCATTGTGAATTTGTATCCATATAAGAATCCATTACCTTAGGAGTTTAAATCCACCTTGAGTTGAACACCATCTAATTATAATCAAGCACTACTAATGAACTTCTACCCAAAAGTAAAAGAGACTCGTTACATGTCATTTATTAACTCTTGTCTTATTTCAAGGTAGAATTAATAAGTCACACCATAACAAGAATAGGGACACCACAAGTATAATAATTTTCATACAATGCTCATTATGAGTATCATAATTTTTTTTCCAATCACTCAAGTGCCACATCAGTTAAAATTTATTCATCTAAGTCATCCGATGACATATTCCTACAATTCTTCTCATTCGACTTTTTTTGTAAATATTAAGTTTCAGATGATTTCTTTTTATGAAAAAAAAAATAAAAGTTCGAAGGGGACAACGCCCACATTCCAGCTCATCCTATTTCCTCAAAACAGCATCGCATCCTCTATCTCTCTGGCTCTCTGTCCTCTATTTCATCACAACCTCTGATCTATCAGTGGCAAAGGATTGAGAATAATGGCTCCACCCACCGCAGAAAAATGACAAATGAAATAATGGGCTTTGAAGGTCCAAGTTTGCTTCGGCTTTGTAAATGAGCCTTCGGGAAACACAAGTGTCCTGGACTAAAAACCCCTTGAAAAAATACAAATTGCATTTGGTAAAAAATCATTTATAAAGTTACTTTAGTCCAAATAGTATTTGACAAATATTTTTTTTATAAAGGACTTTTAGGTTTAATTTTTCTTTTTTATTAAAAAAAATTAAACCCTCTGACAAAGGGCTAAGGCTGCCGACAAGCTAGATTTGTCATTTTTCTTTAGATTGGTGGTATGATTGTTGCTCATCGACATTGCCTTCAATTTTTTTGGTGTTTTGATTTCTTTTCTTTTTTGAATACTATGGAAATGAGATTGAGTGCAAATAATGTGTTATGACCCATATGTTTCTTCAATTTGAATTAATTCGAGATAAAAAGGATTCATGCGGACATGTTCTCGACGCCGATGCGATCTTTAAACCCTTTCACCTCTTTACCTCCATTAGTTCAATTGATTTCATGGGTGTTCTTATTTGTTTGGTTGATTCAACCTTTGTTCAGATATTGTTTCTAAGTTTGGTTGCTTTTATCTCCAATTGGATTTTTGGGTCTAGCAATTTTCATTTGGTATTGTAAAATCCGTGATATTGGGGGTTTAGCCTTTATTCAACCTTTTCTTATTTTTTAACTTTTATCAAGAGGACCAAAATGACGGTATCTTTTATTGGGTTTTTCCGGCAAGCCACATTGATTTTTTTTTTTTGTCAGTTATATTCTACTCCTATTTTAATTGCTCAGATTTTTGCCCTACTTCCTTATAGGATGTGGAAAGTCGAAACCTACTTCTAAAACTAAATCGTTCTTACCCCAACTCTCTCTATGTGGGTGGGAGCCACATTGGTTGACTTGCAATAAACTAATGCCACATTAAATTTTATGGTAAGGAAATTTGCCGATGGCACTGAATGTGTTATGAAAATTAATTCACTTAAGTGATAAAAAAAGAAAGATTTGCGACTTTAGTGTAAATGTTATAACATTTTGGTCTGAGAGACTATGAACAAAGAGTTCCATGATAAAAAGCATCTAATTGTAAGCAATAACGTAATTCTTTAATGTGAAAATTCAAAACTAGGGGATCTTTGATCTTCATGATTTGTCACAATAAAAGAGATGAAGACATATCTTTTATCTATACCAATACCCTTTGAAATATTTGTTGTGGAAAATCGAAGAAATTTGACTTCTCTCCCTTGACTCATACTTTTTCTTAACGTATTTTATTTAATGGAGTATAGAATACAATCTCTTCATGGGTGGAAAGAGAATTAGACTCTATTTATATATGCTATCAATAAGTGTCTTCCATCAAATGCTTTTTAACATTCATGTCTTTTCATAAGAATCGGTTTCTCAAGATTGCATCTTTTCATTTCATGAGAGTCGTCACTTCTATTAATCAATATTTCTTTTATAACATTTCAATAATTATCAAACTATTGATGAATAATATCACATGAGCCATAACAATTCTTACACTAATGTATTAGATTCTCGTGATAGCTCTCTACTTCCTAATTTTTGGAATTGACTAGACTTCATTATTTTTGTGGGCGGCTATAATGGCTCCTACACTATAATGTCACCCAAGTAAATATGGAGAGAGTATAGCATGTCCGAAGGGACAGCTTTCTAAGAATGTATGGTGGCTAGCGATTGTACGGTGTAAATCATATAGGCCAATATTATCTCATTCATTAATTGTGTGTGCCCTATAGTGGGGCCCACATGGTCAATGCATAAGATATGCTTGATCTACATGATCCATGGATCATACAATATTTTTACATATGTCAAAGAGGTTGCTTATGTATTCACCCAATCAACCATGATGAAGAAAAAGTTTACCCATCTTTCGATAACACATGGACCTCTAGCACCAAGGTACCTAGAAGTCCATAGACCACCAGATAAGCCCTACAAACCAATTAAATTCAAAAGTTTGATCTATTTCAGGTGGCCTCGATTGTAGTAAGTGGAATTTGAACAAGCGATCTCCAGTTCCCGAGTAAGACATCTTATTAAAATCCAACCAAACTGCCCCAACTCTAGGGAATAATGCTTACGCATTAAGTGTGCTCCATTCTATAAATGCCATTCCACTATTTGATAGGATGAAAACTTCTCGTTCGAATAACTTCACATCTTCGCTGAATGTTCTATTCTTGACGATGATTTGATGGTTTTAGATGTGGGCTGTGACGTTCTGTGCCTAGCTTTGTAGCGGGTCGTGCCCAAGCCTGTGCCCAAGCCTGGCCTGCCTTGTACTTCATGCCAGTCGTGCCCGTCAAATATCGTGCAAAGGTCGTGAATGCTTGTGCTCTTGGCTTTTGGGCCGCTGACCAGTGTTTAGTAGCCCCATGGTTGCTGATTACTTTAATAGTCTCTGGGACATTGAAAACAGGTATTCAAAACCACGCAAGACATGCACTTCAATATACAAAACTTAATATGTTATGTTCGGTAATCGGGATAAAATTTGTGATGGGATAAAATTTATTCAATTCTATGTTTGGTTCCTATCCAAGATAGGATAAAATCGAACATAAAAGGGAAATAACCTGAATAAAATTATCCTATTGCGGAAGTGGGATAAATGTAGAGAGAATTTATAATATCTGTAACATAAATGTTATTATTCTCGAATATTAACTTCTTAAATTAATAAAATTAAAAGAAGATTTGAATTCTAACATGAAAAATTCATAATAACAAAAAAATAACAACATTTATTTTTTATTTATATATTCAAATTTCTTTTCTATCTTATAATATAAATTCAATATATATAAATATATTTATTATCTAAATTTATTGCATATTTTAGGTCTTTAGTATATTAGGTGTATTAGTTTAGTTTACTATTTCATAAAATTTTATTAGAGAATGATGGAAGGGGGAAAAAGAAATAAAAAAGAAAAAATTTAAAAAGAGGGAAATAATACAAAAAATAAGCAAATAAAAATGAAGTGGGTAAGAGCTTGTGAGAAATTCTTACCATTTTCGTTTGCGCATTTTTTAATTTTATTTATTATTGCGATTCACCAAATATTAGATAAGATATAGGGAAATTCCTCAATTTTACATCCTAACTTATTCAATCCTATTCGACTAAAAATCAAGATGACCCGATGTAGCCATAATCTTTTGTTCCGTTACATGGCGGTCATTTAGATAAAAGTGCGCCAATTCTATTAATCACGAAAATCAGCCTAGTCCCACGTTGGCCAGCAGACGTAGCATCCATGGGATATGAAGATCAAGTCGCACGAAGGACAACTCGACACGACAGAGCATGCTAGTACATCAAGGTGCACCATCTTGATGATTTCACCTATGCATTCTGCTTGTGGACGGATTTGGTTGGTGGTGGTCGATTCGTTGGGCCAGTTGAGAAAAGCTCTCTCTCTCTCTCTCTCTCTCTCTCTCTCACAGTTACGCTGCTTCCAGGAGTAGCCTAGAGTTTCCCTGAATCTGGGTCATGAGCTTCTTGCATGCGAACAGTTGCATCGGACAGCTCGACACGACACAAAGCTGTTCCCACAAAAGTTTTCTTCCAGTGACCTCCTTCACGTTAATCATGCTCCGGCACTCCATGCTCAGCTCTCTCTCTCTCTCTCTCCACGCAAGAGTCCAAGTAAATGCGGCAGGGAAAAAGAAGGGAGGACACGAGCATAACGCATGTGCCTGCGCGATGACGGTTTGTTCGCACGTAAAATTAGAAGGCCGAAAGAAAGAGACAAAGGGCTTTAGACTGACCAGTACATCTCACGATTCTTGAAGGAATTATGTGGAACGAAAAAGAAAAAGGAAAGTACCTTTTAAGTGCATGCTTATGCCATAAGGGCATTCGTTCATTATATATCTGAGGAAAAGCACCAGCCTTGAACATGCATACCCCTGCTTTGTCCGAACAACCCTAGGGTATGTGGAAAAAGGTGGTTTCTTTTCTGTAGGGAGCTTGCCTGGGAGCAACACTTTTTAAGATCTACAAATTAGACAGTATATTCTCTATTGTTGGTTCGAAATTTTTCAAATTTTGTATATTGTGATCGTGTTTAACCCATTTATCAATAGACGCAATGAAGCCGGTCTTACAAAAATTGGGAATGCCTACGTTAATTCGGAGCTCTTGGGATGTCCCGCAATCCCTAAGGATGTGTGAGATATCCTCTCTAATGTTTTTACAAAGAGGAATTCTTTAGTTAAGACAAGAATATGTAGAAAAGAGAATTATGTAATTTACACATATTTTTTAATACAGAGTACATGAGATATGTATAAGTTTTATTAAAAGACTATTTAAGATAACAACATATTATGATATTAATTATAATCAATTCGGAATATGCATAATAAAGAGAGCAATATATGCTATAAGAGAAATGGAGATTGAAGGTAGATATAAAGGATCTCCTAGATATATCTAACATCTTCTTAAACTCAAGGTGACATAAAATGAGTCAATTGATGTTTAGAGAAAAGATCCCCCAAAAAAACAGGCTCTGATGAGTGAAGACATCACCAGTCTGTCAATTGATGGTATAGAAATTTGATAGAACTAATCCGGCAAGTTGCGCGAACTGTTTTAGTCCGTCGAAGAGAGAACTAGCTAATGCGTGCAGGCTATGCAACAGCATATTGACGTGGCTGCATTGCAGGCTACGCAATGAAAGACTGACATGGTGAGGTGCAGATTAAGCGATGACAAATTAACGTGATTACAGTGTAGGCTACATGGCTGCAGTGCATTCTACACATCGTGGTTCTGTGACAGGTTCTGTGGTAAGAGGCTAATGTGACAGACGCAACAATAGGTTGACGTGGCAAGAGAAGCGGCTATGTGATGTGGTTGCCGACATGACCATTGGATGAGACGAACAATGTTGAATATCGACCTCAAGAGAGGGATATTGGCAGTAAATGAAAAAGAGAATGACGGGAGATGCCAAGTGTGCTCCGAGTTGGCATCGGACGTGATGTGCACCCGATGCACTCAAAATTTCCTCAGAATCACCTAACTTTGGTACCAAGATAAGAGTATATGAAGGAGATGATTATGTGATTTATGTATATTTCATGATAAAGAGAACATGAGTTTTTCTATATCATTTACAAGATGACTATTTAAGGTAAGAAGATATTACAATATTAGTCATACTTAATTAGGTTTGTGGACTATCAAGAGAGAAATATGCACAATCATAAGATATATGATTAATTTAAGGTGATATGCAAGAATCTCCTAAATATATCTCTAACAAGCTGCAAGTCTGTTATGTTTAATAAACCGAAGAAAGGATTGGATTGTCAGATGGTTTTGGTCTTCCTAAAGCATGTATCTTGTGTCACATTCAAACTTTCTAGTAATGTATCGTGTTTTTATCTCATATCATGTAAAAGAGTTTGCTTTTAATATTCCCTTCTCTAAGGGGAAAAAAGGACCCTTGACCTGGATTTTAGATCGGGAAGAACTTCACTATTCTTCCCAGCGAGCTGTATCATGAAACTTGTAGGACATTTTATAGATAATGCCGTACTTCGAGACATCTGTAAAACAAAACTCCAGATATTGATCTGTAAAGCAGAGCTAGCACTGCAAAGGGCATCGAATCCTGTGGTCATAAAGCTGGACTAGGAACAGAACAGATGGTACGGATGAAGATGAAACATGGACATCATCTTTATGTTTTGTAAGAAGTTCTGCTCACCTAGAGCAAGCATTGGCAGCGGCTGGGCCGCTCAGTTTTTTCTTAGAAATGCTAATTGCAGAGGGGCAAAGTTACCAAGTCCAGTTTTTTACCGATATTGTCGTTCTTTTTCCTACTTCTTGGGCGCATGAGCAATCATTAAAGTCCGGTTACCACAAGTACAGAAGTATGGGACTAGATTTTCGCAAGTGGGAACCTTTTATATATTTGATAAACTCACTAATGAGACAGTTAAATTATGCTCGCACTATTTTCAACTCTTATAACTTTAGACACGTCTTAAAATTTAAATGGTTCAAAATACCCATCGCTAGGACCTTATTTAATGGCGAGATTGATGAAAGAGAAAAAAATATTTTTAATATAAATTAATCAATCTCATAATTTTTATTGAAACTTTCCTAAATTGTTGCTTCTTCTTCTACCGTGGTCAAATCAAAGGAGTTAACTTTTAGCTATCCTAACTGGCTTTGAAGGTCTAAAGGCAAGTTTGCTTTGGCTTTGTAAATGAGCCTTCGGAAACGCAAGTGTCTTGGACTAAAAACCCATTGAGGAAATACAAATTGCATTTGGTAAAAAATCATTTGTAAAGCTACTTTAGCCCAAATAGTATTTGACAAATTTTTTTTTAAAAAGGGCTTTTGGGTTTAATTTTTCTTTTTTATTAAAAAAAATTAAACCCTCTGGCAAAGGGCTAAGGTTGCTGGCAAGCTAGATTTGGCACCTACGATCGTTGTTCAAGGCGGTGCGACCCCTAGCGAGGGTCATGCGACCTTAGGTGTTGCGACCCAAGTAGCTGGGCAAGGTTGCGTGACCCCAAGCGAAAAGGCTTGAGGTTGTGTGACCCCAGCGATGGTTGCCTATGTTGCGACGCTTGAGTTGGTGCAACCAAGCGGCTGTCATGCAACCTCGCTAACCTGTTAGCGGCTCGATTTAATCTCATTGGTTGTCCTCACTCAAAGAAGATGAACAGTAATGAGGGGCAAAACCGGAAAATTAAAGAATTGATGATGGTAGTTTTGGAAGAAGAAAACTAGTTTTAGCATTTGGCCGCAAAGCCCCTTGGGAAAGTTGTAACAAACGCACCCTAAAGACCATGGGGGAAAATTCTCAAAGGGCTTTGAGCCTTACACTAGCCTTCAAAAAGCTGAAAGTCCAAAGAAGGTCCTAACTTATCTTGGCTTTCAACATTTGTGGAATGTTGAAACAATGGTTAAATGTTTTTACTTTTTTCTAAAACTACCATCACCAATTTTTTAGTCCGATTTTGCCCCTCATTGTTACTATTCATCTTCTTTGCTTGAGGGTTGCTGGCAAGACCAAATTTGGTCAATGAGGTCACGTGACCCACCTGATAGTCACTTGGGGTCACGTGACCCCAACCCTCATCTCCTAGGGTCGTACAATTCCAACGAGGGCCACTTGGGTTGCGCAACCTCGAGCCTCGTTGCCTGACCTAAGGTTGCGCGACCTTCGCCAAGGGTTGCCTAAGGTCATGCAACCTTGGCCGACAGTTGCCAATTCTAGATCTGACTTGCTAGCAAAGGGATTATTTTTTTAATAAAAGAATAGCAAAATTGCAACCAAATCCCTTTATGATTTTTTTTTGCCGAACACTACTTATAACCTAAAGTTGTTTTACAAAGGATATTATACCAAATGCAATTTATATTTCCCCAAAACCCCCTAGGTTAAAGGCCTTTGCATTTTCTCAAGGCACATTTCCAAAACTGAACCAAAACACAATCGTATGTTTGTTTCTTTTTACGAAAATCATCTAAGGTTAAGCATTTTGATATTACTCAAATAACTTTAGACATACCTGGCCCAAAAGAACCCTCACCTAGACATCATTAGCGGTACCATTGATAAAAGAGGAAAACTATACCTCTATTGTGGATGAATAAATCTAATGATTTTTATCAACCCTTTTTAAACCGTTGTTTCTTCTTGTTTTTTGTTGAAATCCGAAAAAGTTAACATCTTCATTTGTTTTCACGAGAATCAATTAACATTAGAGCATTTTAATAAATTTAGTAATCGGGATACTAATTTGAAAGAATATTGACAAAATACATTTATTTATGATGTCTCTATAAAGTTCAATCTCTAATAGCTCCTTGTAATATATTTTTTTATCAAGTTTTTCTTCAAGGAAATCCTTTGGTATAAGTTGTGAACTTTTTATGGTTATAACTTATTTTAAGATATGTTAATTAATAAACATTATGAATAAGGTTCAAACTCATTACGAAAAAAATCATTTATAGTAATCAATTTGAGCATGTAGTAAGTAAAAGAGAGGAAATGAAATTTGTATAAAAACGAACCAAAAATGCCATAAAGTGGTGTAATAAAATATCAGTGTATTAATTACTACAGATGGCCTCATGTTTTGTTGAAAATATATGCTTTTTGAATTAAAAAAATTATCTTTTCAATTTGTGATTTTAATTAATTAATTATTTTAAGGTTATTTTCATCAACTCAATTAGTCAAGGAGCAAGGAGACCGGGGTCACTCTTATTGGAATGTGTGTGTGTGTAAAAGTCACATACCAAGAATTTATGGAAGGATTGTATGGCAATTATTGAAAATTCTTGAGGTTAGATTTTTTTTTTAAATAGGTGTTTAGTCTATGCCCTCTCACGCTTCGCATGATAAATTTTCTATTTCTGTTTCAGAACTATTTTTCTAACCCATACATGTTTTTAGAATAAAAATCCGTTTGATAAAATAATTTCATTTTTCTATTTCTAAAATAGATTTTTATTCCAAAAATAGGTTTGGAATAAAAATCAAAAACAATTTTTTTTTACTTTTCTATTTATGAAATAGAAATCAGAAATTGTTTCTCTCTTTCTTATATTTCACCGGAAGGAATTTCTTTCCGTCCATCAGTCACTGCCACCCTCACTTGCCGGCCGCCGCTGCCCCCCTTGCCGCCGCTACTTAGGAAAGTAAAAAAATTTTCATTATCAAACGAACTTTTATTTCAAAAATAAAAATTTTATGTCGTTATCAAACGTATTTTTTTGTTCAGAAACTCATCCAATAATAGAAATAGAAAAATCTATTTATTTTATAGAAATCAATTTTTAGCCAAAAATATTATCATTCATGCCCTTAAGATGCATCTAAAACCGTCTACCTCGTCTATAGCACGAGCTGCTTCTTCAAAATGGTCCTTCCAACCTTTTCACGAATTTCGCCGAATGGTTTGTTCACTTTCTACAAATAGGTTTTTCCAAGCAAATTGATGTCATGATGTTTTATAAGTTGTTCCCATTCTATTGGTCGATCCAAGCTTTAACGTACCTCGTTCTACAGGTTGTTCACCTTTTACAAAAGTCTATCCAGACTTAGACCCATCTTCCATCCAATAGCTTTTTCTCCTTCTATAGAGAGCCTTTCCATGCTATTAGACGTCCTATTGACGACACTATCTGCATACAACTCAGGTATATAGAGTTGTTCTACATATTTAAATACACAAATTAGTAGCCCTCCATAATTTTGTCACTTTCAAAACATCATGAATTTTTTCTCAATAATTTCTCATCTAGTAAGTGTTCACAAGCATTATTCAGTAAAACCCTATTAGTAAATATACATACTTATTCAAAGCCTACTTGAGATTGGGACATTTTCGAGATTTGCCTAAGGAGTAAACTTGAAGCCTAATCTGATCAATAGATCGTTCACAAAAGTAAATTATAATCTAACATGTCCAATGAAAAGACAGCCACCATTTCAAGCCCAAATTCTCATTTTATTGCTAGATTCTAGAATTTTACGATGGTTGATAGTGATTTGTTGTAATCTTATTTTGTGTGTTCTTTAGGTTCTCTCATTGGAGATATACAATGCAAAAATTTGAATATATCTTCATGTTTGCAAATTTAATATGGTTCATTATGTATTTAATCATGGACATTTATTCACAAAGAAAGTACTACGCCGGCTTGCAGATGTCTGATAGCTTTAATGAGCTAGGTTTCTGGTTATATTATGTCGAAAACAAGAGACGGATTTGGGAAATAACAAAAGATTAATGGGATGAGTTTGGAAAGAGGGTCAAAAGTCCCAAACCTGTCTTGTTTTCCATCCCTAATCCCTTATGCACATTATAAGCATAGACAAAGAAAGGTGCTATGCCAACAACTAGGAGAGATTTTAAGACCAAGAGTGGCAGCATGTACTTTGATACTGATAAGCACAGGCAGTCTAGATTCTTTTACACACGGTAAAGAGAAATACTAATCTATGAAAGCTTAACTTTGAATAAAAAGTTATGGCAGCAAAAAATACGAAATTTTGCATTTTTTAGCAAATTTATGAAGTCTTGTGACGCGTCATCCCTAAATCAATGACTACAGAGTTTCTTCCATGATAAAACACATGAAAACTTGTAATGGATTTATCCTATTTACATGCTCAACTACTTTTATTATGAACATGGCCGACCTCAGCCTCTCTCGCTTTTCTTCTTCTTCCTTTTTTAAATTTTCAAAGGGGAGAGGCATGATTCACGAATTATAAAAGCTCAGGAATGATTGCAACCCTTTTCTCAAACAACAATCATGGGACTCAACAGTTCCCGCATGAATAGTTAAAAAGTAAAGGGACAAAAGGTGACCCAAAAAGAGATTAATTACAAAAAGCAATCCTTTTCCTTGGCTCTTTTCACTCGTTTCCTCAACAGAAGCTAGTAATGGAATCGATTCCCAGAAAAGAAAAATAAAATAATTAAACAGGAATTGTAATCAGAGATCAATCCAAGTAGCACGAGGGCTCATTCCCCAAAGAACGAGCCCCAGTGCTTTCTCTCTCTCTCTCACGCGCATATCCATTCAAAACGTTGACAGTCTTTCATTAAATACACTTTCAAACCATCACTTTTCCAGACACTACCGGATCGCACCACTCTGAAACTAATTATTGCTAGAGAGAGAGACAGAGGAAGGGGCTATATAGCCTATATAGGTGAAAAGCTGTAGAGACCAGGGGCACCACATGTACTAGCCTGCTTGTTTCTTATATGGACACGATCAGATGCTTATTAAGACCAGACAGAGAGATGAGAGCTGAGAGATGAGACAGAGATCTGATTCTGCACATATATGTATGAGAGAGATAGAGAGAGAGAGAGATAGAGAGAGAGAGAGATTTGATTCTGCATACATATGTACATTTTGCAGACGAAGAGCATGGAAGAACTCAAAGATGTGCTCCAGTGTTGCTACAGACATGCTTTAGTCAGTCCAAAATATTAAAAATCTCATCACAGATTCCAAAGCAATCGTAGGGAGGGCCGAATTAGAGATCTACCAGTCTTCGTCTTCAAAAGGGAATCATGAAAAGGGAAAGCGGTGCATTGCAATTGCATGCATGACTACTTTTTTATTTTTCGGTCCCATAATGTCATGTAAAGTGAAACATCATGTTCCATTTGCAACAGGGCTATGGGTTAATAATAAATAATCAGTAAATAGTGACTAAGTTGTTGAATTTGACCTATCCATCGTCCATCGTTGCACACGTTCATTGTTCAACTTCTGTTGTCTAATAAGATAGTAGATTTTCCTTGTATCAATACGATAATGAATCTACATGAAAATTTTGTGTATCAATTCTCAAACTTCTGTTAGAAAACCTAACACAGATGGCAGTTCATTCATATGCCAGTTTCACTGAGGTGATAGATGACACATGTCAAGAGAGCATATGGAGAAGAAGAATGAAACGGAAATCAACGTTACTTATAGAAGCAACTCAAGCATAAACGAAGGAAAAAAAAACTATATAATATAACCATGAACTTCTCTTCACAGCATCGGTTACAAATAAGGAGAACACTAAAACCTAATGATTAGCATCTTGACAAATACACACAGTTAATACAACAGGAAATAATCAAAAGCATGCTATTTCTGTTTTTCTCTTCTTTTTGGCTACTGTTACATGTGGATTCCGTTTGAACCCAACAAGTTAAAACACAAGAACAGATATGTAAAAAAACCCAACAGCAACATTCGGAGATAGATTAAATGATTCTAATTAATTTCTCTGTTTCTCAGGCTATCTTTTTTAGCTTTTAAATTATGAAAACCCTTGAAAGACTTACTCTTTTTCTTGATATTCTGCGTCTCTCTAACATCCTCAGCTAGGGCAAAGCAGTGTATTGAAACCCTTGACCCGGTCTTTTACTGTTCCAGTTGCCGTTGTTGTTGTTGTCGTTCCCGTTACTGCTGCTGTTGGTCGGGCTCGGCGTCGTAACTGATGCGTAGGCGTTCCCGAAGAACCACTCCGTCACTGACGACCCTTCCTTTCTCGAGCTACCGGCAGCGTCCAGATTCTGGAACAAGACAGGCTGTCGCAAGTTCTGCGACTGATCCTCGAAAGGTGCAGTGGCGATGTTGATCGACGATACGAAATCACCGCTGCTGTGGGCCTTGGGATTATGGTTGTTGTTATTGTCCCCGCTGAACAGCATAGCCAGCCTCTGCTGCTGCAGCTTCCAGTGCAGATCTTGGTTGATCGAGCTCAGCGACTCGATGGAGGATGCAAGATTGCTGTCGACCTTCATCGAACCGCCTGGCTCCTGAAGTGCACCGGAAGTACCAAACCCCGGAGCAGCTGTGATGAAGGGAGGGAGCGCGTGATAATTGTTGAACCCAAGAAGCGAGCCGCTAGGACCCGCCATCGGGTCTAGAGAGAAACAAGTGCTAGCGCTGGTAGGAGCGACGGCCGCCGTTTCGATGGCTGATGCATCTGAAAACGAAGAGAACTGGCTGTAAATTCCAGGGGCTGGAGGGTTGTGATTCTGAACCGCCTTAGAGAAATTAGAAAGCCCGCCAAGCTGGAAATCCACGGCTGGGGACAAGCCGTGGAAGAGCTTGAAGCCGCCGAGCTCTGGGTGGGGTGGGGCCGCCGCCCCGGAGTAGTAATCCTTAGGGTCGGCTGCCCCGCCGGGGAAGAACCTGGACGAGGCAGAGGAGGGCTTGAGCTTCTTGTTCTTACGGCAGCCTCCCCCGATCGGGACGTTGCGGAGGGCGCCGCCCTTGGTCCAGTAGCGGCGGCAGGTCTTGCAGAAGTGGCGGGGCTGGGTGAGGCTGTAGTTGTTGTAGTAGCAGAACTTGGTGTTGGACGAGTCGCACCTCGGGCACTTTTGGATTTGCTCTGGCGGTTTCCCCGATGACGTCGAGGACGACGCCGCCTTGCGTGAGCCGGAGCTCGGAGCGGTCTCGTCCTTTCCCGCCATCGGAGGCTGCTTCGGCGGAGCGGTACCGGGTGGAGTCATTTAGTTCTGTAGAGGGAGAGTAAGCGAGGGAGGGAGAGAGAGAATTTAGTAAGGGTGGATGAAGGGGGTGTTGGGTTTCCTTTGGGAGAGGGAAAGAGGGAGGGAATTGAATGGTTTCATGGATGGAGTTAGTGAGAAATCAGTATAGAAGGAGGAGGAGGAGGAAGAAGATGAGCGCCTGTGAACTTCATCAAAGAGAGAGGGCTGTCTCCTTGGTGGCATATGATCAGAGGGAGGCCAGAAATAGAAAATGGGTGTTCTATGATATATATACACATTTATTAGGATAAATTAAGGAAAGCAGGGTGATCGATCTGAAACAGATTTGGCAGTGTAAAGGGATCTGTGGCTAGGTTTAATAATTGGGGCTCCTCCGATTGCATAATCAAAATTTTAAACCATAGCAGGACAAAAAGTGAAGGCTATCTAATTTGTTTTAGAGCAATTTTCTTTTTATTTATTAATTTTCATCGATTGCGTCCTTCTATGGTGAGGTGTCACTTACTTCTAAGTAACAGGTCAAAAGCTTTTCTAGTAAATCGTACTCATCAAAAGCAAAGAAGACCCATTTATAGTAACTTTTCTATTTTTTAAACGGAAAGTAAAATTATTTGTGTAGGTATAGTTATCGAGAGAATTACCAAAAAAGTTCTAAACCTATTGCAGTTGTGCCAATTCAATCCTAAACCTTTTTTTTGACCGATTCAGTCCTAAACCTTTTTTTTTTTACCGATTCAGTCCTAAACTTTTTTTTTTGATCGATTCAGTTCTAAACCTTTTGCGATTGTGCTAATTTAGTCCATCTGGCCAAATTTAGCCGGTCGGAGCTGACGTGGACGCCGACGACAATATTTTAATAATTTTTTTTTTGATTTTTTTATTATTTTCGGAATTTTTAATTTTTTTTCTTTTTTTTTTCTCACCCTCCCCTCCCCTCCCCCCTTGCCGATGGCAGTGGCCAGCCAGCTCTGACGAGGCTACCGGCCACTGCGTAAGGGCCGCGACCCTCACCGGCGACGAGGCGGCTTCGCCTCGATTTGGGCGCCGATCGTGGCGAGACGGCTTCGCCCAGATCTGGGCGAGGCCGGCCGCGGCGAGGTGGCTTTGCCCAGATCTGGGCGAGGCCGGCCTCGCCATGGCCGGCTGCGGGCGAGGCCGCCTTGCCGCAGCCCCCGGGCCTCGCCTTGTGCAGGCGAGCCCGCCGGCGAGGGTGGCTGGTCCGACGGGGGCCACGACCCTCACGGCCGCCGGTGAGGGCTTCACGGCCACGGCCCTCGTGCGGTGGCCGACAGCCTCGTCGGAGCTGGCCGGCCCCTGTCGTCGGGGGGGGGGAGGGGGAGAAAAAGAAAAGAACATAAAAATTAAAAAAACAATAAAAAATTCCGAAAATAATAAAAAATTCAAAAATAAAATAAAATTATTAAAATATTGTCGCCGGCGCCGGTCGGCGTCCACGTCAGCTCCGGCCGGCCAAATTTGGTCGGATGGACTAAATCGGCACAATTGCAAAAGATTTAGGACTGAATCGGTAAAAAAAAAAGGTTTATGACTGAATTGGCACAACTGCAATAGGTTTAGGACTTTTTTGGCAATTCTCCCTATAGTTATCGGTAACATCATCTATTTTGTAATATATCATATTTTATCAATACTAAAGAAAGTCAATTTACCGGGAAAAAATATTGTTCACAATAGACTACTCATTCGTGGTTAATATTGTGAAAATCATATGTTATTATACTTGTTCGATTTACCACTACTTACCGTAAACATAACCAATTCTTAGTAAATGCAAGTTGTGTTTTTGCAAAAGCAAGCTGCAAGGTAAATAGAAGTTCTCGGTAATTACAAGTTGTTTGTGGTAGCCGCAACTTTTCATAAAATTATGTTCTTTTAGGTAAATGCAACATGATCTTGGTAAATACTTGTTGTTATTCATACATATAGGCGTTTGTTTGTGGTAAGAATTACTTGTTCTTGATATATACGTGAAAAGATTTACCTTAAATAAATAAGATTTATCAAATATGGTTTAGTAATAAACAATTAAAGTTTATCGCTACTTGTCGTAAACATAACTTGTTGTTTGTTAATGCAAACTATTGTCAATAAGATGTCAATACTACAAAAAAACTTCAAACTGGTTCGTTTGTAATCAATTTATTTAAATGAATTTTCGGGTCACCAAAAACTCATAACTGGTAATCTATGACTAATTTACACCAAACTAATTTTCAGATCACCAAAAACCCAAATTAACACATCTGTAACAAATTCACCCAAAATTGATATGAATTTCTACGTGGACTTGCCGTATTAATTGAGTTATTATCATGTGTTATCCAACTTTGCATAACAAAATTTAATGGAAGCTAATAGAGGGTAAATATATCGCGAGCATATTGGTCTAGGAATTTTGGTGACCCAAAAATTAGTCTGGGATACATTTGTCATAAGTATATTGGTTTAGAGTTTGTGGTCACCCAAAAATTAATTTTGTGTAAATTTGTCATAAATATATCAAGTTTTGGGTTTTTCATGACATTAAGCCGTCAATAAATACAAGTTATTCTTCGTAAGAATTTGTTGCTCTTGGTAAATACAAATTATTCAAGGTAACTGCAACTTTTTACAAAAGTAGGTTGAATAGTTGTTCTTCCTAGCTTGTGGAAAAAATTTACTTATTCTTGACAAATTAACCCTAGGAAAGGAATGAACACGGTTTATCAATATTTTTGTAACATAACATGTTCTCAATAAATGTAAATTGTTCTTGGTAAATGTAAGTTGTTCAAAGAAAATAGAAATCTAGTTTTTGGTCAATACTAACGGCACAAATAATAACTGGCATAAGTACAGCGGGAGTGCCAAAACTTGGCATGGAGGGACACTTAAGTGCCAAAAGTTACAAAAGGTACACTTAAGTGCCACTTTAAAAAAAAAAAATGGATCACTTAAGTGCCAAGTCGCCGGAACCCTGTCGGAAATCCTACGTGGCAATTTTTTATTAATTTTTTTGCCTACGTGGCTCGCTAGAAATTGAAACGACGAAAATCAGCGCAAAACGACGTCGTTTTTGCGCTGACGTGGATTTTAAAATTTATTAATTAAATAATTAAAAATATATATTATTATAAAATCGATTTAATTTTTTTAAAAAAAACCCAGGAGGAGGGGATCGGCGAGGGCTCGCCGCCGCCACCGTCGCCGCCCCACCCTCGCCCGGAAGGGCCGACGAGGGTGGGCGAGGGTCGGCCGGGTCGCGGGCCCCGGCTGCGGCCGGCGACCCCCCCAGCCCTCGCCGTTCCCCTCCTCCTGGGTTTTTATTTTTATTTTTATAAAATCGATTTTAATTTTTTAAAAATCTGACGTGGACAATTTTTTAAAAAAAAATTGCCACGTGGATTTTTTGTTTTGAAAAATGCTCCGTCGCAAATGAAGTCATTTGGAAAATAGACACGTGGCAATTTGGCCGGAATTTTTCGCCGTTGGCACTTAACTGATCCATTTTGCTCCGATTTTGGCACTTAAGTGTCCCTTTGTGCCAACTTTTGGCACTCCAGAGGTCCGTACCTCAATAATAACCATTCTGTTTCAAAAATCAATTTTTGGCTAGAAGTAGACTTTCCTATTTTTATTCCTTGGACGAGTTTCTGAGAATCAACAACATTTCTAGTCTTGGAACAAAAATTCATTTGATATCGATAAAATATTTCTCCTGTCGAGCAATTGGCGAAGGTGAGTGATAAGAGTGATTATGATTCTAAAGTAGAACCTGTTGAGAAAACTCCAAGTTTTGATGCTAACAAAACATTTCATGAATGATATTTATATCTATCTTTCGAAGGAAAAGGTCACAGAATGACATAGGCTTTAAAGTCTGCTGGTGGCAGAAGATAAAGCATGAGATGTCTTTGAGTCTGACCATACCAGACGGAAGACTCGACCGGACTGAGATTTTAAGTCTGACCGTACCAGACTAAGATTTTGAGTCTGACCATATCAGACTGAAAATCTAGGCAGACTCAGAACTTAAGTCTGTCAGACTTAAGATGAATCTACAAGATAAGATCACCAACGGTAAAGTATTTCACTTACCTTATTTATGTTGATTCTGTTATATTAATCTGATTGGCATGATCAATTAATGGACAACTTCCAAAGAAGAATAGAGCACTTATGGAAGCCCAGATTCTGATTGTATGGGCGAACAGAATCTAAGGGGATCTGATCTACCTTCAACTGTTAAAAAGACTTGCCTTATAAAGTCTGTCTAAGAAAGGGAATACTAAACTCTCAAGGAAAGAGCCAACGGTCGAGTGTGGCTTGGAGAGTATTTAAGGATAGACTGAGACTTAGGAGGTAGAGTAGATAAACATAATTCCAAAGCTAATTCCGTTCTTCAACTGTTGTTCATAGTGCGAATTTGAGTGATCTCAGTGTATTACAAAAGAGAGTGACTTAGTGAGACATATCATCACCAAGTACAAACACTCGAAAGTGTGCAATCACCGTTGATCATATAGTGAAATACAGCCTATTGGCTGATCGCTCGGAGAGTAGACGTTGGCTTGTCTAAAGCCGAACCACTATAAATAGTGTTTGCAATCTTCTCTAACTCTCTCTACTTAATTTCTATTTGTAAATTGCAAAAGTTATATATATTTGCGCGAATAATCCCTCTACACCTATTCACCCCCTCTCTAAGTGTTTATACTAGTTACATCAATTGGTATTAGAGCTTCGTGCTCAAGATCTTGAAGTGTTTATTACTTCTGAGTTAAAAGATCCTCTATGGCTAGTATTCTTGCACCAGGTTTGATTGAGAGAAGAGCAACACTCGTCCACCCTACTTCGACGGCAAAGATTACAATATATGGAAGAATAAGATGAAGGCCTTTCTCAGATCAAAAGACCCACTCGAATGGGATGTGGTTGAAAGGGGAATTGACCCCATTGATAAAACTGGAAAAACTCCAAAGAGAAATAATGGGAAAGAAACAAAAGCATCAGCCACCATCTCTTCGGAAGAAATGACAAAGAGACAAACTCTTGATGCTAAGGCTATTTACTCTCTATATTGTGCTTTATCACCTAATGAATATAATCGAATATCTTCTGTGATACAGCAAAGGAAGTATGGGATAGACTATATGTGACATACGAAGGAATTGATCGTGTCAAGGAGACCAAAGTAAATATATTACTCGGTCAATATGAATCCTTCAAGATGAACTTGAGGGGAGAGTCCATAGGAGACATGTTCGGTCGTTTTACGAAATTGTAAACGGATTGGCATATCAAGGACAACTTGTTCTGGATCAATGAAGGTCAACAAACTTCGAGAGGAATTGTCAAAAGAATGGAATAATGTGAAGACATCTATCAGAGAAACTCTGCGAATTTCACCACTGACAGTCGATGAGCTCGTTGGTATTCTGCAGTCCTATGAAGCAGAACAAATGAACAAGGAAGTCGAATCCAGAGGTAAGAAGTCCATTGCTCTTAAGTCTAACACTAATTCTGATGTTACAGATTCTGAGGAAGAGCTGGACGACGAATAACTTGCACTGCTGATCGGAAAAGTTGAAGTTAAACAAGAAAGGCAGGAAGTTCAACAACAGGAAACAAAATAGACAGTCTGGACAACGCAAAACTGATGACGAGGAAGATTATGCCAAAGATGTCATTTATTTTGAATGTAAGAAAAATGGTCATATTAAGCAGAATTGTCCCAAGCTCAAAAAGAACAAAGGGAAATTCGAGAAATACAAGAAGGCCCTGAAAGCCGAAACATGGAGTGACACAGAGGTTAAGGATAGTGAAGACGAATATGGCAGCATTTGTCTTATGGCACATTCAGACTCGGACTCAGAAACAGATTCAGGATCAGACTCAGATTCAGACAGAGAAATCGAGGTAAATCATTCCGATATCCCAATAGAAATCTCAGATTACATAAATAAGTTGTGTTTAAATCTAAAAACTACATTGAAAAAGATCTCCAATTTAAAAGTGGAAAATCATAAGTTGAGTCATCAGAATTATTCGTTAAAAGGAAAATTTAATGATCTCAAAAAAGGAATTTACAGAAATGGAGGAAAGTCGTGATTCTATCTTAAATGAAAATGAGTCCCTTAAAAAGGAACTTTTGGAAATAAACAAAAATCAAGATTCCTTACAAAATAAGAATCTATTTCTTAGAAAGGAAATTTCGAATATCAATGCAAAGTTTTCTGAAGGGACGAAAAACCTGCAGCATATTCTTTCTATCCAAATTCCTCACTATGATAAGTCAGGATTTGAAATTTTGCAAGGAAAGTAAATCGTTAATTGATTTTCCTAAAGTTAAGGAAAGAATTAAACAGAGACTTCCTCGACAGGCCTACAATAATCATTTTAAAAAGAATTTTGTTAAATCTATTGGTCGAGAAAATCTAAAGTGTTCTAACTGTGGAGAAAGATAACATTTTGAGAATAAATGTCCTAAAGTCTGGAGACCTGTTCAAAAGAAATGGATAAAAAAAATATATACTACTAACTTCAATGGACCCAAGAAAATCTGGGTACCAAAGAAAAAATGAGTATGTGTGTACATTGCAGGTAAGCTTCAAAAGTAAGAAAAAATGGTACTTGAACAGTGGATGTTCAAGACATATGACAAGAGACTCAAAGATGTTCATTGGATTAGAAAGAATCAAGGGAGGAACAGTTTCATTTGGAGGAAACACCAAAGGAAACATCACTGGACTGGGAACTGTCAAGATCGGTAGCTTAATTATCAATAATGTTTCCCTAGTCAAAGGATTAAACTACAATCTTCTAAGCATAAGCCAGCTGTGTGATGCTGGTTTCAGAATTAACTTCAAAGAGAATCTATGTTCCGGAACAAGCAATGACTCTTCACAAACATTCACTGGACGAAGGCATGGGAACATTTATCTTCTGGACATAAATGAAGATATTGCAAAATGTCTCTTATCAGTCCAAGATGAAGCAAGTATCTGGCATCCCAAACTTGGGCATGTCAGTATGAAACAAATTTCCAAGCTTGCCAGCAAAAAGCTTGTTCGTGGCTTGCCCTCACTGAGTTATAAGAAGACAGAGCTTTGCTCTGCATGTACACTAGGAAAACAAGTAAGAAGTTTCTTCAAGTCTATAAAACAGATTTTCTACTAATCGTGTATTGCAGCTTCTTCACATGGACCTATTTGGACCAACTAGAACTCAGAGCATTGGAGGTAAGAAGTACTGTCTTGTGATAGTAGATGATTATTCTCGATTTACATGGGTATTTTTTCTCGCTAATAAAGGAGAAACCTTCTCACATTTCTTAACATTTGCAAAAAGGGTTCAAAATGAGAAATGTTACTATATTTCAAGTATTAAAACAGATCATGGGAGAGAATTTGAAAATCAAGACTTTGCAGATTTTTGTGACAAAAATGGTACATAGCATACATTTTCCTCTCCTTACACTCCAGAACAAAATGAAGTGGTGGAAAGAAAAAATAGATCTTTGCAAGAAATGGCCAGAACTCTGCTTATAGAAAGCAAGGTGGCAACTCGTTTCTGGGCAGAAGCGGTTTTCACTTCTTGCCATATCATTAACAGAGTATTTCTTAGACCAATTCTTGAGAAAACTCCCTATGAGATTTTCAAAGAAAGAAAACCTATTGTTTCTTACTTTCGCATTTTTGGTTGTTAATGTTATATCCTCAAAAATGTTAATCATCAACCTAGTAAGTTTGAAGAAAGGTCAGATGAAGGTATTTTTCTGAGCTATTCAAACTCTAGTAAAGCATATAGAGTGTTCAACAAGAATACTCAGATAGTGGAAGAATCCATGAACGTAAAGTTTCTGGAGCAAGAAGTTTTAAAACAGAGCAGAACAGTAAATGAAGAATCAGAATCAAATGCTGCTTCTGAAAGATCTGGTCTCAACAAAGAAGCAGAATCTTCCTAGGAAACAGTCAAAGAAGCAACTCAAGAAGAACGACTAACTCAACTTGACATTCCTACATCAGTAGAAGATTCTGATAACAATGAAGTGTCAAACATAAACTGGAAGCATAAGTCCAGTCATCCTAAGGAGCTGGTGATTGGAAACATCAACGAAGGGATTCAAACCAGATCAAAGAATAAAAAGGACACATGTATTGTTGCACTGATCTTTGAAATTGAACCCAAAGGTATTAATGAAGCTTTGGAAAATGAAAGCTGGATAGAGGCAATGCAAGAAAAACTTCAACAATTCAAGAGGAATGATGTATGGGAATTGGTGCCCAAACCCAAAGGAAGAACCATCATTGGCACTAAATGGGTTTTCAGAAACAAAGTCAATGAACTTGGAAAAGTCACCAGAAACAAGGCAAGACTCGTGACAAAGGGTTACTCTCAATCTGAAGGAATAGACTAAGATAAAACCTATGCCCCAGTTGCAAGATTAGAAGCAATCAGACTACTGCTCGCCTATGCTTGTTATCAAAATTTCAAGCTATACCAAATGGATGTGAAGAGTGCGTTTCTGAATGGGTTTATTAAAAAAGAAGTTTTTGTAGAGTAGCCTCCTAGGTTTGAGGAACCAAGAAAGCCAGACCATGTATATAGATTAAAGAAGGCACTTTACGGTCTGAAATAGGCATCTCGAGCTTGGTATGAAAAATTGAGCAAGTTCTTACTAGACAATAAATTCAAGAAAGGTATGGTAGATACAACTTTGTTTATTAAGAAGGAAGGTAAAGATATTCTGCTTGTACAAATTTATGTAGATGATATTATTTTTGGATCATCTAATGAGCACTTGTGCAAAAATTTCTCAAAGTCTATGTAGGAAGAATTTGAAATGAGCATGATGGGAGAACTTACATTCTTCCTAGGATTTCAGGTCAATCAAACAAAACGTGGAACTTTTATCTATTAAGAAAAGTATGCCAAAGACTTGATTAAGAAGTTTGGAATGGAGAACTGCAAGAAGACTGAAACTCCTATGGCAACCTCCATTAAACTAGATCAGGATAAAATGGGAAAGAAAGTTGATCAGAAGACTTATAGAAGTATGATCGGTTATCTTCTCTATCTTGCTGCATCTAGACCAGATATTCTATACAGTGTTTGTCTTTGTGCTAGATTTCAAGTGGATCCTAGAGAATCACATCTTTCTGTTATTAAACGCATTGAGTATATAGCCACTTATCCACACTTGGGTCTGTGGTATCCAAAAGAAATATATTTTACTCTTCTTGGTTACTCAAATGCAGATTTAGCAGGTTGCAAAGTGGACAGAAAGAGTACTTCAGGAACATGCCAACTTCTAGGCAAAATGCTAGTTTCATGATTTTCCAAAAAGCAAAACACTGTGGCTCTATCAACAGCAGAAGCAGAATATGTTGCACTTGAAAACTGCTGTTCACAGATTCTGTGGATGAGACAGCAACTAAGAGACTATGGAAAAGAAGAATCCTGTACAGAAATAAGATGTAATAATACGAGTGCTATAAACCTCACCAAGAATCCGATTCTACACTCCAGGGTAAAGCACATTGAAATCAAACATCATTTTATTAAAGACCATGTACAAAATGGAGATGTATATGTGGAATTCATTGATTCCAAAAATCAGTTAGCAGACATCTTCACAAAGCCGCTGGACAAAGGTACATTTGATTCAATATGTGGGAGATTAAATATTATTAACCCTTTTTTATAAAATCTATGAGAACAGGACAAAGTCTGATAGAAGCAATTGTCTGGACAGACTAATCTTCTGGGAAGAATGAAAAAGGAAATAATGGTATTTTAGGTTGGTATGTTATTTCCTTATTTAAATCTGGTAAGTTTCTATTAGTAAATTTTTGATCTGCATGATTGATTTGCATATTTTCTGGTATATGTCTATGATGATTGAATATTCTTATTAAGTTTGGAATAACTACCATTTTAATTTTTTTTTTTTTTGCGACTGTTCATTTGTTCTTACAACGAAGGGTTTAAAAACCTCAAAAAGTCGGGTCTTTTCTTCACAACTCTTCAGAACGCCTTTTTAGAAACCCTAACAGAGTAAAATGTTTTCCAAAATCAATCTTCTCCAAAACCAATCCTCTCCGAACATGGCTTCGAGATCCTCCGTGTCCAGATCAAGATCTCCATCTCCTCGAAGAAGATCAAACAGGATTGCTGGGAGAGGAGGGAGAAAAATCGACGAATGGCAGACGCATTTCGATCTGACACAAACTTCTGAAGATACCCAAGGACAATCTCCAAGAGTTTCCGCTCAAAGAAATGAAGATGATAATAGGGAATCTCCAAGAGCTTTCCACACTCAATCTGAAGAAAGGAATGTCCTCCATAGAGGTACGTCCGGATTAACTCTACCAACACCCACTGATAATCCTCATGTAGTTATGAGGAGATATGAGAAGTTAGTCCAACGAAATGCTAGGGAAGACGTTAAAGTCTATTTCTTGCGAGAGAAAGGGTACGCAAATGAACTACGTCTTATCCAGCGAGTTCGGACTACTGAGAATCACCATCTGCTCGTAGAGAACGAGTCGATGACACGGGGAGAAGTAGAGATAATGCGAAGGAAGATGATGAGAAGATTTACAGAAATTTTGAAGTCGAATGGGAATTCTGCCTTTGTAGCCGGAACACAACCGGGAAATTATTTCAATCCGAGAGAACATAAGACATTCTTTAACGGGATCGATGGATCGAGGAATCATGAACCACATGATAGTGGACTTTGATTATTTAGATACTGTTGAAGTAAATCTGCGTAGATATTTTGAAATATTGCAAATGGACCAATTTTGCACTGACTCTGCTGCTGTTTATCCAGAATTAACAGCATACTTCTACTCGAACTTAACATTTCTATCTCCAGACAGAATGCAGTTCAATGTCAATGACAGGTTCTATAATGTTAGTACAGATACTCTGGCTGACATTATAAAAGTTGAGAGGGGTACATTCAGGCCAATAGACGTTTCTTATGAGACAGTTTGTACGTTTCTTATAAAGTCTGTTAGGGCTAGGATTTGTCTTCTGAGTTTCTCAATTTCTGGTTTTTGATCTTCCAAATAATGGCTAGTAGGTGTCTGCTTGGTTTCTAGTAGGTGAAGCCGTTTCTGGAAGTCTTTCAGCATGCGGCAAGATAAGTCGGTGGTCTTATCTACACGTTCGGCGTGTAGCAACGGTGCCAAGGAGCTCATTTTGAGCGAGGGCATTCTCGGTTTGCCAATTCAAAACGGTTTGCGGGCGAGGGGCTGCTTCCGTTGTCCTTGTGCATCAATACCGGTGGGGTTTGGTATTTTGGGCGAGTGCTGGTACCTTTGCTGTGGGTCAGAAAATTTTTCAAGTGGAGGAAATTTTCGGGTACGAGTGCTAGTTTCAGATGTTTCTGTGGTCTCAAGTGGAGGGAAATCCTCAGGGTGGAACATACATATATTGGATAAGACTGGAAGTGGTTCAAGTTGTGGTACATAGGTACCTGGTCGGGGTAAAAAGATGGGACAAGAGGGGTTCTTTCTGACCCATTTCTGGATTGGCTTATAAAAGGGTGAGGTAACCATAGGCTCGGGTGATGGTGAATTAGGAGAAAGGGTTGGCTTACGGGGAGATGGAGTGGGGACTACCTTAAAAGGTTTAGGTGGTCTATAAGAAACAATGAGCGGTATCTACCGCCAGCTTCTCCAAGAGGTCCAACAGTTGGATCTCCATCAAGATACCGTTGATAGAGTGCATCCTTTTTCTTTTTCTTCTTCTTAGAGGAGGAGGAAGTATCTTCTTCATCTTCAGATCGTGTGCATGAAGTACACGCGCAGATGGATCCCGAAAAGCTTGAGTGTCGGTGGGATCCTTGAAGAAATGGATTGGCTGTCCTTGAGGTCCAAATGAGTGGACAAATTGTTTGTTGTCCGGTTCGACGAAACCGGATCATAGAGGGACAGGGGAGTAAAGTGGAGAATGGTAGGGAAAATGGAGGAAGGTTCCTCTTTAGTCTTACTGAACTTGATGGCAACAGTGCCATCTTTTTTCCTAGTGAACTGGGGTTCACTGGATTGGACCGGTTTGCAATTCGATGGAGTTTTCGTAGTTGGTGACCCAACTATCGGGAAGAAGTTTAACAAGTTCACTTCGAGGGATCTGCCTCGGGACGTGGATGCAAGAAGTTTGGTCATGGTCGACCGAAATAACAAGAGCATCTTCAGAATTTGGGATGTTAAGATCAATGGCATGGTTTTGGACATGGTAGATCATTTGGTAGTGCAAAGTGGCAGCAATAGATCCAGGTATTTGTGGGGCTCCAGTGATTTGTAGCTGAACCTTAAGAGCAGTAAGCAGGTTGGGATCTGCGAGAGCAATGTTAAAATTTGGAAAAAGTGTGACAAAAACGGTTCCTGCATTCATTGTGGTTTGAATGGTGCCAATACAAGCTTGTTGGTATTCCAAGAACCGGTGTCTAACAGGGCTATCCCTTGTCGTAAGGTAGGCCTTTACGACCATGAAAAGTTAAAGCAAGACGGATGGCTCCGAAGTGGAGATGAGAGTAGCCTTGTTGGATCCATTGAGATGGAAACTCTGGGGGGATCTGGAGAGTAACAAACTGTTCTTGTTCAGTGGCCTGGATGGGATGCCGATCAAAACGAGAAGACGGACATACTCTTTGACAAAGTGCGAGGAGTATGTTTAATCAAATGTTTGATAGACCGAAGTGGAGAGAAGGAAGGGGTTTAGTGAAAGCGGTGTATGGATTCATCATGGGGAGCGAGTTTCGAAATCTTACTATCCTCTCGTGAGGTAAGCAACCTCATAAAGGTAGTCTATCTTGGAACATGAAGATTTTCGAAGGTCCGGTGGAGGCTGCAGGAAAGGTTAGAAGTAAGAGAAACGGGAAGGGAAGGGGATGAAGAATCAGAGTGTCCATGAGGTGAGAAGGTCTCTTCTAGTACCAAAACAGGTTAATGACCAAACGAAAATGATTCAAACAAATCCATGGCTCTGATACCATAAAGGGCACTATGAACCGATTTCAAGAGTTTGAGTTGCAAACTTGTGACAAGTATGCTATCCCACACACGGCCCTCGGCCTTAATAGGGACTGCCTGTTAGTCACCAAGTTCTTCCTCAGACTCTGAATTCAGATCATAGTAATCTCTAGAATATCGGAAAATTTCGATGCACGGGATCCCCTAAGGGCAAGTGCGAGCATACTCCAGGATTTTTCTCAATCATAGTGTTTGTTCGAACCATCGTTCGGTCTAGAAGAGAATAGGAGTGTTTAGAAGATCATGTTGGAAGTAGAGTACACAACACACTTCTTATTTCACTCTCTCGGTTTTTACAATGAGGGCTCCTTGCTCTTTATAGGCAAAGGAGGATATATGCGACAAGAGCAAGAGCGAGGCGGGCGCCATGCTCGGGCATAATTATGAAAGCAAACTAGCCACTTATAGGCTACACATGGGGAGTCCTAAAGAAATCCCGTGACAGGCTATGAACAAAGTGGTTTTTCGCCCGGTGCTGCGGTGAAAACGGGCGAGTGAACGGTAAAAATGGGCGAGTGAATAGTGAACGAGTGTACGTCACCGGTGTACGGTGTTTTCGGGACGGTTTTTATCTCGTCTCTACCGTCTCTAGCATTATAGCTATAGTCCGAATCATCGAGCTATGTTAAGCTAGCTGTTTCGCAAAGAGCGCGTCTTCATCGATATCGATGGTCGGAGCTTCCGTCTTTTGCTCTTTTGAAGGCGCGGATGAGATTCTCAATTTCTTCGCCGACAAGTCCGGTGGACGAGATGAGCTAGCACCGAAAGAGCCGGAAAAGGGGCGTAATTTTGGGTGTCACCCCAAGGGTCTTGTGAAAGGGCCCCCCAAGGATCATAGGGGTGGAGGAGTGGATTATTCTCGCCGAAAAATCCGGGAGTGCTTCTTGGATTTGGTCGCGAGTGGGATTCCGGCTGCGGGGTGGTCCCAAGAGCGGGGACTGTGGAGAAAGCCATGCTTCTGGTGGGATGGTGCGGTTTTCTTGACATAGGATTCGCTGGAGTTCTCGAGATGCCGGTCGGTCGGTGGAGATGGAGTGTGGAAGTGTCTGGTGAATTCGTGCGAATTCCTGGAAAACCTGGGGCTTGTAACTTGAAGTTCCTGCAACAGAAGGTTTGTCAGAAATCCATCCAGTGGGATGGCAGTATGTCCAAGGTCGATGAAACAAGACAATAGTGTGTCTTTCTGGTTCAGGCCTTCCTTGACGATTTTGGATTTTGAAAAGTTCCTTCCAGTATTGGTGAGGTTTAAACCATGCAAAAATATCCAGTAGATATTTCTGGTTATGATCATGACCAGCCGCATTCTTGGTAAAAACCTGCAAAATTTGCTCAGTTGGAAATTCAATGGCTATAGTGTACAGATTGAACATGTACCAAAATAACCATTTTAGGTCTTCGGGAAATTCATCATTGGGAGACCAACGGAGAGGATGAATAAATGGATAATCGGGTGTAATCCATCCGGGTCCGAGCATTAATCCTCCATGTTCTCGGAAGATTCGAAGATGATATTCCCACATGAGTTCTGGAAGTCTTTCTTTTACGACATTGTGTTGAACAGCCATGAGGATATCAGGAGGATATCTTAGACTTGGCCAACCACATTGTATGTCAGTGGTGCGGTATGTGTCTGAGAAAGGTTCCTTTTTGACATACATGTTGATTGTTTGGACTGGTTCCTTTAGTCGAGATAAGAAGTCCGCAAGGATGTTCTTCTTTCGGAATGTGCTTGACCTCAAAAGAGTATTTGGAAAACTATTCAGCCCATCGGAGCAATTGTGGATGGGGAACTTGTTTCTGTTTGAATTTGAGCATTTGAGGGAAAGATGACATATCCATTTCAACCAGAAAATAGTGTCCAATGAGATGAAATTCGAACTTTTTGATGCCATACTTGACTGCAAGTATTTCTTTGAAAGTGGAATGATAATGAATTTCTGCTTGAGAGAATCGGCCACTTTTGTAGGCACAAATATGCCGAGTATCATGAATTTCTTCGAAAAGAATGGCTGCCCAATATTTGTCGCTGGCATCAGTTTGGAGAATGCGTTTGCCATTGGACGGAATCTTTAATGGAGGAAGGTGTTGCAATAGCTGTTTAAGCTGAGAAACAGCCTGAGTTTGCTTGAGTCCCCATGGAGGAGGATTTTTCTTGAGCATTCTTTGGAGGGGTCGTAAGTACTGAGAAATGTGAGGAACAAAATCTCGTAAATAGTTCACAATCCCAAGGAATTGCTGAACTTGTTTAGGATTGAGATCCTTTTCAGGAAATTTCTGGAGTTCATCAGCAATATGAGGTTCGGGCGTAAGTTCCTTCTGTGAGGCGCATGCCAAGAAATTCAATCTCCGTCTGGGCAATAATCATTTTCTTCTGAGAAAGCATAATACCATGCTTCTTGACAATATCAGCAAAATGTGCCAAGAGTTGGCAATGGGATTATTCATCATGACTCGAATGAAGGATATCATCAATATAAATCGGGAGTTTTGAAGGATAGGCTCAAAGATTTTGCACATAGCCTTTTGAAAAAGGGAAGGTGCGGTTTTGAGGCCAAAAGGAACAACTTGTCCATTGGAAGTGTTGATTTGGAATGCGAACCCAGTTTTGGGTGCATGCGGTGGGTCAATACCCAATTGCCAAAATCCTGCCTTAAGATCAAATTTTGAATAGATCTTTGCTTGAGCCAGGCTCAGGAAAAGGGAATTTCGATGGGGCAATGGGAATTTATCATCTGAAGGAACTGATTTAGGGGTTGGTAATTAATGACTAACCTCATTTTTCCACGGTTACATTCGGCCCGTTTGTTGACATAGAATGCTTCACATGCCCATTGAGAATCAGAAGGTTCAATGAGAGCTTGTGCCAACAATTCTGAGCATTCTTGTTGAGCCAGTGCGAGATGTTCAGGACTCATTCCTGAATGGCTGGCTTTTGTAGGATTGATGTCTTCATTCCTTTTGAAAGGAAGTTTGACATAAAAAGTAGAGTTTTTCCACAAGGGCTTGGTGCAAATTTGGGAAAACTGGGAGTGTGTCTCAGCACAAGAAGAAAGTAAACTTTGGATTATTGGGTCGAGGATGGCCGGTTGAAGAGCATAGAAACGCTTAATTTCTACAAATTCCCGGAATTGATTTTTGAAGCGAAGGCCATTAGAAAGAATTCTGAGTTTGGGAAGTTGAGTCAGGATGTCCCAACCAATGATGATATCTTTGTCCGGAGGCGAGAACCAAGGACTTTGGTGGTAAGAGAACACCGGGGAAGAACTGAATAGTAATGGGTTTACTACGATACTTGGTAGCAAAAGTGTCACCAGAAGCAGAATTGAAATACCTGGTGTAGGGTTTCCAAAATTCTTCTGGGAGGATCTTTGTGTCTAAGATGGAAGAGCTGGCTCCAGTATCAATGAGTGCCACCAAAGGGATTGGCTTGTGGTATTTGGACAAGAAGATATGGATGGGGATATATGGATGATGGACGGGTTCGAGAGATCAATTTCGCGGGTGAGTCGGGAAGAAGGTGAAGACATCGTTCTCAGATTCTGAGGCTGAGTCTGAGCTATATGTTTGGATAGCACGAGAGTATTTTCAGATGGTTGGTCATCTAAAGAGAACACGGACTCAATGTCCGAATCATTAAGTGGGATGCCAGTGCTTTTGGTGATTTTGTCTATCAGATGGCTTCCTCGCTTGTTCGCCTTTGGACAGTTTTTGGCAAAATGTCCTTTTTTATTGCAGACATAACACCTGTCTTTGTTATGCTTCTTAGAAGAGCGATGACGGCGTTTTCGCAAAAATTTCCACTTACCTTTGCTCTTTCCTTTGCGTGTCTTATTGAAGGAGAGCCATTTAAAATGCCTTTTCTTTTTGCATCCTGTGCAGGAAGGGTCAGAACAATCCTTGGGACATTTGATCGGAGGCCGGGTTTAAAACACGCCTTGTCAAGATTCTGTTTTCTTTGAGGAAGCCGGAAAGCTTCTCGCCGGGAGGCAAAGTTCTTCGATGGCAATATGAACGGCTTGTTGAATTTCACCAAGAGTAGCCTCGTTATACTTTTCTTGTCTTTCTTTGGAGAGTTTTTTCCGCAGCTTGGCTAAGTTCTCTTGGGATGGATGCTAAAAAATGGGCTTGAGGTTCCAACCGCACCAAGTAGATAGAATGGCTTGATCATAGCTTGGAAGTGTCGATCAAGATCTTTGCGTCTTAATGAACAACATTTGCGGTCAAAGAACTCCTTTCGTTTGAGTTCTTTGGAATCTTGAGCTTGCCAATGAAATACATGTGGATGATCCGGATAGCATTATCCAGGGCTGAGTGAGAAGATACATCCGGTCTTGTTTCGATGCGGTATGCCACCAATCCTTAAGTGCTCCCGTAAAACGACCGGTGAATTCCGGGAGAATATCATAAGTGCTTGGTTCGAAATATGCGGCAAAGTGAGCCAAGCATGAAATTCCGAAGCCTATCGGCCACTTATAATATGGAATGTCATCCAAAGTAAAGTAAACTTTGGAAGATGAGGTCAGAAAGGACTCGGGTGGCATCGGGTTGATCCTGGTGAGGGATTTCGAGTTCGAGAATATTTATTCATCTTTGACACCGTCGGCCATGAAAAAGTTTCTGCTTAGAAGAAGATGATTCGATAAAAATATCAGAATCAGATTCAGACGAAGTTTCAACCTGTGTTGTGGCGGATGGGTTGATAACATCAATAGAAGGGATCTGGCGGCGAAGGAAGTTTTCGAGTGGGTTGGAAATGGTCAAGGTGGCAGGTTGACTTGTAGGAGGGTGATTGCCAGGAGGATGTTCTGGTGTGCCGGGAGAGGGTGATGAAGGCTCTGTGGGAGGAGAGGATTTCTTCTGCTTGAGTTTAAGCTTACGAAGGTTTTCGCGAAGAGTCAGAAAATTATTCTGAGGAGGAGGGGCAGCTGAGCTTAAAACAGCAGCAAAAGAGGATGATGAGCCAAATGATGATTCTGTCTTTTGTGGTAGGGAGGGAGAGGTAAAAAGGGGCGGATCAAGAGAATTATCCTGCATAAGATTATAATCAGCTGCACTCGTCCAAAGGCATCATCTAAGACTGATGTATCTAGATTTGAGGCCAAATTGATGTGGGCGATTGAAAAGAGAGTATTGTTCTCACTGCCTCACACAATTATATTACATATGTATCGGACTGTGTCTAAGGACAAAGGATAGTTACCTTATGGAGCTTTGGTAACCAGAATCTTTGACCATCTCAAGATAGATATACCTAGGAGATTCTGCACTAAAACTCTTTCTACGATGGCCATTGATATGAAGATGATTAATAAGATGAAACTGAAGGACGTTGCGGAAACATGGAGAAGAAAAGAAAAAGAATTGGCTAGAGTAGAAATAGCAAAAAGAAAAGGCAAAGAATCAGCTGCTGCTGAGTCAAGTTCTAAGAAGAGAAGACAGCTCCTACTGGAAGATGAAGAAGATGAGTAGGAAAGCATTTCCGCAATTTTGGCAACTATGCGTCAAACTTCTCACAGAATGTCTGAACCAGAAGCATAAACACATGCATAAAACATTCTCAGCACAGAACCTGAGAAGAATGGTGAATCTGAATTAGAGAAAGACCCAAAAGAAGAGGAAGTAGAAGAAGAAGAAGCAGAAGAAGAAGAAGAAGAAGGAGATGAGGATAGAGATAAAGAGGGGCAACAAGGACAGAATGAAGCATCAACTCAGGGGGAGCATCATTATGAGAATATTAAAATTCAAGCTCCTGTAGCTTCGTCCGAGAATGCTGACTCTCAGAAGATCTTAGCACTTCTCACACAGATCAGAGATCAGCAGGTAGCAATGGAAATCTCATTCAATAACAGAATGGAGACTCTCGAGAAAACAGTTAATCAATGTATTAACAGGATTGAGAAGTCTGCATCAGATATGGAGGATTTCACCCTTGTTCGGACCCCTAAAAAGAAAACATCCTAAAAACATCTTCTGCCTTATTCTGTTTAGAAACTGGTTTTTATTTTTTGACCTTACTAACTCTTTTCCAGTACTTAACTTTTTGAAGTTGACAAAAAGGGGGAGAGTATATGTCTTATTTTGATGATGCATGACATTTTGTTGGGCTGAGATATGAAAGTAATGGTATGCATGGCTGATGATATTTTCTGATATGCTGATAACATAGTACTAATAAAGTTTGAAATATATTGGGCTGTGATGTGAAATTATCTGGGTTGTTGCTGCTGTTCTAAAATTATCATATAAATAGGGTTGATATGAGCTATTTTTATGAGTTGAGCAAAATAATTGGAAGTATGCTCTGTTTAACCATATTTTGCAGAAACAATAAGCTATATGCATAAAAAGTTTTGTCACCATAAAAAATGGGGAGATTGTTGAGAAAACTCCTAGTTTTGATGCTAACAAAACATTTCATAAATGATATTTATATCTATCTTTCGAAGGAAAATGTCACAGAATGACATATGCTTTAAAGTCTGCTGGTGGCAGAAGATAAAGCATGAGATGTCTTTGAGTCTGACCGTACTAGATGGAAGACTCGACCAGACTGAGATTTTAAGTTTGACCGTACCAGACTAAGATTTTGAGTCTGACCGTACTAGACTGAAAATCTAGGCAGACTCAGAACTTAAGTATGTCAGACTTAAGATGAATCTACAAGATAAGATCACCAACGGTAAAATATTTCACTTACCTTATTTATATTGATTCTGTTATATTAATCTGATTGGCAGGATCAATTAATGGACAACTTCCAAAGAAGAATAGAGCACTTATGGAAGCCCAGATTCTGATTGTATGGGCGAACAAAATCTAAGGGGATCTGATCTACTTTCAACGGTAAAAAAAGACTTGCCTTATAAAGTCTGTCTAAGAAAGGGAATACTAAACTCTCAAGGAAAGAGCCAACGGTCGAGTATGGCTTGGAGAGTATTTAAGGATAGGCTGAGACTTAGGAGGTACAGTAGATGAACATAATTCCAAAGCTGATTCCGTTCTTCAACTGTTGTTCATAGTGCGAATTTGAGTGATCTCAGTGTATTACAAAAGAGAGTGACTTAGTGAGACATATCATCACCAAGTACAAATACTAGAGAGTGTGTAATCACCGTTGATCATATAGTGAAATACAGCCTATTGGCTGATCGCCCGGAGAGTGGACGTAGGCTTGTCTAAAGCCGAACCACTATAAACAGTGTTTGCAATCTTCTCTAACTCTCTCTACTTAATTTCTATTTGTAGATTGCAAAAGTTATATATATTTGCGCGAATAATCCCTCTACACATATTCACCCCCCTCTAGGTATTTATACTAGTTACATCAGAACCTAAAACCTGAGAACCAGACTGGTGAGAACTTGTTCGGTTGTAGGTTCCAAGTTCCAAAAATTGTGAAACCTGTTTCAATAGATAGGTTTCGAGTTCTAGGTTGGTGGAATCTAGAACTTATAATTTAAAACTTAGGAAAAAGTATATCCCAAGTTCTGAAACTTGGGACAAGTAGATACATAAGTGCCAAAACTTCTAAAATATACACTTAGTGCCACTTTTTTTTGAAAATTGGATACTTAAGTATCAACTTCGGCGAGACTTACCAAAAATTTGACGTGATGTTATTTTAATAATAAAATTAGTCTACATGGTTTGCTAGAATGCTCACTCAACAATCCTAGTAATGACATCGATTACCCCCTAAATTTGATTTTAAATATAAATATTGATTAAATTAAATTTAAAAAAAGAAGAAAGGTAGCAAATTAGCAAGGGCCATTCACTGCCGTTGCCCCACCATCATTAGAAAGGGCTAGCAACGATGGGGGCAAGGGTTAGCTAGGGTTGTTAGGCCCTAGCCAATGGCCGACGACCCAAGTCGACCGCAGGTGAGAGCTTACAAGCCCTTACCTAGATTTGGGGCAGGGGGTTGTGACCCTCCCTCACATCAAGCAAGGGTTGCTAGCTGTCGCCCAAATCAAGTCATGGGCCATCGTTAGTTGTGGTGGGGCTAAGCGACCCCTCACCCCAAATCTAAGCAAGGGCTTGTAAGCTTTCGCCTATAGTCAGCCAAGGTTGTTGGAAATTGGTCGAGGCCCAGCGACCTCGAATAACCCTAGCCCTACTGTTGATGTCTCTTTCCGGTGATGGTGGGGCAGTGAGAGCCATAGAGGCCCTAGCTATTCTTCTTCTTCTTCTTCTTCTTAAATTTAGTTTTTTTAATTTAATTTAATTAATATTTATACTAATAATCAAATTTGGACTAAAATGACGTTATTTTGGGCTTATCTAGCTATGTCAACACCACGTGGATAATTTTTTTTTCAAAGAAATCACACATCATTCAAATTCTTGCTGGAAAAAGCTACTTCAGCTATTTGACCAGAATTCTTGCTATTGACTCTTAGATGTTCTTTTCTTCTCCAATTTTGGTACTTAAATGTACCTTTTGGAAGTTTTAACACTTAAATGTCCACCCTGTACCAAATTTTAGTACTTAGGGTATTCGCATCTCCTAAAACTTGGAATGAATTTTTGTGCTTTTCTTGATCCATATCTTTGCGCAATCTTATGGTATTCCGTGGCGTTTGATGATGAGTATATAATCTTGAACCACTAATCTAAGCTTTAATTTTATGACTGAGATTTTTACTTTATTAAATTTTCATATGTCTAAATATTAGTTATGGTCAGCGAATTATATCAATAAGTTGTGGTTTTTAAAGGTAATAATTCATGACAATCATTGAATCAATAATACAAATGGAACCTGGGTAAACCCTAGAGCTAACATTGGAACTTGTAACATGGTAGTTTCCAAGTTCTAGGACATGGAGGATATGTTCCAGATTATAAAAAATGAGGAAATTATTTCAATGGGTAAGTTTCAGGTTCCAAATGCAACAATCTATATAGAATGAACCTAGAACTACTCACCCCTACTAGGCAGCAGCAATTTGGCGGCCGGCTAGTATAGAAGATGAGTGATGAAAAAAAAAATTATTTTTCATTTTTATTTCAATAATAGAAAAGTAGAAAAAATTTACTTCTCATTTCTATTACAAACCTATTTTTGAACTAAAAGTTTGTTTTAGAAATATAAAAATGAAACTACTTTACCAAACAAGATTTTATTTTGAAACCTATTCCCGAGAACTGGAAAAATAGAAAAATAGAATAATTATCATCTACACCCCAATTTTCTGATATAAATACAAGTTTTTATGATAGCATGGTCTTTATTAAGATTTGTTGTTGTTGTTGTTGTGTTCTTGGATATTTCGGTACACCAACTCTTGATTAGGTCAACCGAGTGAAGGTAATTATTACAATAATTTAAATTTATTGTAACTAATAAGTTGTTTTACCAAAATTAAGTTTTTAGCAAAGATAAATATATTTATTGTATATTAAATATTTCACCAAGTAAAGGATTGTTGTACTATAAGGTTTGGTGCACCGTGAGTGCACCTCAGGTAAAAGAATGGAAGTTCCAAATCTTTTTGTTAGGAGCACAAATCTTTGAGGAGAAAAAATAGAGAAGAAAACAAGCTAATTTTTTTGTGAAAAACACTTTCAAAATTAGAAAACGAACAACTATGGTGCTACACTAGACAATCTCTTCACTATCAGTATTAATATTAAAGTATAAGCTTTAGTGTTACAATTACAAACGATATTGCCCTAATATATAGTAGGAGTTTAGAACATACTAGTTTTAATGGAAATTACATATGTACCATTAATAGCAATAAAAAAAACCTATTCTTTGCTTTTATATAAAAATCACATGTATGTCACTAGCGGTAAAACCCTTAGTTTTGATATTGTTTTTCTCTATCAGATTACACAATCTTATATATTTCCACTAGGAGGCTAACCTTCAAATCAGTAATAATCTTTCATAGTCCTATGTCTTTGTAATCCAAATTGCTCTAGTGTGGCAGTCCCCTCATCACTAACCATTCAAGTCAATTGAGGCAATGCATAGAGTCAATTTCTCGGTGGGAACGACTTTTGTTAATATATCTCCAGAATTTTCTACATCAAGATTCTATCATCTAATGAATATGATGACCTTCAACTTAATGTAATATGTCCATTAATGAAATACCAGATTCTTTGCTAGATATACAACACTTTGATTGTCATTGTCTCCTTGCCTATCTCATTTAGAAAATTTCTCAACCATATCATCTTCTTGCCAACTTCAGATATAGTAATGTACTTTGCTTTGGTATTTGAGAAAGACATACATTTCTAAAATCTAGATATCCAACTAACTATAGTGCCACATAACCCAAGATGCTCTTTCTATTATATTAGTCGACACCAAGATCTACTTGAAAAGTCATACCATTTTTCATAAAACATAGTGACATGCTTAAAGTGCCTCTCAATTATTTTAATAACAACTTTAAATTTTCCTAATGTTTTATTCCTAGAATAGCCATGTGTCTACTCATAGCTCCCATTGTGTAAGCAATACATGTTTTGGTACATGCCATACCATACATCAAATTGCCGACAATTGACGCAAAAAACACCTTAGTTATATATGTCAGGTTTTGTTTCGAAAAACATGAACATGTGCATAGGTATATTGAATAAAAAAAAATTTATAGTGAAAGCAAAAACACCCATACATATATTTCCAAAACATTGTTAATGTACTTTAATAAGAATCACGTAGAAATGAAAATAAGCCTAATTACATTATCTTTGTACCATGCTAAAAAAAATTGATTATGATGCTCTTTAGATCCAGACCACAAACGTCTAATGTCGTCGTATCGTAGGTTCTGATGTTTTTCATATCCAAGCCACAAACGTTTGATCTTCTCATATCATTCATGAAGTATTCCAATTTTGACGTTCTTTAATTCTAGCCTCACAAATATCAGACCTCTAGTTCAAACACACTACCATTCTTACATCGAATGGTGGAGAGAAATTGAGAGACTTCGCCACTATAATCCTCTCTTTTTCCTTTTTTATAATCAATCTCATATCACATCCATTTAAATCAATTCTACTCATTAACTTTGAAACCGTCAGGACATTAATTTAGCTATAAAGTTTGAACCTACTTAAGAGTCCAAATCTTGATGTTGGTTTTGAAACCTATTCAGAGTAATAATTTGGGCATTAATTATGTCATCGTCACAAAACTTCATTTTGGACATTAATTTTATAACTATTACAAAATGGTTTTAGAATCAAACGATCAAATAAATGTTCAGAAACCATTTCAAATCATTAATGTAGCCGTTAAGTCTAAAATCATTTTAGATCTTAAATTTAACTGTTAATTCTAACACCATTTCAAATCTTTAATTTGGCTATTGATTCTAAACTCACTTCAAATCATTAATGCAGCCATTGATCTTGAACTCATTTTGGATTATTAATGCTGCTACTGACTTTGAACTCACTTTAGATCATTAACGGCCATTGATTCTAAATTCATTTAACATCTTTAATATGGTCATTAAATCTAAAACCCTTTCAGATTTTTAATATGGCCGTAAAGTCTGAAATTGTTTCGGATATTTAATTTTGCCATTGGTTATGATATCATTTCAGAACTTCAATCTTTAGCCCTATTCAATTTGATTGTTGTAATTACAAACGAATTTGCAATATTCTCCATCTCATTCAAACACCATTCTGAATTAGTTATAGTGTGTAACATCCTTAGGTTCATCATTGAGCCAGCATTAAGACTTGCACTAACACATTAGCATAACTAAGAGAACCGATTGCCTCGATCAATTTCCAATTCCTATAAATCATAAATAACATCTAACAATATGTTATAGCTACCTAGAGAGTATGAATATTTCAAGAACATAATGAACCCATTAGCTTTGGCGACCATGTAATTCAATTCTTCTATCTCTCTTTGTCTCCATCAAACAAAGATCATGAAATTGTTTGTCAAGCCACCAACTCGATCATATGCTCAAATCTAATTGACATATATTTCTACGAGACATGAACTATTCATTCTCGATTACAACCCCAACCGAGGATTTCCATATAATGTCACGATTAGATGTATGAGACATCAATATTTTATCTTGTACATATATAACAAGAAGACAATTTCCATATTGCACATGCATGTGCCTTTGTGAACAAACTATGACTATCAAGTACAGAAAGAAGAAGTGTTAATATGTACAATTGTGAACGATAGCCATCTAACGTATAAGTCAATATTGTGCCTAAGGTCTAAGGGTTTTACACAAGATCAAAGCACGAACAATTAGTCATTGACCCAACTAAAAATTTCCATGTTGCTAATCGTTCTATGCATATCATGTTCAGTAAACTTGTCCAAGACAAGTACTTGTGTTTTAGCTCTAATATCATAATACTCAAACTAGAAGTTTTAAGATCCAATTACACTTTCGTGACAAGTTTTAAATTTTGATTGCACTTTTTGGAAGTTTTAGGACTTAATTGCATTTTCGTAATAAATTTTAGAACTCGATAGTACTTTTGAAAGTTTTAGGATTCAATTATGCTTTCATGACAAGTTTTAGGATTTTTATTGCATTTATCTCTTAAATAAATAATGTAACTTGAATCTCTAATATGTAACTATTACATGGTTGTCTTAAGGCACATATATAACAATATACTCTCGCTTTTCATTTGTCTTTGGTGGTTATTTCTTTGAGAGCTTGAAGTGAATTCCTAAAGGAGTACTTTTGGGCTTTACATTTTGAATTTTGAATCTGCCCAACACTTTTTCAATATACTTTTTTCAAGATAAAGAATTTCTTTGGATTTATTTTGCTCATCCTAAGAATCTAATTCGTTGCTCCTAAGCTCTTTCATCTCAAACTTTTTTTGTTTTTTTGACAATTGTTGCTTTAGTGTGTTGATCTCCCTCATGTTAGATCTTGCAATGAATATATCATCTACATACAACATATAACAGTCATCAAATTTCTTGAAGTGACAATAGTGATCCATTTCACTTTTAATGAACCCCTTACTATACATAAATCGGTCAAATTTCTTATGCCATTGTTTATGGGCTTGTTTTAAGCCATGGAGACTTTTCTTCAGTTTGTGGTAGAAAAATAGCCCAATTGCCAAAACTTGATATGTCAAGATACTTAAGTGTTAAAAGTTACGAAAAGTACACATAAGTATCATTTTTTTGAAAATTGGATCATTTAAGTAACAACTCCAGTTAAGGCTGTTGGAAATCCGACGTTGCAATTTTTTAATAATTTCTATCGCTTATGTGAGTCATCGGAGATCCACCTCAGCTTACCCTCACCCAAAATGATGCAATTTTGGCTATAAGTTTAATTTTCAATATAAATATTAATTAAATAATATTTAAAATGAAATTATTTTTTAAAAAAGTAGCATAAGCAAGAGAGAGCTCTCTTGCCTATAGCCATTGTCCCATCACCAGTGGGGCAATGACAATGGACAGCAAGGGTTGCCGGCCCTTGGGTGGTGGTCGACAACCCTCACTGACCAAAGCCGAGGACCGATAAGCCCTTACCAAACGTAGCGAGAGGGCGGTGACCCTCTCCCAGTCGACCTTGCCAATGGGAGGCAAGGGCCCGTTGAGAGAGAGCGATGACCCTCTTCCAAATCTAAGCAAGGGTCGTCTGCCATCGCTTAGGCGCTGGTGGGCCCTCGTCGCCATCGCAACCGCTTTACTGGTGAGAGGTGACGGCCACAGGTGAGGATGTGCTCATCCTTTTTTCTTTTTTTTTTTGAAATTTTAGTTTTTAATTTAATTTAATTATTTGTCATATTAAAAATCCAATCGGGCAAAATGACATCGTTTTGACTATGTATAGCCACGTCAGCACAATGCAAGTACCCAGAACGACGTTATTTTGAACTTGTGTTGCCAAAAAATTGCCACATATGCATTTTTGTCGGATTTTCTCGCCATTGGTACTTAACTGATCATTTTTATTCTGATTTTGACACTTAAGTGTACCCTTCGTAACTTTTAGCATTTAAATATCCCCGTGCCAAGTTTTAACATTCTAGGGATCTGCGTGTCTTAATTTGCAGACATAATTTTCCAATAACCTAAAAATCTTATGGTTGTACCACGTAGATATCCTCCTTTAAGTTACTATAGAAGAGTCCATTCTTTACATTTAACTATTATAGATGTTAATGCTCAGTAGCAACAATATTGAACACTGGCCTAATAGTAGTCAACTTTACAATTGGAGAGAAAATCCATGTTTAGTCAATTCCTTTTTCTTTTTTTAAATCTTTAGTACTAACCTTGCTTTATATCTCTTGCTATTATCAAGTTCTTCTTTCACCTAATACACCCACTTATTCTACAATTCCTTCTTCCCATCTGGTAATTGAGTTAATACCTAAATTCTATTACTCTCGAGTGAACCTAATCCATCTTGCTTTGCTAACTCCCACTCAACAATATTTTCAACCTGCATTGCCTCTGAAAAATTTTGTGGTTTGCCAATGTTAATTAAAAGTAAATATTGTAATGATAGAGAATACCTCTTCACTACTTCCAAAAAATTTTGTGCTTCCCCAGTGTTAGTCAAAAACAAATAATGCAATGACAGAGAATACATCTGTACATTTTACTTATTTTCTTAAAATGAGTTTAGGTTATATGATTCTTATTTTAGTTTTTATCAAAGTCTATAGTAGCGGATTTTGGAATTTATAACCACAACACTCTTAGAAACTCCCCCTAATTCAATCTCCTTAGTCTCCACTATTTGTTTCTTCACATTAGATTATACCGTAGATTTGTCCTTATACAACATGTTTTCATTAAATGTAACATTAGCAGTTCTTATTTTTCTATTATGTCCATAGCCAAAATATTCATCACCATATCCAATGAAAGATTATATTTTAACTTTTGTAGCAAGCTTATCTCTATTTTCAAAATCTATGGATATACGAAACACAACTAAAAACTTTCAAATGCAAGTGATTCATCTTCTTTCCGATCTATTATTTTTCTGATAATTTGAAATCAAGTAGAACCGAAAGTCCTCTATTGATCAAATATGTTGTCATGTTAATTGCATCTATTTAAAATGTCTTGGGTAATCATGCATGCATCCTTGTACTTATTACAAAATCATTCAAAGTTTGTTCATCCTCTCAAGAACTCCATTTTTGCTATAGTCTAATAGGGATAGTTTTTGTCATCCCGATTCCATTCTCTTAATGACTTTTGTATCTCTATCGTTAAGATGGAAGACTGAACCAAGAATTCTCTTCTTTTATTTTCAATCGATCACTGTTCGCGAAAACATGTTTTTATGTTATCATTATTCTTTCTAAGATATGTGTTATTTTTATAGATTTCCAAAGATAAAAAGAAATTTTTGAATATGAGTACCACAAGTCTGAGATTGTGTAGCCCACTATAGTGACAATGGTACTCAAGCGACCATTATGTTGTGGGCACACTTCCGAGGGGATATCATCGGCCATCTTATGTGGTACACCGCAACGTTAGTGATTTCTAGTGAAGATTGGATCGAATGATTATATTAAAATTTTGTGTAAATATCTTATAATAAATTGATAAAATTAAAATATCTAGAATTGAATTGAAGTAATATAATAAATTTATGATTAATTAGACAATTTCCCAACTCTGTGAGGTAGAAATAGCCAACACACCTCCCCCTTATCGAATTAATTTTCCTTCGTACATGAGAAGAAAACAACGGAGCCCGACCACACACTATGGATGGATGCATTAACATAACTTCCATAGGCATGGAAATAACGCCCTAATACAGCAGACAGAGCCCGAATGACGTATCCAGAGAAGGTTAAGAAAAAGAGAAAATGAAAATGTAAAGGCAAAGTATGATGGGATGGGATGGGATGGGATGGGATATATGGTAACGTGAGAACTGAAAGCACAGAAGCAGCAGGTGCAGCAGTTAGTACGTTTGCTAAGCGGGAGGAGAGAGAAGGAACTCACAGAAGCAGCGACAGTCAGCAGCAGTAATATAGCAGTGGTGGGTAGGGTTTGAAGCGGAAGCGGAAGCGGAGAGCGAAGGCAGGCGAAACAGGGTGCAGCAGAATCTGCAAAGGCTCGGTCCCTGCCAGTTCCTCAGGGGCAGGCTTTGTCTATTCATTCTCTCTCATGGTCCTTTTTGCCTCCCTCCCCGCGCAGACCACTTTATTTCCTGGTCTTGCCGTCTCTCCAAACACGAAGTCCAGATTTTTTGTCATTTTGCGTCCTATTCACGTTCACCCTCGTCTTGTAAGTTAGTCTCCAAAATAAAACCCTCGAATATAGCAATAAATGATGTGATGACACAGACCGATCACATACTCATGATGCGAAATAAATTCATTGAAAATTTACTATTAAAGAAAGTTGACATGAAATTTCACTTCTTATAATGCAGTCAATTAATAACTTCAATCGGAACGAAAATTGCACTTAAGGATAGAAGAGACAGAGGCATTCACAACTCTATGGTCCAAAAGGGAGGTTTGAACAGCCTTTCATCTTTTGCTAGTCCTGGATTTATATTCAACCTCCCATGCGAGTGCCTTAAATCGTCATTCCATCACAAGTTATCGTTGCTTTCTAGGGTATTCACTTATCTCTTAAAATAGTAAGAAGCAATCTATTGTAATTTGATTTTGTATTGAAGCAGAATATCTTGTTGACATCTGAATTCTTATTTTGACTATGGCTAATAGAAGAGATAGGAGTTCCTTGTAGCAATTGCATGTTGTACTGTGACAATCAGGATGCTATTTAAATTTTACATAATCACGTTTTCCTTAAGGGTACCAAGTACATTAAACATGACTATGGATCACTTTGTGTGATACCATGTACTCCATGGTATAGTTCCTCTCGTTTTTGCTTCATTTACTAATAAGACCACTGAAATCTTAACCAAGCACATCTGCTAGGTGTTTATTGGATCTTTTCTCCAAACTCTAATTAACTGCTTCAAGGTAACTTTGAGTTTGAGGAGGGTGTTAGGCATAATTAGGAGATTATGCATATCTTGATTGTGCGCATTCCCCTTCTTCCTTGATTATGTATCTACTCGATTAATTATTCTTAATATTCTAAATTATGATATGATGGTATGAATATCTCATTACGTTAAATAGCCTCATTGTACAATATGTATATATATGTACCATATTTTAAATTATGGCATATATAGAAGTTACAAGTTCATACACTTTATCTACGAAAAAGTAGGTTTAAACACAAGCAAGTCTTGAGAACTTTAGGGGGTGTTTTGTAATGTTCCTATTTCTCTCAATTTTTGTTCTTTTGTTCTCTAGAACAAAAAAAGAATATAAATCTGTTTAGTAATGTTAACTAATTTTTCTATTTTCCAAAATAGAAAAATTAGTTAATGAATAGATTTAGAACAGAAACAAGAAGTAGAAAATAGACGTTTTTTGTTCTTGAGAACAATTTCTAAAATAAGTCATTTTCTTTTTTTTTCTTTTCTTCTCCTTCTTCTTCTAATCAATTGCCACTGTTGATTGCCATCATTGTCATCGGTCATTGCCTGCTACCTGTCACCGTTGGTGGCTAGCCGAAGAGAGGAAAAAAAAGAAAAAAAGAAAATCTAAAAAAATATTAAAAAATTAAAAGAAATTTTTATGTAACGAAAAAATTCGTAGGTTGTATCAAACGCATTCCTATTTTTTTTTAAATTCCGGGAATAAAAATTCTATGCAGTTTCCAAACACGTTCTTTACTCAAAAATTGTTCTAAGGAATAGAAATAGAAAAAACTATTTCTGCAAAGAAATTGTTTCCTAGAACAGAAATGTTACCAAACGCACCCTTAATTGTCTTTTATTACCATCTTCAAATAGTTGATCCCCAGGTTTCATATTGTTCTAGGTCAAAGCTAGCACAAATTAAAAGCATGGTCTTAAATGTTTAGTAGAGTTTATGGGATGATTTATGAGCTTCTAGATAGCTAGGTTTTTAAATCCGTGCCTTGAATTTAAATAAAAGAGGAATATTTCAAATAATGACTTGAAGTGTCCTCAATTTTTCAAATAAGAACTTGAAGTAAATCCTATCTCAAATTGAGGTATGAAGTGCCCTCATTTTTTATTATTATAAATAATGACCTGAATTAGATTTTATTTCAAATAAGAGCTTGAAGTGATCATATCAATCTCAAAGAATGATATGTCCTCACTAGCTATTTCTTTCCTTTTTCCTTTTTCTATTTTTTTAAAAGCCAAACTCAAAAAAGAAAAAAAAGGGATAAAACTAAAAATAGAGAAATATACAGCCAGCCCTCCCACCTCTGTGTGTGTATTAGTTTTAGCCTTTTTTCTTTCTTTGAGTGTGGCTTGTCTAAATAGAAAAAAATAAAAAGGAAAAAAGAAAGAAACAAGGGGAAGAAAACAAGAAAATGTAAATGATAGAAATGCCCTTGACTATCCGATGAAGATGAGTTCTTCTTTAAGATTGATATGGCCACTTCAGTATCTTATGTAAAATAAGATCCACTTTAGAATCTTTATTTGAGAAAATAAGGGTACTTCAAATCTTTATTTGAGATAAGATTAACTTCAAGCCTTTTATTTAAAAAAATTGAAGGTATTTCAAATTTTTATTTGATATTTTCCAAAAAAAAATTTGGTTGAGAAAAGCTCCATCTCACTAGGCAATCCACGAGTGTAACTTCGAAGAACTCGATTGAAATGGCAATTCATGCCCGAGAAAATAAAAATAAAGTAAGAATGGTAGTACAAAACGGTCAAGGCCATCTTTGTCACATCTATGATGCTTGTTTGGACTATGGGGAACAGAATTGACCATCCAGAGTTAAATAAGTCACTGGGAATTTTGAGAAAAGCAAACTAAAGATCACGTTCTCAACATACAGATGTATCTTTTTAAGTAAGTAGATTAAAGGTATTTTTCAAATACATACTCATACAATTGAAAAATGTAAGGGTGAATTTAACAAATTTTTTCTTATTCTAGTTTATATAAACTACTGAGGTTTTTTTTTTTTTGGCCAACACATCAACTAATAACTATAAATTAGAAAAATCACTGAGAAGGTTGGTCGAGCGATTTGGGATTTGATTTACAAGTAGAAGATCACAAGTTCACCTCTCCAATCTATCCTCAGTCTTTAGAAATCTTGGTCGGTTTGCAAAGGACGGGTCTAAGTTTGAATGTATCATTGGTCCTGAGCTCTCCATTGGCATCATGGTTGGGGCACGGGTCACAAACTTATTTGTGGGCAGAGATGCGTGGTATAAATCTTCAGCAAGTGATCCAATGCAATGGCGGACACCTTGGTCGCAATTATGACCATGGAAGAAACTCAAGGCCCTAGTCGATCTTCTCCCTCATACATTATGTGCGAATATATATACACACACGTATACATCTATTATTAACTCGAAGAATCCTTCCCTATAAATGGGAAAGGTTCCTTGGTATGTATGTGCTGATCCCAAGTCAATGTCAACGAAGTCGACCCGTCATTAGTGGTAGATGTGACCCTCAGGTAGGACTGGTTGGACTCACAGTTTGAGCATACTGTATTGCTCAAATTCGCCCACAACATAAAATTTACGTAAAAATCTTAGGGCTTGGCTAAGCTTGGGCCAAAATTGGGCGGTTAACATTATTAAGCTTGTCTGTATGCCTTTCGAGCCTTTCGAGCCTTTCGGATACGGTGGAGAGCCTGCTGGTTAATCACTTCCGATTATCGGGGTGGGATAGTGGTGGCTTAATCAATAGTTGTTGTGGTGGTGGTTGAGAATCGACCACTTATTTTTTTGTGCATTTAAGATATGGTGCGCTCGCGCACGCTCGGGTGCCCATGGGCGTGTTTCTTTTTAATAAAGTGAATGGTATGTTAGTGAATTAGGTTAATTCAAAACTGTCTGGCTACCTCGATGGAAGGGCCTCGATTAAACGATCAAATCATTAACTATCGAACCCGGTCTCGGTGTGCAGTACCGTGGGACCTTTTAAAAGCCGCACTTTTCCCAATCCGCTATGAAAACACTAAAGAGGGCAAAGCCACTTAAACATCATCATTAAAGACTTTAGTTCAATAGGAAAAATGATAAAAAAAGTTTTAAACAACAAATTTTAAACCTATTGTGCTTGTATCGATTTAGTTAATCCTAAATCTTTATATTTGGTGATCGAGATAAAATTCAGGATATGATAAAGTTTATCCTATCTTGCGTTTAGTGCCTGCTCAAGATAGGATAAAGTCGGATATAAGGGGATACATGTTAGATAAAATTATTTCATGGGGAATGTGGGATAATTGTGGATAGAATTTCTCATTTCATTATAAGAAAGTTATTTTTCTTAAAAAAAAAAAATTTTAAATTAACAAATCTAAAATTATATTTCAATATAAGTAATATTTGAATTATAATATTAGAAATTCAAAATAACAAAAAATAATAATTTTTTTATTAATATAATCTAATTTTTATTTATATATTCGAATTTAATTCTATCTTACAATATAAATTCAATAAAATATATATTTATTACAAATTTTAGGCGTTTTAATATTTTAGGTATATTAGTAAATTTTTCCATTAATAAAATTTTATTAGAAGATGATGGAAGGGGAAGAAAGAAATAAAAAAATAAATTAATTAAAAAAGATAGTAAAATAAAATAAAAAATAAATAAGAATAAAGTAGATAAGAGTGCCACGAGAGATTTTTATCATCTTCCTTTGTAAAATTTGTGGTTCATTTATATTAATATGTCGTTTATACCAAATAATATATATAATGTGATGTGAATGTATCCGATTGTATTACTGCAATAATCAAACAGTTGATATGATATAGCAAAATCTCATAGATTTCATATCCTATCCTATCCAGTCTTATCATGCTTGGAAATCTAGACAACCAAACATAACCTTAATGATTTGCCCATTTTGTCCTAAACTTTATACGATTTACCAATTTAGTCATTTTGGCCAATTTTGGTTAGAGATCATTGATATATTAGTCTAGTTAATGCTTACCATCATATGTGGAATGGATACGCGGCACAAATGGTGCTGACATGAAGAATTTTTTAATTTAAAAAATTCTCATTTTCTTTCCTTTTTTCTGTGCTCTAGGCAGTGAGGTCACCAGCCGATCCTTGCCGACCATAGGCAAGGGCATTGGCCCTATCCTGAATCCAAATGAAGGCTATGCAAGGGCACAAATATCGTCACAACCCTCATGATGCTCTTGCCCAAACCAAGCTAGGATCACCAACCCTTTTTTTGTGGGCTAGGTTAGAAAAAGAAAAGGAAAGAAAAAAAATAAAAGAAGAAAAAAAATTCAGAAAATTAAAAAAAAAAATGTTAACATTAGCGCGGGTCGTGTTATGTAAAACATTAGGGTTAAAAATTCAGAAAAATTTAAGAAAATGTAAAAATTGTCAATGTTAGTACTGATCATGCCATGTAGAATAGCTAACCTTGATTATATCACCATGTTAACGATTTCTGGCCAAAACTAGCTAGAATTATTAAATCGGTAAATTATTAAAATATTTATGATTAAATTAACGCAATTGAAATGTTTAAAATTGAATTAGCAAATCGACAAAAAGTTTAAAATGTTTAGAATCAATTAATCAAATCAAAATGTCTAGAACTAAGTTGGTACAAGTGCAATAATTTTAAAATTTTTTTGATAATTTTCCTCCACGTGACCCCTATTTCCAAAATAAATAGAGAAATCAACGGCAATCTTCACCCGTGGCACATAGCCCTCGCTTTCGTCCCCCATTTGAGATAAGACAGACACCGGGAGAGGGAGGGAGAGGGAGAAACGCGTGAGGGAAGGAGGGTGGTGGGGGGTGGCTGGATTCCCGTGAGACCAGAACCGAAGAAGGAAAACGTCACGCGCTCGACTCGTCACGACGCCACTGGCTCAAGCCCTCTCCCTCGCTCGCTCCCCTGCAAATCCCGAAGGCGTTACGAAGGGAGGGGACGAGGCATCGTGTGTCACGGGCCTCCTCATCTCTCGTCGTTCGCACCACCTCCCCCAACACCCTGCTCGCATTTATCCCCACCCTCCATTGATGGGGATCGTCTTCCCATCGTTCACGAACCTTTGGAAACCGTAAGTCAGTAGACACATCACGTTCCCTTACTTGGTCGCATGTGGACCACAAAAAAATATTTTGATCTTTATCTTTAACTCCTGGGTGATTGTTTAGAACTGATTTTGACGCCCGCTTTCGAATCCAATTCATACAAGTGAACACGTTGGGACACGGGTGCTAAGAATGTCCCTTATTCAAGATTGGGCGATTTCTTTCTTTTTCTTTTTGTTCTGAGGAAAGTTAATTGCATTTTTTTAAGAAATAGCGACGGACTTCGATAAGCAAACTTCTGAACATGGTAAATCTACCTGGGATCGAGGGGGTTGGAGAATCAATTGCAGGGAAGGGCTTTTCGAATTTGGGATTTGACAGCCTAGTACTCTCTACCCTATTTGTCTCTCTTGAGCAATGGGCTATGTAGAGATCTGGGTACCTGATAAGCAAATGTCGGCACTCGCTGTCAAGCACACGCTCATCCCCGGCCGAGTGATCTGAGCCCGACGGCACACTTATCAAAGTTAAACTATTTGGCACAAGACCCCAACTCTGTTTTGGTCATGCAAGGGAAAATCTTAGGATTTCCAAGAAAGTTGCTTGAAACGCTGAAGTCACCCTGATAGATCGAGCAAATCCTTTGATAAACTTTCCAGCGAAGTCGCAACACATGCATGAGATGGCGCCATGCAATGCGGAAAATGATATATGATCAATTATTATGTGTCGAATTAGAATCATCACAAATTTATTTGTAATTATCAAGCTCAATTAGAAATGCAAAATTCAATTTATTATTGGGAAAGTGGTGATCATCTAAGGTCGTGTGATAGCTTGGTCTATTTGCTTATAGCCAAAATAAATATAGATTTCTGACGTCAGAAATAGTTGAGTTGAGAAAGCCCATGATTGTTAACTAGACCTTGAAATTGCATCTATTAAACAACTTTAGAAATCCTTAAACTTTGATATTATTTATAATTTCCAAAGAAATTTTGTTTATTTTAGGGTTAATGCTACGATAAATTTTAAATTGGCACATTAGTGACATATTTACCAAAAACTAATTTTTGAACTATAAAAAATCCCAAACAAGTACACCGTGACATGTTTACCCAATTTGATTTCGTCTAATATTGCTATTAAATTGCTGACTTAGATGCTAGTGGCAAGTCCACAAGGATCAATTAATGGGTTGATATCACAAACCCCAATTTGATACTTTTGTGACAAACTTATCTCAAATGATATATTTATAACAAATTTATTCAAAACTAAAATTTGAGTTATTAAAAACCCCAAATTGGTATACACGTGACACATTTACTCTCCATTAGTTTTTATCAAATTTTACTGTTAAATTTAGCAAGCACTCTAGATTGTCTTACTCTTCATCAAGTCTTTTGTTGTTGTCTTTGTCTAAGGCTGTGAAAATTGCAAACAACATCTAGTGAGATTTCTTTATTGACACTTTTAGTAATTCTAGTAGTACTCTTGACAAAATTGCTCGACCAAGTAGCACTACATGGCCTAATCACTACCTACTGTGCCATCTCGTGTAAGAACATTAATGATTGATTAAGCCCTTGAGAGTTTTACTTAACTTTCTGTCAATGCTTCATCTTCAAGGTGAGCATAAGCAATATCTTTTCACAAGTGTTAAGCAGTAATTATTAGAATCCCAAACCCTATTCAAAAGAGGGTACCGAGTATTGGAAGTGACAACTTTTCTTGATAAATCTAGGTCAATGTACAAATCAACCGGACTGAGTTATAATGTGCAATGAAGTTTATTTTCCAGATTTCTCTGAAATCGCCTCTGTCATCACTCGAATTTTTTCTTTCTAATTAACTACAAAATTTTACCTAAAGAAAAAGGTTTGGCTATTAAAGTAAAATCACTGCGAGCACTCAGCATAGGTAACATCCTGAGGTTAAGAACAAAAAACCCTACTGACAAATCGGGTTCAAGTTCATCTTCTCCTCCATTCCCTATGAAAATCTATTTATTTCCAGTCTTTCCTCTTCGTCCCTCTTCTTCCGGTTGCCACTTCCGCCTTGCTTGCTTGCAGTCTTTTGCTCTCTCTTGGTTTGCTCATTTATGGATCGAATAAGGTGAGTTTATCTCATAGGTTTCATCTTATTGAGGTACGAAAACGAGGGTTCTCCATTCCATCAATTTGTATTGGTTGCGTTTGAAGCTCTATATTTTTTAGGACCTCATTCTCTTTCATTTTTGTTGAATCTCTCAGGCAAAACTTTCTAATCGCATAACTGGTTGCTTTGCCTATCGTTAGTTTGTATCAAACTTGGTTTTTATGTTACTACCGTCTCGGCCCAACATGATTTATTGCTTGTCCGGAAATCTCTTTATTCACTTATGTAATGCTCTTGCTATGTTAGTCATTTGTGTTAGTTCATGTCCTCATAAGTGTTACGTGGTCTTTCCAATTTTGATTCATATGTGTGATGAATTTATAACATGAAGCTTTTTATATGAATGTCATGATTGACTCGTACATCACGTACTCGACAAATTGGAAGGACTAGATTCACATAAGTTTGTCGTTGATTTCTAGTGTACTTTTAATGTGATTTGACATATCTTATGAGAGTTCACTTTTTTGGCTTTTATGTGGAACTCAAAAAATACCAAGTATTTTGTTGTTGAACTCGGTCTTCTCATCTTATTTATCGAACTTGATCTTTTTATCTTTGCTAATTATTCATGAGAGGATTTTGCAAATTAATTAGTTTGTTTGTTGTTCTCTTAGAGATGTCTAAAGAATTTACAATTGCACTTAACTTGGGTGGAGTTATGGAGTTTGTGGTAAATTTATCATATATATACCGGTTTAAGGAAAATTTATTACATGTGTACCAATATGATATTTTTGTGATATGAACTCGTTAATCATCAAGTCCATGTGCCATCTGAGCTAGCAATTTAACAATAATATTTGGCGGAAGCTAACTAATGGTAAATGTGCAATACATGTATTGGTTTGGGAATTTTTTGCAGTCTAAAAGTTAGTTTGAGTAAAATTTATTATCGGTGTATCAATTTGAGATTTTTCACGGTATTAACCATTTATCTTAATAAGATAAAGCTATTGATTAAGCAATATCAACGATTTGCTTAATAGCCAAAAATTGGTTCCGGTTTGAAACGTCCCAAAAAATTTACATGAAAATTTAGAATGTTCTGTACTCCAATTTGGCCTCTGTTAAGATCCAAAAAAGAAAAAAAAAATTTCCATTTAAATATTAGGATCTTTGTACTCAATGTTTTTTTGTTAGGAAAAAGAGTACCTATTCTCATCCTCACGTAGAATTCTGGATTCAATATGATCTGTAGTTGAAGAACTTCGCCTATTACGAGTTCCATTAATTTTTCTCTAATGAAATTGGAGTAAGTAATGATCCATTCATCATGTTCATGTTGGAAGTGTGTAGCAAAAGTTTGATATGTTTCATCTGAGGAGATCGCTAAAAGGATGCCCAACATATTAGTTGGACCCATTTCATTCAAAAGTTAAAGCTAATGAGTTATAAACCAACTTTAATATATTAGCTGCTCTATGCTACACCATTTATCCAATGTGTGATTCTTTAACACAACTCATATGTGCATCTTAACAATTTCTCCCTCATGTGTGAGAGCTTAGTGTTAGGTCCGCTCTCCCTTAATCTAAGTATCCTTCTATATCAACTTATCTTAAATTGAATCTTCAATGCTCAATTTCATCCTTGGTCTCTTTCTTGGGATTGAACCATATGTCATTAGGCTTGCATTGTTACACCATAACGCCCACTTGCACAAAAATCGGGTCGGTTGCTAGATTCCTTCCTTGAGATATTCATTAAACACTAATACATATTGAGAATTTTTTCAAACCAAACCACAAAGTCTGCCATCAAGCCCACGTTGCTACACCATAACACCCATCTGCCAGGAAATCTGGTTGGTCACCAAATTTCTTCCTTAAGATATTCATTAAACACCAATACAATTTCTTTTTATCCTACACATATTTCTCCTAGTCCTTATATTCCAGTAAAATAATTTTAGTAAAGTAAATAGTAGAATTATGGTTAGGGAACTATACAAACGAATTACCTAATTTTATTGTAGAAATTTTCGAGATCAATGATTGAACCATGCAAAGTAAAACCATCTTTTCTTAGATGAAGAAAGAGATTATTCAATCTATTTCAAATGAGCCATTAATCAATCTTCAGCTGTGATATCATTTGTTGGGAGTACGTTGCAAAAACGCAATACCTTTTGCTTGGGGTGATCACCAAGAGGGAGCCCAACATATTTAGTTGGATCAAACTTCACTCAAATGCTTAAGCCATTGGGTTATGAACTATCTTAGGTATATTAACTGTTATACACCACACCACTTATCTAATGTGGGGTTCTCTAACACAATTTATACGTGCATTATAACAATTTTTTTTATGTAACATGTTAGGTGGTGTATCAAGTCAGCTTTTACACACCTCAATTGGTCTACCTTTCTAGGCAATCTTAAAGAGTACTCCTTCACATCGGTTTGGAACATTCAGGCTTTGATGGTACATAGGTATTCATCATTAAATGTCTTTTTTTGACATTTTCACACAATTAATTGAATTAATAATCTACTTTTTGTGTCAAAATCAAGTTTCAAGCTTTGATGGTAGGGGTCGATTTTCATATTCTATTATTTTATTTTAAAATGAATTTGGCTTTTGATTATCCAAGGAAAGATCCTGATCAAGTTGTAAATAATTACATATGCTCGTTTATCTTGTGGATTCGTAATTGGGTAATTTTCGGGTTGAAGACTAATCGATCAGGCTCGTTGAAGGAGGCCCTAAAGGGCCGCATTTGGGTAGAGATGGAAGTTTTTGTATTTTTTGTTTTTTGTTTTATTTTGGTGGAGCTTAAGTGTGGGGCCCAATATCCAATTTGCACCTGTAAAGTTTGAGTGTGGGGTCCAAATAATTTTTATTTAAAATTATAATTAATAATATAACATAATTAAAAATATAATTAACAAATGATGCGATTGATTTTTATTAAAATTATAAATAGTATTTAAGCAATATCTATTATTATACTGTTAATGCCGGTACAATGTAAATTGATTTTATTTAAATATTCCCTACAATTCCGTTCATGTGTCTTTCGACCATACACAAGTATCCCCATTTCAAACTGTTCCAACAATTTAATCAATATCAATTAGAAGCATCACTTCATTCCATTATCTTTCAGTTATGTTTGATTACACAATTCTATTCTATTTCGCCATATTAGATGCAACATATGTATAGGATGCAAACATTCACTTTTGATTGAGAATCAGTTCGGGACCATTGTAGCATTATTGCTGTACTATAGTGTGCTCTCTTGAATAAAATGGGTTCAGCATCACGTCTTTTAAAGATGTTATGGTGGGACTATGAATGATTAATGCGTTTGATAAAGTCGATGCAAGATTGTTATAATTATTAAAATGACGACAAAGACCTATCACGTTTGTTGTAGAATTGTTACCAATGCTTTTGTCAGTATTACTAGTACTTTTGCAATATACCATTTTCACTATATAATAGTGATATTATAAATAATAACAATAATAATAAATTTTGTTGTTGTTTTCATTATTTATTATATGTTTTCACTTTTATATTGTTGCTACTGTAAAGTTAACATACTTATATTATTAGCTATCATTAGAGATTTCTGGAAGAGTTTCTATTACTTTTCTTCTAAGAGAAATTACTAATGAAAATTTAAAATAGATACTAAATATAATAAAAATATTTTTATTATTAAGTTAACATATTAATTTTATTATTCATTATTTCAATTTCTAAGAAATATTGCAATTAAAACCGCATTTCATGACAATAGAAACAAGTAGGGCTTTTGAATGGGTATTTTTTTTTGCAAAAGTCTGAAAGCTACGGCACCTCAAAGTTGTTGTGGGCAGTTGTTGTGGCAACTTTGCAAAAGCTGCTGTGAAAGTAATTTAGTTGCGAGGGTATTGCATTGCAAGATATTTATCAAATGTATTTAAAAATCAAAACATCCCATTTCATAATTATAGAAGTCGTGGAAAAATCGTACCAATCGCACAATAGATGATTTACACATTTTTTAAAACTTTTATGGTAGTAGGATGCCCTTATTTATTCTGGGATATTAACGACAGCATCATTGGCATAGATGTTGACATAATTTTGATGACAAATATGCACAACATGTACAAGTGCAACCACATAGGATGATTCCCCGCAACTTGAACCCCAAACTTTTTTTTTTTTTTGGCTAAAGGAAACATTCCAATCCCACAAAGTAATGAGGATATTACAAAGAAGAGCCAGTGCCTATATAAACGTGATAAAGTAAATAAGACTCTACCGACACTATTTTTATTACTCTACATGGGAGATTATTAGAAAGAAAAGAAGAAATAGTTCAAATATGATGACTGCCCATTTTAGAAGCTCATCAGCCCATTTCAGAAGCTCATGAGCAGCGCTAGTTTGAGGTCTACGGGTCCATGACAAACTCCATCTTGGGTTGCTGCGAAGTGGGGAGCAATTGTCAGAGACGAAAGGATAATCTTCCAATTGCAAGTACCTTTTTGTTGAATGGCATTGATTAAAACCCTACAATCACTTTCAAAAAATACTTCGGGGATGTTGAGGGCTTCAGCAGATTCGCAGGCAAGGAGAAGAGCTACAACTTCCGCTTCCACTTCCATTGGTAAATTCCAACTTTCGCATTTTGTCCATGCTTGTACAACTAAGCCTCTGACCAATGGTGTAATAATACCAATGGCCCCTTTATTATTCTTCTAAGCACCATCTACATTAAACTTCAGTTCTTGATCTCATGCGGGAAGCCAGGATTCTGGTCTTTCCCTACAATGACTAGCTTCCTCTCTTATGATTACTCTCTTTCCCTCTATGTACATGTTCGAAAATATCATCAAATTTTTTATCACCAGCTTAACCACCTGGGAAAGATTTGGAACAATTTGATCTTATAAGGTTGAATTCCTATAAGGCGACATTCTAGTACAAAGAATTGCTACATAAAGTTTGAATGTTTGCAGTCCAATCCCATTCTTTGTGGTATGTGTCTAGGATGAAGAAAATAGTGCAACATCTCCTCAAATGACCTAGAGTTCCAAGCAGACAAAATGATATTCCGTGGGCTCTGTCTCCACAAATTTTGGGTTAAAAGGCATGTTGTAAACAAATGGAGTGAATTTTTCTTCGAGTATTTGCACCACGAGCAAGAAGGGTTTGGAATATAAAACAATCGAACTGGTCTACCTTGACAAGGTAAGACTAGCTGTTGTCTTACACATCTTTTTATGCCGCTCATGGACTCTAGCTTTCCAAATTTTCTTCTAAATCTCCAAGCTGTTGCCTTTTTCTATACGCGATTGTAGGCTAATTCAACCGTGAATTTCCATCATTAGTTGGCTGCTAAATAGGTTTTTCAACCCAAATGGAGTTTGGAACAAGAATTTGAAGAATACGTTCGACTGAAATTGGGCAAAATATTTGAGCTAGACTATTTATATCCTAGTTTTTGTCCCTGGGATAGGAAAGTTCTCTTTCTTTTCTTCAAAAGAGGACTGATATCAGTAAAAGAAGGCAATTGATTTGAGACGTTATGGATCCAAGGGTGATTTTCAACCTCAATTGACTTTCCATCCCCTATATGATATAGAGTGGCCAATTTTAGTATTTCTAGTAGATATAATTGCCTTCTATAATGGAGATGCCAATGCTTTGACCTCGTAGTTCCAGAAATTGGAACTCCGTAAGTATTTCCTTTTAAGGACACCAACCCGTAATTTGTCGGTATTATGGATCATTCCCCAACTGATCTTAAGAAGCAAATCATTATTGAATTCCCTGGATCATTGAAGCCCCATCCCGCCACTTCTCTTGCTTCTACACAAAGATTTCCAGCATTTAGGTGTGAAGTATCTATTTTTAACGGATTTTTCTCGCAAAGGAGTGGAGCCTGTCATACATGCTTTTTGGCAGCCAACTTGATTGCATAGCATAGACCGGTGTGCTTTGAACAACAGATTGAATGTACATCGCTTTACCAGCCCAGGGCAATGTCTTCCTTTTCCAAGGGCAATACTTTTCTATCAACCTTTGTTCAAGGAATGGTTAGTTTGTCTTACCTTTCCTTTCTTGAACAAGGGACTATCAAGGCACAGTGCTTCTAAATCTGTCTTTTTCATGTGGAGCTCGTCCATACAAAGTTTCTAAATGCCCATAATTTTTTTTAGAGAAAAACCCACGATTTTTGAAGATTCAAGTTTTGAAATGTCATCGAGCAACTAGTGTCGATGCATTTCTTCTAAGCTCTCACATGTTTTCTTAGTCGCTTGACGGAGACCCTTTTGGGGTGTAAAACTACCTGTCAGTCTATCGTTGATGAGCAAAGTATAATGAACTGTTGAAATACACTTGTTTAAGAGCTTGAAAAATCATCCGACTTCTGAGTATTGCTTCTAGTATTTTCCAACACTCTATCATGGGCTTTTGACAAATCAACCTTGACTTCCACGAAAGACCCCCTTTTGTTTCTTCCGCACAGTCTCTGATTTCCTGTGCAAGTACAGGATTCTCTTGCATACTTCTACTTGGAACAAAAGCTAATTGCTGAGGTGAAGTAATACGATGAAGGAACACTTTTAGTCTATTTGCTAGCAGCTTAGAGATGAGTTTGTACTCACGTTACAGACTCATGGGGTGAAATTGATTAAAAGTGTTCCCAGAATTCCGTATAGAATATGGCATGAAATCCATCGGGGCCTAGTGATTTAAGAGAGGCCATCTCTTTCTAGACGTTATAGATTTAATCTGCTGATGGAATTGCCATGAGATCAAAGTTTTCTTCAAATAGCCTTCAGGAAGTGCTCCCCAATGAGAGGATGTAGATCAATTAATGGACCTGAGAAGAGTTCCATATACTTGGAAAGGAAGAAGCTTTCAACCTCTTCCAAATTCGTAGTTCATTGACCACGATCTTCCTTAATTGCTAGAATATAATTTGTCTTTTAATAATGGTAGAAAGGTGGAAAAACTTCGTGTTTCGATCAACATCCCATAGCCACGATTGTCTCGACTTTTGCTTCGATCTTAATCGCTTCCATTGCTCATTAAAAATATGGCCTTTATCTCTCTCCTCCTTTTGTTGTTTTCCTCCGAAGGATCATCCTTTTGAATGGACTTGAGTGTTGCCATTAAATCCTAAAGGCGTTGCTGACCGATACCCAAATGCTCCCTTCTCCACTTTTTAAGAGCAATCTCTATCCATTTTAGCTTCCTATGCCACACATTCATTTGGTTATCCTTCACATTGGGCGTCTAGATTTATCATCAAGGGAAGCCGAATTCAGCCAAATAGGAGTGTGATCAAAATTATGACCAGCAAGTGGAAAACCCCTACCTTAGGTAATATTTCAAACCACGAGGTAGGGGTGTCAATGGACCGGGTTGGGTTGGGTTGGGTAAAACTTGACCCGAAACGTTGCAAAACGCGCTTGACTCAACCTAACTCGACCCAATATCTGAATAATATATAACCTAAGAGAACTGATTAGGTTGGGCCTGTGCCAATCAACCAATTTTGTTCTCATTGTGCACACACCGAGAGAGGAAAAAGCTCGTGCTGGCCCGGCCTGGCCGGCCCAACCCTAATCCAAACAACGCTGAAACCTAAAAAGGCTTGACCCCAAAATACCCTATTTTTAGAGGTGGATTGGGTCGGGCTGGCGTGGTTTTTTTGATATGCCTATCATGAGGTCAAACAAATTGCTCTATCAAGTCTTTTATGAGCACTTGCAAAGCCCACTCTTTTCATTTCCCCGGACATAAGGTTTACCTTCGAACCCAAGACCAACACAACCCAATTGATTCATAAAATCAGCGTAGAAAAGATGGGATGAGCCCGGTCCCCTTTTATTTGACGCTTCTAACCTCTTTATAGTCTCATTAAAGTCCCCGATGCCAGCCCAATCCTCCCCCGAATTTTGAACCTAAGTCGTGAAATCTTCCCAAAACGCTGTATACCAAAGAAAGCCACCACACCTGGATCTTTCCAAATTAATGCTGATCCGCCCACAATATTTTATGCGGGAATAGAGAATACAGTGAGTAAAACCAATTCTTCTTTGAACAGACCCTAACCATTTAGCATTACATTGTCTCTGACAGGAAAACAATATCCGAATCACAAGAGCGACATTAATTTTTCAATGCTCTCACTGTTAGATCTCCAACAATACCTCAACAGTTCCAGGTTACTATATTTGTGGCACCTCAATACACCGTTCAGAGTTCCTATTCACTAAGCCAGTTTACTACTACCCTCACCAACAGATCTTGATCTCCTCAAGAAACCATGATCGATCCAAATGACACTACAGCAACAACTAAAAGAAATCCTTAAAACCCAGAAAAGGAGACGTGGAAGCACAAAGTGGTGGGGTGGTGGAGACGATGGAGGAGTGGAGGTGCAATAGCCGAGGTGGATATACTCTCATTTCGAAATCGAGAGAGGAAGTTCCTGTGGAAGGGAGACATCCATGCGTAAATCATGTTAAGAACAAAAGGAGACGTCATTCAACGACCACTTTTTCTCGTAGCATCTTTGATGCTGCTGTCATTCATGTACTAAATTAGACCAATTTCCTTCAATTCTCCTATCCACGAATGATTGCATAGGGTAGAGGAACTCCAAATTTGCTAATTTCAAATGGAGAGTTATCATTTTCTCCGCAAATCATTCCTATTCACTTGTTTTTCATCTTTAAACACTAAGTAGGATAGTTTGCTTCTGGTGAGTGACAAAAGAATCTTTTGGGAGGTTTTCGTAGAAGTTATGCAGTTGCAAGACTAGCTTGTTCTACCATGTATGGGTCTTAATAAGATTTGTAATAGCTATTGGGGGATCAGTAAATGATGCAAGATCCCGCGCAATTGTGGAGCATTAATAAGAGCAGCTAGTTCCACTAAAGGCTGTAAGTTTATAACATATCTATGATACAAACAAGAACAAGGGATCCTACACCAGAAACTTCTGATGGGACTTTGGTCCTAAGCTGCCATACCCCGACCCCGAGAACCCAGTAGGTTCGCTACTGACTGAGTCAAACCCTTCATCACTGGGTGAAAGATGCTCACAGATCTAACTATTGATAAATTGGGGGGACCGGGCCCCTGAATGAAGGCGGTGAATATCGAATAAGCCAACACCATGGCATATCTTTTAGAGCTTCATTTCTATCCCGTAGGGTAGTGCAAGCGACTTTTCCTTAAAAGGGCTGAGGGCTCCTAGTCGAAGGGTTAAGGTTCTCACCAAAAAAAAAAAAACAGTTTAGCTACTTAAATTGAGAAAGAGAAAAAAATTTAGATGCTTCCAATGTCAAACCCAAAAAAAGGAATTTTGTGGGGAGTTAGACTGTGCATGCCACGACCCGACCCTCGAGCCGCGACAACCCCTATTTCACTTGCGGTTATTTGATTTGCGACTCCCTAGGATCCATTGCCGACCGTTCATTATTAACTTTTGAGTTATGCGCATGCAACAACAATTCATACTTCACCCAATCAACAACAATAGCAAGGATAGCAGAAAGACATATATCAGAAATAAAACACCTCTTTATTTATTTACTTATTAGCCCTAGGAAATTTACAAGTATAGACCCTTACAGCGGGCAACTCCCTATACGCCAACAAAAGGGGACAATAGAGCCAGGGTTAATCTACCCCTTTCAAAACATTGCAACGAATCACACCACCTATCGATTCTCCATTCTACGGATCTGAAAATGGTTATTCAATAACCAGTGAAATAAAATATTAGTAAGTTAATAGCCTAAACCTCGATTAGGAGACCTACTTGCCTCGGGTGCGCCCTAAACATGCAATCTTTCTATCGCTAGTAATTCAACAACAGAAGAACACACATTCGACCATTATCAAATGCATGATTAGGCCAAAGCTCATATGTAATCATTAATAGTTAACTGTTGTAATCACAGGCATCCTTACCTCGCTCTTGGCACACGCAACCTGCATGATACAATTTATTAGATGCCCATCTCAATGCAGCAAATATGTCGAACAATCAGAATACCTTTCAAGTTGTCCCATGCATCATGCACTCATTCGTGTTCCGTTTATTAATAACCTTTGGGGGAATTTACTTCCAACACACAAGTTGGTAGTCTATCGGCATAATTGGGCATCGTCCCACCCCATTGGGCACGGCTATGTCTAGCGCCCATACGGCATTCCCAAAGGAGCATAGGCCCGGCCTCTATCGCGACCCGCATCTGGACCCCCACCGGGCATTCTGATAATATAGACTTCGTCAACCACAGATCCCCCACCGTGTGACGGGTTCTTATGTGACTACGCAAGCACACCAAATAATCATACTCATTTTATTTTATTTTAGGGCAGCTAATGTAGACATATTCGTGCTTGTATATGTTAATTCACCGCAATTTCTACATGTAATGTGATAATATTTCACACGTGGTCAAGCGAATACAAATGCATTTCACACATAGTCGTACACAAGCCAAATAGCGGCTGGCTGTGTCCTGGACAGCGGCTGGCTGTGTCCCGGACAGCGGTTAATAGCAACGGCAACAACTTCCAGCAGCAGAAATAGCAGTGGAAAACAGCGAAAACAATAGCAACAAGCAACCATAGCAACAGCAACAGCAAGTAGCTGCAGCTGTAGCAACAAGTAGAAGCCATAACAGCAGCAAACAAAAGCGGCATAGCAACAGAAAACAAAAAACAGCAGTAGAAAACAGAGGAAAATGGAAGGGAAATGAGAGAAGAAAGGGGGTGGCGGTCCGGTGATGGTTGGGTGGCTCCTCGATGACGATAAAGTAGCAAGGACGGCAGTTGATGGTGGCTGTTCGAGGGAAAAACAACAGCATACGCTGTTGCTCTTGAAGCAAAATAGAAAAGAACAAAAGAGAAAGAGAGAAAGAAGGAAACGTGGGAGAGTGAGAGAGTGGGAAGGAAGAGAGAGAAACGTGGAGAAGGGGCTATTGAAACTTGAGGGGGAAGGAGAGAGAAAGAAAAGAAAAGAAAAGAAAATAAAAGAAAAGAAAATAACTTCCTACACAAGCTTCTAGAAAGGGTCAATTTGGTCCTTTTACCCTTAAAGCACAAATTCCCAAATATTTGGCTCCAAATCCCGGTCTGTTGAATCATTTTCCGATAATTCCTAGGCTTACCGATAAATTCGAGAATCAATGAGGTAACATCCAATATTTTAGTTTCGATATTCTTGAAAGTTCGATACCCGAAACCAGATTGAAAATCGGGATTAAAATCCGTCGATTACGACTCTAGCACGACCTAAACTATCGGGCGGCTTTTAGGATTTTTATGCGAAATTGACTTGTGGTTGAATATTTTCAATCCACATTCGGTTTCTTAAATCTCCGGGTAACTCTCGGTTGTCATAAAATCTCGAAGGATCAATTTGTCATCCCGAGTACAAAGTCAAAAAGAAAATCAGTTTATTGTCGATTATCGTGAGTATCGAGGTCGTGTGGAATCACCCTCAATCTGGCCTCGTACTTCTCTTAATCGATTTATTTTCGTTTGCTAATTGCTTTGTAAGGATATGGTATTATCCCTCTTTGATCTTTATGGTCGAGAGGTATATCCCAGATCAAATTCCCTAGCCTTACGAGTATCAATCCCTAATTACCCTTCCAAATAGATTAGGTATTGTTGAGTGACCAATTCAAGGTAGTCGTGACTAGCAGTGCATCAAGAAATAACCCTTTCATATATCCCGAGATTGGTCAAAATTCAAGATGTTACAATGCAATACTCATTTGACTAACCTGATTTTAGCTTTGTAGAGTAGTTAGAGCTTAAACAGGATGCAGAAAACACCATGGACCTCTGTAAATCTGGATCGAAGCTTCTCTTCTATGTCCTGCCTAATTTATTCTCTATCCACATTTACTAGGATTATGTCTACTGCTTTATTTGCATAAAAATTGTCCAAAACCTAGTTTCAATTCAACCAATCGACTTCCATTCTAGTTGCTATTTTTGGACTTAACACCCCGCGATTCAAGCAAAAAGCTGTCATAAAATCAATACTCGAGATGAGGGATAACCTAAATCAAATATGTCTGGTAATTAAGAAGGCGTATTAGGAACTTGGAACTATGCAAGTAAGTAGAGTCTGGAACAAAAATGTGCATCTTCAACCCAGTCAACTTCAAAACAGGAAAATTCTCACTAACTAATGAGTTCTTATTGCAGAGAATAACACGCATAAGGACCATCCGTCAGACAAAAAACTGAAGGATTCTAATCATACATTGATGAACAAAATTCAAGTATTAATTAGAATCATTTGTAGAAAATAGGATCAAATAAAATTGACCTCCAACCATTAGTCAAGTATGCGTTCGTCGGAAATCCACAAAGCTTCGATAACAATCCAATAGCAATTATGGGCGCATTCTACTAATCAAATCCCCTCGCATACTTATGTTATATTTCAAAATGAGAGAGTTTGCCTTGAATCTTGTGATTGCTCTTATGAGATGAATGTTCATACTTTATAAATTATCTCCCATCAAGGCGGTTATCAAATGGCAATTGTCACAAAGGAGTATGAAATGTGAAAAAAAATGTTACATGGAATACCGTTATTTAAAAGAGAAAAGGTGGGCCAGGATAAGTTTTTATTTTAAAAACTTATCCCTAAAATATATGGGATCACATTATAGATAACATCTCCCACTTGATTCCACCATTTTCATCATATGGATTATCTAACCAAATCCACAAAAACTTTATGCTTAAAGAAAGAAATAAAATATATGGATCATGGTGACATATCCTCTAAGAATTAGTCATATCTTCCATGTATGACAATGCATCTTATTCTCTAATGTTAGCCCATATGTGACCACACATCTTAATGAATAAACTCTATATTTATTCCAAAATCAAGAATAGTTGTTACTCTCATAAACAACAGAATGTGTACCCCCAAAGAGAATAATATTATAAATGAATAAGAGTTTCATATAATAAAAAATCATCCGCACAACGACAAATCACATGATGAGACCTATTCACATATTAGTCACATGGTCATTATACTTTATTGGTGGCACGCCTTTAGTTAAAGGATTTGCTGTCATCAATTTAATGCAAACGTACTCAATGATCATTTTATTTTCCTTAACACACATTATGGCTAGATACTTGATGTCGATGTGCTTACTTCGACTGCTATTTTAGGCATTTTTAGCTATAAAAATCTCTGCTAAATTATTACAAGATATTCTTAATAGTCTAGAAATTGAATCAACAATTCTAAGCCCATAAATGAAACTCTTCAATTATATACCTTGCGAGATGGCCTCAAAACAAAAAACGGACTCAGCCTTTATAGTGGAAATAGTAGTCAAAGTTTGCTTTGCACTCTTCCATAACACAGCTCCGCTAGCTAATATATAAATGCATCTAGATATTGATTTTTGAGAACTAACGCAACCAAGGAAGTCTGCATCTGAATAACCAACTATTTTCAAATTGTTAGTCCATCTATACCTCATCGCTTTTTTTATAGCTTTCTAATGGTCTATACTTGGATTATTTTTATATCTTCTCAACATTCCCACAACAAAAGCAATGTGTCACGAGTTAGTAGTTCCTTGGCCACGGAATGATTAGTGCGGCACTTGACAAGCGGAATTACCCAGGTTGGCCTTCATTCATTAGTTTTTTTAGAAAAAAATACGGCGAATAACTTCCTTATATGAGATCGTACCATACCAACTTAGCTCGGACGTCTAGTCCATCGAGTGAGACAGCAAATCACTTTAGGTTCAACAACTAGTTTCATCCTGCCATAGCCTCATTAGAAGAGCAATATCAGCTCCCCACCAGTATGTGCATGAGGACCAATCTCGCTTTCAAAGCTCCTAAGAGATATATTCATTTGATCCTAGAACTTTTAATACCAATTATCTTGATGCCATTCCCACAGACTAATTGTATTCATTCCCTCTACATCACTCGCTCTTTACCTAATAACCTCAAACATCACTCATAAATGTCACAAGTATAGGGGGATTCATAGACCGTGACAAATGTCAAGTTGAGTGCAAAGCTGAGCATGCATTAAACTTCCGACGGTAGAAGCATGTGGAATGTTCTTCTTTTGTTCCTTTTCTAGATCGTTCTTCGGACACCAGTTTAAATTGAACCTATCACCCTTCATAATAGGTGTTATACTTGGTGACAAATGTCAAGTTGAGTGCAAAGCTGAGCATGCATTAAACTTCCAATAGTAGAAGCATGTGGAATGTTCTTCTTTTGTTCCTTTTCTAGATCATTCTTCGGACACCAATTTAAATTGAACCTATCACCCTTCATAATAGGTGTTATACTTGGTAAACAATCTTTTATCTGAAATCTCTCTAAGACCTTATTGATATAGGTTTCTTGAGATAGACCTTATAAACATCAAGGAATTTTAGGACTATCTCTATGGATCTTAGTGCAAATGACATAAGATATCTCACGTGTATCCTTCATGTCAAAATATTTAGAGACGAATTATTTCACCTCATATAGCAACCTCTTATCATTGGTTGCAAGTAGAATATCATCCATATATAACACAATAAAATAAATTTTGGTCTTACTAACCTTTTGATATATACATTGTTTAATGATTTCTACAAAATCAAATGAAGAGATGACATCATGGAACCTTAAATACCATTAGCGGAATGCTTGTTTCAAGCCGTATATAGATTTGTTAAACTTGCATACTAAATGCTCACCTTTACTAGAGGAGAATCTTTCAAGTTGTTTTATGTAAACTTTCTCCTCTAGTTCTCCATTGAGGAATGCCAATTTTACATTCATTTGATGTAATTTCATGTTAAAATGGGCAATCAATGCCAAAGCAATACGAAGAAAATATTTTTTAGATACAAGAGAAAAGTTTTAGTGTAATTGATTCCCATTTTTTGAGTAAATTCTTTAGCAACTAGTCTAGTTTTATATTTCTCAATGTTGCCTAATGAGTCATTCCTAATTTTAAAGACCCATCTACAACCAATGACCTTTGCACCATTAGACAACTCAACTAAATCCCAAACTTTATTAAATGCCATGGAACTCAGCTCATTCTTCATGGCATTGTACTATAAATTGGATTTATCATCATTCATGGCTTGTGAAAATATTTCGGGATCATTTTCACTCCAATATTATAGTAAAATTTTCTAAATACACAAAATAATTACTATGAATCGTTAATTTCTTTATTCTAGTGGATCTTATTAATATTGCATCAATATTCTCTTGAAGAGCATGTTGAACAATTGGTTGTTGTACAACATTTTTTGGTAACTATTGAACAACTTGATCAATATCAATAGGTTGTGGAACTTCAATTGTTGATTGTTCAATAGCCGGTTGAACTGTAGAGACGTTGTGAATAGTAGTAACCAACCTAATATTTAGGGTAGAATGTTAAGTATTTGAATGATCTTTCTTAAAAATAAGATCCTTTAATTGATGCTTCCACTAATCAAGTCATTTTCAAGAAACTTAGCATTTTTTGATTCCATAATCCTAGTAGTGTGAGATGGACAATAAAACTTACCCCTTGTACCTTTCAACATATCCAATGAAATAACATTTTATAGTCCTTGGGCTTAACTTCTTTTTTTTATGGATTATAGATGCTTACTTCAGATGGGCATCCCTATACGCGTACATGTCGTAAACTAGATTTTCAGCGCTTAAATAACTCAAATGCCATCTTTGGAACAGCCTTAGTTGGAACTCGGTTCAATATGTACACTGTTGTCTTAAAAGTTTCAATTTACAAAGACTTATAAAGTTTGGAATTGCTAAGCATATTCCGCACCATGACCAATAAAGTTCGGTTTCTTCTTTCTGCTATACCATTTCGGTTTGGAGAACCAAACATAGTGTATTGGGCAACTATCTCATGCTCTTGAAAAAATTTAACAAATGGACTAAATGCTTGTCCATCTTCAGTGTATTTACCATATAATTCTTTACTTTTATTTGATCTCATGATCTTCATTTGTGTATCGCTTTGTTTCTTCACTTTTGCCTTAAGTGCTTTAAAGGCATATAATATTTCATGCTTATTATGAAGGAAGTAAAGATACATGTAATGTAAGTAATCATTTATGAAAGAAATGAAGTATTTCTGATCATATAAGTTCATATATGATTTCTAATATTTCTGTAGTCCTCTTAGCACCTTTTTCTTTCTTGTTGGCTTGTTTTCCCTTTATGCAGTCCACATAGGCATCATAATCAGTAAAATATAAAGTATTCAATATATCTTCATTTATTAATCACTTAATTCTATTTATGAAAATATGTCCCAATTTTCGATGCCACAACATAGATAAATCTTCATTCATAACATATCGTTCGAAACCAATGTAATTATGAACATGCTTCGCATTATAATATGTATTGTCTTGTAAATTAATTCGAAAAAGACAATCATACAAAGTATACAACAATTTTAGATTTAAATGATAAATTGAAATTTGAATTTAAAAAGTTGAAAGAGTAACTTAAGGTACAAGTCTTGAAATTGAAATTAAATTTCTAGAGAAACTATGAATATAAAAGATCTTTTTCAAAATCAAATTAAAGCCACTATCGAAAATTAATCTACATGTCCCAATAACTTCCACATGCAAACAAATCTTATTTTTCAAATAAATGCTTTGCTCACTTCCTACTAGTTTCTTGTGGTTTTGAAAATCCTACAGGGAATTCGAAATGTGGATTTTAGATCCAAAATAAATCCACCAAGGTTGTGACTCACATAAGTTATATTAGATTTATAACAAACACAATAAATTATATTATTTTTCTTCTCGAGCTAAGCCTCAAATATGACACAATCATTCCTTATATGTCCTATTCCTTTTATAGAAGAAACATTTGGATTTTTTTTTAATGTTAACTTAGAGAGGTATTTTACCATTTTCCTTCTGCTTGCTATGACCTTTATTCTTTCTTTATATTACCTAAAGAATACTTTATCCTGATTCCATAATTAGCCTTTTTTTTACTCGTGAATATACATGGTCATGAGTTCATTAATTGACAATTTATTTTTATGTGTGTTATAAGAGGTCTTGAAAGATGCATATTATTGTGCGAGAGTGTTGCTAATGTAGTACATAAGAAAGCATTTGAATATCTCAACCTCAAGGTTTTTCAACTGATCCGCAATATCCCTCATCTTCATGATGTGCTCACGCACACCTCTAATACTAATGAGCTGCATAGATGAAAACTTCACAATCAAGATTATGGCATGCGCCCTTTTGAAGTCTTAAACTACACATCAATGACCTCCAAAGCCTTAGCATTGCTATGGTGAATGACTAAACTATGGATACTGGGAGATATTTTAGTCCTTATGAACATCACGCCAAAGCAATTGGACTGCTCCCACTATTCTATAAGGCTATCTCAATTGCAGTGCTCACATCGGTAGGAGTAGGTGGTTTGTCTTTCCTTATAGCATAGCCAATGTCCATACAACTCAATTGAAGAAAGATTAACTCCTTCTAAAATTTATAGTTTCCACTATTTAGTATGAGAACATCACTCTTAAATTCAGAGAAATTCATAGGTTGCAAAATTGTATATCAAACAATCATGCTTATGTCACAAAATTTGAGACAAACTATACATGAATGATGTTTTACATTGGTAAAACATGTTATAAAATATGAATCACATAACATAAAAATTGTTTGTAGACTAAGTTTTTTGTTTAAATAGATTCATAGTTACTTCATGAGAAAAATACCATATTATATTTCTTTCCTTAATCCATGTGGGTAAATTAAGAAAAATAATATGATATTTCAAATTAATTATCATATTATATAATGAAAATTCCTATAAGATAAAATTCATTGTACTGATGTGATTAATTACAATCAATGTCTTTTTCTAAATGTAATCTAGAGGCCCTTAATATATAATTAAACTAATTAAAGATGCTATAACTACTCTCTAATTAATTAAAATATATGGATCACTGTACACTTAATTTCACACAGAAAATTCACAAAAAATGCATGAAATGGCAAAATAGTAAATTAATACCAAGGGCAAAAAGTAAATAATTCAGCCAATGGCAAAATAGTAAATTTATTCAGCCAAGGGCAGAATATAAATTCAACGACCAAGGGCAAAGTTGTAAAATAAACAGTTGAGGGGTAGAATTGCAAATAGAGAAAAGAGTGAGGCAGAAGCGTAAAACTGAAGAAGGGTCCGTAAGTCCTCATTGGGCAGGCGCATGTGCCACACGAACCTGTTCACCACGCAGGTGCGTGGCCATATGGATCCAAGTTTTGGGCAAAATGGCTAAGAAATTATCCTGAATGAAACAAAAAATTCCAAAACGCAAACCCTAACCACCGCAACTTCCGTCGCTCAACTAGCCTCCGGCAATTACCAATATGTTGGATTAACTTATGGCCTTTTTCTCCATGGCGGTGCAACCGTACCGATTTGAAGTTGACGGTGGGTCACCTAAATTTGGCTAGAATCAATGATTTCCTTCTTGGCCCCAAAATGACAAATTTATCGTAATCAAGCAATTAGTGTGTCGGCATCGATGCACTTCACTTCACTCATTTAACATGCATTGATCACAATCTCAAGCATCAAACATATATTCGATGGTCTTGTTGTTTTCCAGAAATTTTATGCTTAAAGTTCAATACATGACAATCAAAAGTCATGAAAACATCGAATATCGGTTCTACATGCATCATTTTAAAAAAAAATCATAGAACATGAACATGCCACAACTAAACAAAACAGGGGAATTCATAACACCTTGACAAAGAGCAAGTAGTTGAACATGACCCATTAAGCAATTGACTTCACAAAAATTACAGCATGTTATACATTTAATGTAAAACATTTTTAATGAGACAACTTCTTAAAACTAGCTATGCATAAATTTATAAAAATCCAGGAACATAGCAAAATGCATCAGAACAAAATAGGGTAGTAGCAATTTGATGCAATTTCATGGCAATATAGTCATGTTAACCGTGCTAAAAATTTCTCAAATTTTACCACATCATAGTTCTAAAGATGAAAACAAAGTTCATGAAGGGTCCGAGCACCAAATCTTAAAATAAAATTTTGAACAAAAATAGCAAAGTGCAAACATAAAATGCTCATATATGTATTTCGAATTTTGCAATTTTCCAGATTATAGGGTAACTTTGCACAAAATGAAACGTGGGTCAATTGACATGCAAATGCCTTGATTTTAGTGTCATTAGAAAGCTTAATTAATTTCTTAGGACTTTCTAAGAGATGACATGTTCAATTAAGGTCATTTACCCATTCAATTTTTGACATTTTCATGAACATGTAAAATGATTAGATTCAGGGCAGCAATCATATCAACAAAGTGCATGGTTTAATTCTCTTATATGACAAGGTAAAAGTATGAGAAAAATCATATAGTTCGAGCATCAAACCATAAATATTTTTCATAAAAGGATCTAGACCTAATGTAATCACAAAGCATGATATAAAAATGACAATGATAAGGCGTAAATTGAGCATATTCATAATAATAGAAGAAAAGTATACTAATACACACAATGACATGATGTAATGATGTTCAATTAGCATGGCATAAGTGTCTTTAAGATGAAATTATAGCATGTAATGACATTCATGGAGTTTTCATGGACAATGAATCATAATTAGATGCACAATTGCACATGAATGCACACTTAAGCTTGCACATGGCAGAACTGAGTTTAGGACAATTCTTGGGGAAATTCACCTAATGAATGACATTAAAAAATCTTGAGAAAAATATATGTCATGACCAACACTCAGATGAATAAATGTTTAGAAGGAATCATCTCGAAAAGAGTTCAGGAAAAATCATAATAAAATCGACAAAGTCAAAAATTCGGATTCAGGAATATGCTGACCAGCAAAACTAGAGGGCGACTTTTATAGGATTTGGCCTAGATATACTCATTGAAAAATTCTGAGAAACAAATATGTCATGAATAACATCCTTATGCACAATTTTCAGAAGAACTAAAAGTCAGATTCCAAACAAAAACTTCAGCAAAAATTCATGAAACCAATTCAAACGTCTAGGAACTGCAGAAATCAGCACACATCACGGTGATGTCAAAGCCATTCATTCTACCATGATGACCTCAGAAAATTATGAGAAAAATATATGTTCTAGATGGACATGTAACCAACATTTTTCATGAAGGAATCATCTCAAAAATCAACAAAAATTGTGAATCCGTAAAGGTCAGGCCATTCACAAGACAATTGATATCACAGAGAAATCTCAGAACGTATGGTCGACTTTGACAAAACTTTTAGGTGTCAATCGGAGTCCGATCAGGGTGTTCTATAATTTGTCAGAAAGTTCATCAAGTCTATTTTAAAAGTTGTAGAGACGTCAAATGCAGTTGAACAAATTTTCAAGCTCAAACGAAAAGATTTTCAAATCAGTCATTCTATAATCTGAAATTCACAGATTAAGTACAAACGTCTAATCAATTCAAATCACTTTACATTCATCCAAGAAAATCCATCTATAATCATCATGATTCATCATAGCAGCCACAACATCTATAGGATTGATTATAAACTTGAGCTCTAACCCCGATCGCCTATTGTGATCTCACTTTATCGAGCTCGGGTTAACGAGGCCTACCTTTGTTGATTTTTTGTGAGAAAACTGAGCTTGAATTTGCAAAACTTGAGCACCAGCCACCTAAGGATGTTAGAGGGGCACCGAAGAGCTTTCTGGTCACCGCAGTAGGAGAGGATCGGTGCCGGAATAGCGCCGATCTTCAGCTGAATAGAATTGGTCCTTAGCTAGTCTGGTTAGGATACCACGATAGAGATTGAGCCGAATAGCTTGATCGAAGGCCCACTAGAAGGGACATCAGCCACCGGCTTATCAGGGAAAGGGAGAGGACCACTAGAGGAGGAGGATTGGGTGGCCCCAGCGTCGGGATAGCTTCGGTAAGGGTGGCGAAAGGGACCGACGACCTTGGGCAGTTGAGTCGGTTAGAGAGGAAAAAGAGAGGGAAAATGGAGGGACAAAAATGACAAAAGTTCAAGAATTTGGATTTGAGAGGGAGAATGGCAACTGCAAAATGATCCCCCTTTGAAAAATGGAGGGAAAAAATTAAGTATAGCCCTTCCTAATCTCAAATCCTAATCGTCGGATTAATCCGATAGTTATGGATTAACTCATTTGCCTAATTAACTCTCTTAACTTCTAATCATGTTTAACACATTTAACATGTGCTAATTTTAATGGTTGAGATTTAATGTAATCAATGGTTCAAAAGATTTTTACGATTAAGGATCTAATTAGGAGCAATTTTGTAATTTCATAAAAACCCCAAGGCATTCTCACAAATTTTGGAAATGTGAAAACATGGGAGGTTCAAATTCGGACTGGGCCACCACATGGTAGTGATTGCTGGCCAAAAACCTGCCGAAGGAGGGCCGAACTGGCCTCCTTCGTCAGTGGTCAATCTAACCAGTTAGACCAATCTTGTACCGGTTGGACCAATTCTTGGACGATTAAGTCCTATTTTGTTTTGGGTTTATGCAATTTATTCCCTCATAAAGAAAACTTGCTTAGTTGGAATGGAAATGATCCAATTTCAATTTCGGAGATAAATAGTCCAATTTCAAGCAAATTAGGCTAATTAAATCATAGAAATGCAATTTTATGATTTTTGATTAACTCAATTGTCTAATTGCCATGGAAATTATTGGATACATACTATGAAAACACAAAATTGGGCTTTCTAGGCCTTAAATTGGGCAACTTTACTTAATTGTTGATTGCAATTTGCAAATTAATTGAAATTGAATTCAATTAAAATTGCAGGACACCTATTAGTATAATTGCATAGGGCATTTTTGCCAAAATTTATTTGAGGGTCAATGTCAAAATTGAATTTCAATTCATCAAATTAAATCCTAATCATGAATGGGCCAACTCGAATTTCTTGAATCAAAACTCAATAATTTCATTTCCTTAAGGCCAAGTAAGCTAAATCTCCCAAATCAATGAGTTGGCAAGTGAATTTGCTAAAATCAACTCCCAATTTGTACTTAACTCACAAAATTGAGTAGGATAGAAGTGTTTCTTCATAAATCACGAAGAATGGATTTAGACCCCTAATTAGGGGCAAAAATGTCAATTCACATTTCGCTTTGCCCTATCTCAAAATTGATTTAATAAGTGAATGGGTAATTATCTCTAGATCAAATGTCGTGAAAGGAACTAAGCCTAGTTATGACTAGAGCAAAAGTAATTTTATTTTTTGTCGATTCTGAACCTAAAATCGAAAAATTCAGAAATGAGGTTCTTAATCAATTTTCAAAAAATTCTTGATGCTAAATTAAAGCTAAAATGAAGTAATTTTGTGATTTTTATATTTTTCAATTTTTCAATTTTTTTGTCAAGGTTTGACCAAGTCAAACCCTAATAAATTTTTTACTAGAAGCTCGATTTTGTGGTCAAATTTTCAAATTTTTCCAAAACTTTCACTTTTAAAGTGAAATTAGAGTTGAAAGAAATTTTTTTGTGCAAAAAACAAAAATTTAACTCGGGATTGACTTTTGGTCAAAAATTTAAAAAGTCAACCATTTGACTTTTCGGGTTTTTTTTTTATATGGAATGAATAGGAAATTATTTTCTAAAGCTAAGGCAATAAAAATAATTGAAAACAATACTTTTTGTTCGAAAAACGAGTTCCATCGTGATTAGAAACGCATAATTTAGTTTTTTTGCATTTATCGATACGTCGACTAAAAATCAGGTGTTAAAAATTGTTCATCTCAAAAGCCCTAAAAAATACACCAAAAACTGTAACATCCTAAAAATCAACCCAATTTTGGGATTTTATAAAATGACGATGTTGGTCGAATGCTTGGACAGTACAAATATTCCGAACTAATTGTTCGAGGGATAGACGCTGATAGGAAGCAATATGCATATGACTCACAATTTCGATTAGGAACGAACACTTCGACCATAAGGACTTGGGCGGAAACGATATCCTCTAGTTCTAGACTATTAATGAAACGGAAATAAATCGATTCGGCAGAAGTATGAAGTCGGTTGTAGGTGATTTCCGCACGACTTCGGTATAAATTACGGACGACGCTAAACCGAATCATTTTTATCTTGTACTCAGGATTATCAATTGAGCCCCCAGGATTACATGACAATCGAGGGACGTCCCTGACTTAGGAATTGGCATAAATATAGATCAAATAAGGGTTGGCCACGGGTCGAATGTGAGGAAAAGTCATAAAGGAACGCCCGATAGTCCAAATTGTACTACGGTTGCAATCGATTCAATTTAGCCCCGATTTTTAATCCAATTTTGGGAACCGACTTCTTAGAGATGTTAGGACTAAATATTTGGATGTCGCCTCATTTATTCTTGGTTTTTCTGTTGGGCTTTTAAGTGTCGGAAAATGAAAATTTGGATCGAGTTTTGGGCTCGCAAGAGGGCCGACCCAAAGACCGGCTGCCCATTGGGCCTTACGCCGATTCAGCCCAACCTAAGAGGGACCCAAGCTGGCCCATTCTCTTCTTCCTTTTCAGGCCATGGGCTTCTCTTTTTGGCCTTTTCTTTTGTGGCCTAAGTGGGCTTTGTTTTTGGCCTTGTCTTGCTTGTTTCTCATTGATTTTTGAAGAAAATGGGTTAGTCACTTGCCTTAGCTTCTTGGACAAGTTTAATAGCCCTCTCTCTCTCTCCTCTATTTCTCCTCTTCAACCGCCCCACCCCAGCCTTTCTCTTCATTTATTTTCTCTTCCTTTTCTTCTTCCCCTTTTACCACCCTTGTTGTTCATCGCCGGTTGTCGCCCTTGCCACCATCACCGGAGCTACTACCTTCGTCTAGCATGGAGCCGCCAACGTTCGAGGCCAGCCGCTCACTGCTGGCCACCCTAGGTTGCCGTCGGCAACCTATCTGGCCGCCTAGCTACTACTGCCTTTCTTCCGGTTGAACAACATTCCGATGCTGTTTTGGCCGGATTCGGCCATCGTCCGTTGTCCATCATCATCCCTGAGCTAACCTCACATAGCCCTCGCTCTTGCCATTGCGCCGGTGTGCCGAATTCTTGAGCCAAGTGAGTTAATTTCCTAATCCCTTAGTTAGAGATTAATCTTGCTTAGGGTAGTTTAATTAGTTTAAAGTTTGGATTATGCTTTAGTTAATGGTGGATTAGCATTTTATTAGTGGCTGATTAGGATTAGTGTTAACTATGGTTAGATTAAAGTAACTATAGTTAAATTAAAGTAATTACGGTTATAGTAAAATAACTGAGGTTAGATTAAACTAACCCTGGTTGGGTTAGTTAACCTTGGTTAGGTTAGGAATAATAACCATTTTTTGGTTAATTATTATTATTATTATTAATAATTAAATATTTATATTTATTTATTATATTATTATATTATAATTTCTAATTATTATTTAATTCGGAATAATAATTATTTTTTGGAAAAATAATTAATGGTAATTATTTATCAGAAATGGTTTTAATCGAGAAATTTCATGGAAATTATGATTAAGGCTTATTTTTCCCGAGATTAATTGTGATTTGTTTCTTGGTTATCAAAGGGAATGGTTTTGTTAATTGAAGGTTTTAGAAATGTAATTTATTGTTATTAGTATTAAATGGATAAATTGTTTTAACATTATTGTTATATGTCGATTATTTTCCCGAGAATTATGGGGTACACGTAATTGTTGATTGATTGTTGTCATTATCTACTGTTGAAATACGTGGTTTATTAATTGTTGATTGTTGAATTTTCATGAGTACTCAAACTGTTGCTGTTGTACATGACTGCTTAATATTGTTGCATGTCATTATACGTGTGTTAATTACAATAACATGTCACGTGAGCACGAACTATGTTGCATTCACGATAGAGCAAAGAAAAGAACGATTTGATTGATGATGTGTTGCATGGTCACATTAAGAGGAGAGCCCGGCATTGCCGAATGATCGTCAATCCTTCGGGGTTATGCCGTGACCATTGGGTCACTTAACAGTGGTCAGATGCGGAGTTGCGGTAGAAGGTCGGACTCATGCTCCTTTGGGAATACCGTCAATGGAGGATAGCCCATGACGTCGATGTGCCTCAAGGAAGAGGATGATGTCTGGCCTAGGCTAGTTGACTGCCAACCATAAGGTTGTGCCGTGACCTAGGAGGTCGTAATAATCGGAGCACGTGTGGGCATTGGGATATGAGAAAGCTATGTTCAATGCTCTGATTATTTACATGCTTCTTATTATTGTTATGAAGTGATTGACAGTTTCTGCAGGTTGCGTGTGCCAATGGGGTAGGGTCACTTGGAGTTGCATTTGTCTATTAACTATCTTCTGTTAATGTTTCTCTGAGGTGTGGTGTTTAGTGGCTTGATGGGTTTAGGTTGTTTGTTAAACTACCTCGAGGGCAAGCAAAGTTCCTAACCGAGGCTTAAGACTTTAACTTGCTGAATTTATCTCAACCCGTCGTGGTTAATAATTTTCAGGACCCTAGATGACGCAGTACCCGGTGCAATTTGACGTCCTTGTGGATATGAGCACCATTGTTACTACGCAGCCCGCCTCGAGCCGCAATTTTGTGTACGAGCACCACGTGACGACAGTGTGGGTGGATGAGGGGTCGAGAAACCATTACGTGCCTCACGTCTTTAAGACGTGGTTTTTTCATATGGGAGGCATCCTATATGGTCCCTTTCGAGGTTTTGATGGACCGGTTCCTCCTATGGGGCCTACCGAGGAGGTTTGGGATCCCATGAACTTGGATCCCCCTGATGATGAGATCTTTGACCCGACGATTGGAGAGACTGATCATTCTGAGGACAGCGAGTAGGCAGCTATGGCCTATTCCCTTTTGACGAGCCCCTCCCCCACTTGTACAGAGATATGTTAGCCAGGCCAGTTCCTTTTTGAGTAGGCCTTAGCATGTCGCCTATAGTTAGGTATGTATATATTTTGCTATAGTTTAGGCTAACCCTGCAGATAAATAAAATGGTTTTTTTGTCTTTCCTCTGTTGTATTTGCTACCATCCCTGTTGATTCTTGATTGGGGAGTTTTGTCTCGCTTTTGCATGTGCTTAATTATAATATAAAATGAATTAGTCGACGACAGTACCTAGGACGTCGTACAGTCAGATCTTAAGTGAATTGGGATTGTCGCGAGCTCGAAGGTCGGGCGTGACAAAAACTCACAAAAACAAGGTAGAGGCATTGATCATGCCCTTTAATACCAAATGTTAGGGAAAAAAATGAATGATTCTAATCATACATTGAAGAAAAAAATTCAAGCATGAATTGGAATCATAGACGGAAAATGAGATCAAATAAAATTGACCTCTAGTCATTGTTCAAGTATGTGTTTGTCGAAAATCCACAAAGCTTCGATAGCATCTGACAGCAATTATGGGCGCACTCTACTAATCCAATCCCTCGCGTACTAATAATGTATTTCTAAATGAGAGCGTTTGGCTTAGACCTTGTGATTATCCTTACAGAATGAACGTTTTTCCTTTATAAACAATCTCCCATTAAAGTAATTGCTAAATGGGCAATTGTCATGAAGGGGTACAAAACATGGAAAAAAATCGTATATGCAATAACCATTACTTAAAAGAGAAATTAAAAGAGAAAAAGTGGATATTGATTAGTTTTTATTTTAAAAACTATATCCCTAAAATATGGGGATCACTTTATAGATAACACCATCATGCATGTTCAATGCACTTGCAAACGATAATCTTCCTTAATATTGTAATTATGCTTCAACCTCTAGGACAAACAAACTTAGCCAAACATTCGGCCTCAATCTCCCAGTCAAATTTTTATTCGGACACCAAAGTTTTTCCTTGACACCATCATAGGCAATCTAATCACATTCTCCAGGAACCTCACGCTTCTTTTAAGGTGTTGCCAATATCTATCACAAACCGGTACTTGACATCGCCCTTGGCAAGGCGGTCCATTGCCGTGTTCACATAGTCGATCGAAATGACCTCAATGTCAGCTGTAATCTTGTGCTTTGCTGCAAAATCAATCATCTCTTGAGTTTCCTTCAATCCACCAATGCAACTCCCAGTCACAATCTTCCTCCCTAAATCCCCAATCGAGTAGTATAATATATCAGTTTGTGTTGATTCAACATTTCGGTTGTATCAGTTGATTCAACATTATTGTTGCAGCAAAGGAGAACAATGGAGATTCTTACCGAAGATCAATGGAAAGACGGGTAACTCGAGAGGCCGATCAGGAGCACCAAGAAGGACAAGCTTTCCATTGTGCTTGAGCAAACCAATCAAAGGCAGCATTGGGTGCACAGACGAAACCGTGTCGATTATACCATCCATTGTTCCCATCGCAGCCTATTGACCAGAAAAGTTCCAGCACAGACTCAAATCACAAAACATACTACAAATGAGAAACCAGATTTGTTTTCTCACGCTGAAACCCTCCCTAGTCTCTAAAACAGCAATATTACTTGATAGAGAAGCCCATGTAGAAAGAATTAGTTTATTTGTTATCTCACCGACTTAGAATATGCTCACTTAGACCATGTTCCTTGTCATTACCAAGGAAAGAAGGAAAGAAGCAATAGCAATATTTCAATCCAGAAATCACCTGAACTTGATTGGTGTCGCTGCTAATAAGGAATGCATCGGCACCGAGATGCTGGAGCGCTTCGTCCCTCTTCCCAGGAGAGGAGCTGATCACGGTCACCTTGACCCCCATCGCCTTCGCAAATTTTACTGCAACATGACCCAGTCCACCAAGACCCACCACGCCCAAGTGAGTCCCCGGGCGGTCGAGCCCAAAGAACTTCATTGGGCTATAAACAGTGATCCCGGCACAAAGCAAAGGAGCGCCGGCATCGAGAGGCATGTTTTGCGGGAATTTGACAGTGAAGTGCTCATCCACCACCATCATGTTGGAGTATCCTCCGTAGGTCATCGTCCCATCATGGTATATGGCACCATAAGTAAACATCATTTTGGGGCAGTAATTCTCGAGATGGTCATGGCAACTGTCACAGGAGCTGCACGATCCGACCAGGCAACCCACTCCCACTTTGTCTCCCACCTTAAACTTCTCCACCTTGCTTCCGACCTCAACGACTTCACCCACAATCTCGTGGCTGCATTTCATATAGATTAAGATACAAATCAAAAGCTTAAGGATATAGATACGTTCGATATTTGTAAGACTTTGTGATCAATGTGCATTTGGTGTTTAACGGTATGTCTATTTAAAGCTTGTCATGCGTCTCTAACTGCACCGTGTAGATTGAGTTTAACAAGTTTAAGATGAGCTGCAGAAGTTGGACTCATGAGTGACCTCATTGTTGAATTGGGGGATGAAGAAGATCCATTAACCGCGTCTTAGCAAGAGAAACTGCTTCTTCCATTGTTTTCGCTTTGCTTATATACTAATCAAAACCTAATCGGCGGAACAAAAACCAAAGTATAGAGTGGTACTGGGTTTTGACCAGCTAATTGAGCGTGGTACTGACTTTTAAAAAATTTCCAATAATGTCAATTTTTCTTGACTTTTGAGATCTAAAATAGTTTTATTACTTTTACATTTTGATTAGAATAGACCTGAATTTTCATCAGAAGCAGGGACACGTCAGCTAAACAGCAGCAAGTGAGGATTAGGCATGTGGGCAGGGAAGCAAAGCAATGCGTAGAACAGCCAGCAATGTTGGCCTTGATTTAAATGGTGTTTAACTGAGCATGTATCTACTGAAATAGAAAAAATTTCACATTCTCATTAAACTTCAAGGCTTTCTTTTACCCTCTATTGCCGACAATTATTGACTGGTCATACTATACTATTATTCTTGATAGTCAGGATTTGAGCTCGAATAAGATTAATATTCTTCTATCGAGTTGCTGAAGTACTAAACAAGATAAACTTGGATAGGTCCAAATAAATAACCTGCTCCAGACGTAAGGGATGGATAGATTCGCTTAGGATAAGAAAACTTTATTAAGAAAATAGAAAAGGACAGGACACCCCTCCCAAGTGTGGATGCCTGTCCTTTTTTCTCTGGTTGTGCACTATTGGCGCCTTTAAGGACGCTGATGGTGGTGCCACTGGCGATCATGGCGTGGTGGTTGGCACAGGCAGCCCCACATGGTGGTCTCACCCCCCCGGGTGGTCACTGTGGAAAAGGATGTTGTCAAAGAAGGCGGCAGCACCACCACCGGAGCAGCAATCAGCCACGATGCCTGATGCAGATTTCACTTATGCACCAATAACAAGATCTATGGCCTAACGTGACGCGACCCTCTAGAGGTCGCTCTTCCATGTCGTTGGTCATGGACGACGTCATTGAGGATGAGAACGACCGCTGCCCTCTGGTCGGGCGAGTTTTGTGGTCGCGGTTTTGCCCGAGTCTTAAAGGCAAGAAAAACGAGCGTGTGAACGCTTTCCAAGAAAGGAGAGGAAACGCCTTGTCCTCTGTCACTTCAATTATAAAGTAGATGGTGACAAGCGAAGGACTCTTTTTGTATGGACATGCCCCGATTTACGTGGGCAGAAATATCTCGTGCATTTCGTAGTCCTGACCCCATCATGTACTGAATGTTTGTACAAATGTTCGTCACGAGACCACATAAATAAATAAATAAATAAAATAAATAATTAGTTACGAAAATATGAAAACGACGTGATTCGATTTTATTTATATCTTTGAAAAAACAAAGGTTATCGATAGATGATGTGAACGCTACTGCCAATGAGACGACTAGAGGATTCGCGCACCATGTTGGACCATTTTTACTAAGTTGGCAACATTTTATCGCCCCCCTCTCCCTCTCTTCATTATTTTTTTTACTTTTGGCTGTAATTCAATTGTAATTCAATTGTATTCGTGAAATAGTTTTTATTAAAATACTAATTCGATTTAAAGGTTTTCTTTTCTGCATTTTAATTCATTCTCGTATGATGCCCACGAAATCTTATTGTCATAATAATTAGTTGCTCTGATCTTTAATAGTATACTTTTATGTGCGCCTTTTACATTAAAAATAGATTGAAATCCTATTGTGCTTATGCTTGAATTTTTCGTACTCCATTTTATTTAAGTTTAATACAATGAAAAATCTACACTAGAACATTTGCGGCAATTTATCATAAATTAATTATTTGACAAAAAAAAACTCAAATTAAGTATACCTATGATAAATTTATCACCTGTTAGATTCCGTTAAATTGTTAAATTTGATGACAGGCGCGACTATATTAATTTGAAATTTTACCCTTCTTTTGTCATAGGTATACTAATTTATAGTTTTTCATAATATTAATACAACTTAACGAAAATAACTGAGAGTAAATCTATCACAAATATATTAGTTTGAGATTTTTGTAAAAGTAAATATATCAAAAATGTACCGATTTAGAGTTTATGTGTATTAACCCTTTTAATTATGAATCAAATGACAATCCGTGCGATGCACAGGTTAAAACACCCAATTAGAACATAAAATGGTTGTCATATGCCGTGAGATCGATACAGTAAATCGAGTCGGACTGATAGAAAGGTTCTGACCAGTCTCTACAGTATTGAGAGTCTTCAGGCGTGAAGAACGCAACTGTTACCCAGAACCAAAGGCTGCCTATCTTTTCGTGTGCGTGTGCGTGTCTGTAGGTGTTTTTTGTCAATATTTTAATTTTTTATTGATTCAAAAGATCAAGAACATGATAGCCCCAAGAATCTCCGTGGTTAAACTTCAATTAAATAAAGATTATATTAGTCAACATGGTGCTTTCAGACAAAGGAAAATAATAATTTAAGGTACGAGGAACAGAGCAAAGCGACTGAGGAGACTAAAGAAAACGGAAGAAAGATTACCCGGGGACAAGAGGAAACGTCGAGAATCCCCACTCGTTTTTCGCGTTGTGGAGGTCGCTGTGGCAGATCCCGCAGAACAGCACCTTGAACTTCACGTCTTTCTCTCCCGTCGCCCTGGATTTGAAACCGAACAAGCATGCAAGAAATCAAATCGATTGATCAACACCAGTTCTCGCTAAAGCTATCTGGAAGATAGAGGGAACGGCGGTGATTCCATCACGCGAGAATGATCCATCAAGGGAGAGAAAAGAGGGGAACGGGAAAGACCTGCGGGAGAATTTGAAGGGAGAGAGGTGGCCGGAGGGGTCTCTCGCCGCCCAGCCGAGAGCCTCCTGCGGGTGCTCTTGCTCTGGCGATTTCACCATTGTTTCCCTGATGCAAATGCGAGGATTTTTCTCTCCTTCTGCCTGTTTTCTCTGAAGATGGGTCGCGAGAAGGAAGTTGCTTTTATGATGGAGGGGAATTAGGTCGCTTTGTTCAGAGATTATATAGAAGGGAGTCAGCGGAAAAGGAAAGCAATCTACACGTGGAATCCATTTTGCACTCTATTTATTAAAATTATCATTAACAAGGAAGCAAATTCCAAGAAATTTCTTTATCTTTTAATTTGAATGTGTTGTAATTTCATCCGCCACATCCAATTAAGAGTCTAATCAAGTCAGCGGTGTTAAGAAAAAACGAGCCCGAGCTTGGCTCGGCTTATAAGCTCGGTACTTGAAACTTGGCTTGAGCTTGAGCACTTGAGCAAGTAGCGTTGGAATACATATATGAATTGTGAGAGAAATCTCATAAAAATTGATGTAATGTAAAGTAATTAATATTTTTTAATTGGTCCATAATTCATTAATTTAAATTTTCGAATAAATATTGATCTAACTAAATATGTTAACAAGTTTAGATTTTATCTTCCTCTTGGCCTTCCCTTTAGGTAATTATATCGAGTTTCAACCACATGCTCTCAATAAATAATGTTAGAGTCAATGGTAGATTAATGAACCATCAATTTGTTCGATATTCGATTAATATCTTAAGAAAGGAATTTGGTGATCAAGTAGCAACATAAGCTTGATGGAAAGTGATTAGGGATGAAGCCGAGTGTTAATGGAGATTCAAATTGAGATATTTTTATGCAAAATGATACCTACATTAAGAAGAAGTAAACCTACCACTAAGCTCACACATGAGAGGTGATTGTTAGAAAAATCTCATTTAGAAAATTAGTGTTATATGGAGCAGTTAATAAATCCTAACTTAAACTTGAGCTTCCTCTTGACATTTTCTCTAGATAAATGTATTGAACTTTTCTTGCGTGTTCCTAATAAGAATTTCTGTTCAAGTTTGACTTCAATGAAAAGTTAACACATTGGAGTCAGACTTGACTCAATTATAATGGAGTTATACGATGTTGGCTCAAGCTTAATAGGATTGAATATTTTCCCACGTATTTATTCAGATATATAGTGTGTTATTGGTTTTAAGAATTTTTGGATCTTAGTTTTTCTGAAAAGAATAATGGAAGCTCATTTCGGCAACTAGACTTTCAAGCCAAGTACTAGTGAGCCTGAGCTCAACTTGATAAAATACTTGGGTGACTCAGGCTTGAGCTCAGCTCGAAGTCTGGTGAGTCGGCCTTGAGCACCGTCCAGAAGCTAATCAATCTCATGAAAAATTGGCTCACCTAATTCTGTCCTTAGGCCCCCAATTGTCAATTTTTTTGGCCACGAGTTTGATCCAGAGATAGTAAAACTAATTGACAGAACGCCGAGAGGTGCATCGTCATGATTCGCTCTGCTGATGAAAGCAGCGACATGGGTCGGTCCACCAATGCGGCTGAGATGTGCACGTTGCAGAAGGAAGACTTGCCATTCACATTTTTCGTATGCTAGTTAGAGGGGTTAGGGCAGTGTAGGAGCCGGCACGTAATATGAAAAGAAGGCAAATACCAATTGAAATTTGCCTCTGATGTGCCGACTTATTCCGGTGAGAATGATGGACATTGAAAGTCATCGGGGAGCCCTTTCGTGGGACAGTAGGCCAGAGCAGAAAGAAGAGATATAGACAGCAGTCTAAGCAGCTCAAGTAGAGAGAGAGAGAGAGAGAATCGCTCCTCTACGAGTGAGTGTTCTGGGTAAGCAAGTATTGCCTTGAGTGTCGTGAGAAAAAGTAGGTCGTGATAATTGTGTGAGATATATGTGAGTGTTATATTATAACCGCAGGTGATGTAACCATTGTCATCGAGGTATCCCCTCACAAGTGGTATCAGAAATAGATTGCAAACTCCACTGATCATATAAATGATCTTCCTCAAGCCACCTGTCTGCTGTCCAATCCCAACTCCCCACCTAAAAAGGGACGGAAAGAATCCCTCCTACAGTAGGCTTTGCCATTCTCAAGATGCTCGATGCCCTTTTTGTCAATTGCCAAAAGTTTGTACGAGCGAAGTAGATTCCTTTCAGAACCTTGCGGCATAAAGTGTTAGGAAAGGAAGCTCTTCTCCAGCATTGCTTAGAAAGCATAGCTCTGATGAAGAACTGCGACTCTAGATTATGCACTAAGATACTCGCGTAAAAGAAGACGAACCAAAACTTTGCATTAGGGGAAGCATGATTTATCTGTGGTGGCTTTTGTATTAAGCTAAGATAGATCCAGGTTATGCTTGTAACCGTATGAAGTTGTTTCACCGCAAAGGGCAAAAAATCTAACATGAAAAATGAAACTGATGGATTGTTGTGAAAGAGGGGTTCTTTGTACGGTTTAAGTAGATAAGTAAATCGCTTGGAAATTAAAGGAATTTAGAGCGCAAGTATAGGAAATTTAAAGGGTACGGGAATGACAAAATTGCAAGAATTTGTTTTTTTGGCCGGTAAATTGCAAGAATTAAAATGTGATGGAAGAGTATATTTGTGGAAATATAAAGGGATAATTTAAGATGGAGAAGAACTTGAGTTTTGATATTGATTGTGTGTCCAAAAAATTACAATGTTGCATTTATATCCCACTAACAACCATAGCTTACAAACGATTTTAATTTGAATTTATCAATGACTTCCTATAGCTATTTACTTTTACTCATAAGCACTTTCTGGAAGAAGGAAAATTACAAAAAATATTTTAAACCTATTACGTTTGTGCCAATTAATTTCTAAATCTTTCAATTGTATTAATTGAGTTTGAAACTTTTTGATGATTTGCCAATTTAATTTATGTGGCCAATTTTGATAAGAAATCATTAACATGAATATCAGTTATCTCAAATGGCATGTCTAGCGTTGATGTTGATTTTTTAAAATTTTATGAATATTATTTTTACTTTCTTTCTTTCCTTTGTTTTTTTGCCCAATTGTGGGTCAATGAGGTTGCAAGTCGACCGTTGCCGACCACAAGCGACGTTTGGGCAAGGGCCTTCGCCCCTCACTAGCCAACAAGCGATGGTGTTGGCCCTCGCCGATTCAAGGTTGTAAAAAAAACAAAGAAAGAAAGGAGAATAATAAAAAATTTAGAAAAAAATGTAAAATTTGTTTATGTCAGCATCACTCGTGCCATGTAGGATTATTGGAGTCCATATCGGCGATTTCTGACTAAGTTAATCATATGGACTATATTGACAAACTGTCTAAATATTTAGAACTTAATTGGTATAATTATAATATTTTAAATTAAATTTACGTTAGTATAATAGATTTAGAACATTTTTGGTATTTTTTTCCTTCCAGAGATCTTAGGCTTGACCTTTCATGCTTTATCATGGTTCTCCATAAAGAGTAACAACTTTTAAGATCATCCGAACAACCAACTGGTAATTATGTGCTTGCGTGGATTCATTTTCTCTGTCTTTGAGCTCCAACACCTGGCAAATTGCGCAATGACTAGCCATCGATGACTCTCGTGATTTGTGAAGGTTCTTGTCGAAAACTTCTGCATTACTCGACGTCGATCACTTTACTTGTGAGTTGTCGATATTTTGAATTTTCTGATTATTTTTTCATTATTGATTTTTACCAAATTCTATTCTCATTGACTAAATTCGTCACTTGTTAATAATAAACGATGGACTTTTACCTCTCATTGCCTGAATTTGTCACTTGTTAATAACGAATAAAATTTAGTTACTTTTTGGGGTCAGCAATTCTCTCTTTGAAAAGAATTTAATGAATTATCGATCATTTATTTCTTTTAAATA